>BSBK01001399.1:702500-1902500 GCA_027943335.1 Chamaecyparis obtusa | reverse complement strand
AATCACGTATGAAGCTATTCTGAGCTTACAAATCATTGACTCAGTCAACCGTTCAATGAGAATCAACTACAATCATGTAACAAGCCATTTTGGGCTTACAAATCATTGAATCCATCAACTGTTCGATAATAATAAATTACAATCATGTAACAAGTCATTCTAAACTTAAAAATCACCGAATTGGTCAACCATTCAATGAGAATCAGCTACAATCAAGTATTAGCCATTCTGAGCTTACAAATCATCGAATTAGTGAACCGTTTGATGAGAATCAGCTATAATCATGTAACAAACCATTCTGAGCTTACAAATCATTGAATCAATGAACCGTTAAATGAGAATGAGTTATAATCAAGTAACAACCCATTTTGAGCTTACAAATCATCGAATCGGTCAACCATTTGATGAAAATCAGCTACAATCATGTAACAAGCCATTCTAAGTGTACAAATCACCGAATTGATCAACCATTTGATGAGAACTAACTATAATCACGTCACAAGGAATTTTGAGCTTACAAATCAATGAATCGGTCAACCGTTCGATGAGAGTCAGGTACAATCATGTAACAAGCCATTCTGAGCTGACAAATCATCAAATCGGTCAAAGATTTGATGAGAATAAGCTACAATCAAATAACAAGCCATTTTGAGCTTACAAATCACTGACTCGGTCAACCATTCGATGAGAATCAACTACAATCACATAAGAACCCATTATGTGCTTACGAATCATCTAATCGGTCAACCGTTCGATGAGAATCAATTAGATCATGTAACAATCTATTTTCAGCTTAGAAATCATTGAATCGGTCAACCTTTTGATGAGAATCAATTAGATCACGTAACAATCTATTTTGAGCTTACAAATCACCGAATCAGTCAACCATTCGATAAGAATCAATTACAATCACGTAACAAGTAATTCTTAGCCTATAAATCACCAAATCGGTGAACCATTCGATGAGAATCAGCTAAAATCATGTAACAACCCATTTTGAGCTTACAAATCACCAAATCGGTCAACCATTTGATGAGAATTAGCTACAATCACATAATAAGCCATTCTAAGGTTACAAATCACCGAATCGATCAAGTATTCAATGAGAATTAGCTACAATCACCTAATAATGCATTCTAAGCATACCAATCACCAAATCGGTCAACCGTTTGTTAAGACTCAGCTACGATCATGTAACAAGCCATTCTGAGATTACAAATCACCGAATCGGTCAACCATTCAATGAAAATCAACTACAATCATGTAACAAGCCATTCTAAGATTACAAATCAAGGAATAGGTCAACCGTTCGATAAGAATTAATTACAATAATGTAAACATCCATTTCGAGCTTACAAATTATCAAATCGGTGAACTATTCAATGAGAATAAGCTACAATCACCTAGCAAACCATTCTGAGCTTACAATTCACCAAATTGGTCAACCGTTCGATGAGATTCAGCTACAATAGTGTAATGAGCCATTCTAGTCTTACGAATCACTGAATCAGTCAACTGCTCGATGAGAATCAATTACAATCACATAAAAAGCTATTCAGAGCCTGAAAATTATCGAATCGATCAACCGTTCGATGAGAATTAGCTACATTTATGTAACAAGCCATTCTGAACTTAGAAATCATTGAATCGGTTAACCGTTCGATAATAATTAATTACAATCACGTAACAAGCCATTCTGAGATTTCAAATCACCAAATCGAACAACCATTTGATGAGAATTAGCTATAATCATCTAGCAAGCCATTCCAAGCTTACAAATCATCGAATCGGTCAACTATTCGATGAGAATCAGCTACAATCACGTAACAATCTATTTTAAACTTACAAATCACCGAATTGGTCAACCGTTCGATGAGAATCAACTACAATCACGTAAAAAGTCATTCTAAGCTTAGAAATCATCCAATCAGTTAACGATTCGATGAGAATAAATTACAATCATGTAACAAGCCATTCTGAGCTTACAAATCACTGAATCGGTCAATCGTTCGATGAAAATCAGCTACTATCACGTAACAAGCCATTCTGAGCATACAAATCATCGAATCGGTCAATTATTTGATAAGAATTAGCTACGATCATGTAACAAGCCATTTTGAAATTACAAATCATTGACTTAGTTAACCGTTCAATGAGAATAAGCTACAATCATGTAACAAGCCATCCTGAGCTTACAAATCATCGAATCTATCAACCATTCAGTGGGAATTAGCTAGAATCATGTAACAAGCCATTCTCAGCTTACAAATCACCAAAACGGTCAACCGTTCAATGAGAGTCAACTACAATCATGTAACAAGCCATTTTGAGCTTACAAATCATCAAATCGGTCAATCGTTCGATGAGAATCAGCTACAATCACGTAACAAACTATTCTGAGCTTTCGAATCACCAAATCGGTCAATCGTTCAATGTGAATTTGCTACAATCACCTAACAAGTCATTTTGAGCTTACAAATTAGTGAATCGGTCAATTGTTTGATGAGAATCAGCTGCAATCATGTAACAAGCCATTTTCAGCATATAATCACTGAATTGGTCAACCGTTCGATGAGAATCAGCTATAATAGCGTAGCAAGCCATTCTGAGCTTCCAAATCTCTGAATCAGTCAACCGTTCAATGAGAATTAATTACAATTATGTAACAAGCTATTTTGAGCTTACAAATTATTGAATCGGTTAACCGTTCGATGTGAATCAATTACAATCATGTAACAAGCCATTTTGAGCTGACAAATCATCGAATCGGTCAACCGTTCGATGACAATCATCTACAATAACGTAACAAGCCAATCTAAGCTTACAAATCACTAAATCGGTCAACAGTTCAACTAGAATCAGCTACAATCATGTAACAAGCTATTCTGAGTTTACAAATCATCGAATCGGTCAACCGTTCAATGAGAATCAGCTACAATCATGTAACAAGCCATTCTAAGTTTACAAATCACCGAAGTATTCAACTGTTCGATGAGAATCAATTATAATCATGTAACAAGCTATTCAGAACTTACAAATTACCGAATCGGTCAACCGTCCCATGAGAATCAGCTACAATCATGTAACAAGCCTTTCTCAATTTACAAATCACCAAATCGGTCAACCGTTCGATGAGAATCAGTTACAATCATGGACCAAGCCATTCTAAGCTTACAAATTACTGAATTGGTCAACCTTTTGATGAGAATGAATAAAAATTACATAACAATCCATTCTGAGCTACAAATCACTGAATCAATCAATCGTTTGATTAGAATTAGCTACAATCATTTAACAAGCCATTCTAAGCTTACAAATAACCGAATCAATCAACCGTTCGATGAGAACTAATTACAATCACGTAAGAAGCCGTTCTCAGCTTAAAAATCACTAAATCGGTCCACCATTCAATAAGAATCAATTACAATCATGTAACAAGCCATTCTGAGCTTACAAATCACTAAATCGGTCAACCGTTCAATGAGAACCAGCTACAATCATGTAAAAAACTATTTTGAGCTTACAAATCATCGAATCGATCAATCGTTTGATAAGAATCAGCTACAATCATGTAACAAGCCATTTTGAGCTTACAAATCACTGAATCGATTAATAGTTTGATGAGAATCAATTACAATCACGTAACAAGCCATTATGAGCATACAAATCATCGAATCGGTCAACCATTTGCTCAAAATTAATTACACTCACGTAACAAGCCATTCTAAGAGTATAAATCACCAAATCGGTCAACAGTTCGATGAGACTCAATTAAAATCATGAAACAAGACATTCTTATTTTACAAATCACCAAATCGGTCAATCGTTCGATGAGAATAAATTACAATCATGTAACAAACCATTTTGAGCTTACAAATCATCGAATCGGTCAACCGTTCGATAACAATCAACTACGATCATGTAACAAGCCACTTTGAGCATACAAATCACCGAATCGGTCACCCGTTCGATGAGAATTAACTACAATCACGTAACAAGCCATTCTGAGCTTACAAATCATCGAATCGGTCAACTATTCGATGAGAACCAGTTACAATCATGTAACAAGCCATTTTGAGCTTTAAAATCATCGAATCGGTCAATCGTTCCATGAGAATCAGCTAAAATAACCTAACAAGCCTTTCTGAGCTTACAAATCACCAAATCGGTCAATCGTTCAATCAAAATCAATTACAATCACATAACAAGCCATTCTGAGCTTACAAAACACTGAATCGGTCAATTGTTCGATGGGAATCTATTACAATCATGTAACAAGCTAATCTGAGCATACAAATCACTGAATCGGTCAACTATTCGATGAAAAATAGCTACAATCACGTAACAAGTCATTCTGAGTTTAGAAATCACCGAATCGGTCAACCGTTCAATGAGAATAAGCTACAATCACATAACAAGCCATTCTAAGCTTATAAATCACCAAATTGGTCAACCGTTCAATGAGAATGAATTAAAATCACGTAACAAGTCATTCTGAGCTTTTAAATCACCAAATTGGTCAACCTTTTGATTAGAATCAATTACAAGCTATTTTGATCTTACAAATCACTAAATCGTTCAATCGATGAGAATCAATTACAGTCACGTAACAAGCCATTTTGAGCTTACAAATCATCGAATCGGTCAACTGTTTGATGAGAATCAATCACAATCATGTAACAAACTACTCTGAGCTTATAAATCATCGAATCGGTCAATCGTTCGATGAGAATCAGCTACAATCACGTAAAAAGCCATTTTGATCTTATAAATCACTGAATCGTTCAACTTTTTGATGAGAATAAGCTACAATCACGTAACAAGATGTTCTGAGCTTACAAATCACTAAATCGGTCAACCATTCGATGAGAATCAATTACAATCACATAACAAGCCATTCTGAGCATACAAATTGCCCAATCGGTCAACCGTTTGATTAGAATCAATAACAATCATATAACAAGGCATTCTAAGCTTATAAATCATGGAATAGATTAACCGTTCGATGAGAATCACTTACAATCATGTAACAAGCAATTCTGAGCTTACAAATCACTGAATCGGTCAACCATTACATGAGAATCAACTACAATCATGTCACAGGCATTTTGAGCTTACAAATCACTGAATCGATCAACCATTCGATGAGAATCAAATACAATCACCGAATCGGTCAACCGTTCGATGAGAATCAACTACAATCACGTAACAAGCCATTCTGAGTTTAGAAATCACAGAATCGGTCAACCGTTCGATGTGAATCAACTACAATCATGTAACAAGCTATTCTAAGCTTACAAATCACCGAATCCATCAACCGTTCGATGAGAATCAACTACAATCATGTAACAAGTCATACGGAGATTACAAATCATTGAATTAGTCAACCGTTCGATGAGAATCAACTACAATCATGTAACAAGCCATTCTATGCTTAAAAATGAATGAATCGGTCAATCGTTCGATAAGAATCAGCTACAATCACGTAACAAAATATTCTGATTCTCATCAAACGGTTGACCGATTCGGTGAGTTCTAAGCTCAGAATGGCTTGTTACATGTTTGTAGATAATTCTCATCGAACGGTTGACTGATTCGATGATTTGTAAGCTCAGAATGGCTTGTTACGTGATTGTAGTTGATTCTTATCGAACGGTTGAACGATTCGGTGATTTGTCAGCTCAAAATGGATTGTTACGTGATTGTAGCTATTTTTAATCGAACGGTTGATCAATTCGATGATTTGTAAGCTCAGAATGGCTTGGTAGTGATTATAGTTGATTCTCATCGAACGGTTGACCAATTCGGTGATTTGTAAGCTCAAAATGGCTTGTTATGTGATTATAATTGATTCTTATTGAACGGTTGAATGCTTTGGTGATTTGTAAACTTAGAATGGCTTGTTACATGATTGTAGCTGATTCTCATCGAATAGTTGACCAATTCAGTGATTTGTAAGCTCAGAATGGCTTGTTACGTGATTGTAATTGATTCTCATCAAATGGTTGACCGATTCGGTGATTTGTAAGCTCAGGGTGGCTTGTTACGTGATTGTAGCTTATTCTCATCTAACGGTTGACTGATTTGGTGATTTGTAAGATGAGAATGGCTAGTTATATGATTGTAATTGATTCTCATCAAACGTTTGACCGATTCAGTGATTTGTTAGCTCAGAATGGCTTGTTACATGAAATTGTAGCTGATTCTCATCGAACGGTTGACCGATTTGGTGATTTGTAAGCTAAGAATGGCTTGTTATGTGATTGTAGCTGATTCTCATCAAATGGTTGACTGATTCGGTGATTTGTAATCTTCAAATGGCTTGTTACCTGATTGTAGCTCAATCTCATCGAACGGTTGACTGATTCGCTAATTTGTAAGTTTAAAATGGCTTGTTAGGTCATTGTAGCTGATTCTCATTGAAGGGTTGACCGATTCGGTGATTTGTAAGCTCAGAATGGCTTGTTACATGATTGTAGCTAATTCTCATCGAACGGTTGACCGATTTAGTGATTTGTAAGTTCAGAATGGCTTGTAACGTGATTGTAGCTAATTCTCATCGAACAGTTGACCAATTCGGTGATTTGTAAATTCAGAATGGCTTGTTACATGATTGTAGCTAATTTTTATCGAACGGCTAACCGATTCAGTGATTTGCCAACTAACAATAGCTTGTTACATGATTGTAATTGATTCTCATGGAACGATTGCTTGATTCGATGATTTGTAAGCTCAAAATGGCTTGTTATGTGATTGTATCTAATTCTCATTGATTAGTTGACTGATTCAGTGATTTTTAAGCTCAGAATGTTTTGTTACATGATTGTAACTGATTCTCATCGAACAGTTGACCGATTTGGTGATTTGAAGCTCAGAATGGTTTTTTATGTGATTATAGATGATTTTCGTCAAACGGTTGACCGATTTGGTGATTTGTATGCTCAGAATGGCTTGTTACGTGATTGTAGATGATTCTCATCAAATGGTTGACCTATTCGGTGATTTGTAAGTTTAGAATGACTTGTTACGTGATTATAGCTGATTCTCATCAAACGCTTAACCGATTTGATGATTTGTAAGCTCAGAATAGCTTGTGACATCATCATAGCTAATTCTCATCTAATGGTTGACTGATTCCTTGATGTCTAAGCTCATAATGGCTTGTTACATGATTTTAGCTGATTCTCATTGAATGATTGCTGACTTGTTGATTTGCAAGCTCACAATGGCTTGTTACGTGATTGTAATTGATTTTCATTGATCGGTTGACTAATTTGATAATTTGTAAGCTCATAATGGCTTGTGACATGATTGTATCTGATTCTCATCCAACAGTTGACCAATTTGATAATTTTTAAGCTTAGAATGGCTTGTTACATGATTCTAGTTGATTCTCATTAAACAGTTAACCGATTAGGCAATTAGTAAACTTAAAATGGCTTGTTACATGATTGTACCTGATTCTCATCGAATGGTTGACCAATTCGGTGATTTGTAAGCTCAAAATGGCTTGTTATGTGATTGTAGTTGATTTTCATCAAACAATTGACCGATCTGAGAATTTGTAAGCTCATAATGGCTTGTTACGTGATTTTAATTGATTCTCATCGAACGGTTGGCGAATTCGATGATTTGTAAGCTCAAAATGGCTTGTTACGTGATTGTAGCTGTTTCTCATCGAACGGTTTACCGATTCAGTGATTTGTAATATTAGAATGACTTGTTACGTGATTGTAACTGATTCTCATCGAATGGTTGACTGATTCGGTGATTTGTAAGCTCAGAATGGTTTTTTATGTGATTATAGTTGATTCTCATCAAACGGTTGACTGATTCGATGATTTGTAAGCTCAAAATGGCTTGTTACATGATTGTAATTGATTATCATTGAACAGTTGAGCGATTTGATGATTTCTAAGGTTAGAATAGAATGGCTTGTTATGTGATTGTAGCTAAATCTTATCGAACGGTTGACCGATTTGGTGATTTGTGAGCTTAGAATAGCTTGTTACGTGATTGTAGTTGATTGTCATCAAACGGTTAACCGATTCAATGATTTGTAAGATCAGGTTGCTTGTTACATAATTGTAGCTGATTCTCATCGAATGGTTGACCAATTTGGTGTTTTGTACGCTGAGAATAGCTTGTTATGTGATTGTAATTGATTCTCATCATACGGTTAACCGATTCTTTGATTTGTAAGCTTGGAATAGCTTGTTACGTGATTGTAATCTATTCTCATCAACTGGTTGGCCGATTCGATGATTTGTAAGCTAGGAATAGCTTGTTACGTGTCAGAGCTAATGCTCATCAAACGGTTGTCCGATTCAATGATTTTGTAAGCTCAAAATGGCTTCATACATGATTGTAGCTGATTCTCATCGAACGGTTGATCGATTCGATGATGTGTAAGCTTAGAATGGCTTATTACGTGATGGTAGCTGATTCTCATTGAACGGTTGACCGATTCGGTGATTTGTAAGCTCAGAATGACTTGTTACATGATCGTAGCTAATTCTCATCGAACGGTTGACCAATTCGGTGATTTATGAGCTCATTCTTTTTGACATGATTGTAGCTTATTCTAATTAAACGGTTGATCGATTTGGTGATTTGTAAGGTCAAAATGGCTTGTTAAGAGATTGTAATTGATTCTCATCGAACGGTTGACCGATTCGATGATTTGTAAACTCAGAATGGGTTGTTACATGATTTGTAGCTGATTCTCATTGAACGATTGATCGATTTAGTGATTTATAAGCTCAGAATGGGTTGTTGCTTGATTTATCTGATTCTCATCGAACAGTTGACCGATTTGGTGATTTTTAAGCTCAGAAAGGCTTTTGACATGATTGTAGTTGATTCTCATCCACAGTTGAGCCATTCACTGATTTGTAAGCTCATAATGGCTTGTTACGTGATTGTCACTAATTCTCTTCGAATAGTTGACTGTTTTGGTGATTTGTAACATCATAATGACTTTTTACATGAGTGTAGCTGATTCTCATCGAACAGTTGACCAATTCATTGATTTCTAAGCTCAGAATGGCTTGTTACATGATTGTAGTTGATTCTCATCAAACGGTTGACCGATTCAGTGATTTGTAAGCTCAAAATGGCTTGTTACGTGATTCTAGCTAATTATTATCGTAGGGTTGACCGATTCAGTGATTTGTAAGCTCAGAATGGCTTGTTACGTGATTGTAACTAATTCTCATCAAATAGAAAACTGATTCGGTGATTTGTAAACTCATAATGGCTTGTTACGTGATTGTAGCTGATTCTCATTGAACGGTTGACCAATTAGGTGATTTCTAAGCTTGAAATGGCTTGTCAGGTGATTGTATCTTATTCTCATTAAACGGTTGACCGATTCGATGATTTGTAAGCTTAGAATCGCTTGTTACATGATCGTAGCTGATTCTCAATGAATAGTTGACCGATTCGGTGATTTGTAACCTTAGAATGGCTTGTTACATGATTGTAGCTGATTCTCATCATATGGTTGATCGATTCAGTGATTTGTCAGCTCAAAATGGCTTGTTACGTGATTGTAATTGATTCTCATCAAACAGTTGACCGATTCAGTGATTTGTAAGCTCAGAATGGCTTGTTACATGATTGTAGTTGAATCTCATCAAACGGTTTACCAATTCGGTGATTTGTAAGCTCAGAATAGCTTGTTACATGATTGTAGTTGATTGTCATCGACCAGTTAACCGATTCAGTGATTTGTAAGGTCAAAATAGTTTGTTATGAATTGTAGCTGATTCTCATCAAACAGTTGACCAATTCGGTGATTTATACACTGAGAATGTCTTGTTATGTGATTGTAATTGAGTCTCATCGTATGGTTAAGCGATTCTTTGATTTGTAAGCTTGGAATGGCTTGTTACGTGATTGTAATATATTCTCATCAACCGGTTGACTGATTCGGTGATTTGTAAGTTAAGAATAGCTTGTTACATGTCATAGTTGATGCTTATTGAATGGTTGAATGATTTAGTGATTTGTAAGCTCAGAATGGCTTGTTACATGATCGTAGTCGATTCTCATCAAACGGTTAACCGATTTGATGATTTGTAAGCTCATAATAGCTTTCTTTCATGATTGTAGCTTATTCTCATTGAACGGTTCACCGATTTGGTGATTTGTAAGCTCAGAATGGCTTGTTAAGAGATTGTAATTGATTTTCATCGAACGGTTGATTGATTAGATGATTTGTAAGCTCAGGATGACTTGTTACATGATCAGTTGACCGATTCGATGATTTGTAAGCTCAAAATTTCTTTTTATGTGATTGTAGCTGATTCTCATCAAACGGTTGACTGATTCGGTGATTTCTAAGCTCAAAATTGCTTGTTAAGTGATTGCAATTGATTCTCATCGAATAGTTGACTGATTTGGTGATTTGTAAGCTCAGAATGGCTTGTTACATGATTGTAGCTGAGTCTCATCGAACGATTGACCGATTCGGTGATTTTTAAGCTGAAAATTTCTTGTTACATGATTGTAGCTTATTCTCATCAAATAGTTGACCGATTTGATGATTTTTAAGCTCAGAATGGCTTGTTACATGATTATAGTTGATTCTCATTGAACAATTAACCGATTTAGTGATTTGTAAGCTCAGAATGGGTTGTTACTTATTTTATCTAATTCTCATCGAACGGTTGACTGATTTGGTGATTTTTAAGCTCAAAGAGACTTTTTACATGATTCTAGTTGATTCTCATCTACGGTTGAGTGATTCACTAATTTGTAAACTCAGAATGGCTTGTTACCTGATTGTCGTTGATTGTCATCAAATAATTAACCGTTTCGGTGATTTGTAACCTCAGAATGGCTTGTTACATGATTGTAGCTGATTCTCATGGAATAGTTTGTTAGGAATGAATGTTGAAGCCTTTGGTAGTCATTCAGTAGCAGTGGTTATTGCATTCATGATTATGATTGTCATTGATGTCAACATAGTGATATTCTGGAGTTTAGCAGAGAAGCAGGCACAGTTTTGTTTTGCGGACATGTTATATTGCAAATTGAGTTATGCGTAGTTGATGGTATGTTCTTTGGTGTGTTATTAGCCTATGGTTAAGAGCGCAAAAGGAAATTCATTTATTCATGAAAGTTATAAGTATTTTGGTGGAAGCAGTATTTTGGCAGTGTTCTTGAGTAGCAATTTTTGGTAATCGGAGGATATCTCCTAACCGGGATGGAATCTGATTCTGCGCAGTTAAAGGGAAGTTTGAGACTCATTGGTGGTGATGTGGTTCATAGTGAAAACTTTGAGGTCACACGATTGGAAAGTTATTGTATCTAGAAGCCGACAGTTTTTATGTAGCATGTTGAAATTATTATTTTGTATTTGGATGCTGACTCATTTGTAATTATTTGAGTGTGGTATAAAGGAATGAATTTTTTCCTTGTTATGATGGGATTGTAATAGTTGTGATATGAAATTGTGAAAGTTGTGATGCAAATGTATGCATGAAGTGAAGAAAAGAGCTAATTCAGTGCTGAAGGAAGACTTGTGAAGTATAGGGATCTGGATTTATGATCTTGTGTAGCAGAAAGTGTAGTTTTGGCACAGTGTACCACATATTTCATATTATTCTATTGAATAATCCTAAGATCTATTGGACAGTGAGTTCAGAGATCTTACCTTGAAGCTGTTTGGGCAGTGGGTCCTTTTGTCTTCCATAACTCCTAACAGGGTTAGAATATTTTAACAGGGATTCAAAATCTCCTAACAGAGATTCATATGTACTGAATGTATTTTATAAGACTCCTAACAGGGTCCATCCTTTCACAAGGAACTTTCATATTAGTGCATCATTTTGTGGGCATCATTCCCACCGAGGTTTACTCTTTGATCAAGACGTTTCTTAGTTAACATATCTTGTGTTATTGTGTCATTGTGTATGATTATCTTTCTATGGTTGGTTACTGCATTGATCATATGGTTTAAAGCTGTTGAAGTTGATATTGAACTTGATAAATGGTTTAATTATCAGATAATTGATTTACCACCCCCCCTCTCAGTTATCTTGGTGGTATTTACTTTCTAACACAGTTAATCGATTCGGTTATTTGTAAGCTCAGAATGGCTTGTTACGTGATTATAGCTGATTCTCATCAAACAGTTGACCGATTTAGTGATTTGTAAGCTCAGAATGGCTTGTTACGCGATCCTAACTGATTCTCATCCAAAGGTTGATCGATTCAGTGATTTTTAAGCTCAGAATGGCTTGTTACGTGATTGTAGCTGATTCTCATCAAACAGTTCACTGATTTGGTGATTTCTAAGCTCAGAATGGCTTGTTACATGATTGTAGTTGATTCTCATTGAACGGTTGACCAATTAGGTGATTTGTAAGCTCAAAATGGCTTGTTACATAATTGTAGCTGATTCTCATTAAACAGTTGACTGAATCAATGATTTGTAAGCATAGAATGGCTTGTTACATGATCATAGTTGATTCTCATCAAACAGTTGACCGATTCGGTGATTTGTAAGCTCAAAATGACTTGTTATGTGATTATAGATGATTTTCATCCAATGGTTGACCGATTTAGTAATTTGTAAGCTCAGAATGGCTTGTTACGTGATTGTAATTGATTCTCATCAAACGGTTGACCGATTCAATGATTTGTAAGCTCAGAATGGCTTTTTACGTGATTGTAGCTAATTTTCATCGAACGGTTAATCGATTCAGTGATTTGCAAGCTCACAATGGCTTGTTACGTGATTGTAATTGATTCTCATCGAACGGTTGACTGATTCAATGATTTGTAAGCTCATAATGGCTTGTTACATGATTATAGCTGATTCTCATCGAACGGTTGACCGATTCATAAGAGGGTCCATCCTTTCACAAGGAACTTTCATATTAGTGCATCATTTTGTGGGCATCATTCCCACCGCGGTTTACTCTTTGATCAAGACATTCCCTAGTTAACATATCTTGTGTTATTGTGTCATTGTGTATGATTATCTTTCTATGGTTGGTTACTGCATTTATCATATGGTTTAAAGCTGTTGAAGTTGATATTGAACTTGATAAATGGTTTAATTATCATATAACTGATTTACCACCCCCCTTCTCAGTTATCTTGGTGGTATTTACTTTCTAACACGGTTAACCAATTCGGTGATTTGTAACCTCAAAATTGCTTCTTACGTGATTGTAGCTGATTCTCATCAAACAGTTGACCGATTTAGTGATTTGTAAGCTCAGAATGGCTTGTTACGTGATCCTAGCTGATTCTCATCCAAGGGTTGACCGATTCAATGATTTTTAAGCTCAGAATAACTTGTTACGTGATTGTAGCTGATTCTCATCAAACAGTTCACTGATTTGGTGATTTCTAAGCTCAGAATAGCTTGTTACATGATCATAGCTGATTCTCATTGAACGGTTGACCAATTAGGTGATTTGTAAGCTCAAAATGGCTTGTTACATGATTGTAGCTGATTCTCATTAAATGGTTGACTGAATCAATGATTTGTAAGCTTAGAATGGCTTTACATGATCATAGCTAATTCTCATCAAACAGTTGATCGATTCAGTGATTTGTAAGCTCAGAATGACTTGTTTATGTGATTGTAATTGATTCTCATCAAACGGTTGACCGATTTGATAATTTGTAAGCTCAGAATGGCTTGTTACGTGATTGTAGCTGATTTTCATTGAACGGTTGACCGATTCGGTGATTTGCAAGCTCATAATGGCTTGTTACATGATTGTAATTGATTCTCATCAAACGGTTGACTGATTCAATGATTTGTAAGCTCATAATGGCTTGTTACTTTATTATAGCTGATTCTCATCAAACGGTTGACCGATTCATAACAGGGTCCATCCTTTCACAAAGAACTTTCATATTAGTGCATCATTTTGTGGGCATCATTCCCACCGGAGTTTACTCTTTGATCAAGACGTTCCCTAGTTAACATATCTTGTGTTATTGTGTCATTGTGTATGATTATCTATCTATGGTTGGTTACTGCATTGATCATATGGTTTAAAGTTGTTGAAGTTGATATTGAACTTGATAAATGGTTTAATTATCAGATAATTGATTTACCACCCTCTCAGTTATCTTGGTGGTATTTACTTTCTAACACAGTTAACCGATTCGGTGATTTGTATGCTCAGAATAGCTTGTTACATGACTATAGCTCATTCTTATCGAACGGTTGACCGATTTGGTGATTTGTAATCTAAGAATCGCTTGTTACGTGATTGTTGCTGATTCTCATCAAATGGTTGTCTCATTTGGTGATTGGTAAGCTCAGAATGGCTTGTTACATCGTTGTAGTTGATTCTCATCAAATGGTTGATCGATTCGGTGATTTGTAAGCTCAGAATGGCTTGTTACATTATCGTAGCTGATTCTCATTGAACGATTAACCAATTAGGTGATTTATAAACTTAAAATAGATTGTTATGTGATTGTATCTGATTCTCATTAAACAGTTGACCAATTCGATGATTTGTAAGCTTAGAATGGCTTGTTACATGATCATAGCTCATTCTCATCAAACAATTGATTGATTCGGTGATTTGTAAGCTCAGAATGGCTTATTACGTGATTGCAATTGATTCTCATCAAATGGTTGACCGATTCACTGATTTGTAAGCTCAGAATGGCTTGTTACATGATTTTAATTGATTCTCATCAAATGGTTGACTGATTCGATGATTTGTAAGCTCAGAATGACTTCTTATGTGATTCTAGCTGATTTTCATCAAACAGTTGACCGATTCGATGATTTGCAAGATCATAATGGCTTGTTATGTGATTATAATTGATTCTTATCAAACAGTTGACTGATTCGATAGTTTGTAAGCTCATAATGGCTTGTTACATAATTGTATCTGATTCTCATGGAACGGTTGACCGATTCGATGATTTTTAAGCTCAGAATGGCTTGTTACTTGATTGTAGCTGATTCTCATCGAACGGTTGACCAATTTGGTAATTTATATGCTCAGAATTGGTTGTTATGTGATTGTAATTGATTCTAACAGTTGTTGATTTGGTGATTTGTCAGCTCACAATGGCTTGTTACGTGATTGTAATTGATTCTCATTGAACGGTTGATTGATTCGATGATTTGTAAGCTCAGAATAGCTTGTTACATTATTGTATATGATTCTCATCCAACGGTTGACCAATTCGATGATTTTTAAGCTCAAAATGGTTTGTTACATGATTAAAGTTGATTCTCATCGAACGCTTGACCGATTTGGTGATTTGTCTGCTTAGAATGGCTTGTTACATGATTGTAATTGATTCTAATCAAACGGTTGACTGATTTGGTGATTTTTAAGCTTAGAATGGCTTGTTACGTGATTCTAGCTGATTCTCATCAAACAGTTGACTGATTCGGCGATTTGTAAACTTAGAATTGCTTATTACATGATTTTAGTTGATTCTCATCAAACGGTTGACAAATTCGATGATTTGTAAGGGCAAAATGGCTTGTTACATGATTGTAGCTAATTCTCAGTGAATGATTGGTTGATTTGGTCATTTGTAGACTCTGAATGCCTTGCTACATGATTGTAGCTGATTCTTATCGAACGGTTCAACGATTCGATGATTTGTAAGCTCAGAATGGCTTGTTACGTGATTGTAGCTAATTCTCATCAAACGGTTGACCGATTCAAAAATTTGTAAACTCATAATGGCTTGTTACGTGATTGTAATTTATTCTCATTGAACGGTTGACCAATTTGGTGATTTCTAAGCTCAGAATGGCTTGTTACATGATTGTAGTTGATTCTCATCAAACGGTTTACCAATTCGGTGATTTGTAATCTTAGAATGACTTGTTATGTGATTGTAGCTGATTCTCATCGAATGGTTGACCGATTCGGTGATTTGTAAGCTCAGATTGGCTTGTTATGTGATTTTAGTTGATTTTCATCAAACGGTTGACCGATTCGATGATTTGTAAGCTCATAATAGATTGCTATGTGATTGTAATTGATTCTCATCAAACAGTTCACTTATTCAATGATTTCTAAGCTTAGAATGAGTTGTTACGTGATTGTAGCTGATTATCATCTAACGGTTGACTGATTTGGTGATTTGTAAGCTCAAAATGGCTTGTTACATGATTGTAGCTTATTCTCATCGAACGGTTGACTGATTCAATGATTTATAAGGTCAGAATGGCTTGTTATGTGATTATAGCTGAATCTTATCGAATGATTGACTGATTCGATGAGTTGTAAGCTCAGAATAGCTTGTTACATAATTATAGTTGATTGTCATCGAATGGTTAACCGATTCAGTGATTTGTAAGGTCAAAATAGTTTGTAAGATAATTGTAGCTAGTTCTCATAAAATAGTTGATTGATTTGGTGATTTGTATGCTAAGAATGGCTTGTTATGTGATTCTAATTGATTATCATTGTACGGTTAACCTATTCTTTGATTTGTAAGGTTGGAATGGCTTGTTACATGATTGTAATTTATTCTCATCAAACGGTTGACCTATTTGATGATTTGTATGCTCAGAATGGCTTGTTACGTGATTGTAGCTGATTCTCATCAAACGGTTGACTGATTCAATGATTTGTATGCTTAGAATGGCTTGTTACGTGATTGTAGCTGATTCTCATCAAACCATTGACTGATTGGGTGATTTGTAAGCTTGGATGGCTTGTTACATTATTGTAGCTGATTCATCCAGTGATTTGTAAGCTTAGAATGGCTTGCTACGTAATTATATCTGATTCTCATTAGATGGTTGACCGATTCCATGATTTCTAACCTCAGAATGGTTTGTTACGTGATTGTAGCTGATTCTCATTGAATGGTTAATGATATGGTGATTTGCCAGCTCACAATGGTTTGTTACGTGATTGTAATTGATTCTCATTGAACGATTGACTAATTCGATGATTTGTAAGCTCAGAATGGCTTGTTACCTGATTGTATATGATTCTCATCCAATGGTTGATTGATTCGATGATTTTTAAGCTCAGAATGGCTTTTACGTGATTGTAGCTGATTCTCATCGAACAGTTGACTGATTCAGTGATTTGTATGCTCCAAATAGCTTGTTACGTGATTGTAATTGATTCTAATCAAATGGTTGACCAATTTGGTGATTTTTAACCTTAAAATGGCTTGTTAAGAGATTGTAGCTGATTCTCATCAAAGGGTTGACCGATTCGGTGATTTGTCAACTTAGAATGGTTTGTTACGTGATTGTAGTTGATTCTCATTAAACGGTTGATTGATTCAGGGATTTGTAAGCTCATAATCACTTGTTGTCGATTCTATGATTTGTAAGCTTAGAATATTCAGCTCCATTCGGAACGATTTGTGGGTCTCGAACAGCTAGAGTAGCTGAACTTAATAAGATAGCAATTACAATCCAGGAAGTTATAAGTACCTATGAACTTGGAACCCACCTATTTGCCAATAAAAATGCTGACCTACTTCCACACCAGATATCTCGTAGAAAAAATTCAGCATGTTAATAGGAAATTGTAGAATATCCATATTACCCTTTTTATATAAAGATGAATTTCAAAAAGAAATTATTTTGTTACGTGATTGTAGTTTATTGTCATCGAATGGTTAACTGATTCAGTGATTTGTAAGGTTAGAATAGCTTGTTACATAAGTGTAGCTGATTCTCATTGAACGGTTGATCGATTCGATGATTGTACGCTGAGAATGGCCTATTATGTGATTGTAATTGATTCTCACCGTACGATTTATCGATTCTTTGATTTGTAAGCTTGGAATGGCTTGTTACGTGATTGTAATTTATTCTCATCAACGGTTGACCCATTCGATGATTTGTACACTAAGAATAGCTTGTTATGTGTCGTAGCTGATGCTCATCAAACGGTTGCCCAATTCGGTGATTTGTAAGCTTAGAATGGCTTCATACATGATTGTAGCTGATTCTCATCGAATGGTTGACTGAGTCAGTGATTTGTAAGCTCAGAATGGCTTGTTACGTGATGGTAGCTGATTCTCATCGAACGGTTGACGAATTCGGTGATTTGTTAGCTTAGAATGGCTTGTTACGTGATCGTACTTGATTCTCATCGAACGGTTGACCGATTCGGTGTTTTGTAAGCTCATAATGGCTTTCTTAGATGATTGTAGCTTATTCTCATTGAACGATTGATCGATTCGATGATTTGTAAACTCAGAATGGCTTGTGACGTGATTGTAGCTGATTCTCATTGAATGATTGATTGATTTAGTGATTTGTAAGCTCAGAATGGCTTGTTACGTTATTGTCCTTGATTCTCATCGAACAGTTGACCGTTTTAGTGATTTGTATGCTCTGAATGGCTTGTTACATGACTGTAGCTCATTCTCATCGAACAGTTGACCTATTTGGTGATTTGTAATCTAAGAATGGCTTGTTACATGATTGTAGTTGATTCTCATCAAATGGTTGTTCCATTTGATGATTTGTAAGCTCAGAATGGCTTGTTACATGATTGTAGTTGATTCTCATCAAATGGTTGATCGATTCAGTGATTTGTAAGCTCAAAATGGCTTGTTACATTATTGTAGCTGATTCTCATTGAACGGTTGACCAATTAGGTGATTTATAAGCTCAAAATAGATTGTTACGTGATTGTATTTGATTCTCATTAAACAGTTGACCAATTTGATGATTTGTAAGCTCAGAATGGCTTGTTACATGATCGTAGTTGATTCTCATCAAACGGTTGACCGATTCGGTGATTCGTAAGCTCAGAATGGCTTGTTACATGATTGTAGTTGATTCTCATCAAACGATTGACCGATTCACTGATTTGTAAGCTCAGAATGGCTTGTTACATGATTTTAATCGATTCTCATCAAATGGTTGACTGATTCGATGATTTATAAGCTTAGAATGGCTTCTTACGTGAACGGTTGACCGATTAAGTGATTTGCAAGCTCATAATGGCTTGTTACGTGATTGTAATTGATTCTCATCAAACAGTTGACTAATTCAATGGTTTGTAAGCTCATAGTGGCTTGTTACGTGATTGTATCTGATTCTCATTGAACAGTTGATCGATTCGATGATTTTTAAGCTCAGAATAGCTTGTTACTTGATTGTAGCTGATTCTCATCGAACGGTTAACCAATTTGGTAATTTGTATGCTCAGAATTGGTTGTTATGTGATTGTAATTGATTCTAATCGAACAGTTGACCAATTCAGTATTTTTTAAGCTCAGAATGGCTTATTACATGATTCTAGCTCTTCGTCATAAAACAGTTGACAGATTTGGTGATTTGTAAGCTAAAAATGGCTTGTTACGTGATTGTAGCTGATTCTCATTAAACGGTAGATAGATTCGGTGATTTGTAAGCTCAGAATGGCCTATTATGTGATTGTAGCTAATTCTCATTGAACAGCTTATAATGGCTTGTTATGTGATTATAGTTGATTTTCATCGAACGATTGACCGATTCGGTCATATGTAAGCTCATAATGGCTTGTTACATGAATGTAATTGATTCTCACCTTATGGTTAACCAATTTTGTGGTTTGTAAGCTCAGAATAGCTTGTTACGTGAATGTAGCTGCTTCTCATCAAATAGTTGACCGATTCGGTGATTTGTAAGCTCAGAATGACTTTTTACATTATTGTAGTTGATTCTCATTAAACGGTTGACCGATTCGATGATTTGTAAGCTTAGAATTGGTTGTTAAGTTATTGTAATTGATTCTCATTGAATAGTTGACCAATTAGGTGATTTGTATGATCAGAATGGCTTTATATGTGATTGTAGCTGAGTCTCATCGAACAGTTGACCGATTCGGTGATTTGTAAGCTCATAATTTCTTGTTACATGATTGTAGCTAATTCTCATCGAATGGTTGACCGATTTGATGATTTATAAGTTCACAATGGCTTGTTACGTTATTGTAGCTGATTCTGATCGAACAGTTGACCGATTCGGTGATTTGCAAGATCACAATGGCTTGTTACATGATTGTAATTGATTCTTATCAAACGGTTCACTGATTCAAAGATTTGTAAGCTCAGACTGGGTTGTTATGTGATTGTAGCGTATTCCCATCGAATGATTCACCGATTCGGTTATTTGTAAGCTCAAAATGGCTTGTTATGTGATTGTAGCTGATTCTCATCAAACAGTTGACCGATTCAGTGAGTTTTAAGATCAAAATAATTAAATGATTGTAATTGATTATCATCAAACGGTTTGCCGATTTGGTGATTTGTAAGCTCAGAATGGCTTATTACATCATTGTAATTGATTCTCATTGAACAGTTGACCAATTCGATGATTTTTAAGCTCAGAATGGCTTCTTACGTGATTGTAGCTAATTCTCATCAAACGGTTGACCAATTCGATGATTTCTAAGCTAAGAATGGCTTGTTACATTATTGTATTTGATTATCATTGAATGGTTGATCGATTCAGTGATTTGCAAGGTCAAAATGGCTTATTACGTGATTGTAATTGATTCTCATTGAAAGGTTGACTGATTAGATGATTTGTAAGCTCATAATGGTTTGTTACATAATTGTAATTGATTCTCACTTGACGATTGACTGATTTGGTAATTTGTAAGCTTGAAATGGCTTGATACGTGATTGTAGCTGATTCTCATC
The DNA here is from genome assembly GCA_027943335.1 of Chamaecyparis obtusa. NCBI lineage: Eukaryota > Viridiplantae > Streptophyta > Pinopsida > Cupressales > Cupressaceae > Chamaecyparis > Chamaecyparis obtusa. The sequence goes on along the minus strand of BSBK01001399.1, from coordinate 1,881,872 downwards.
GAACGGTTGACCGATTCGGTGATTTGTAAGCTCAGAATGACTTGTTACATCATTGTAGCTGATTCTCATCAAATGGTTGACCAATTCGGTGATTTGTAAGCTCAAAATAGCTTGTTACATGATTGTAGCTGATTCTCATCGAATGGTTGACCGATTCAGTGATTTATAAGCTCAAAATGGTTTGTTATGTAATAGTAGTTGATTCTCATCTAACCGTTGACCGATTCGATGATTTGTAAGCTCAGAATGGCTTGTTATGTGATTGTAATTGATTCTCAATTAACGGTTGAATGATTCAGTGATTTCTAAGCATAGAATGGCTTGTTACGTGATTATACCTGATTCTCATTGAATGATTATTTGATTCGGTGGTTTGTAATCTTAGAATGACTTGTTCATTATCGTAGCTGATTCTCATCAGACGGTTGACCGATTTTGTGATTTCTAAGCTCAGAATAGCTTGTTCCATGATTGTAGCTAATTATCATCGAACGGTTTACCGATTTAGTGATTTTTAAGCTCAGAATGGCTTGTTACGTGATCATAGCTGATTCTCATCGAACAATTGACCGATTAGATGATTTGTAAGCTCAGAATGGATTGTTACATGATTGTAATTGATTCTCATCATACAGTTATCTGATTCAGTGATTTGTAATTTTGGAATGGCTTGTTACATGATTGTAATTGATTCTCATTGAATGGTTGACCGATTCAGTTATATGTAAGCTCAAAATGGCTTGTTACGTGATTGTAACTGATTCTCATCAAACAGTTCACTGTTTCGGTGATTTGTAATCTGAGGATGGCTTGTTACGTGATTGTAGTTGATACTCATCAAACGGTTGATCGATTTGGTGATTTGTAAGCTTAGAATGGCTTATAAAGTGATTGTACCTGATTCTCATTGAACGGGTAACCGATTCGATGATTTGTAAGGTTAGAATGGCTTGTTAAGTGATTATAGGTGATACTGATCAAATGGTTGACTGATTCAGTGATTTGCAAGCTCACAATGGCTTGTTACATGATTGTAATTCATTCTTATCAAATGGTTGACTGGTTCAAAGATTTCTAAGCTCAGAATAGATTGTTATGTGATTGTATCTGATTCTGATTGAACAGTTGACCAATTCGGTGATTTTTAAGCTCAAAATGGATTGTTACGTGATTGTAGCTGATTCTCATGAATGGTTGACTGATTCGGTGATTTGTATGCGCAAAATGGCTTTTTACATGATTGTAATATGTTCTAATTGAATAGTTTACTGATTCGGTGATTTTGGAGTTCAGAATGGCTTGTTACGTGATTCTAGCTGATTCTCATTAAACGGTTGATCGATTCGGTGATTTGTAAGCTAAGAATGGCTTGTTATGTGATTGTAGTTTATTCTCATCGAATGGTTGACTGATTCGATGATTTGTAAGCACAGAATGGCTTGTTACGTTATGGTAGCTGATTCTCATCAACTGTTCGATGAGAATCAGCTACAATCATGTAACAAGACATTGTGAGCCTACAAATCACCGAATCGATCAACCGTTCGATGCGAATCAGCTACAATCACATAACAAGCCATTCTCAGTGTACAAATGACCGAAATTGTCAAGCATTCAATGAAAATCAACTACAATTATGTAAAAAGTCATTTTGACCTTACAAATCACTGAATTGATCAACCATTCGATGATAATCAACTACAATCACATAACAAGCCATTCTGAGCTTACAAATCACCGAATCAATCAACCGTTCGATTAGAATCAGCTACAATCATGTAACAAGACATTGTGAGATTACAGATCACTGAATCGGTTAAGCGTTAGATGAGAATCAGCTACAATCACATAACAAGCTAGTCTGAGCTTACAAATCACTGAAGCGGTCAACTGCTCGATGAGAATCAATTACAATCATGTAACAAGCCATTCTGAGCTTACCAATCACCAAATTAGTCAACTGTTCAATGAGAATCAGCTACAATCATGTAACAAGCATTCTGAGCTTACAAATCACTGAATCGATCAACGGTTCGATGAGAATCAACTAAATCACATAACAAGTCATTTTGAGCTTACAAATCATCGAATCGGTCAACTGTTTGATTAAAATCAGCTACAATCACGTAACAATCCATTCTAAACTTACAAATCACTGAATCGGTCAACCATTTGATGAGAACCAACTACAATCACCTAACAAGCCATTCTTAGCTTAAAAATCACCAAATTGGTCAACTGTTCGATGAGAATTAGCTACCATCATGTAACAAGTCATGCTGTGCTTACAAACCACCGAATCTATCAACCATTCAATGAGAATCAGCTAGAATCACGTAACAAGCCATTCTAAGCTTACAAATCACCGAATCGGTCAATTGTTCGATGAGAATCATCTATAATCATGTAATAAGCCATTCTAAGCTTACAAATCACTGAATAGGTCAACCATTCAATGAGAATCAATTAATATCATGTAACACACCATTTTGAGTTTATAAATAATCAAATCGGTCAACTCTTTGATGACAATCAATTACAATCACGTAACAAGTCATTCTGAGTGTATAAATCACCAAATCATTCAATCATTTTATGAGAATTAGCTACAATAATGTAAAAAGCCATTCTTAGCTTACAAATCATCGAACCAGTGAACCATTCGATGAGAATCAGCTACAGTTATGTAACAAGCCATTGTAACCTTAGAAATCACCGAATCAGTCAACCTTTTGATGAGATTCAACTACAATGACGTAACAACCCATTCTAAGCTTACAAATCACTGAATTCATCAACCGTTTGATGAGAATCACTTAACAAGCCATTCTGAGCTTACAAATCATCGAATCGGTCAACCGTTCAATGAGAATTAATTACAATCACCTAAGAAGCTATTCTAAGCTTACAAATCATTGACTCGGTAAGCCATTCTGTTAGAATCAATTACAATTACATAAGAAGCCATTATGAGCTTACAAATAATCAAATCTATCAACCATTCGATGAGAATTAAGTACAATCATGTAACAAGCCATTCTAAGCTTAAAAATCACTGAACGGTCAACCATTCGATGAGAATTAGCTACAATCACATAACAAGTCATTCTGATCTTACAAATCACTTAATCGATCAACCATTCGATGAGAATCAGCTACAATCAGGTAACAAGCTATTCTGAGCTTATATAAATCACTAAATTGGTCAACCGTTTGATGAGAATCAATTATAATCATGTAACAAGTCATTCTGAGCATACAAATCACTGAATCGGTTAACTGTTTGATGAGAATCAATTATAATCACGTAAAAAGCCATTTTGGGATTACAAATTACCAAATCGATCAACCATTAGATGAGAATCAGCTACAATCACGTAACAAGCCATCCAATGAGAATCAAATATAATCACGTAACAAGTCATTATGAGCTTAGAAATCACTGAATCAGTCAACCGTTTGCTGATAATCAATTATAATCACGTAACAAGCCATTCTGAGCTTCCAAATCATCAAATCGACCAACTGTTCAATGAGAATCAATTAGAATCACATAACAAGCTATTTTGAGCTTACAAATCACTGAATCAGTCAATTATTCATTGATAATCAATTACAATCATGTAACAAGGCATTATGAGCTTGCAAAATCACTGAATCAGTCAACCGTTTGATGAGAATCAGCTATAATCATGTAACAAGCCATTCTGAGATTACAAATCACTAAATCGGGCAACCATTTGATGAGAATCAGCTACAATCACGTAAGAAGCCATTCTGAGCTTACAAATCATAGAATCAATCAACCATTTGATTAGAATCAGCTACAATCATGTAACAAGCCATTCTGAGCTTACAATTCATTGAATCGGTCAATCGTTCGATGAAAATAAGTTACAATCATGTAACAAGCCCTTCTAAGCATGTAAATCACTGAATCGGTCAACCATTCAATGAGAATCAGCTACAATCATGTAACAAGCCATTCTGAGCTTACAAATAACTGAATCGGTCAACCATTCGATGAGAATCAGCTATAATTATGTAACAAGGCATTTCAAGCTTAGAAATCACCGAACTGGTCAATCATTCGATGAGAATCAATTGCAAACACATAACAAGCCATTGTGAGCTTACAAATCACTGAATCGGTCAATCGTTTGATGAGACCCAGCTGCAATCATGTAACAAGCCATTCTGAGCTTACAAATCACCCAATCGGTCAACCGTTCGATGAGAATCAATTACAATCATGTAAAAAGCCTTTCTAAGCATACTAATCACCAAATCGATCAACGGTTCGATGACAATCACCTACAATCACGTAAAAAGCCATTCCAAACTTACAAATCACTAAATCAGTCAACCGTATGATGAGAATCAATTACAAATCACTGAATCGATGAAGCCATTCTGAGCTTACAAATCATCGAATTAGTCAACCGTTCGATGAAGCCATTCTAAACTTACAAATCACTGAATCGATGAAGCCATTCTGAGCTTACAAATCATCGAATTAGTCAACCGTTCGATGAAGCCATTCTAAACTTACAAATCACCGAATCGATCAACTGTTTTATAAGAATCAGCTACAATAACATAACAAACTATTCTAAGCTTACAAATCACTAAATCGGTCAACCATTCGATGAGAATCAGCAACAATCACGTAACAAGCCATTCTGAACTTACAAATCACCGAATCGGTCAACTATTTTATAAGAATCAGCTACAATATAACAAACTATTCTGAGCTTACAAATCACAAAATTGGTCAACCATTAGATAAGAATCAGCTACAATCATGTAACAAGCCCTTTTGAGCTTACAAATCACCGAATCGGTCAACCGTTCAATGAGAATCAGCTACAATCACGTAATAAGCCATTTTAAGCTGACAAATCACCGAATCGTTCAACTGTTTGATGAGAATCAATTACAATCACATAACAAGCTATTCTGAGCTTATAAATCACCAAATTAGTCAATCATTTGATTAGAATCAATTACTATCACGTAACAAGCCATTATGAGGATACAAATCACCGAATCGGTCAACCATTTGATGAGAATCAATTACAATCACGTAACAAGCCATTCTTAGTTTACAAATCACCAAATCAGTCAACCATTCGATGAGAATAAGCTACAATCACGTAACAAGCCATTCAATGAGAATCAATTAAAATCACGTAATAAGCCATTCTGAACTTACAAATCACTGAATCGGTCAACCATTCGATGAGAATCAATTACAATCACGTACACACCATTCTGATTTTACAAATCACCAAATCAATTAACTGTTCGATGAGAATCAATTACAATAACGTAATAAGCCATTCTGAGCTTATAAGTCACCGAATCTGTCAACCATTTGATGAGAATCAATTACAATCATGTAACAAACCATTCTAAGCTTACGAATCATGGAATTGGTCAACCGTTCGATGAGAATCAGCTACAATCACAAAACAAGCCAGTCTCAACTTACAAATCATCGAATCGGTCAACTGTTCCATGAGTATCTGCTACAATCACATAACAAGCCATTCTAAGCTTACAAATCACCGAATCGGTCAACCGTTCGATGAGAATCAGCTATAATCATGTAATAAGCCATTCTAAGCTTACAAATCACCAAATCGGTCAACCATTTGATGAGAATCAATTAAAATCACATAACAAGCCATTCTGAGCTTATAAATCATCAAATCGGTCAACTGTTTGATGAGAATCAATTACAATCACGTAACAAGCTATTTTGAGCTTATAAATCATGGAATCGGTGAAACGTTTGATGAGAATCAGCTACAGTCACGAAACAAGTCATTTTGAGCATACAAATCACTGAATTGGTCAACCGTTTAATGAGAATCAGCTACAATCATGTAACAAGTTGTTTTGAGCTTACAAATCATCGAATCGATCAACAGTTTGATGAGAATCAGCTACAATTACGTAACAAGCCATTCTGAGCTTACAAATCTCCAAATCAGTGAAACATTTGATGAGAATTAGCTAGAATCACGTAACAAGCCATTCTAATCTTACAAATCATCGAATCGGTCAACCGTTCAATGAAAATCAATTACAATCACGCAACAAGTCATTGTGAGCTGTAATCACTGAATCGGTCAATCATTAGATGAGAATCAGCTAAAATCACGTAACAAGCCATTCTGAGCTTACAAATCACCAAAACGGTCAATCGTTCGATGAGAATCAGCTACAATCACTTAACATGCCATTCTGAGCTTACAAATCATTGAATCGATCAACTATTCGATAAGAATTAGCTACAATCACGTAACAAGCCATTCTGAGCTTAGAAATTACTGAATCGATCAACTATTCAATGAGAATCAACTACAATCACATAACAAGCCATTTTGAGCTTAAAAATCACCGAATTGGTTAGCTGTTCGATGAGAATCAATTACAATCATGTAACAAGTCATTCTGAGCTTACAAATCACCGAATCGGTCAACCGTTAGATGAACATCCTTATGGTGTGGTTTCAACTATCACTCTTGAAGGGTAAGGTCATGTTGGCCGCATGTGAGGGAGGATCTGCTAAGAGAATTATTTTGGACCATGTATCAACCTTTTGCGTGAGCTAGGAGATGTAGGATATGGTCTTGAATCTCATTCTAGAGACCCTTAGTAAAGGGATGAGTTATTCACGTGGATGCAACGATTGTTACCCACATTATGGTCGATGGCATCATGAGATGCTCTTTGCCCAAACATTCCTTATGTTTATGAGGAGTCTATCTTTGGAAGTCATGTCAGGTGTTTAAAGAGATTCTATCTTGATATTATCTTTTTGCATAATAGACTCAGTAATTAGAAATTTATGTTGTTGCATTATGATTTGTGTCCTAGTGGATAGAGTTTTGATCACCATTTGTGATGTACTCTTTTCATATTACTAATACACTCAAAATCCTATGATGCTCTGTGTTTAAAATAAGATTAATTGAATTCAATTGTTCTTTGTGATAATATTATCAATTCCATGTTTTATAGAAATTGTATTGGAATTAGTTTAAATAATAAAAAGGTGAAATATATATATTCTAATGTAGCTAAATATTGTTTCTTGCGTGTATGTAATCTCTAGAAGAAATTTAGTAGGAAAGGTGCTAGTGTACCACTACTGAATGTGGAAATGTTTCTATTTGGATATGAATGCTTACATAAAGGACCATTTGAATTTATTTTATGTTGAGACATGTATTAATAAAAAAGTGATTATTAGGTCCTGATGTTGAGTGGGAGATTTCACATAGAATGCTTTGATGTTATTCAATAGAGGTAAAATGGATTCACCACTATTTAGATAGAAAGAGAAGGGAAAATATTGAGATCTATTCTCAAACCCAAATTCCCCAAGGAAGAGATCCGATTTGATCAACCAAAAGGTTAATAGGTAAAATTACGTAACAAGCAATTCTAAGCTTACTAATCATCGAATCGGTCAACCATTTGATGAGAATCAGCTACAATCATGTAACAAGCCATTTTGAGCTTACAAATCACCGAATCGGTCAACTGTTTGATGAGAATCAGCTAGAATCACGTAACAAGCTATTATGAGATTACAAATCACTGAATCAGTCAACCGTTTGATGATAATCAGCTACAATCACGTAACAAGTGATTTTGAGTTTACAAATCACCAAATCGGTCAATCGTTCGATGAGAATCAGCTACAATCATGTAACAAGCCATTATGAGCTTATAAATCAATGAATCAGTCAACCGTTCTATGAGAATTAGCTACAATCACGTAACAAGCCATTCCAAACTTACACATTACCGAATTGGTCAACCGTTCGATGAGAATTAGCTACAATCCATTCTGAACTTACAATTCACCAAATCAGTCAACTATTCAATGAGAATCAGTTACAGTTATGTAACAAGCCATATTGAGCTTAGAAATCACTGAATCAGTCACCCGTTCAATAAGAATCAGCTACAATCACGTAACAAGCCATTTTGGGCTTACAAATCACTAAATCGGTCAACCGTTCGATGAGAATCAGCTACAATCATGTAACAAGCCATTCTGAGCTTACAAATCACTGAATCGGTCAACCGTTTGATATGAATCAGCTACAATCACTTAACAAGCCATTCTAAGCTTACAAATCACTAAATTTGTAAACCGTTCGATGAGAATGAATTATAATGATGTAACAAGCCGTTCTATGCTTACAAATCATTGAATCGGTCAACTGTTTGGTGAGAATCAGCTACAATCATGTAACAAGTGATTGTGAGCTTACAAATCATGAATTCGTCAACCATTCGATGAGCATCAGCTGCAATCACGTATCAAGCCATTCTAGGCTTACAAATTAGTGAATCGGTCAACCGTTTGATGAGAATTAGCTACAATCATGTAAAAAGCCATTCTGAGCTTACAAATCACCGAATCAGTCTACCGTTCGATGAGAATCAGCTAAAATCATGTAACAAGCCATTTTAACTCGCAAGTTATCGAATTGGTCAACCGTTTAATAAGAATCAGCTACAATCACGTAACAAGCCATTTTGAGCTTAAGAATAAGCAAATCGGACAATTATTTGATGAAAATTGATTACACTCACAAAACAAGTCATTCTGCACTTACAAATCACCGAATCGGTTAATCATTTGATGAGAATCAATTACAAACATGTAACAAGCTATTCTGAGCTTACAAATCACCGAATCGGTCAACCGTTCGATGAGAATCAGCTACAATAATGTAACAAGCCATTCTAAGCTTACAAATCACTGAATCGGTCAACCATTCGATGAGAATGAATTGCAATCATGTAAAAAGCCATTCTAAGCTTACAAATCACCGAATCAGTCAACCGTTTGATGAGAATCAATTACAAACATGGAACAAGCCATTTTGTATTTACAAATCACTGAATCAGTCAACCGTTCGGTGAGAATCAATTAAAACACGTAACCAGCCAGTCTGAGCTTACAAATCACCGAATCAGTCAACCGTTCGATGAGAATCAACTACAATCACGTAACAAGCCATTTCGAGCTTACAAATCATCGAATCGGTCAACTGTTCAATGAGAATTAGCTACAAATCACCCAATCGGTCAACCGTTCAATGAGAATCAGTTACAATCATGTAGCAAGCCATTTTGAGCTTACAAATCACAAAATAGATCAACCGTTCGATGAGAATCAGCTACAATCATGTAACAAGTGATTGTAAGCATACAAATAACTAAATCAGTCAATCATTCCATTAGAATCAATTACAATCACGTAACAAGCCTTTCTGAGCTTAAAAATCACCGAATCGATCAACAATTCGATGAGAATCAGCTACAATCATGTAACAAGCCATTATGAGCTTACAAATCATCGAATCGGTCAACCGTTCGATAAGAATCAGCTACAATCACATAACAAGCCATTCTGAGCTTAGAAATCACTGATTCGGTCAACCGTTCGATGAGAATCAATTACAATCATGTAACAAGCCATTCTGAGCTTACAAATCATAGAATCGATCAATCGTTCAATGAGAATTAGCTACAATAATGTAACAAGCCATTATGAGCTTAGAAATCATTGAATCGGTCAATCGTTCGATGAGAATCAATTACAATCATATCACAAGCCATTCTGAGCTTACAAATGACTGAATCGATCAATTGTTCAATGAGAATCAGCTACAATCATGTCACAAGCAATTCTGAGCTAACAAATCATCAAATCAGTCAATCGTTCGATGAGAATCAATTACAATCACGTAACAAGCCATTGTGAGCTTACAAATCATCGAATCGGTCAACCGTTTGATGAGAATCAACTACAATCATGTAACAAGCCATTCTGAGCTTACAGTTCACCGAATTTGTAAACCATTCGATGAGAATAAATTACAATGATGTAACAATCCGTTCTAAGCTTACAAATCATTGAATCGGTCAACCATTCGGTGAGAATCAGCTACAATCACGTAACAAGCCATTGTGAGTTGACAAATCACGAATCGGTCAACCATTCAATGACCATTAGCTACAAGCCATTCTGAGCTTACAAATCACCAAATTGGTCAACCATTAGATTAGAATCAGCTATAATAATGTAACAAGCCATTATGAGCTTACAAATCACCGAATCGGTTAACAGTTTGATGAGAATCAGCTACAGCTACAATCATGTATCGAGCCATTATGGCTTACAAATCACCGAATTAGCTACAATCAAGTAACAAGCCATTCTGAGCTTACAAATCACTGAATCGGTGAACCATTCATTGAGAATCAGCAACAATCAGCTAACAAGCCATTCCAAGCTTACAAATCACCGAATCGGTCAACCGTTCGATGAGAATAAGCTACAATCAGGTAACAAGCCATTTTGAGCTTAAAAATAACCAAATTGATCAACCGTCTGATGAGAATCAGCTACAATCATGAAACAAACCATTTTGAGTTTACAAATCACCGAATTGGTCAACCATTCGATGAGAATTAGCTACAATCACGTAACAAGCCATCCTAAGCTTACAAATCACCAAAGTGGCCAACCGTTCGATGAAAATCAATCACAATCATGTAACACGCCATTTTGAGCTTATAAATCACTGAATCAGTCAACCGTTCGATGAGAATAAGCTACAATCATGTAACATGCCATTTTGGGCTTACAAATAACCTAATCAGTCAACCGTTCAATGAGGATTAGTTACAATCAGGTAGCAAGCCATTGTAAGCTTACAAATCAGTCAGTCAGTCAACCGTTCGATTATAATTCATTACAATCACGTATAAAGCCTTTTTAAGGTTACAAATCGCCGAATCGGTCAACAGTTTGATGAGAATCAGCTACAATCATATAACAAGCCATTATGAGCTTACAAATTATCGAATCGATCAACCGTTCGATGAGAATCAGCTACAATCACGTAACAAGCTATTCTGAGCTTATTAATCACCGAATCGGTCAACCGTTCGATGAGAATCAATTACAATATGTAAAAGCCATTCTAAGCTTACAAATCACCAAATCGGTCAACCGTTTGATGAGAATCAATTACAAACACGTAAAAAACCATTCTAAGATTAAAAATCAATGAATCAATCAACCATTCGATGATAATCAATTAAAACATGTAACAAGCCATTCTGAGATAACAAATCACTGAATCGGTCAACCATTCAATGAGAAACATCTACAATCACGTAACAAGCCATTATAAACTTACAAATCACCAAATCGGTAAATCATTCGATAAGAATGAATTATAATCACATAACAAGCCATTCTGAGCTTACTTATCACCGAATTGGTCAACCGTTCGATGAGAATCATCTACAATCACTTAACAAGCTATTATGAGCTTACAAATCATTGAATCGGTCAACCGTTCGATGAGAATCAACTACAATAATGTAACAAACCATTTTGAGCTTACAAATCATCGAATCGGTCAACTGTTTGATGAGAATTAGCTACAATCACGTAACAAGCTATTCTAAGCTTACAAATCACCTAATCGGTCAACTGTTCGATGAGAATCAGCTACAATCACGTAAGAAGCCATTTTGAACTTCAAAATCATTGAATCAATCAACCGTTCAATGAGAATCAGCCAACATTATGTAACAAGCCATTCTAAGCTTATAAATCACCAAATCGGTCAACCGTTTGATGAGAAATAGGTACAGTTATGTAACAAGCCATTCTTAGCTTACAAGTCACCGAATCGGTCAACCATTCGATGAGAATCAGCTACAATCATGTAACAAGCCATTCTGAGCTTACAAATCACCGAATCGGTCAACCGTTCGATGAGAATCAACAAAAATTATGTAACAAGCCATTATGAGCTTACAAATCACCGAACCGGTCAACTGTTCGATGAGAATTAGCTACAATCACGTAACAAGCTATTATGAGATTACAAATCACTGAATCAGTCAACTGTTTGTTGAGAATGAGATACAATCACGTAACAAGCCATTTTGAGTTTACTGATCACCAAGTCGGTCAACCGTTCGATGAGAATAAGCTAGAATCATGTAACGAGCCATTCTGAGCTTATAAATCAATGAATCAGTCAAATGTTTGATGAGAATTAGCTAAAATCATGTAACAAGCCATTCTGGGCTTACAAATCACTGAATTGATCATACGTTCAATGAGAATCAGCTACAATCATGTAACAAGCCATTCTGAGATTACAAATCATCGAATTGGTCAGCCATTTGATGAGAATCAGCTACAATCATGTAACAAGCCATTTTGAGCTTACAAATCATTGAATCGGTCAACCGTTTGATGACAATCAGCTACAATCACGTAAAAAGCCATTCTGAATTTACAAATCACTGAATCAGTCAACAATTCAATGTGAATCAGCTACAATCACGTAACAAGCTATTCAAAGCTTAGAAATCACTGAATCGGTCAACCGTTCGATGAGAATCAATTACAATCAGATAACAAGCCATACTGAGCTTACAAGTCACCGAATCGATCAATTGTTTGATGAGAATCAACTACAATCATGTCACAAGCAATTCTGGGCTGACAAATCACCGAATCGGTCAACCGTTCGATGAGAATCAATTATAATCATGTAACAAGCCATTGTTAGTTTATAAATCATCAAAACCGGTGAATTGTTCGATGAGAATCAACTACAATCACATCACAAGCCATTTTGAGCTTACAAATCACCGAATCGGTCAACCATTCGATGACAATCAATACAATCACGTAACAAGCCATTGTGAACTTACAAATCATCGAATCGATCAACCGTTCGATGAGAATCAACATAATCAAGTAACAAGCTATTTTGAGCTTACAAATCACCAAATTGGTGAACCGTTCGATTAGAATCAATTGCAATCATGTAACAAGCCATTCTGAGCTTACAAATCACCAAATTGTTCAACTAGTCAATGAGAATCAGCTACAATCATGTAACAAGCCATTTTGAACTGACAAATCACCGAATCAATCAACTGTTTGAATAGAATCAATTACAATCATGTAACTATCCATTATGAGCTTAAAAATCACCAAATCGGTCAACTGTTCAATGAGAATAAGCTACAGTCACGTAACAAGCCATACTAAGCTTACAAATCATGGAATCAGTCAACCCTTCGATAAGAATCAGCTACATTTATGTAGCAAGCCATTCTGGCCTTACAAATCACCGAATCGATCAACCGTTTGATGAGAATCAGCTACAATCACGTAACAAGCCAATCTGACCTGACAAATCTTTGAATCTGTGAATGGTTCGATGAGAATCAATTACAACCATGTAATAAGGTATTCTGAGCTTACAAATCACCGTATTGATCAACCGTTTGATGAAAATCAGCCACAATCACGTAACAAGCCATTCCGAGCTTGCAAATCACCGAATCGATTAACCGTTCGATGAGAATCAGCTACAATCACTTAACAAGCTATTCTGAGCTTACAAATCACCGAATCTGTAAACCGTTCTATGAGAATACATTACAATGATGTAAAAAGTCATTCTAAGCTTACAAATCATTGAATCGGTAAACTGTTCGGTGAGACTCAGCTAGAATCATGTAACAAGCCACTGTAACCTTACAAATCATGAATCGGTCAACCATTCGATGAGCATCAGCTAAAATCATGTAACAAAGCCATTCTGGGCTTACAATTCACTGAATCGGTCGACCGTTCGATGAGAATCAATTACAATCACGTATCAAGCCATTTTGAGCTTACAAATCACTGAATTGGTCAACCGTTCAATGAGAATCAATTATAATCACGTAACAAGCCATTTTAATCTTACAAATCATCAAATCGGTCAACCGTTTGATGAGAATTAGCTATAATCACGTAATAAGCCATTTTGAGCTTATGAATAAGCAAATCGGTCAACTGTTCGATGAGAATCAATTACACTCACGTAACAAGCCATTCTGAACTTATTAATCACCGAATTGATCAACTGTTCAATGAGAATCAATTACAATCATGTAAAAGCCATTCTGAGCTTACAAATCACTGAATCAATAAACCGTTCGATGAGAATCAATTAAAAATATGTAACAAGCCATTCTAAACTTACAAATCACCGAATCAATCAACCATTTGATGAGAATGAATTAAAACACGTAACAAGCCATTCTAAGATTACAAATCATCGAATCGGTCAACCGTTCGATGAGAAATAGCTACAATCACGTAACAAGCTATTATGAGCTTACAAATCACCGAATCGGTCAATCATTCGATAAGAATGATTTACAATCACGTAGCAAGCCATTCTAAGCTTACTTATCATCGAATTGGTTAATCGTTCGATGAGAATCAGCTACAATCACGTAACAAGCCATTTTGACCTTAGAAATCACCGAATCAGTCAACCGTTTGATGAGAATCAGCTACAATCATGTAACAAGCCATTCTGAGCTTACAAACCATCGAATCGGTTAACCGATCAATGAGAATCAGTTACAATCATGTAACAAGCCATTTTGAGCTTACAAATCATCGAATCGATCACCTATTTGATGAGAACCAGCTACAATCACATAACAAGTCATTTTGAGCTTACAAATAATCGAATCGATCAACCATTCGATGAGAATCAATTACAATCACTTAACACGCCATTTTGAGCTTACAAATCATCGAATCCTTCAACTATTTGATGAGAATCAATTACAATCATGTAACAAGCCATTTTGAGCTTACAAATCACCAAATCAGTCAACTGTTCGATGAGAATTAGCAACAATCACATAAAAAGCCATTCTGAGCTTACAATGAATCGATGAACCATTCGATGAGAATTAGGTACAATCATGTGACAAGTCATTATGAGCTTAAAAATCATCCAATCTGTGAACCGTTCATTGAGAATCAGCTACAATCATGTAACAAGTCATTTTGAGGCTACAAATCAATGAATCGATCAACCATTCGATGAGAATCAGCTATAGCTACAATCATGTAACAAGCCATTATGAGCTTACAAATCACCGAATCGGTCAACCATTTAATGAGAATTAGCTACAATCATCTAACAAGCCATTCTGAGCTTTCAAATCATCGAATTGGTTAATTGTTTGATGAGAATCAGCTACAATAATGTAATGAGTCATTATGAGCTTACAAATCATCGAATCGGTGAACCATTTGATGAGAATCAACTACAATCATGTAACAAGCCATTTTGAGCTTACAAATAACCGAATCAGTGAACTGTTTAATGAGAATCAGCTACAATCATGTAACAAGCCATTCTGAGCTTACAAAACACTGAATCGGTGAACCGTTCGATGAGTATAATGATCCTTGTTAGAAGATCCTTTACTCTGTTAGGAGTAGCTTTACAATATATGAAGTACAGTAGACCTAGTTAAGGGTCAGACCCTGTTAGGAGTCTTTTACAATTATCCCTTTTAGGGGAGAGGACGCACTGTCTGAGAGCTCATTGCTCAAAGGGGTGAAGGCTACAACCTTCTGAATAACAGATACACACTATATCTAGATCTTGGTGAACTACGCTTGGACCTACTATCTAGATTAGTTCCAATGAATAGCACACATATTCTACTTGGTCACATTGACCTTCTTCTGATGGTTCAACACTTCGCACACCTTGCTCTGCTCTACTTAATCAACCATGAACCACACTTCAACAATCACAAATGACTAGCTATAAATATCTTTCCTCCAAATGATATAATCAAGTTAGCTTATGAGAACCACCTTCAAATCATATTAGAGAAACCATAATAAACTCCAACAAACATTCTATCGGCTCTACTATGGACGCAACACATTCTGGGATCTGTCTAATAAAATAATTGTAGACGCACGCCACACACTGTCGGGTCTACCAAAACAACTGGAAATTTCTCTGTAAGCTGAATTAAATTATGCGCTCTTAACTAAACATCAATAACACTTCTCCAAGCTTAACTCCAAGGTCGCATATCCTCAAGATAGGTGCAACTCAAGAAATAATAAACTCTCTGTCGGCTCTTCTAAACAAACACAAGAAATGGCTACTAGTGATAGCAACTGCATAACTTCACTTGCCTTCATCATTAGACTATGCATTCATAACTAAAATATAACTAACATGTCTTCAACATATATCCCAGGGGAAATGCCCATAGGACAACTGTACGGACAACCATACACAGAACACTGCCTATAACTTTGTCAGGAACACTACTGACACAAGCTGCTATATAACTTCTGTACTCACATTCAACCTCTGCACCCATGATATCATGTCCATGCAACATATGCAGAAGGCTTACTGCATAAGACTTCCACGCATACTACTTTCCATATGTTGTCATGAATGACAAACATACAATCAGTGCTGGCCTGCTGGCAAATCTCAAATAGAATTAGCTACAAACACGTAACAAGCCATTCTGAACTTACAAATCATCAAATCGGTGAACTGTTCGATCAGAATCAACTACAATCACGTAACAAGCCATTCTAAGCTTACAAAACATTAAATTGGTCAACCATTTCATGAGAATCAATTACAATCACGTAACAAGCCATTTAGAGATCACAAATCACCCAATCGGTCAACTGATCGATAAGAATTAGCTACAAACATATAACAAGCAATTCTGAGCTTACAAATAAATGAATCGGTCAACCGTTCAATGAGAATCAACTACAATCACATAAAAACACATTCTAAGCTTACAAAACACTGAATCGGTCAACCATTCGATGACAATCAATTACAATCATGTAACAAGCCATTCTGAGCTTACAAATCACCGAATCGGTCAACCGTTCAATGAGAATCAGCTACAGCTACAATCACGTAACAAGCCATTATGAGTTTACAAATCACTGAATCAGTCAACCATTCAATGAGAATCAGGTACAATCATGTTACAAGCCATTCTAAGCTTTCAAATCACTGAATTGGTCAATTGTTTGATGAGAATCAGCTACAATCACATAACAAGCCATTTTGAGCTTAAAAATCACCCAATTGGTGAATTATTCGATGAAAATTAACTAAAATCACCTGACAAGCCATTCTGAGCTTACAAATAACCGAATCGGTCAACCGTTTGATGAGAATTAGCTACAATCACATAACAAGCCATTATCAGCTAACAAATTACTGAATCGGTCAACCCTTTGATGAGAATTAGCTAAAATCACGTAACAAGCCATTTTGACATTACAAATCACCGAAGTGGTCAACCATTTGATGAGAATCAATTACAATCACGTAACACGCCATTATGAGCTTACAAATCACTGAATCGATGAACCGTTCGATAAGAATCAGCTACAATCACATAACAAGTCATTTTGAGTTTACAAATCACCCAATCGGTCAACCATTCATTGAGAATCAGTTACAATCACGTTGCAAGCCATTCTGAACTTAAAAATCACCAAATACATCAACCGTTCGATGAGAATCAGCTAGAATCATGTAACAAGCCATTGTAAGCTTACAAATCACATAATCGGTCAACCGTTCTATTAAAATCAATTACAATCATTTAACAAGCCTTTCTGAGCTAACAAATCACCGAATCGGTCAACAATTTGATGAGAATCAACTACACTCATATAACAAGCCATTTCAAGCTTACAAATCTCTGAATCGGTCAACCGTTCAATGAGAATTAGCTACAATCACATAACAAGCTATTCTGAGCTTATTAATCAACGAATCGGTCAATTGTTTGATGAGAATCAATTACAATCACGTAAAAAGTCATTCTGAGCTTACAAATCATCGAATCGATCTACCGTTCGATGAGAATCAATTACAAACATGTAACAAGCCATTCTAAGCAAACAAATCATCGAATATGTCAACTATTTTGATGAGAATCAATTAAAATATATAACAAGCCTTTTTGAGATTATAAATCACTAAATCGGTCAACCGTTCGATAAGAATCAACTACAATCACGTAACAAGCCATTCTAAGCTTACAAATCACCAAATCGGTCAACCGTTCGATGAGAATCAGCTACAATCATGTAACATGCCATTCTGAGCTTACAAATAATCGAAATGATCAACCGTTCGATGAGAATGAGTTACAATCAAGTAACAAGCCATTCCTAGCTTACAAATCACTGAATCGATCAATTGTTTGATGAGAACTAGCTACAATCACGTAACAAGCCATTTTGAGCTTACAAATAACTGAATCGGTCAACACTTCAATTAGAATGAATTACAATCATGTAACAAGCCATTCTGAGCTTACTTATCATCGAATCCGTCAACCATTCGATGAGAATCAGCTCCAATCACATAACAAGCCATTCTAAGCATAAAAATCACTGAATCGATCAACCGTTCGATGAGAATCAGCTACAATCATGTAACAAGCCATTCTAAGCTTACAAATAACTGAATCAGTCAAGCGTTCGATGAGAATCAACTATAATCACGTAACAAGCCATTATGCACTTACAAATCATTGAATCAACTATTTGAAGACAAGCAGCTACAATCACATAACAAGCCATTTTGAGCTTACAAATAATCAAATCGATCAACCATTCGATGAGAATCAATTACAATCATGTAACATGTCATTGTGAGCTTACAAATCTCTGAATTAGTCAACCGTTCGATGAGAATCCAACTACAATAACTTAATAAGCCATTTTGAGCTTACATATCACTGAATTGGTCAACCATTGAATGAGAATTAGGTACAATCAAATAAGCCATTCTAAGCTTACAAATCACCGAATCGGTCAATCGTTCGATGAGAATCAGCTACAATCACGTAACAAGCCATACTGAGCTTACAAATCACCCAAGTGGTCAACCGTTTCATAAAAATGAATTATAATTATGTAGCACGCCATTCTGTGCTTACAAATCATTGAATCAGTCAACCGTTCGATGAGAATCAGCTATAATCATGTAACAAGCCATTTTGAGCTTACAAATCATTGAATTGGTCAACGGTTTGATGAGAATGAACTACAATCATGTAAGAAGCTATTATGAGCTTACAAATCACCGAATCAATGAACTGTTCGATGAGAATCAGCTACAATAACGTAACAAGCCATTCTGAGCTTACAAATCATCGAATTGATGAACCATTCGATGAGAATCAGCTACAAACAAGTAACAAGCCATTCTGAGCTTACAACTCATTGAATCGGTGAACCGTTTGATGAGAATTAGCTACAATCATGTAAAAAGCCATTATGAGCTTAAAAATCATTGAATTGGTCAACCGTTCGATGAGAATCAATTACAATCACGTAACAAGTCATTTAGAGCTTACAAATCACTGAATCGGTCAACCGATCGATGAGAATCAGCTACAATCACATAACAAGCCATCCTGAGCTTACAAATCACCGAATCAGTGAACTGTTCGATGACAATCAACTACAATCATGTAACAAGGCATTCTGAGCTTACAAAACACTGAAACGGTCAACCGCTAGATCAGAATCAACAACAATCATGTAACAAGTCATTTTAAACTTACAAATCACCTAATCGGTCAACCGTTCAATGAGAATCAGCTACAGCTACAATCACGCAATAAGCCGTTATGAGCTTACAAATCACCGAATCAGTCAACTATTTGATGAGAATCAGGTACAATGATGTAACAATCCAATCTAAGCTTTCAAATCATCAAATCGGTCAATTGTTTAATCAGAATCAGCTATAATCACGTAACAAGCCCTTCTAAGCTTACAAATCACCGAATCGGTGAACCATTCGATGAGAATCAGCTACAATCACCTAGCAACCCATTCTGAGTTTACAAATCAGCAAATCGGTCAACCGTTCAATGAGAATCAGCTACAATCATGTAACAAGCCATCATAGCTTACAAATCACTGAAGCGGTCAACCATTTGTTGAGAATGAATTACAATCATGTAACACGCCATTGTGAGCTTACAAATCAATGAATCGGTCAACCATTCGATCAGAATCAGCTACAATCATGTAACAAGCCATTATGACCTTACAAATCACCGAATCGGTCAACGGTTTGGTGAGAATAAACTACAATGACGTAAAGCCATTTTGAGGTTACAAATCACCAAATTGGTCAACCGTTCGATGAGAATCAGCTACAATCACGTAACAAGCCATTCTGACCTTACAAATCATCGAACTATTGGATGAGAATCAGCTACAATCATATAACAAGCCATTTAGAGCTTACAAATCACTGAATCGATCAACCATTGGATGCACCCTATAGGTCGAGGACTAAAGGTGAGTTCCTCTGCCAAC
Organism: Chamaecyparis obtusa; assembly: GCA_027943335.1. Lineage (NCBI taxonomy): Eukaryota > Viridiplantae > Streptophyta > Pinopsida > Cupressales > Cupressaceae > Chamaecyparis > Chamaecyparis obtusa. The sequence continues at coordinate 1,861,575 of BSBK01001399.1, read as the reverse complement.
CAAAGTAAGATGTGTCGGAGATCTCCTATGTCGTCGGAGTCAAAGGGCTCGAGATCTCCTGGAAACACCGTTAAATGCTCCTCTATGTTTTTCATGATGGAAACATGAGGAGAATCAGGTACAATCATGTAACAAGCCATTATGAGCTTACAAATCACCGAATGGGTCAACCTTTCGATGAGAATCAACTACAATCACATAGCTAGCCATTCTGAGCTTATAAATCACTAAATCGGTCAACTGTTTGATGAGAATCAACTACAATCATGTACCAAGCCATTTTGAGCTGACAAATCAATTAATTGGTCAATCATTCGATGAGAATAAGCTACAATCATGTAACAAGCCATTTTGAGCTTATAAATCACTGAATCGGTCAACCGTTCGATGAGAATCAGCTACAATCACGTAAAAAGCCATTCTGAGCTTACAAATTAGCAAATTGGTTAAACGTTCAATGAGAATCAGCTATGATCACGTAACAAGCCATTCTTAGCTGACAAATCACTGAATCGGTGAAGCGTTTGATGAAAATCAGCTACAAACATGTAACAAGACATTTTGAGCTTTAAAATTATCAAATCGGTGAACCGTTCGATGAGAATCAGCTGCAATCACGTAACAAGCCATTCTGAGCTTACAAATTACTGAATTGGTCAATCACTCGATGAGAATCAATTACAATCACATCACAAGCCGTTACAAATCAATGAATTGGTCAACCGTTAGATGAGAATCAACTACAATCATGTAACAAGCCATTCTGAGCTTACAAATCATCGAATCGGTCAATCGTTCAATGAGAATAAGTTAGAATCACGTAGCAATCCATTCTAAGCTTATAAATCACAAAATTGGTCAATGGTTCAATGAGAATCAACTACAATCACATCACAAGCCATTTTGAGGTTACAAATCACTGAATCAGTCAACCGTTCATTGAGAATCAACTACAATGACGTAACAAGCCATTCTGAGCTTTCAAATCATCGAATAGGTCAACCGTTCGATTAGAATCAGCTACAATCATGTAACACGCCATTCTGAGCTTACAAATCAATGAATCCATCAACTGTTCGATGAGAATCAGCTACAATCACGTAACAAGGCATTCTGAGCTTACAAATCATTGAATCAGTCAACTGTGCAATGAGAATGAGTTACCATCACGTAACAAGCCATACTGAGCTTACAAATCACCAAATAAGTCAACCGTTCAATGAGAATTAGCTACAATCACGTAACAAGCCATTTTGAGCTTACAAATCACCGAATCGGTCAACTGTTCGATGAGAATAAGCTACAATCATGTAACAAGCCATTCTAAGCTTACAAATCATCGAATCGGTCAATAGTTCAATGAGAATCAATTACAATCACGTAACAAGCCATTCTGAGCTTATAAATCACTGAATAGGTCAACCGTTCAATGATAATCAATTACAATCACGTAACACGCTATTCTGAGCTTACAAATCACTGAATTGGTTAGCCGTTTGATGAGAATAAATTACAATCACGTAACAAGCCATTATGAGTGTATAAATCATTGAATAAGTCAACCGTTCGATGAGAATCAGCTACAATCACGTAACAAGCCATTCTTAGCTTACAAATATCTGAACCGGTGGACCGTTCGATGAAAATCAGCTATAGTCACGTAACAAGCCATTCTAAGCTTAGAAATCATAGAATCGGTGAACCATTCGATGAGATTCAACTACAATCATGTAAGAAGCCATTCTGAGCTTACAAATCATTGAATCGGTCAACCGTTCGATGAGAATCAGCTACAATCACCTAACAAGCCTTTTGAGCTTATAAATCACCGAATTGGTCAATCGTTCGATGAGAATCAATTACAATCATGTAAAAAGTCATTCTGAACTTAAAAATTAGTGAATCGGTCAACCATTTGATGAGAATGAATTACAATCATGTAACAAGCCATTCTAAGGATACAAATCACCGAATTGGTCAATCGTTTAATGAGAATAAGCTATAATCACTTAACAAGCCATTGTGAATTTTCAAAACACTGAATCGATCAACTGTTCAATGAGAATTAGCTACAATGACATAACAAGCCATTTTGAGCTTACAAATCATCGAATCGGTCAACCGTTCGATGAGAATCAACAACAATCACGTAACAAGCCATTTTGAGCTTACAAATCATTGAATCGGTCAACCGTTCGATGAAAATTAATTACAATAACGTAACAATCCATTTCAAACTTACAAATCACCTAATAAGTCAGTCGTTCGATGAGAATCAATTACAATCACATAAGAAGCTATTTTGAGCTTACAAATAACTGAATCAGTCAACTGTTCAGTAAGAATCAACTACAATCGCATAACAAGCCATTTTGAGCTTAAAAATCACCGAATCGGTCAACCGTTCAATGAGACTCAGCTACAATCATGTAAGAGCCCATTCTTAGCTTTCAAATCACCGAATCAATCAATGGTTTGATGAGAATCAACTAGAATCACGTAACAAGCCATTCTGAGCTTACAAATCACCAATCGGTCAACCTTTCGATGAGAATCAACTACAATCACGTAACAAGCCATTTGATGAGAATCAATTACAATCACATTACAAGCCATTTTGAGCTTACAAATCATTGAATCGATCAACCATTCGATGAGAATCAATTAGAATCACGTAACAAGTCATTCTTAGCTTATAAATCACCGAATCAGTCAACCGTTCGATTAGAATCAATTACAATCATGTAAGAAGCCATTCTAAGACTAAAAATCACCGAACTAGTCAACCATTCAATGATAATCAATTACAATAATGTAACAAGTTATTCTAAGCTTACAAATCATCGAATCGGTCAACTGTTCGATGAGAATGAGCTACAATCACGTAACAAGCCATTCTTAGCTTACAAATTGTCGAACCAGTGAACCGTTAGATGACAATTAGCTACAGTCATGTAAGAAGCCATTCTAAGCTTAGAAATCACTAAATCGGTCACCCTTTAGATGAGATTGAGCTAAAATGATGTAACAAGCCATTCTGAGCTTACAAATCATTGAATTGTAGAACCGTTCAATGAGAATCAGCTACAATCACCAAAGAAGCCTTTCTGAGCTTATAAATCACCGAATCAGTCAACCGTTTGATGAGAATCAATTACAATCACGTAACAAGTCATTCTGAACTTATAAATCACTGAATTGGTGAACCGTTCGATGAGAATCAATTACAATCACGTAACAAGCCATTCTGAGTATACAAATCACTGAATTGGACAACCGTTCGATGAGAATCAACTACAATCACCTAAGAAGCCTTTCTGAACTTATAAATCATAGAATCGGTGAACCGTTTGATGAGAATCAATTACAATCATGTAACAAGTCATTCTAAACTTACAAATAACTGAATTGGTGAACCGTTTGATGAGAATCAATTACAATCACGTAACAAGCCATTATGAGCATACAAATCACTGAATCGGTCAACCGTTTAATGAGAATTAGCTAGAATCACGTAACAAGCCATTCTGAGCTTACAAAACACCAAATCGGTCAACCGTTCGATGAGAATAAACTAGAATCAGGTACAAACACATAACCAGCCATTCTAAGCTTACAAATCATAATATCGGTGAACCATTTGATGAGAATAAGCTACAATCACAGAACAAGCCATTTTGAGCTTAAAATCACCTAATTGATTAACCGTTCGATGAGAATCCATTACAATCTCTGAATTGGTCAACCATTCGATGAGAATCAATTACAATCACGTAACAAGCCATTCTGAGCATACAAATTACCGAATCATGTAACAAGCCATTCTAAGCTTACAAGTCATTGAATCGGTCAACCATTTGATGAGAATCAATTACAATCACGTAACAAGTCATTCTGAGCTTACAAATCACCGAATCGATCAACCGTTCGATGAGAATCAATGAGAATCATGTAACAAGCTATTTTGAGCTTATAAATCACCAAATCGGTCAACCATTCGATGAGAATCAATTATAATCATGTAACAAGCCATTCTGAGCTTACAAATCACCAAATCAGTCAACCATTCGATGAGAATCAGCTACAATCACGTAACAAGCCATTCTGAACTTACAAATCATGGAATCGGTCAACCGTTTGATGAGAATTAGCTACAATAATGAAACAAGCCATTCTGAGCTTAGAAATCAGAAAATTGGTCAACCATTTGATGAGAATTAGCTAAAATCACATAACAAGCCATTTTGAGCTTACAAATCACTAAATCGATCAACCGTTTGATGAGAATCAACTACATCACGTAAGAAGCCATTCTGACCTTACAAATCACTGAATCGATCAACCGTTCGATGATAATCAACTACAATCATGTAACAAGCCATTCTGAGCTTACAAATGATCGAATCGGTCAATAGTTTAATGAGAATCAGCTACAATCACACAACAAGCCATTCTCAGCTTACAAATCACCGAATCGGTCAACCATTCGATGAGATTCAACTACAATCATGTAACAAGCCATTCTGAGCTTATAAGTCACTGAATCGGTCAACCATTCAATGAGAATCAACTATAATCACGTAAGAAGCCATTCGGAGCTTAGAAATCACCAAATTGATCAACCGTTCGATGAGAATCATCTACAATGACGTAACAAGTTATTGTGAGCTTACAAATCATCGAATCGATCAATCGTTTGATGAGAATCAGCTACAATCACATAACAAGGCATTGTCAGCTTATAAATCACCCAATTGGTCAACCGTTCGATGAGTATAAGCTACAATCACGTAAAAAGTTGTTTTGAGATTACAAAATATTGAATTGGTCAACCGTTCAATGAGAATCAGATACAGTCACGTAAGAAGCCATTCTGAGCTTACAAATCACCAAATCGGTAAACCATTTGATGAGAATTAGCTACAATGATGTAACATGCCATTCTGAGCTTACAAATCATCGAATCGGCCAACCCTTCAATGAGAATTAGCTATGATCATGTAACAAGCAATTCCGAGCTTAGAAATCATCAGTCAATCGTTTGATGAGAATCAGCTACAATGTTGTAAGAAGCCATTCTGAGCTTACAACTCACCAAATTGATCAACCGTCAAATGAGAATCAGCTACGATCATGTAACAAGTAATTTTGAGCTTACAAATCACCGAGTCAGTCAACCATTTGATGAGAATCAGCTACCATCACGTAACAAGCCATTCTCAGCTTACAAATCACCGAATCGATCAACCGTTCGATGAGAATCAGCAACAATCACGTAACAAGCTATTCTGAGCTTACAAATCACTGAATCGGTCAACCGTTCGATGAGAATCAGCTACAATAATGTAAGAAACCATTCTGAGCTTACAAATCACCGAATCGGTCAACCCTTCGATGAGAATCAGCAACATCACGTAACAAGTCATTCTGAGCTTACAAATGATCAAATCGGTTAACTATTCGATGAGAATAAATTACAATCACGTAACAAACCATTCTGAGCTTACAAATCACCGAATCAGTCAACTATTTTATGAGAATCAGCTACAATTACGTAACAAGCCATTCTGAGCTTACAAATCATTGAATCGGTCAACCTTTTGATGAGATTCTGCTACAATCACCTAACAAGTGATTTTGAGCTTCAAATCGCTGAATTGGTCAACCGTTCGATGAGAATAAACTACAATCATGTAACAAGCCATTTTGAACTTATAAATTATTGAATAGATCAGCCGTTCGATGACAATCAATTACAATCACATAACAAGCCCTTCTGAGCTTACAAATTACCAAATTCGTCAATGGTGAGAGTCAATTACAATCACGTAACAAGCCATTCTGAGCGTACACATCACCAAATCAGTTAATCATTCGATGAGAATCAACTAAAATCACGTAACAAACTATTCTGAGATTACAAATCATCGAATCAGTCAACCGTTCGATGAGAATCAGCTACAATCATGTAACAAGCCATTATGAGCTTACAAATGACTAAATCGGTCAACTATTCAATGAGAATCAACTACAATCACGTAACAAGCCATTTTGAGATTAGAAATCAGTGAATAATTCAACCGTTCAATGAGAATTAACTACAATCACGTACCTAGCCATTATGAGCTTACAAATCACTGAAATAGTGAACCGTTCGATGAAAATCAGCTTCAATCATGTAACAAGCCATTCTGAGCTTACAAATGATCGAATTGGTCAACTGTTCGATGAGAATCAGCTTCAATCACATAACAAGCCATTCTGACGTAGAAATTGCCGAATCGATCAACCATTTGATGAGAATCAACTACAATCACGTAACAAGCCATTTTGAGCTTAAAAATCACCAAATCGATCAGCTGTTCAATGAAAATCAATTACAATCACGTAACAAGCCATTTTGAGCTTACAAATCACCGAATCGGTCAACCGTTAGATGAGAATTTTCTATAATCACATAGCAAGCCCTTCTGAGCTTACAAATCATGGAATTGGTCAACCGTTCAAGAATAATTAGCTACAATCACGTAACAAGCCATTCTGAGATTACAAATCACCAAATCAGTTAACCGTTTGATAAGAATTAGCTACAATCACGTAACTAGCCATTCTAAGATTACAAATCACCGATTGGTAAATTATTTGATGAGAATCAATTACAATCATGTAACAAGTCATTCTGAGCTTATAAATCACCGAATCAGTCAACCGTTCGATGAGAATCAACTATAATCATGTAACAAGCCATTCTGAGCTTACAAATTACTGAATCGGTCAACAGTTCAATGAGAATCAATTACAATCACGTAAAAAACAATTTTGATGTTACAAATCACTGAATCGGTCAACCATTTGATGAGAATCAATTATAATCACATGACAAGCCATTCTGAACTTACAAATCACCGAACCAGTCAACTGTTCAATGAGAATCAATTACAATCACGTAACAAGCCATACTGAGCTTACAAATCACAAAATCGGTTAACTGTTTGATCAGAATAATTTACAATTACATAACAAGCCCTTTTCAGCTTACAAATCACCAAATTGATCAACCATTTGATGAGAGTCAACTTCAATCACGTAACCAGCCATTCTGAGCATACAAATCAATGAATCAGTCAACTGTTCATTGAGAATCAGCTACAATCATGTAACACGCCATTATGAGCTTACAAATCATCGAATCTATCAACTGTTCACTGAGAATTAATTACAATCATGTAACAAGCCATTCTAAGCTTATAAATCATTGAACCGGTCAACCATTCAATGAGAATCAATTACAATCATGTAACAAGCAATTCTGAGCTTACAAATCACCGAATCGGTCAACCGTTTGATGAGAATCAATTACAATCATGTAACAAGCCATTTTGAGTTTACAAATCACCGAATCAGTCAACCGAATCATGTAACAAGCCATTTTGAGTTTACAAATCACCGAACCATTTTGAGTTTGATGAGAATTAGGTCCAATCACGTAACAAGCCATTCTGAGCTTACAAATCACCAAATCGGTCAACCGTTCAATGAGAATTAGCTACAATATCACAACAAGCTAGTTTGAGCTTACAAATCACCGAATCGGTCATCCGTTCGATGAGAATCAGCTACAATCATGTAACAAGCCATTCTAAGCTTACAAATCATCGAATCGGTCAATTGTTCGGTGAGAATCAGTAACAATCATGTAACAAGCCATTCTGAGCTTACAAATTACCGAATTAATTAATCGTTCAATGAGAATTAGTGACAATCACGTACCAAGCCATTATGAGCTTACAAATCACTGAATCGGTCAACCGTTTGAAGAGAATCAATTACATACACGTAAAAACCCATTCTGAGCTTACAAATCACCAAATCATTCAACCGTTCAATGAGAATAAATTTCAATCACGTAACAAGCCATTCTGAGCTTACAAATTACCAAATCAATCAACTGTTTGATGACAATCAACTACAATGACGTAATAAGCCATTCTTAGCTTACAAATCACTAAATTGGTCAACCATTCGATGAGAATCAGCTACAATCATGTAACAAGTCATTCTAAGCTTATAAATCACCATATCAGTCAACCATTCGATGCGAATAAGCTACAATCACGTAACAAGCCATTCTGACATTTTAAATCACCAAATCGATCAACTGTTTGATGAGAATTAGGTACAATCACGTAACAAGTTATTCTAAGCTTACAAATCACCAAATCAATCATCTATTCGATGAGAATCAGCTACAATCATGTAATAAGCCATTCTGAGCTGACAAATCACTGAATCAGTTAACCGTTTGATGAGAATCAATTAAAATCACGTAACAAGCCATTCTGAGCTTACAAATCACCGAATCGGTCAACCGTTTGATGAGAATCAACTACAATCATGTAACAAGCCATTCTGACCTTAGAAATTATCGAATCGGTCAACCATTTGATGACAATTAGGTATAGTCACGTAACAAGCCATTTTGAACTTAGAAATCACCGAATCAGTCAACTGTTTGATAAGAATCAATTACAATCATGTAACAAGCCATTTTGAGCTTAGAAATCACTGTATCGATCAACGATTCTATGAGAATTAGCTACAATCACGTAACAAGCCATTCTGAGCTTAGAAATCACCAAATCTATCTACCGTTCAATGAGAATCAGCTACAATCACGTAACAAGCCATTATGAGCTTATAAATCACCAAATCGGTCAACCATTCGATGAGAATCAGCTACAATCAAGTAAAAAGCTATTCTGAGCTTACAAATCACCGAATCGATGAACCGTTCGATGAGAATCAGCTGCAATCATGTAACAAGCCATTCTGAGCTTAGAAATCACCGAATCAGTCAACCATTCGATGAGAATCAACTAGAATCATGTAACAAATTCCATAGTAGGTCCCTTAGAATAGTAGGGCAATTGCTTTCCCTTGTTCCATAGTAGGGTCACCATTTAATACACTCTATTCTCGAACCTGGATAACCCTCATCTGAATGAAATGAAGGCTATTCTTTTTGGGTTGGGTGGCATGTTACGTATAGAATATACTTTTACCCCAAGTGCCATAGAGTTGCCTCCAATATAGTTTAGGGTGGGGACACTAAGGGCTGAGAAGAAGGGTGGGCAGATCGATCATCAATCCGCCCACCGCATATTCATTCAAGTTACAGGGTCCCTGCCCCTACTTTTTGAAGGTAAGGGCTATGGCAGGAGGATATAGATCACAAGTGGGTACGGTGCAACTATTGAGGCCCCTATTCTATTCTTCTAGTAGGCTAATGCCCCCCGACGGCATGCAATTCTAGTGGTGGGTTATAGTGGGCACTCCCAACTTATAGTCGGTGGGAGGCCTATAAGCAATAGAATGTTACGTATAGAATTGGTTGGGCATCTTCATGTGAATGAATCTTTATTGCAATGCGGAATCAACCTTCCTTAAAGAATAGTAGAACCTATCTATAAGTAGTAGCTTCTCGATCTATACCTAACATGATCCGCTACCCACATACCCTACCTCCCTTTATCCCTCCCTTCCGGTTCATATGCATGCATAGAGGGATGCAAATGAAGGGAGCCCTGCATGCATACCCCCTAGTATTCTATGGCCCCCGTTCACAATTTCGTGATGGGGGGAAGGAAAGAGGGAAGGAAAGAAGAGATGATCCCTACAATAATATAGAAGGGGGGCCGACTATTTACGGGGGAAAAGGATGGAATGAAATGTAGTTTGGATGGAAGGATGGAAGGTAGAGAACAAGGATAATGTGCCATGCCATGGCAATGCCATTAATGACACTTTCTTCTTAGAATTTGCACATAACATGAAGATAACGACACTATAGTTGGAATCCAGACTTTAGTTAGATTACGTTCTATCCTTATATTCACTTTGTTCATACCATATTACATGAGCCCTATTATTCTCTTATTCACCCTAACCTTCACAAAGTGAATTCAGGTTAGTTTCAATCTGTTGGACCAGAGGAATTCGATTAGGGGCCACCGGTTTGTTGACCCAAAAAGTGCATTTGATTGTTCATCCCATGCCATTCTTGCTATCTACTGAATATCCCCTTGCCCATAAAGTGAGTCAATCTCCACCATTGTCTGATCCACCTCCCAATGCTACCTATTGTCGTGGAAAAGTGCGAAGTGATCACGGTGGGTGGACACGAGCGATGGAAGATATGAAGCAGATTGAGAAGCAGGAGACTCCGCCTCAGAATGATAATATGGTTGGACCCATCACCTAGACGCCTCGCTTATGCCGATGGAGCCCTACGGGGATCGATACCTATAAGTCGCTCCCTAGCCCTTGATGACAGATCCAATCCCTTCCCAGCTCTCTTTGAGGGGAATAAATCAAAGGCCTTCCAACCCTAGTATAAATGACTCACCTTGACCTTCCTTCCTTACCTTCGTGTAGCTCAGCTTGGCTGGGTGAAAAGAGAGTGGTTCACCTTCCATCCATGTTACCAGGTAAGTGAAACACTTTCCTACTAGTGGGCGAGAGAAGAGTAGTTGAGAGGTCTGCCCACCTGGCTTGCTTGATTCTAGGTTAGTGAAACACTTTCAACTATCCTACCCCACTTGGGTTAGAAGGAGTTATGGGTGGTATGCTTGGAAGGAGGCCTTGACCCACCTTCCCTCGGGCGCACTACCTACCTTCCTATGCCTACTCACCTCCTTCCTTGGCTGGGCTAAGATGAAACTGATACTGAAGGAAGGCAGATCCATTCCTGTTACGACATGTAATTATGGACTGATCCCATTACAGACGGAGATAGGAAGGCAAGAGAGAAAGCCTTTCTTTATTTGGTAGGCATGCGTAGCTCAGTCCTTGCCTAGAGGGAGTCATGCTAGTGGATGAAGTGGTATGCTGCCGCCCTATGCTATGCGTAGCTCCATAATGCTGGTGGATGTAGGAAGTGGTATGCTTGCCTTCCCCCTCCGTGGATCTATCTGTATAAGAAGACTGATTATACGCGTAGGGGGTGCCCTTAGAATAGTAGGGAAACATGATCAGAATAACTCTATCGAATACACCCCTACAATTCTATGGGCTTTCTTTCCTTGGCCTTTTAGGATCAATCATTTGTTAGGGGGGTTTATCTTAACTCTCTCTTTCGAAGGCTGAACCCCCTACTATTCAAAGCCAAGGGCTCGACCGAGTCCCTTAGAATAGTAGGGCAATTTAGGACAATTGTCAACCATTCGATGAGAATCAATTAAAATCATGTAGCACACCATTTTGAGCATACAAATCACTAAATCAGTTAACCGTTTGATGAGAATCAGCTACAATCACGTAAAAATTCATTCTAAACTTACAAATCACTGAATCGATCAACGGTTCAATGAGAATCACCTACAATAATGTAAAAAGCCAGTTTGAGCTTACAAATAACCGAATTGGTCAAGCGTTCGATGAGAATCAACTACAATCACATAACAAGCCATTCTATGCTTACAAATCATCGAATTGATCAACTGTTTGATGAGAACCAGCTACAATCACGTAACAAGCCATTTTGAGCTGACAAATAACCGAATCAGTCAACCATTCGATGAGAATCAATTACAATCATGTAACACACCATTGTGAGCTTACAAATTTCTGAATCGGTCAACTGTTTGATGAAAATCAGCTACAATCATGTAACAAGCCATTCTGAGCTTACATATCACCAAATTGGTCAACCATTGAATGAGAATCAGGTACAATCAGTTAACAAGCCATTCTGAGCTTACAAATCACTGAATCGGCAAACAGTTCAATGAGAATCAGCTACAATCATGTAACAAGCCATTCTGAGCTTACAAATCACCCAAGTGGTTAACCATTTGATAAAAATCAATTACAATAACGTAGCATACTATTTTGAGCTTACAAATCACTGAATCGGTCAATGATTCGATAATAATGAATTACAATAATATAGCAAGCCATTCTGAGCTTACAAATCACTGAATCGGTCAATGATTCGATAATAATGAATTACAATAATATAGCAAGCCATTCTGAGCTTACAAATCACCGAATCGATCAACGGTTCGATGAGAATCAACTACAATAATGTAACAAGCCATTCTGAGCTTACAAATCATCAAATCGGTGAACTGTTCGATGAGAATCAGCTATAATCATGTAACAACCATTATGAGCTTACAAATCATTGAATCGGTGAACCGTTCGATTAGAATCAGCTACAATCATCTAAAAAGCCATTCTGAACTTAAAAATTATCGAATTGGTCAACCGTTCAATGAGAATCAATTACAATCATGTAACAAGTCATTTAGAACTTACAAATCATCGAATCGGTCAACCGTTCGATGAGAATCAGCTACAATCACATAACAAGCCATTCTGAGCTTACAAATCACCGAATCGGACAACCGTTCGATGAGAATCAACTACAATATGTAACAAGCCATTCTTAGCCTACAAAACACCGAAACAGTCAACCGTTCGATGAGAATCAACTACAATCATGTAACAAGCTATTCTGAGCTTACAAATCATCAAATTGGTCAACTGTTCGATTACAACTACAATCATGCAACAAGCCATTATGAGCTTACAAATCATTGAATCGGTCAACCGTTCGATGAGAATCAGCTACAACCACGTAAAAAACCATTCTGAGCTTAAATGTCACCAAATTGGTGAAACGTTCGATGAGAATACGATACGATCACGTAACAAGCCATTTTGAGCTTACAAATCACTGAATCGGTGAACAGTTCGATGAGAATCAGCTACAAACAAATAAAAAGAAATTTTGAGCTTTAAAATTATCGAATCGATGAACCATTCGATCAGAATCAGCTGCAATCACGTAACAAGCCATTCTGAGCTTACAAATTACTGAATTGGTCAATCATTCAATGAGAATCAATTACAATCATGTAACAAGCCGTTTAGAGCTTACAAATTACCAAATTGGTCAACCGTTAGATAACAATCAGCTACAATCACGTAACAAACCATCTTGAGCCTACAAATCACTGAATGGGTCAACCGTTCAATGAGAATAAGTTACAATCACGTAGCAATCCATTCTCAACTTACAAATCACAAATTGGTCAACGGTTTGATGAGAATCAACTACAATCATATAACGAGCCATTCTGAGCTTACAAATCACTGAAGCGGTCAACCGTTCGATGAGAATCAATTACAATCATGTAACACACCATTCTGAGCTTACAAATCACCAAATCGGTCAACCATTCGGTAACAAACAACTTCAATCACGTACGAAGCTATTCTAAGCTTACAAATCACCGAATCGGTTAACGGTTCAATGAGAATTAACTAAAATCATGTAACAAGCCATTCTGAGTTTACAAATCACCAAATCGGCCAACCGTTCGTTGAGAATCAGCAACAATCACATAACAAGCCATTCTGAGCTTAGAAATCACCCAATCGGTCAACCGTTCATTGAGAATCAGCAACAATCACATAACAAACCATTCTAAGCTTACAAATCACCGAATCGGTTAACGGTTCGATGAGAATCAACTAAAATCATGTAACGAGCCATTTTGAGCTTACAAATCACTGAATCAGTCAACCATTTGATGAGAATTAATTACAATCATGTAACAAGACATTTTGACGTTATAAATCACTGAATAGGTCAACCGTTTGATGATAATCAATTACAATAATGAAACATGCTATTCTGAGCTTACAAATCACTGAATCGGTCAACCATTTGATGAGAATAAATAACAATCATGTAACAAGCCATTCTGAGTGTATAAATCACTGAATCAATCAACTGTTTGATGAGAATGAGCTACAATCACGTAACAAGCCATTTTAAGCTTACAAATACTGAACCGGTGAACCATTCGATGAAAATCAGATACAGTCACGTAACAAGCCATCCTAAGGTTAGAAATCACTGAATCGGTGAACTGTCAGTGAGATTCGACTAGAATCATGTAACAAGCCATTCTGAGCTTACAAATCATTGAATCAGGCAACTATTCGATGAGAATTAACTACAATCACCTAACAAGCCTTTTTGAGCATATAAATCATCGAATCGGTCAACCGTTCAAGGAGAATCATGTACAATCATGTAACAAGCCATTCTAAGCTTATAAATCACCAAATTGGTCAACCGTTCGATGAAAATTAGCTACAATCATGTAACAATCCATTCTGAGCTTAAAAATCACCAAATCGATCAATCGTTCGATGAGAATCAGCTATAATCATGTAAGAAATCAATGTGAGCTTACAAATCTCTGAATCAATCAATAGTTCGATTAGAATCAATTACAATCATGTAACAAGCCTTTTTGACCTTACAAATCATCGAATCGGTCAACCATTCAATGAGAATTAGCTACAATCACATAACAAGCCATTATGAGCTTACAAATCATTGAATCGGTCAAGCATTCCTTGAGAATCAGCTACAATCACATAACAAGTCAGTCTGAGCTTACAAATCATCGAAGCAGTCAACTGTTCGATGAGAATAAATTACAATCACGTCACAAGCTATTCTGAGCTTACAAATCATTGAATCGGTCAACCGTTTGATGAGAACAAGCTACAATAATGTAACAAGCATTTTGAGCTTTTAAATCACTGGATCGGTCAACAATTCGATGAGAATAGCCTACAATCACGTAACAAGTCATTCTGAGCTTACAAATCACTGAATTGGTCAACCATTCGATTAGCATCAATTACAATCACGTAAGAAGCCTTTATGGGCTTACAAATCACCAACTCGGTCAACCATTCAATGGAAATCAGCTACAATCACGTAACAAGTCATTCTGAGCTTACAAATCACTGAATCGGTCAACTGTTCGATGAGAATTAGCTACAATAACATAACAAGCCATTCTGAGCTTACAAATCACCAAATCGATCAACCGTTCGATGGGAATCAGCTATAATCATGTAACAAGATATTGTGAGCTTACATATCATCGAACCGATCAATAGTTTGATTAGAATCAATTACAATCACGTAACAACCCTTTTTGACCTTACAAATCACCAAAACGGTCAACCGTTCAATGAGAATTAGCTACAATCACATAACAAGCTATTTTGAGGTTACAAATCACTGAATTGGTCAAGCATTCGATGAGAATTAGCTAAAATCACATAACAAGTCAGTCTGAGCTTATAAATCACCAAAGCGGTCAATCGTTCGATGAGAATAAATTACAATCACGTTAAAAGCCATTCTGAGCTTACAAATCACCGAATCAGTCAATTGTTCGGTGAGAATCAGCTACAACCATATAACAAGCATTCTGAGCTTATAAATCACTGAATCAGTCAACGGTTCGATGAGAATAGCCTACAATCACGTAACAAGCTATTATGAACTTACACATCGCCGAATCGGTCAACCTTTCGATGAGCACTACCTAGGACAAATGACCGAATCGGTCAACCATTCGATGATAATCAACTATAATCACGTAACAATCCATTCTAAACTTACACATCACTGAATCGGTCAACCTTTTGATGAGCACTACCTACAATCACGTAAAAAGCCATTCTAAATCAGCTACAATCACGTAACAATCTATTCTGAACTTACAATCACTAAATCGGTCAACCTTTCGATGAGCACCAGCTATAATCATGTAACAAGCATTCTGAGCTTATAAGTCATCGAATCAGTCAACAGTTCGATGAGAATAGCCTACAATCACGTAAAAAGCCATTCTGAGCTTACAAATGACTGAATCAATCAACCGTTCGATGAAAATCAACTACAATCATGTAACAATCCATTATGAACTTACACATCACTGAATCAGTCAACCTTTTGATCAGCACTAGCTATAATCACGTAACAAGCCAGTCTAGGCTTACAAATCACCGAATCGGTCAACCATTCGATGAGACTCGGCTACCATCACGTAACAAGTCATACTACACTTACAAATCACCGAATCAGTCAACCATTCAATGAGAATAAGCTACAATCACGTAACAAGCCATTCTGAGCTTACAAATAACCAAATCGGTCAACTGTTCAATGAGAATAAGCTACACTCACGTAACAAGCCATTCTTAAATTACAAATCATTGAATCGATCAACTGTTCGACGAGAATCACCTACAATCACGTAATAAGCCATTCTGAGCTTACAAATCACCAAATCGGTCAACTCTATGATAACAATCAATTACAATCACGTAACAAGCCATTCTGAGTGTATAAATCACCGAATTGGTCAACCGTTAATCAGCTACGACTATGTAACAAGGCATTCTGAGCTTACAAATCACTGAATCGGTCAACCATTTGATGAGAATCAGCTACAATCACTTAAGAAGCCTTTCTGAACCTATGAATCACCGAATCGATCAACCATTCAATGAGAATCAATTACAATCACGTAACAAGCCATTTTGAACTTACAAATCACCGACTCGGTCAACCGTTCAATGAGAATTAGTTACAACGATGTAACAAGCCACTCTGAGCATACAAATCATCGAATTGGTCAACCGTTCGATGAGAATCAGCTACAATCATGTAACAAGACATTCTGAGCTTACAAAACACCAAATCAGTCAATCGTTCGATGAGAATCAGCTACAATCATGTAACAAGACATTCTAAGCTTACAAAACACCAAATCGGTAAACCGTTTGATGAGAATCAACTACAATCACGTAAAAGGCTATTTTGAGCTTACAAATCACCAAATCGGTCAACTGTTTGATGAGAATCAGCTACAATCACGTAAAAAGCCAATGCAAGGTTACAAATCACTGAATCGATCAATTGTTCAATGAAAATTAATTACAATCACGTAACAAGCCATTCTGAGCTTACAAATCACCGAATCGGTCAACCGTTTGATGAGAATCAATTACAATTACATAAGAAGCCATTCTGAGCTGACAAATAATAAAATCGGTCAACCGATCGATGAGAATGAGCTACAATCATGTAACAAGTCATTCTAAGCTTAAAAATGATTGAATTGGTCAACCATTCGAAGAGAATCAATTACAATCATGTAACCAGCCATTCTGAGCATACAAATCACCGAATCGATCAACAGTTTGATGAGAATCAATTACAATCATGTAACGAGCCATTCTGAGTTTACAAATCACCAAATCGGTCAACCATTCGATGAGAATCAGCTACAATCTTGTAACAAGCCATTTGATCAGAATCAATTACTATCATGTAACAAACCATTCTGAGCTTACAAGTCACAGAATGGGTCAACCGTTCGATGAGAATCAATTACAATCACGTAACAAGCCATTCTAAACTTACAAATCACTGAATCGGTCAACCGTTTGATGAGAAATAATTAGAATCACATAACAAGCTATTCTGAGCTTATAAATCACTAAATCGGTCAACCGTTTGATGAGAATCAATTACAATCATATAACAAGCCATTATGAGCTTATAAATAACCCAATCATTCAACCGTTTGATGAGAATCAATTACAATAACATAACAAGCCATTCTGAGCTTACAAATCATCGAATCGGTCAACCGTTCGATGAGAATCAACTACAATCATGAAACAAGCCATTCTAAGCTTACAAATCACCAAATCAGTCAATCATTCGATGAGAATCAGGTACAATTAGGTAACAACCATTTTGAGCTTACAAATCATGGAATCGGTCAACAGTTCAATGAGAATCAGCTACAATAGAGAAAGAAGCCATCCTAAGCTTAGAAATCACCAAATCGGTCAACCATTCGATGAGAATCAGCTACAATCATGTAACAAGCCATTCTGAGCTTACAACTCATCGACTCGGTCAACCGTTTGATGAGAATCAGCTACAATCATGAAGAAGCTATTTTGAGCTTACAAATCACCGAAGTGGTCAACCGTTTGATGAGAATCAGCTACAATCATGTAACAAGCCATTCTGAGCTTACAAATCATCGAATCGGTCAACAATTCGATGAGAATCAGCTACAATCATGTAACAAACCATTCTAAGCTTACAAATCATGGAATCGGTCAACCGTTTGATGAGAATCAGCTACAATCACGTAACAAGTCATTCTAAGCTTATAAGTCACCGAATTGGTCAACCATTCAATGAGAATCAGCTATAATCACGTAACAAGCCATTCCGAGCTTAGAAATCAGCGAATCGATCAACAGTTCGATGAGAATCAGCTACAATTACGTAACAAGCCATTTTAAGATCATAAATCACCGAATCGGTGTAAGCATACCAATCATCGAATCAATCAACGGTTCGATGATAATCACCTACAATCATGTAACAAGCCATTATGAGCTTACAAATCACTGAATCGGTCAACCATTCGATGACAATCAATTACAATCATGTAAAAAGCAATTCCAAGCATACAAATCACCGAATTGGTCAACCGTTCGATGAGAATCAGCTACAATCATGTAACAAGCCATTCTAAGCTTACAAATCTCCAAATCGATCAACCGTTAAATGAGAATTAGTTACAATCACGTAGCAAGCCTTTATGAGCATACAAATCATCGACTCGGTCAACCGTTCGATGAGAATCAGCTACAATCATGAAGAACCCATTATGATCTTACAAATCACCGAATCAATCAACCGTTTGATGTGGATCAGCTACAATCACGTAACAAGCCATTCTGAGATTACAGATCACTGAATCGGTCAAACGTTTGATGAGAATCAGCTACAATCACATAACAACCCAGTTTGAGCTCACAAATCACCAAAGTGGTCAACAATTTGATGAGAATCAATTAAAATCACTTAATAAGCCTTTCTGAGATTAGAAATCACCAAATCAGTCAACCGTTCGATGAGAATCAGTTACAATCACGTAACAAGCATATTAAGCTTACAAATCTCCAAATCAGTCAACGGTTCAATGAGAATCAACTACAATCACGTAACAAGCATTCTGAGCTTGCAAATCACTGAATCAGTAAACGATTTGATGAGAATCAACTGCAATCATGTAACAAGCCATTCTGAGCTTACAAATTATTGAATCGGTCAACCGTCCGATGAGAATCAGCTACAATCACAATCTATTCTGAATCTACAAATCACTGAATCGGTCAACCGGTTGATGAGAACCAGTGACAATAATGTAACAAGCCATTCGTTCGAAAAGAATCAACTACCATCATATAACAAGTCATGCTGCACGTACAAATCACCGAATTAGTCAACCGTTAAATGAGAATCAACTACAATCATGTAACAAGCCATTCTAAACTTACAAATCACCGAATTGGTCAACTATTCGATGAGAATTAGCTACAATCATGTAACAAGCCATTCTGAGCTTACAAATCACCGAATCAGTGAACAATTCGATGAGAATCAATTACAAACACGTAACAAGTGTTTCTGAGATTACAAATCACCGAATCGGTCAACCGTTCGATGAGAATCACTTACAATCACGTAACAAGCATTCTGAGCTTACAAATCACCGAATCAGTCAACCGGTCGATGATAATCAACTACAATCACGTAACAAGTCATGCTGCACTTACAAATCACCGAATTAGTCAACCGTTCAATGAGAATCAATTACAAGCACATAACAAGCCATCCTGAACTTACAAATCACTGATTCGATCAATTGTTCGATGAGAATCAGCTACAATCATGTAACAAGCCATTCTAAGCTTACAAATCACCGAATCAGTCAATCGTTTGATGAGAATCAGTTACCATCATGTAACAAGTCATGTTGCACTTACAAATCACTGAATTAGTCAACCGTTCAATGAGAATCAGCTACAATTATGTAACAAGCCATTCTGAGCTTACAAATCACTAAATCGGTCAACCGTTTGATGAGAATCAGTTACCATCATGTAACAAGTCATGTTGCACTTACAAATCACCGAATTGGTCAATCATTCAATGAGAATCAATTACAATCATGTAACAAGCCATTCTGAACTTACAAATCACCAAATTGGTCAATAGTTTGATGACAATCAATCATAATCACGTAACAAGCCATTCTAAAGATACAAATCCTCGAATTAGTCAATCGTTCGATGAGAATCAGCTACAAATAATCAAATTGATCAACCGTTCAATGAGAATTAGCTACAATTAGGTAACAAGCTATTCTGAGCTTATAAATCACCGGATTGGTCAACTGTTCGATGAGAATCATTCACAATAACGTAACTTGCCATTCTAAGCATACAAATCACTGAATCGGTCAATTGTTCGATGAGAATAAATTACAATCACGTAACAAGCCTTTTTGAACTTACAAATCACTAAATTGATCAACCATTCGATGAGAATCAGTTACAATCACGTATCAAGCCATTCGATGAGAATCAATTACAATCACGTAACAAGCCATTCTGAGCTTACAAATCACTGAATCGGTCAACCGTTTGATAAGTATCAATTACAATCACGTAACAAGCTATTCTGATCTTACAAATCACCGAATCGGTCAAACATTTGATGAGAATCAATTAGAATCACGTAACAAGCTATTATGAGCTTATAAATCACCGAATCAGTCAACTGTTCATTGAGAATGAATTACAATAATGTAACAAGCCATTCTATGCTTACAAATCACTGAATTAGTCACCCGTTCGATGAGAATTAATTACAATAATGTAACAAGCAATTCTAAGCTTACAAATCATGGAATCGGTCAACCATTCGATGAGAATTAGCTACAATAATGAAACAAGCCATTATGAGCTTACAAATCACCAAATCGGTCAACCATTCAACGAGAATCAGCTAGAATCACGTAACAAACTATTTTAAGATTACAAATACCAATCACTTAATTGATCAACGATTCAATGACAATCAGCTAAAATCATGTAACAAGCCATTTTGAGCTTACAAATCACTGAATCGGTCAACTGTTGGATGAGAATAAGCTACAATCACGCAACAAGCTATTCTGAGCTTACAAAACACCAAAACGATCAACCGTTCGATCAAAATCAACTAAAATCATGTGACAAGCCATTCTAAGCTTACAAATCACCAAATCAATCAACCGTTCAATGAGAATCAGCTACAATTTTACATAAAAAGCCATTCTGAGCTTACAAATCACTGAATCAGTCAACCATTCAATGAGAATCAGTTACAATCATGTATAAAGCCATTCCCAGCTTACAGATCACCGAATCGGTCAACTGTATGATCAAAATCAATTACAATCATGTAACAAGTCATTATGAGCTTACAAATCATTGAATCAGTCAACCGTTCGATGAGAATTAGCTACAATCAGGTAACAAGCCATTTGGAGCTTACAAATCACCGAATCGGTAAACTATTCGATGAGAATCAGCTACAATCATGTAACATGCCATGCTGAGCTTACAAATCACCGAATTGGTCAACCATTGGATGAGAATTAATTACAATCATGTAACACGTCATTTTGAGCTTACAAATCATCGAATCAGTTAATCATTCAATGACAATCAGCTACAATCCCATAACAAGTGATTTTGAGCTTACAACTAGCTGAATCAGTCAACCGTTTGATGAGAATCAGCTACAATTATGTAACAAGTAATTCTATGCTTACAAATTGCTGAGTCGGTCTATCATTCGTTGAGAATTAGTAACCATCACGTAACAAGCCATTCTCAGCTTAAAAATATCGAATCGATCAACCATTTGATGAGAATCAGCTACAATCACATAACAAGCCATTCTAAGATTACAAATCACTGAATCGGTCAACCGTTCGATGAGATTCAGCTATAATGACGTAACAAGCCATTCTAAGTTGACAAGTCACTGAATTGGTCAACGAAGATGAGAATCAACTACAATCACCTAACAAGCCATTTTGAGCTTACAAATTAACGAATCGGTCAACCATTCGATGAGAATCACCTACAATCACGTAACAAGCCATTCTAAGCTTACAAAGAACCAAATGATCAACCATTCGATGAGAATCAACTACAATTACATAACAAGCCATTCTGAGAGTACAAATCACTGAATCGGTCAACTGTTCGACAAGAATCAGCTACAATCATGTAACAAGCCATTCTGAGCATACAAATCATGGAATTGGTCAATGGTTCGATGACAATCAATTAAAATCACGTAACAAGCCATTCTGAGCTTACAAATCACCAAATTGATCAACCGTTTGATGAGATTTAGCTACACTCACTTATAAAGCCATTCTGAGCCTACAAATCACCGAATCGATCAACCATTTTATGAGAATCAATTACAATTGTGTAACAAGCCATTATGAGCATACAAAATATCGAATCGATCAACCTTTCGATGAGAATCAGCTACAATCACATAACAAGTCATTCTGAGCTTACAAATCACTGAATCAGTCAACTATTTGATGAGAATTAGCTACAATCATTTAACAAGCTATTTTGAGCTTACAAATAACCAAATCAGTCAACCGTTCCATGAGAATTAGCTACAATCACGTAACAAGCCATTCTGACCTTACCAATCAATGAATTGTTCAACCGTTTGATGAGAATAAATTACAATCATGTAACAAGCCATTCTGAGCTTACAACTCATCGAATTGGTCAACCATTGAATGAGAATAAATTACAATCATGTAACAAGTCATTCTTAACTTAAAAATCACCGATTTGGTGAACCGTTCGATGAGAATTAGCTACAATCACGTAACAAGCCATTTTGAGCTTACAAGTCATGGAATCAGTCAACCGTTCAATGAGAATCAACAACAATCATGTAATAAGCCAGTCTAAGCTTACAAATCACCGATTCGGTCAATCGTTCGATGAGAATCAACAACAATCACGTAACAAGCCATTCTGAGCTGACAAATCACTGAATAGGTCAACCATTCGATGAGAATTAGCAACAATCACGTAACTAGCCTTTTTGAGCTTACAAATCACCAAATCGGTCAATTGATCCAATCAGGTAACAAGCCATAAAGAGCATACAAATCACTGAATCGATCAACCGTTTGATGAGAATCAGCTACAATCACGTAACAAGCCATTCTGAGCCTACAAATCACTGAATCGGTCAACCGTTCGATGAGAATCAGCAACAATCATGTAACAAGACATTCTGAGCTTAGAAATCATCGAATCGGTCAACAGTTCGATGAGAATCAGCTACAATCATGTAATAAGCTTACAAATCACTGAATCGGTCAACCGTTCAATGAGAAACAGCTACAATTATGTAATAAGCTATTCTAAGCTTACAAATCACCAAATCGGTCAACCATTCGATGAGAATCAACTGAAATCATGTAACAAGCCATTCCAAGCTTAGAAATCACGCAATCGATCAACCGTGCGATGAGAAACAAATACAATAATGTAACAAGCCATTCTGAGCTTACAAATCACCAAATCGGTCGATCGTTTGATGAGAATTAGCTACAATCACGTAACAAACCATTCTAAGCTTACAAATTACTGAATCGGTCAACCATTTGATGATAATCAATTACAATCACGTAACAACTCATTATGAGCTTACAAATCATCGAATTGGTCAATCATTCGATGGGAATCAGCTATAATCACGTAACAAGCCATTTGAAGCTAACAAATCACCTAATCAGTCGACCGTTCAATGAGAATCAGCTACAATCTCGTAACAAGTTGTTCTGAGCTTACAAAATACCGAATTGGTCAACCGTTCGATGAGAATCAGCTAGAATCACGTAACAAGCCATTCTGAGCTTACAATTCACCGAATCGGTAAACCATTCGATGAGAATCAACTACAATGACGTAACATGCCATTCTGAGCTTACAAATCACCGAATCGGTCAACTGTTTGATGAGAATTAGCTAGGATCATGTAACAAGCCATTCTAAGCTTACAAATCATTGGTCAATCATTCGATGAGAATCAGCTACAATCTTGTAAGAAGCCATTCTGAGCTTACAACTCATCGAATCGGTCAACCATTCGATGAGAATCAGCTACGATTATGTAACACATAATTTTGAGCTTACAAATCACCGAGTCGGTCAACTGTTTGATGAGAATCAGCTACCATAATGTAATAAGCCATTCTCAGCTTACAAATCATCGAATCGGTCAACCATTCGATTAGAATCAGCTACAATCACGTAGCAAGCCATTCTGAGCTTACAAATCACCGAATCAATCAACCGTTCGATGAGAATCAACAACAATCACGTAACAAGCTATTTCGAGCTTACAAATCACTGAATTGGTGAACTGTTTGATGAGAATCAGCTACAATCATGTAACAAACCATTCTGAGCTTACAAATCACCGAATCGGACAACCATTCGATGAGAATCAGCAACAATCACGTAACAAGCCATTTTGAGTTTACAAATGACCGAATCGGTCAACTGTTTGATGAGAATAAATTACAATCACGTAACAAGCCATTCTGAGCTTACAATTCACCGAATCGGTTAACCATTTTATGAGAATCAGCTACAATTATGTAACAAGCCATTCTAAGCTTACAAATCACCAAATCGGTCAACCGTTTGTTGAGAATCTACTACAATAATGTAACAAGTGATTTTGAGCTTACAAATCACTGAATCGGTCTACCGTTCTATGAAAATCAACTACAATCATTTAACAAGCCATTCTGAGCTTATATTTGAATCGATCAACGGTTTGATGAGAATTAATTACAGTCACGTAACAAGCCATTCTGAGCTTACAAATCACCGAATCAGTCAACCGTTTGTTGAGAATCTACTACAATAATGTAACAAGTGATTTTGAGCTTACAAATCACTGAATCGGTCTACCGTTCGATGAAAATCAACTACAATCATTTAACAAGCCATTCTGAGCTTATAAATCACTGAATCGATCAATGGTTTGATGAGAATCAATTACAGTCACGTAACAAGCCATTCTGGAGCTTACAAATCACTGAATCGGTCAAGGGTGAGAATCAATTAAAATCACGTAACAAGCCATTCTAAGTGTACAAATCACCAAATTGGTCAACCGTTTGATGAGAATTAGCTAAAATAACATAACAAGCCATTCTGAGCTTACAAATCACCAAATCGGTCAATGGTGAGAATCAATTACAATCACATAACAAGCCATTCTTACAAATCACCAAATTGGTCAACCGTTCGATGAGAATCAGCTACAATCACGTAACAAGCCATTTTGAGCTTACAAATCACCAAATCGGCCAATCGGTAGATGAGAATCAGCTACAATCACGTAAGAACCCATTCTGAGCTTACAAATCACCGAATCGGTCAACCGTTCGATGAGAATCAACTACAATCATGTAACAAGCCATTCTGAGCTTACAAATCACTGAAACGGTCAACCATTCGATGAGAATCAATTACAATAATGTAACAAGCCATTCTGAGCTTACAAATCACTGAATCGGTCAACCATTCGCTGAGAAAAATTACAATCACGTAACTAACAATTATGAGCTTACAAATCACCAAATCAGTGAACTGTTCAATGAGAATCAGTTACAATCACGTTAGAAGCTATTCTTAGCTTACAAATCACCAAATCGGTCAACCATTTGACGAGAATCAATTACAATCATGTACAAGCCATTCTGAGCTTACAAATTATCGAATCGGTCAACCGTTGGATGAGAATCAATTACAATCACGTAACAAGCCATTCTGAGCTTACAAATCATTGAATAGGTCAACCGTTCATAATCAGGTAACAAGCCATTCTAAGCTTACAAATCACCAAATTAATCAACCGTTTGATTAGAATCAGCTACAATCATGTAACAAGCCATTATGAGCTTACAAATCACCAAATTGGTTAGCCGTTTGATGAGAAGCAATTACAATCATGGAACAAGCCATTTTGAGCTTACAAATCACCCAATTTGTCAACCGTTCGATGAGAATCAATTACAATCACGTAATATCACCCTCTCTATCTCTTCTCACATCACCCTCTCTCTTTCATTACCCTCTCTCTCTCCTCAAAGAAATAGGGTGATGTGAGAAGAAATAGAGAGGGTGGAGAGAGAGAGAGAGAGAGAGAGAGAGAGAGAGAGAGGGTGATGTGAGAGGAGAGAGAGAGAGAGAGAGAGAGAGGGTGATGTGAGAAGAAATAGAGAGGGTGGAGAGAGAGAGAGAGGGTGATGTGAGAAGAAATAGAGGGTAGAGAGAGAGAGAGAGAGAGAGAGAGAGAGGATAAGGGGGAGAGAGGGTGGAGAGAGAGAGAGAGAGAGAGAGAGAGAGAGAGAGAGAGAGAGAGAGCTAAGCTAAGTCTATCGTAGAGATGGGGTCAAAACCAAGTGATTTGTGATAAAATGTGTTAAAACCTTTTGGGAATCCTTTTACCAACTTCAGTTTGACCTTAGAAACCATGATGGATTGTGGGAGGTAACCTTACTCAAGGTTTGCTGAATCCTAAAATTTGGTGAAGTCTGGAATTTTTCAAATCTAGAATTTGCATGTTAACTCCAATGAAGCTGGAACCTATCCCAAACATCTTGAAAGCATTATATTATAATTTATACAAATATAACTTAAAGTATAATTCTTATACTTAAATGTTATATTTGTATAAATTACCCCCGTCTCTTTGTATAAATTACCCCCTGCTCTCTCTCTCTCTCTCTCTCACTCACTATAAATCTATGTCTTACATATTACACACGTATAGGGCGTGCACACTATGCAAATCTATGACTTTCATAGCACGCATGTGCTATGAAAGTCATAGATTTAAATAGTACGCACGCCCTATAGGGCATGCGCGCTTTGTAAAGCATTTGAATTTACCAATCCTCAGGCTTGGATTTGCCTTGGAGATCCAACCCAAAGGCTTGGACAATTGAAATAGGCCCGAGATGTGTTTTCCAGCAGAGATGCAAAAAAATGACATCTTTTTTGTGTGCTCCTCGTCAAGTTTACTCGTGGCTCAAGAATGTAAAAATCAGATGACGTGATATTGTAGATCTCTTTGTTAGCTATCTAAGCATATAATTTATTTTGAATTCTAATTATGTCAAATTTTTCAACTCTAATTTCTTTTGTGTGTATGCGCATTTTTTGTAAAAAACAAACATTCAGTATTTTGGGCATAAATTTTGCCTCGTTCATTGAATTTTGCAACAAGTTACATTTTTAGAAACTAGACTCCATTCTACACACTTTACAAAAAAGAAAATTTGATTTTTGATTAGTTTTAAATGATTTCTAGGGGGAGCACACCAGACGTGATGTTATGTTTTGGGATAAAAAATAGGATCACATTTTGTGCTCCCCCTTTTCGAGGGCCTTACTCTGCACCATTTTAAAAATAAGTTAGTAGTTTAAGAACTAGATTCAGAGTATTACAACTCTTCTTTTTGTTGCATCTTAGAATTTTGAGTCTAACTAT
Source organism: Chamaecyparis obtusa (assembly GCA_027943335.1). Classification (NCBI taxonomy): domain Eukaryota; kingdom Viridiplantae; phylum Streptophyta; class Pinopsida; order Cupressales; family Cupressaceae; genus Chamaecyparis; species Chamaecyparis obtusa. Next base: position 1,834,202 of record BSBK01001399.1, on the reverse strand, counting down.
ATTCAATTTCTTGTTGAAGTTCAGAGTTTGCTGATTTCAAGAAAAAAGTGGCATCTTATACCCCCTTATTGGTTCACCATCTTTGTGCACTTACCCAACAAGTCATTCTGAGATTACAAATCACCAAATCGGTCAATCATTCGATGAGAATCAGCTTCAATAATGAAACAAGCCATTATGAGCTTACAAATCACCGAATCGGTCAACCGTTCGATGAGAATCAATTACAATCACATAACAAGCCATTGTGAGCTTACAAATCACCGAATCAGTCAACCATTCAATGAGAATTAGCTACAATCACGTAACAAGCTATTTTGAGCTTACAAATCACCGAATTGGTCAACCATTCGATGAGAATCAACTACAATCACATAATAAGCCATTCTGAGCTTAAAAATCACTGAATCAGTCAACCATTCGGTGAGAATCAATTACAATCACGTAACAAGCCATTATGAGTTTACATATCAACAAATCGGTCAACCATTTGACTAGAATCAATTACAATCACGTAACAAGCCATTCTGAGCTTACAAATCACCAAATCAGTCAACCGTTCAATGAGAATCAGCTATAATCACCTAACAAGCCATTCTGAGCTTACAAATCATCGAATCGATGTTCAATCAGAATTAATTACAATCATGTAAAAAGTAATTCTGATCTTACAAATCACCAAATTGGTCAACCATTTGATGAGAATCAATTATAATCACGTAACAAGCCATTCTGAGCTTACAAATCACTGAATCCATCAACCATTCAATGAAAATCAATTACAATCACATAACAAGCCATTCTAAGCTTACAAATAACCAAATCGGTCAACCATTTGATAAGAATAAACTACAATCATGTAACAAGCCCTTTTCAGCTCACAAATTGTTGAATCGATCAACTGTTTGATGAGAATCAACTACAATCACATAATAAGCCATTCTGAGCATACAAATCATCGAATCAGTCAACTATTTGATGAGAATCAGCTACAATCATGTAACAAGCCATTCTGAGCTTACAAATCACTGAATCAGTCAACCGTTCGCTGAGAAATAATTACAATCATGTAACAAGCCATTCTGAGCTTATAAATCACCAAACTGATAAATTGTTTAATAAGAATCAGTTACAATCATGTAACAAGCCATTCTAAGCTGACAAATCACCGAATCGATCAACTGTTTGATGAGAATCAGCTACAATCACATAACAAGCCACTTTGAACTTACAAATTACCGAACCAATCAACCATTCGATGAGAATTAGCGACAATCACGTACCAAGGCATTATGAGCTTACAAATCACCGAATCAGTCAACCGTTTGAAGATAATCAATTACAATCACGTAAAAAGCTATTTTGAGATTACAAATCACCAAATTGGTAAACCATTCAACGAGAATAAATTACAATCACATAAAAAACCATTCTGAACTTACAAATCACCGAATTGATCAACCGTTCGATGACAATCAGCTACAATGATGTAACAAGCCATTCTGAGCTTACAAATCACCAAATTGCTCAACCCTTCGATGAGAATCACCTACAATCACATAACAAGCTGTTCTGAGCTTACAAATCACCGTATTAGTCAACCATTCGATGTGAATAAACTACAATCATGTAACAAGCCATTTTGACCTTTCAAATCATTGAATCGGTCAACTGTTTGATGAGAATCAGGTACAATAAGCTATTCTGAGCGTACAAATCACCAAATCAGTCATCCATACAATGAGAATCAGCTACAATCATATAATAAGTCATTCTGACCTGACAAATCACCAAATCAGTCAACTGTTTGATGAGAATCAATTACAATCACATAATAGGCCATTTTGAGTTTAAAAATCACCGAATCAATCAACCATTCGATGGGAATCAACTACAATCACGTAACAAACCATTTTTAGCTTAGAAATCACCAAATCGGTCAACCATTCGATGAGAATCAGCTACAATCATGTAACAAGCTATTTTGAGCTTAGAAATCACAAAATCGATCAACCATTCTATGAGAATTAGGTACAATCACGTAACAAGCCATTCTGAGCTTAGAAATTACTGAATCGATCAACCGTTCGATGGCAATCAGGTACAATCATGTAACATGCCATTTTGACCTTACAAATCACTGAATCGGTGAACCATTTGATGAGAATCAATTACAATCATGTAACAAGTCATTCTAAGCTTACAAATCATCGACTTGGTCAACCGTTCGATCAGAATCAACTAAAATCATGTAACAATCCATTTTGAGCTTACAAATCACCAACTCGATCAATTGTTTGATGAGAATCAGCTACAATCATGTAACGAGCTATTCTGAGCTTACAAATGATCGAATCGGTCAACCGTTCAATGAGAATTAGCTACAATCACTTAACAAGCCATTCTGAGCTTACAAATCACAAAATCCATAAACCGTTCGATGAGAATCTATTACAATGATGTAACAAGCTATTCTAAGCTTACAAATCACTGAATCAGTCAACCGTTCCGTGAGAATCAACTACAATCACGTAACAAGCCATTATGAGCTTACAAATCATGAATCGGTCAACCATTCGATGAGCATCAGCTACAATCACGTAACAAGCCATTCTAGGCTTACAAATCACTGAATCAGTCAATTATTTGATGAGAATCAGCTACAATAACATAACAAGCCATTCTGAGCTTACAAATCACCGAATCGATCAACTGTTCACTGAGAATCAGCGACAATCATGTAACAAGCCATTTTAAGCTTACAAATCATCGAATCGATCAACTGTTCGATGAGAATTAGCTACAATCACGTAACAAGCCATTCTGAGCTTGAGAATCAATTACAATCATGTAACAAGCCATTCTGAGCTTAGAAATCACTAAATTGATCAACCTTTTGATGAGAATTATCTACATCCATAGAATAAGCCATTCTGAGCTTAAAAATCATCGAAGGGGTCAACCGTTCGATGAGAATCAGTTACAATCACGTAACAAGCTAATCTAACCTTACAAATCATTGAATCGGTGAACCGTTCAATGAGAATCCATTACAATCATGTAGCAAGGCATTCTGAGCTTACAAATCACCGTATCGGTCAACCGTTTGATTTGAATCAGCTACAATCATGTAACAAGCCATTCTGAGCTTACAAATCACTGAATCCGTCAACCGTTCAATGATAATCAATTACAAACATGTAACAAGCCAAATAAAGCTTTCAAATCACTGAATCGGTCAATTGTTTGATGACAAACAACAACAATCACGTAACATGCCATTTTGAGCTTACAAATCACCAAATCCATCAACCGTTCGATGAGAATCAGCTACAATCATGTAAAAAACTATCGAATTGGTCAACTGTTCGATAAGAATCAGCTAAAATCACGTAAGAAGCCATTCTAAGCTTACAAATTATCGAATTGATCACCTATTTGATGAGAACCAGCTACAATCACGTAACAAGCCATTTTGAGCTTACAAATAACTGAATCGATCAACCATTCAATGAGAATCAATTACAATCACTTAACATGCCATTCTAAGCTTACAAATCACCGAATCGATCAACTGTTCGATGAGAATCAATTACAATCACGTAACAAGCCATTCTCAGCTTACAAATCACTGAATCAGTCAACCGTTCGATGAGAATCAACAACAATGACATAACAAGCCATTCTGAGCTTACAAATCACCGAATCAGTGAACCGTTCGATTAGATTCAGCTACAATCATGTAACAAGTCATTCTGAGCTTAAAAATCACCCAATTTGTGAACTGTTCATTAAGAATCAGCTACAATCACGTAACAAGCCATTCTAAGCTTACAAATCACCAAATCGATCAACCGTTCGATGAGAATTAGCTACATCTACAATCACATAACAAGCCATTATGAGCTTACAAATCACCATATCGGTCAACCGTTTGATGAGAATCAGCTACAATCATGTAAGAAGCCATTCTAAGCTTTCAAATCACCGAATTGGTCAATTTTTTGATGCGAACCAGCTACAATCATGTAATAAGCCATTATGAGCTGACAAATCATTGAATCGGTGAACCATTCGATGAGAATCAACTACAATCACCTAACAAGCAATTGTGAACTTACAAATGACCGAATCGGTCAACCGTTTGATGAGAATCAGCTACAATCATGTAACAAGCTATTTTGTGTTTACAAATCACCTAATTGGTTAATCGTTCGATGAGAATCAGCTACAATCATGTAACAAGCCATTCTGAGCTTACAAATCATTGAATTGGTGAACCGTTCGATTAGAATAGGCTACAATCATCTAACAACCCATTCTGACCTTGCAAATCACCGAATCGGTGAACTGTTTGATGAGAATCAATTACAATCATGTAACAAGGCATTCTAAGCTTACAAATCACCGACTCGATCAACCATTCGATGAGAATCAACTACAATCACGTAACAATCCATTTTGAGCTTACAAATCACCAACTCGGTCAATTATTTGATGAGAATTGGCTACAATCACGTAACAAGCTATTTTGAGCTTACAAATCACCTAATCGGTCAACCGTTCAATGAGAATTAGCTACAATCACTTAACAAGCCATTCTGAGCTTACAAATCGCATAATCCATAAACCGTTCGGTGAGAATCTATTACAATGATGTAACAAGCTGTTCTAAGCTTACAAATTACTGAATCAGTCAACCGTTCGGTGAGAATCAACTACAATCACATAACAAGCCATCATGAGCTTACAAATCATGAATTCGTCAACCATTCGATGAGCATCAGCTACAATCACGTAACAAGCCATTCTGGGCTTACAAATGACTGAATCAATCAACCGTTAACTACGAATCAGCTACAATCATGTAACAAGCCATTTTAAGCTTACAAATCATCGAATCGATCAACTATTCGATGAGAATTAGCTACAATCACGTAACAGGCTATTCTGAGCTTGAGAACCAATTACAATCACTTAATCGGTGAACCGTTTGATTAGAATCCATTACAATCACGTAACAAGGCATTTTGAGCTTACAAATTACCGTATCGATCAATTGTTCAATGTAAATCAGCTACAATCATGTAACAAGCCATTCGAAGCTTACAAATCACTGAATCTATCAACCATTCGATGAGAATCAACTATAATCACATAACAAGCCATTCTGAGCTTTTAAATCACTGAATCCATAAATTGTTCGATGAGAATCAATTACAATAATGTAACAAGTCATTGTAAGCTTACAAATAACTGAATCGGTCAACTGTTTGGTGAGAATCAGCTACAATCATGTAACAAGCCATTGTGAGCTTACAAATCATGAATCAGTCAACAATTCAATGAGCATCAGCTACAATCACGTAATAAGCCATTATGGGCTTACAATTCACCAAATCGATCAACTGTTTGATTAGAATCAGCTACAATCATGTGACTAGCCATTCTAAGCTTACAAATCATCGAATCAGTCAATTGTTCGATGAGAATTAGTTACAATCACGTAACAAGTTATTTTAAGCTTACAAATCATTGAATTGGTCAATCATTTGATAAGAATCAGCTACAATCACATAACAAGCCATTCTAAGGTAACGAATAAGCAAATCGGTCAAATGTTTGATGAGAATCAATTACAAACACGTAAGAAGCCATTGTGAGCTTACAAATCATCAAATCAATCAACTGTTCAATGAGAATCAGTTACAAACACGTAACAAGCCATTATGAGCTTTCAAATCACTGAATCGGTCAACTATTCGATGACAAATAGCTACAATCACGTAATAAGCCATTTTGAGCTTACAAATCACCAAATCAATCAACCGTTCCATGAGAATCAGCTACAATCATGTAACAAACTATCGAATCAATCAACTGTTCGATAAGAATCAGCTAAAATCATGTAAGAAGCCATTCAAAGCTTACAAATTATCGAATCGATCACCTATTTGATGAGAACTAGTTACAATCACGTAACAAGCTATTTTGAGCTTACAAATAACTGAATTGGTCAACCATTCAATGAGAATCAATTAAAATCATTTAACACGCCATTCTGAGCTTACAAATCACCGAATCGGTCAACCGTTCGATGAGAATCATTTACAATCACGTAACAAGCCATTTTGAGCTTACAAATCATCGAATCGGTCAACCGTTTGATTAGAATCAACAATAATCACATAACAAGCCATTCTGAGATTACAAATCACCGAATCAGTGAACCGTTCGATAAGAATCAACTATAATGATGTAACAAGTCATTATGAGCTTAAAAATCACCTAATTTGTGAACTGTTTATTGAGAATTAGCTACAATCACGTAACAAGCCCTTCTGAACTTACAAATCACCGAATCGGTCAACCGTTCAATGAGAATTAGCTACATCTACAATCACATAACAAGACATTATGAGCTTACAAATTACTGAATCAGTCAACCGTTCGAGGAGAATCAGCTACAATCATGTAAGAAGCCATTCTAAGCTTACAAATCACTGAATCGATTAGCAGTTCAATGAGAATCAACTACAATCACATATGCCATTCTGAGCTTACAAATCAGTGAAGTGGTCAACTATTCGATGAGAATCAATTACAATCATGTAACACATCATTCTGAGCTTACAAATCATCGAATCAGTCAACCGTTCAATTAGAATCACTTATAATCATGTAACAAGCCATTCTGAGCTTACAAATCATCGAATCGGTGAATGGTTTGATTAGAATCAACTACAATCATGTAACAAGCCATTCTGAGCTTACAAATCACCGAATCGGTCAACCGTTCGATGAGAATCAGCTACAATCACGTAACAAGCCATTCTGAGCTTACAAATAACCTAATCGGTGAACTGTTCAATGAGAATCAGCTACAATCACGTAACAAGCCATTCTGAGGTTACAAATCACCGAATCGGTGAACCATTCGATGAGAATCTATTAGGAATAGTCCCAGGAGATAACTGAGAGGGGGGGGGGGTGAATGAATTATCTACAAGTTTTAATTCTTTATCCAATTAAGTATACTTAGACATAAAGCATAAACACAATGAAAGAACACACGAACACAACACCAATATTTTGACTACAATAGGTAAAAACTTCGTTGGGACTTGATACCCACTAATATTTTGTACTCGTGTATAATGATCCTTGTTAAAAGATCCTTTACTCTGTTAGGAGTAGCTTTACAATATATGAAGTACAGTAGACCTAATTAAAGGTCGGACCCTATTAGGAGTCTTTTACAATTTTTTCTATTAGGAGAGAGAAGGCACTGTTCGAGAGCTCACTGCTCAAAGGGGTGAAGGCTACAACCTTCTGAATAACAGATACACACTATATCTGAATCTTGGTGAACTAGGCTTTCACCTACTGTCTGGATCAGTTCTAATGAATACACATATTCTACTGTCTGGATCAGTTCTTTGACCTACACATATTCTACTTGGTCACATTGACCTTCTTCTGATGGTTCAACACTTCGCACACTCTGCTATGCTCTACTTAATCAACCATGAACCACACTTCAGCAATCACAAATGACTGCCTATAAATATCTTTCCTCAAAATGATATAATCAAGTCAGCCTGTTAGAACCACCTTGAAATCATATTAGAGAAACCATAATAAACTCCAACAAACATTCTTTCAGCTCTACTATGGACGCAACACATTTTGGGACCTGTCTAATAAAATAATTGTGGATGTACGCCACACATTGTCAGCTCTACCAAAACAACTTGAACTTTCTCTATAAGTTGAATTAACTTATGCACTCTTAACCGAACATCAATAACACTTCTCCAAGCTTAACTTGAAGGGCACATATCCTCAAGATAGGTGCAACTCAAGAAATAATAAACTCTCTGTCGGCTCTTCTGAACAAACACAGGAAACTGCTATTGGTGAATAGCGACTGCATAACTTCACTTGCGTTCATCATTAGACTATGTGTTCATAACTAAAACATCACTAACATGTCTTCAACATATATCCTAGGGCCCATGCCCATAGGACAACTGTAATAACAACCATAATAGAACACTGCCTGTAACTCTGTCAAGAACACTGCTGACACAAGCTGCTATATAACTATCTGTACTCACATTCAACCTCTACGCCCATGATATCATGTCCATGCAACATATACAAAAGGCTTACTGCATGAGACTTCCATGCATACTACTTTCCATATGTTGTCATCCATGACAAACATACAGTCAGTACTGGCCTGCTAGCAAATCTCAAACAGAATTAGTTACAAACACATAACAAGCCATTCTGAGCTTACAAATCATCGAATCGATGAACCATTCAATAAAAATCAACTACAATCACGTAACAAGCCATTCTGAGCTTATAAAAATCACCAAATTGTTCAACCATTCAATGAGAATCAGCTACAATCACATAACAAGTCATTCTGAGCTTACAAATAAATGACTCGGTCATTCGTTCGATGAGAATCAACTACAATCATGTAAAAAACCATTCTAAAATAGAAAAACATCGAATCTGTCAACTGTTCGATGACAATCAACTACAATCACGTAACAAGGCATTCTGAGCTTACAAATAACCAAATAGGTCAACCGTTTGATGAGAATCAGCTACAGCTAAAATGATGTAACAAGCCATTATGAGCTTACAAATCACTGAATCGGTCAACCATTCGATGAGAATTAAGTACAATCATGTAACAAGCCATTATGAGCTTACAAATTATCAAATTAGTCAATTATTTGATGAGAATCAGCTACACTCATGTAACAATCCATTCTGAGCTTACAAATGACCGAATCGGCCAACCGTTCGATGAAAATCAACTATAATCACCTGATAAGCCATTCTAAGCTTACAAATCACCGAATCGGTCAACTGTTCGATTAGAATCAGGTACAATCACGTAACAAGCCATTTCAAGCTCACAAATCATTGAATCAGTCAATCGTCTGATGAGAATCAGCTACAATCACGTAACAAACCATTCTGAGCTTACAAATCATTGAATCGGTCAACCATTTCATGAGAATCAGCTACAATCACGTAACAAGCCATTCTGAGCTTACAAATAATTGAAGTGGACAACCGTTCAATTAGAATCAATTACAATCACATAACACGCCATTCTGAGCTTACAAATCATCAAATCGGTAAACCGTTCGAGGAGAATCAGGTACAATCTTTTAACAAGCCATTTTGAGTTTACAAATCATCCAATCTATCAACTATTCATTAAGAATGATTTACAATAATGTAACAAGCCATTCTGAGCTTACAAATCACCAAATAGATCAACCGTTCAATAAGAATCAACTATAATAATGTAAGAAGCCATTGTAAGCTTACAAATCACTGAATCGGTCAACTGTTCTATTAGAATCAATTACAATCATGTAACAAGCCTTTCTGAGCTTACAAATCACCAAATCGGTCAACAGTTCAATGAGAATCAGCTACACTCATGTAACAAGCCATTTTGCACTTACAAATCACCGAATCAGTCAACCTTTCGATGAGAATTAGCTACAATCACATAACAAGCTATTCTAAGCTTATTAATCATCGAATCGATCAACTGTTTGATGAGAATCAATTACAATCACGTAAAAAGCCATTCTGAGCTTACAAATCACCGAATCGATCAACCGTTCAATGAGAATCAATTACAAACACATAACAAGCCATTCTGAGCTTACAAATCACCGAATATGTCAACCATTCGATGAGAATTGATTAAAATAGGTATCAAGCCATTCTGAGATTACAAATCATCGAATTGGACAACCGTTCGATGAGAAATAGCTACAATCATGTAACAAGCTATTATGAGCTTACAAATTACCGAATCGATCAATCATTCAATAAGAATGAATTACAATCAAGCAACAAGCGATTCTAAGCTTACTTATCACTGAATCGGTCAACCATTTGATGAGAATCAGCTACAATCACGTAACAAGCTATTTTGAGCTTACAAATCACCGAAATGGCCAACTGTTCGATGAGAACCAGCTACAATAATGTAACAAGCCATTCTGAGATTACAATTCACTGAATCGGTCAACCGTTCGATGACAATAAGCTACAATCATGTAACAAGCCATTCTGAGCTTACAAATCATTGAAAATGTCAACCATTTGATGAGCTCAGCTACAATCACGTAACAAGCCATTCTGAGCTTACAAATCACCGAATTGATAAACTGTTTGATGAGAACTAGCTATAATCTTGTAACAAGCCATTTTGAGCTTACAAATAATCGAATCAGTCAACCATTCGATAATAATAAATTACAATAATGTAACATGCCATTCTGAGCTTACAAATCACCGAATCGGTCAACCGTTTGATGAGAATCAATTACAACCACGTAACAAGCCATTCTGAGATTACAAATCACCTAATCAGTCAATTGTTCCATGAGAATCAGCTACAATCACGTAACAAGCCATTTAGAGCTTACAAATCACTGAATCGGTCAACCGTTCGATGAGCATCAATTACAAACACGTAACAAGCCAGTCTTAGTTTACAAATCACCGAATAAGTCAACCACTCGATAAGAATCAATTAAAACATGTAACAAGCCATTCTGAGCTTACAAATCACCGAATCAGTCAACCATTCGATTAGAAATAGCTACAATCAGTTAATAAGACATTATGAGATTACAAATCACTGAATTGGTCAATCATTTGATACGAATGAATTGAAATCATGTAACAAGCAATTCTGAGCTTACTTATTAGCGAATCGATCAACTGTTCGATGAGAATCAACTACAATCATGTAATAAGCCATTTTGAGCCTACAACTCACCAAATCAGTCAATCATTCGATGAGAATCAGCTACAGCTACAATTAAATACCAAGCCATTATGAGCTTACAAATCACCGAATCGGTCAACTATTCAATGAGAATCAGCTACAATCATGTAACAAGCCAATCTGAGCTTTCAAATCATCGAATTGGTCAATTGTTTAATGAGAATCAGCTACAATCACGTCAAAAGCCCTTTTGAGCTTACAAATCACTGAATCGGTGAAGCATTCGATGAGATTCAGCTACAATCACCTAACAACCCATTTTGAGTTTATAAATCACCGAATCGGTCAACCGTTCCATGACAATCGGCTATAATCACGTAACAAGCCATTCTAAGCTTACAAATCACCAAATCGGTCAACCGTTCAATGAGAATCAGCTACAATCACGTAACAAGCAATTCTAAGCTTACAAATCACTGAATCAGTCAACCGTTCGATGAGAATCAGCTAGAATCATGTAACAATCCATTCTGAGTTTACAAATCACCAAATTAGTGACACGTTCGATGAGAATCAGCAAGGATCATGTAACAAGCCATTCTGAGCTTATAAATCATCTAATCGGTGAACCATTTGATGAGAATCAGCTACAGACACATAACAAGAGATTTTGAGCTTTAAAATTACCAAATCGATGAGCCATTCCATGAGAATCAACTGCAATCACGTAACAAGCCATGCTAAGCTTACAAATTACTGAATGGGTCAACAATTCCCAGAGAATCAATTACAATCATGTAACAAGCCGTTAAAGCTTAGAAATCACTGAATCGATCAACCGTTAGATGAGAATCGACTACAATCATGTAACAGGCCATTCAGAGCTTAAAAATCACTGAATGGGTCAACCATTCCATGAGAATCAGTTACAATCACGTAGCAATCTATTCTGAGCTTACAAATCACCAAATTAGTCAATGGTTCGATGAGAATCAACTACAATCACGTAACAACCCATTCTGAGCTTACAAATCACTGAAGCGGTCATCTGTTCAATGAGAATCAGCTACAATCATGTAACAAGCCAATCAGAGCTTTCAAATCACTAAATTGGTCAATTATTTAATGAGAATAAGCTACAATCACGTAAGAAACCCTTCTGAGCTTACAAATCACCAAATCGGTGAACCATTCGATGATATTCAGCTACAATCACCTAACAACCCATTCTGAGTTTACAAATCACCGAATCGGTCAACTGTTCCATGACAATCGGCTACAATCACGTAACAAGCCATTCTGAGCTTACAAATCACCGAATCGGTCAATCGTTCGGTGAGAATCAGCTACAATCACGTAACAAGCTATTTTGTGCTTATTAATCACTGAATCGGTCAACCATTTGATGAAAATCAATTAGAATCACGTAAAAAGCCATTCTGAGCTTACAAATAATTGAATCAGTCAACTGTTTGATGAGAATGAATTACAATCACGTAACAAGCTATTCTGAGCTTACAAATCACCGAATTAGTCAATTGTTCAATGAGAATCAGCTACAATCACGTAACAAGCCATTTTGAGCTTAAAAATCATCGAATCGATCAACTATTCGATGAGAATCAGCACAATCACATAACAAGCCATTCTGAGCTTACAAATCACCAAATTGGTGAAACGTTCGATGAGAATCAACAAACATCACGTAACAAGCCATTTTGAGCTTACAAATCATCGAATCGGTGTACCGTTTGATGAGAATCAACTACAAACATGTAACAAGACATTTTGAGCTTTAAAATTACCAAATCGATGAACCATTCCATGAGAATTAGCTGCAATCACGTAACAAGCCATTCTGAGCTTACAAATTATCGAATGGGTCAACAATTCCAAGAGAATCAATTACAATCACATAACAAGCCGTTAAGAGCTTACAAATCAATGAATCGGTCAACCGTTAGATGAGAATCAGCTACAATCATGTAACAAGCCATTCGGAGCTTACAAATCACCAAATCGGTCAACCATTCCATGAGAATCAGTTACAATCATGTAGCAATCCATTCTGAGCTTACAAATCACCAAATTAGGCAATGGTTCGATGAGAATCAACTACAATCACATAACGACCCATTCTGAGCTTACAAATCGCTGAAGCGGTCAATTGTTCTATGAGAATCAATTACAATCATGTAACACACCATTCTGAGCTTAGAAATCAGTGAATCGGTCAACCGTTCGATGAAAAATAGCTACAATCATGTAGCAAGCCATTCTGAGCTTACAAATCACCAAATCGGTCAACGGTTCGATGAGAATCCGCTACAATCACGTAAGAAGCCATTATGTGCTTACAAATCACCAAATTGGTCAACCGTTTGATGAGAATTAGCTACAATCACGTAACAAGCCATTCTGAGCTTACAAATCACCAAATTGGTCAACCGTTTGATGAGAATTAGCTACAATCACGTAACTCACCATTCTGTGCTTACAAATCACCGAATCCATCAACCGTTTGATGAGAATCAACTACAATCACGTAACAAGCCATTCTAAGCTTACAAATCATTGAATCAATCAACCATTCAATGAGAATGAGTTACCATCATATAACAAGCCATGCTGAGCTTAGAAATCACCGAATCAGTCAACCATTCAATGAGAATCAGCTACAATCACGTAACAAGCCATTCGGAGCTTACAAATCACCGAATCGGTTAATTATTCAATGAAAATAAGCTACAATCACGTAACTATTGGAATTTAGGAGAGATAAGTACTGAGAGGGGAGGGGTGAATCAGTGCCTTCAAAACTTTAGTTGCAAAAACCTTTCTGATCTATAACTGAATACTGTGATTACCGATCAAAATAACTTGAATCTAATTGCATAAATCAATCATCTAGTTAACTTAAGAAAGTAAACAATCATGAAATCAATATGACAATCACATAACACAAGTATTTTTGTAATGTAGAAACCCTTGTTAGAAGGTAAAAACTACGGTGGGGATGACACCCACAAATTTTTCACTACTATAGATAGAAAAGGTTTGCCTGTTAAGGCTATAAGTTTTGATCACTTCTGATCATCTTACCCTGTTAGAAGTAACATATTAGATCAACTAGATCTACCTAGTTATAGGATTTAAGAACACTATATGAAGTGTGTACTAGGTTAAGAGATTTATAATAAGACTGTGTTAAGTCTACTCTATTAAGAGATTTATCAAAACTCTATCACAATTGTCAGAAAGTAATAGGTAAACTATCTGCTAGTTGACAACTCAATTGTCTGAAACAGATCTATAAGTTCTTATCAAAATATCACCTTATCTGTGATGGTTCTCTACTTTGATCTGCTCAGTAGCCTTGTCTGATTCTACTCAATCTGAAAACCTCTGTACTCTGTTCTGCTCGGTAAATTGATTTTCTTGAAGATAGGCAATTTCTTCAAGTGCTCTGTGATTCATATATAACAGTTCAACAACCTTATAAAATAGTGCGAACATATACAATATATAGTGTTCTGTTTTGTCGCTTAAACAAAAATTAGGTTACAAAAGAAAATCATAACCCTAAGATCTACGGTGCAAAATAACCTAGATCAACTAATACAAATAAGATAATCATTGCATTTAATGAATATCTTTTACAATAAATGCTCCTCGATCTTGGTAAACCATTTTACGATCTATTATAACTATTTGCATAGAATAATGTGCCATTTCTGATTACTATGCCATTTTCTGTGATCATCGGTAAACACTGTATAATCTGCTCGGTGTATACTGCGATGCTCGGTGTTTACTGACCGTTGGTGTCGATGTCGCTAGTGCTCGGTCAACTGTGTAATGCTCGGTGTAAGGCTTACCGACTGCTCTGTCTTACTTCTAGTTACCGATTGTCTCAATATAAATAACCGACCGACCTGTTTACTGTCCTTTGATACTAATGACAACCTAAAATGCTCAATAGAGATTAACAATCTCCCCCTTTGGCATTAGTATCAAAACTTCATAATGTATATAGACAAAATGTTTCTATATATTCCTTATATCTCCACCATATACGTATCCACAACAAAAAATTTCTAAGTACAAAAGTACTCCCCCTCAGTGCATGCTCTTAGTATTATGTATTATACGTATCAAAAATACTATTTGGCATATACATGTTTTCCCCCTTTTTGATAATAATGCCAAATACCAAAGAAAATGTAATGTATATTTACATCTTATCAAAAATGTTCTGATGGGTTTTCTTTACAAACTCCAAGAGGTTTTCCCATTCCTCTTTCAAGTTGGTAAGAGCAATTTGCTCAAGACTGACTTGTGCATGCATGTCAAAGATATTTTCCAACACCGAAATCTTTGGTGTTGCCACAAGTTGCTTAGCTTTGACAGTATGTGTTTCAAAAATCTTCAGGTAAGGAGTGAGTTCTTTCTGTAACTTTGTAACCTGATCGGTGATGTGCGCTTCCTCTTTCCTTAAGTGTGCTATCAGCCACTGAAGTTCCTGAACTCAGTTAATGTGCTTTAAGAAAGTAGTTGGCTCGGCGATAGCTGCTTCTGTACTCAACTTGATTTCTTCTTCTAAACCTTTTATCTTTTCACTAATTTCTACAGTGAAGGTGTCTGTACTACAAAGCTTTATTAGCAGTTGACAGATTATCTGGGTAATAGATTTTACCTCGGTAATGACCTCAGATAATTTTACCTTGTTTGTGTGCCACTTCAGTGCTAATCCTTTCTGCCAATTTGTTTTCAATCTTTGACTCTGCTCGTTCTTCTATTCTTTTGTCTGTATCTGTATCAGGGGCATTGATTTTGTCGGCGAGGGTGGCAAGTTGATCTAAAATGGGAGTATTCTCATCAATGTTTGTTTCCGGTACTATCTGTTGTAGAATATCCCTTACATCATTTAACACTTCTTTATGTTTTTGTTCTTGCCTTAATTTTTCTTGTGCTGCTTTCCTTGAACATAACTCCCTATACTGACTTAGTTCCTTCGGGCTTAGAGTTCTTGGGTCACATTCTGGTATAATGATAACTTCATCAATGGTGACCGGCCCTTTGGCTTTCTTCTTCGAGGCTAGAGGTGACTTCTTTTCACTTACGACAATAGCTTTTTCTTCACTCCTCGGAGTATCCTTACTAGTTGACACTATATCATCCTTCTTCTGCTCCTTGGTAGATCGAGTGGGAGTCTCGATGGTAGTGTCAGGTTGGTTGACCTCGGTTGACTTGGTTTCTTCAGGTTCCTTTTGTTTTGTAGACTGTGCCTCTGGTTTGACAGGCTCATTTGTATCTTTAGGTTGCTCGGGTACTTGAATCTCAGTTGTATCTTTGGTTGGCTCAGGATGAGAGACATCGGGTTGTACTTGTGAAATTATTTCAATGGCCTCTGCAAGTACAGGTAGTTCACCCGGTAGAGATGTACACACATTGTCAATGTTTAATGCTTCATCTTTGTATTGTGTAATTATTACATCTTCGTCATCCTTATCATCAGGATCATCGTTAGCGATGTCCTCAATGAGTGCATCATCATTGATTTTCTTTTGCAAGTGGATCTTAGCTTGATTTGGTGCATCCTGTGAAATTTTGATTTCTTCCTTTGGCTCAGTGATATCAATTACCTTAGTAACTGATATACTAGTGTCTTCTATTTTCTTTCCTTTATTATCATCAATGAAAATACTTTTACCTTTTGAACTGTGTCTCTTTTTAGACAGTTTCAGGAATGCTTCTTGTTTAGCTTTCTCTTCTGCTTTCAAAATTGATGTCCATAAAGAGTCACATACGACATCCATATCATCTACATTCTCATCCATAATCTGCATAGCTCTATTCTTGACTAAAAATCTAGGCTGATACCTTGTCATGTGAGACCTCAGCATAGCTAAAGTGTGTGGCTACATGGCCTAGAGATCATTCTCTTTTTCTTTTCTCTGTGTCTAGTGCAATAGCCCATCTTTCACTTATTTTGTCATCAAGTTCCTTCGGTAGTTGACATGCAAATTCCATCGGTACTCTTTTGAACTTGATCATCATTTGAACAATAGCATGTTCTATCTTTGTCTTGTCCTTAATTGACATGTTGTTAAATTTGCCTATGCCTGGATCATTAAGATTTCCATTCTCAATAATATCTTCAATTATTTCTTCTATGGTACTATCCCTGTTATGAACTAGCTTAAATTGATCAAGGTCATTTTCAGTGTCAGTCTCCTCTATATCTTCCTTACTCCTTATATATTTCCTCTTTTTCTTAGGTGGTTCAGCTGCTTTCTTGTTCTTTCTCTTGATGTATTTCTTCGTCAGTGTAGCTGCTCTTCTTTTTGCTACTTTTATTGCTTCTTATTTCTGCTCGATTGATTGTGCTACAGTTGCTAAACGTGTCCTCATTCCTTCAGGTTCTGGTAGCTGAATATCTTGTTCATCAGTTGTTGGTAGTTGAGTTTCTTCTTCATCATTGGTGGGAGGAACCAATGTATTAACCTTTTCTTTATCTGACTTGGTCTCCTCGTTGTCATAGGGTTTGTTAGCCAACTGTAACTGACCTTCAGTTGCTTCATCAACCAATGACTCCTTATGTGAGTCAGATGTAGTTCCATATATTTCTGTGAGATCCTTTTTCTTTTTCTTTGCCCTTCTTGACATTTTATCGATCTCAATGTCTGTTGTGATTCTAGACTTAGCTTCCTCATACACTCCAAACCTACTGGCAGTGATGTCAATCGGTAGTACCAGCAATGCATTAATAGATTTCAGAGTGAAATCATGATTCATTTCATACCCCATTGGTGCTAGCCATTTTGTTCTCGGTTCTACTGCCTTTATCATTGAATGGTCTGTGCTTACCACAAAGCATATGTCATCTTCAAATTTGCTCACTAATTCTTTTGGAATTCTACTTCTTTGTTTCATTCTTGTTTGAAATTCCTTGAAATATGCATTGAACTCCTTGTTCACATTGTCTCCTAGACTTCTCATCATATCACCGATTTGAGCAGTTATCGGTTTGTTCGATTGCCAGTTAACTTTTCCAATACCCAGTACATATTTTTGCAAATAAAGGAATGTACAGACAAGCAATGATCCGTACTTACATGTATTGGACTTCTTTTCTTTTATTGTCTTCATGTTGTCATACAGTTGGTGTAGTAGTAGCTCGGGAAGATCAACCTGGTGATCTTTCTTTACAATTTTGTAAGCCATGGCCACGGCACTGTAGAGTACACTATTCGGTCTACTTGATTTAAATATCTTGTACCCGATGACATGAGCTACAAATTTTACCGCTGGATCTTTGATAGTTGAAATCTTTAGTGCCCTACCATCCCATTGAGCTCCAGTGTTCTTTTCTATGTTGGGACGAGATGAACTTCGAAATGCTTTGGCTTTGTTGGTTGTAGGGTACCCAGTAACCCTACTGATAATCTTCTTGGTGACCTCAACCGGTTTGTCTAGCCAAAATTTGCCATCATGGAATTTTCTTAGCATGATTCTTATCCAATCATTGTGAAATGATTGCGGGAAGTATGTGAAACACCGTAACCCTGACTCAATCTTCTTATATTCATATTTGATCTTACCATCCGGTCCACAGACTTGATGATAAGCTGCTATGGTTTCAAAGTCACATACTTCACCGATCTTGTAGTGAATGTAAGCCCTAACATCTTCTGTTAACAAAACCTTATCAGGAATACTAGAAAATGCACCCATATCATTTGTTTGTGCTACGACCTTAGGATGAGGTTTGAATTTCTCCTCGGCAAAGTTTTCCCTAACAATTAATTCCACTTCCTCCTCAATGTTCTATGATTTGCTTGCGGTCGAAGACGATGCCATAAATTGTTTCTAGGGTTTTGGAAAGCAAATAGATAACCAATGTTCGGTAGGTTGATGAACTTACTAGTTTTCATTAAAGAATTATCGTCAGTTCGATCTATAGTAGCTTTGAATCTGTTCTAAAAATTATTAGCTCGAACTCTTCTCTGTAAAATCTCCTTTCTTCGAAATCGCAATGTAACAATGAACTTTGTTTTTGCATATATATAGGGTTATTCGATATTCCCACTCAAACTTTTATGCAATAAATGTGCAACGTAACTTTCGGTATGAGACGGTTGTTAGCTCGGTAATGTCTTCAATATCTTTTGCTCGGTTAACATAGATATTCTTCATTGATTTGAACTGTTGTCGGTTAACCTTGTATAGTGATTACCGACGGGTAACCAACTCATGTTTCTTCTTTTACCGACTAGATGACATTTGCAAACTTATAATATATAAACCATAGTGCATCTTCATTCATGTAGATTTGGTATTTGTACATCATATATAAGGAACTGTATGTAAAATGTGATCATTTGAAATGTTAGTTTGTCATCTTAAGTGGAGGTACCGATGTCACCCAATCCAGTGGATGAGGTTTCACCGATAGTGTTACTTGATTCCACATTGTGTTCCCTAACTTTATAATTTCTGCAATGTTATATCCACTTTCAAATATATGGTTTTCATCAGGTGCTCAGTCTCTGCAGTTCTTGCTTACATGACCGACCTTGTGACAATGCATGCATGCCATTCTTGCATTTGTCTAGTTACTTGATTGTTCAATTCGACTCTTTCTGTAATAGTTTGCTGCAATATGTCCATACTGACCACATGCAGTACAATTAGTCCATGTATTAAAATCCCAAACATATGAGTTACCTTGTCTCTTTGGTTGATATGGCTTTCATTGTAGTTTCTCTTTAGGTGTCCAAACCTGCTTCATTTTCACCTTGTAGTCCCTTGCAATGTGTCCATACTTATTACAAGTATAGCATATTTTCTCCTTAGTAGTATTATTAGCAATGTCATTCTTCTTTGCTCTGCATTCATAAGCTAGATGTCCAAACTTACCAGAGTAATAGCAATATCCATTGAACTTAGGAATGACAGGAGGTTTACCTTGTGCTTTGGTTCTGCACACATTAGATGTATGTCCTAGTTTTCCAAAGTGGTAACATGTCAACACTTTAGGTTTTTGACTTTGATTGTTGTTGACTTCTTCAGCTTGTTGTGATGATTCTCCTTCACCAGTTTAGCCTATACCAGTTTTGCTTTGGAATCTCCTCTGATTAGTCAAAAAATCATCAATCTTTTTAGAGCTATCCTCGACTATCTTCATCATCTCATTGTGTTGCTTTTGTGTTTTTATTTCATTTCTTAGTTTTTCATTATCTTCTCTAAGTGTTGCAACATCTTCAAGTCTTCTTGATAATTCTCCATTTACTCGGTTCATTTCTTGATTAACTATCATCATCTGATTTGATATTTGGAAGTGATGATCGATGAGTCTGGGGATTTCACTTTCTTTTGCTTGAAGTTGTTCAGTCATCAGTCTTCGGTCTTCAATAGCCAGATTCTGATCTTGTTCAACTTGTCTACCATGGTTCATGATTTCCACCATTCTCACCATTTGAGATTCATGACCGATTTGAAGTGCTTTCACTTGCTCGGATAGATGCTAATTCTTTGTAGATAACTCAGAGATTATGCTTTCAGATCTGTCAGAGATGCTTCTAGAGCTTGATTTAATATGATCAAATGTGTCATCAATAGGTTCTTCATGATAACTTATTTCATTCTGCTGAATTGCAAGGTTCTTTCTTTCAACCAGTAATTTCTTCAATTCTTCCTTGGCTTGTTTATATTGTTCCACAAACATCTGCATTTGTATCTTCTGATTCTCAATGGTCTTGTCAAGCTTGTATCTCTCCATGACTTAGATCTTTTCCCTTGAGTGGTTAAACTGTTGAACAAGAGAACTGAGCTCTGATACCAATTATTAGAATTTAGGAGAGATAAGTACTGAGAGGGGAGGGGTGAATCAGTGCCTTCAAAACTTTAGTTGCAAAAACCTTTCTGATCTATAACTGAATACTGTGATAACCGATCAAAATAACTTGAATCTAATTGCATAAATCAATCATCTAGTTAACTTAAGAAAGTAAACAATCATGAAATCAATATGACAATCACATAACACAAGTATTTTTGTAATGCAGAAACCCTTGTTAGAAGGTAAAAACTGCGGTGGGGATGACACCCACAAATTCTTCACTACTATAGATAGAAAAGGTTTGCCTGTTAAGGCTACAAGTTTTGATCACTTCTGGTCATCTTACCCTGTTAGGAGTAACATATTAGATCAACTAGATCTACCTAGTTATAGGATTTAAGAACACTATATGAAGTGTGTACTAGGTTAAGAGATTTATAATAAGACTGTGTTAAGTCTACTCTATTAAGAGATTTATCAAAACTCTATCACAATTGTTAGAAAGTAATAGGTAAACTATCTGCTAGTTGACAACTCAATTGTCTGAAACAGATCTATAAGTTCTTATCAAAATATCACCTTATCTGTGATGGTTCTCTACTTTGATCTGCTCAGTAGCCTTGTCTGATTCTGCTCAATCTGAAAACCTCTGTACTCTGTTCTGCTCAGTAAACTGATTGTCTTGAAGATAGGCAATTTCTTCAAGTGCTCCGTGATTCATATATATCAGTTCAACAACCTTATAAAATGGTGCAAACATATACAATATATAGCATTCTATTTTGCCGCTTAAACAAAAATTAGGTTACAAAAGAAAATCATAACCCTAAGATCTACGGTGCAAAATAACCTAGATCAACTAATACAAATAAGATAATCATTGCATTTAATGAATATCTTTTACAATAAATGCTCCTCGATCTTGGTAAATCATTTTACAATCTGTTATAACCGTTTGCATAGAATAATGTGCCATTTCTGATTACTATGCCATTTTTTGTGATCATCGGTAAACACTGTATAATCTACTTGGTGTATACTGCGATGCTCGGTGTTTATTGATCGTCAGTGTTAGTGTCGCTGGTGCTCGGTCAACTGTGTGATGCTTGGTGTAAGGCTTTACTGACTGCTCTATCTTACTTCTAGTTACCGACTGTCTCAATATAAATAATTGACCGACCTATTTACTGTCCTTTGATACTAATGACAACCTAAAATGCTTAATAGAGATTAACAGTCACAAGCCATTCTGAGATTACAAATCACCGAATCGGTCAACCATTCAATGATCATCAATTACAATCATGTAACACATTATTCTGAGCTTACAAATTACTGAACCGATCAACCGTTTGATGAGAATAAATAATAATCATGTAACAAGCCATTCTAAGTGTATAAATCACCGAATCAGTCAACTGTTTGATGAGAATCAGCTACAATCACATAACAAGCCATTCAAATCATTGACCCCATGAACCGTTTGATGAAAATCAGCTACAGTCATGTAACAAGCCATTCTAAGCTTAGAAATGACCAAATCAGTGAACCCTTCGATGAGATTCAACTACAATCATGTAACAAGCCATTCGAAGCTTACAAATCATTGAATCGGTCAACTATTTGATGAGAATCAGATAAAATCACCTAACAAGCCTTTTTGAGCTTATAAATCACTGAATTGGTCAACCGTTTCATGAGAATTAATTACAATCATGTAACAAGTCATTCTGACCTTACAAATCACCAAATCGGTCAACCGTTTGATAGAATCAATTACAATTACGTAACAAGCCATTCTAAGCATCATCGAATTGCTCAACCATTCAATGAGAATCAGCTACAGTCACATAACAAGCCATTGTGAGCTTACAAAACACTGAATCGATCAACTGTTCAATGAGAATCAAGTACAATCACGTAACAAGTCATTCTGAGCTTACAAATCACTGAATCAGTCAACTGTTTGATGAAAATCAACAACAATCACGTAACAAGCCATTCTGAGCTTATAAATCATTGATTCGGTCAACCCTTCGATGAGAATCAATTACAATAACGTAATAAGCCATTTTTAGCTTAAAAATCACCAAATCAGTCAATTGTTTGATGAGAATCAATTACAATCACATAAGAAGCCATTCTAAGCTTACAAATAACTGAATCGGTCAACCGTTCAATGAGAATCAGCTACAATCATGTAACAAGCCATTCTGAGCTTAAAACTCACCAAATCGGTCAACCATTTTATGAGAATTAGCTACAATCATGTAAAAAGTCATTTTGACCTTACAAATCACCAAATTGGTCAATAGTTCGATGATAATCAACTAAAATCATGTAACAAGCCATTCGGAGCTTAAAATTCACCAAATCGGTCAACTATTTGATGAGAATCAACTACAATCACATAACAAGCCATTCGATCAGAATTAATTACGATCACGTAACAAGCCATTCTAAGCTTACAAATCACTGACTCGGTCTGTCATTCCATAAGAATCAATTACAATCACGTAACAAGCCATTCTAAGCTTACAAATCACTGAATCAGTCAACCGTTTGATGAGAATCAATTACAATCATATTACAAGCCATTCTGAGCTTACAAATCACCGAATAGGTCAACCGTTCAATGAGACTCAATTAGAATCATGTAACAAGCCATTCTAAGCTTACAAATCACTGAATCAATCAACTATTTGATGAGACTCAGCTACAATCACATAACTAGCCATTCTGATCTTACAAATCACTGAATCAGTTAACCGTTCGATGAGAATCAGCTACAATCAGGTAACAAGCATTTTGAGCTTACAAATCACCAAATCGGTCAACGGTTCAATGAGAATAACCTACAATCATGTAATAAGGCATTCTGAGCTTACAAATCACTGAATCAAATAACCATTCAAAGAGAATCAACTACAATCGCGTAACAATCCATTCTGAACTTACACATCATTGAATTGGTCAACCTTTTGATGAGAACCAGCTACAATCATGTAACAAGCCATTCTAAGCTTACAAATCATTGAATCGGTCAACCATTCGATGAGAATCAGCTACCATCACGTAAAAAAGTCATGCTACCCTTACAAATCACTAAATCAGTCAACCGTTCAATGAGAATCACCTACAATCACGTAACAAACCATTCTGAGATTACAAATCACCGAATCGATCAACTATTTGATGAGAATCAGCTACAATCACGTAACAAGCCATTCCGAGCTTACAAATCACCGAATCAGTGAACTGTTTGATGAGAATCAATTACAATCATGTAACAAGCCATTCTGAGCTTACAAATCATTGAATAGGTCAACCATTCAATGAGAATCAATTAAAATCACATAACATGCCATTTTGAGCTTACAAATCATTGAATCGGTCAACTCTTTGATGAGAATCAATTACAATAACGTAACAAGCAATTTTGAGTATATAAATCACCGAATCAGTCAACCGTTCGATGAGAATCAGCTACAATCACATAACAAGCCATAGTTAGCTTACAAATCATCGAACTGGTGAACCATTCGATGAGAATCAGCTACATTTATGTAACAAGCCATTCTAAACTTACAAATCACCGAATCGGTCAACCTTTCGTTGAGATTCAGCTACAATGACGTAACAAGCCATTCTGAGCTTACAAATCAATCGGTCAACCGTTCGATGAGAATCAGCTACAATCACCTATGAAGCCTTTCTGAGCTTATAAATCATCGAATTGGTCAACTGTTCCATGAGAATCAATTACAATCACGTAACAAGCGATTCTAAACTTACAAATCAATGAATCGGTCAACTATTCGATGAGAATCAATTACAATCACGTAACAAGCATTATGAGCTTACAAAACACCAAATCGGTCAATTGTTCGATGAGAACCAGCTACAATTATGTAACAAGCCATTTTGAACTTACAAATCACCAAATCGGTCAACCGTTCGATGAGAATCAACTACAATTACGTAACAAGCCATTTTGAGCTTACACATCACCAAATCGGTCAACTATTTGATGAGAATCAGCTATGATCACATAACAAGCGATTCTGCGCTTACTAATCACTAAATCAATCAACCGTTCAATGAGAATTAATTACAATCACATAACAAGCCATTCTGAGCTTACAAATGACCGAATTGGTCAACCGTTTAATGAGAATCAATTACAATTACATAAGAAGCCATTCTAAGCTTACAAATAATCAAATCGATCAACTGTTCGATGAGAATCAGCTACAATCACGTAACAAGCCATTCTGAGCTTAAAAATCACTGAATCGGTCAACTGTTCAATGAAAATTAGCTACAATCATGTAACAAGCCATTCTACACTTACAAATCATAGAATCAGTCAACCATTCAATGAGAATCAGCTACAGTCATGGAAAAAGCCATTATAAGCTTAGAAATCACCGGATCGGTCAACTTTTCGATGAGATTCAGCTATAATGATGTAACAAGCCATTCTGAACTTATAAATCACTGAATCGGTCAACCGTTCGATGAGAATGAATTACAATCATGTAACAAGCCATTCTGAGCATACAAATCACAGAATCAGTCAACCCTTTGATGAGAATAAGCTACAATCTCGTAATAAGCCATTTTGAGCTTACAAATCACCAAATCAGTCATTCGTTCGATGAGAATCAGCTAAACTAACGTAACAAGCCATTCTCAGCTTATCAATCACCAAATTGGTCAACCGTTCGATGAGAATCAACTACAATCACGTAACAAGCCATTTTGAGCTTAGAAATTGCTGAATCAATCAACTGTTCAATGAGAATCAGCGACAATCATGTAACAAGCCGTTATGAGCTTACAAATCATCGAATCGGTCAACCGTTTGAAGAGAATTATTTACAATCACGTAAAAAGCCATTATTAGCTTTAAAATCACCAAATCGGTGAACCGTTCAATGGGAATAAATTACAATCACGTAACAAGCCATTATCAGCTTACAAATCATTGAATCAGTCAACCGTTTGATGACAATCAGCTACAATCACGTAACAAGCCATACTGTGCTTACAAATCACCAAATCGGTCAACCGTTCAATGCGAATCAGCTCCAATCATGTAACAAGCCATTTTGAGCTTACAAATCACCATATCAGTCAACTATTCGATGAGAATTAGCTACAATCAGGTAACAAGCCATTATGAGCTTAGAAATCACCGAATTGGTCAACCGTTCGATGAGAATCAGGTACAATCATGTAACAAGACATTCTGACCTTAGAAATCATAGAATCGGTCAACCGTTCAATGAGAATCTGCTACAATCATGTAACAAGCTCTTCTGAACTTATAAATCACTGAATCGGCCAACTGTTTGATGAGAATCAATTAAAATTACGTAACAAGCCATTCTGAGCTTAGAAATCAATTGGTCAACTGTTTGATGAGAATCAGCTACAATCACGTAACAAGCAATTCTGAGTTTACAAATCACCATATCAGTCAACCATTCGATGCGAATTAGCTACAATCACGTAACAAGCCATTCTAAGCTTTCAAATCACCGAATCGGTCAACTATTTGATGAGAATCAGGTACAATCAAGTAACAAGCTATTCCGAGCTTACAAATCACCAAATCAGTCATCTATTCGATGAGAATCAGCTACAATCATGTAACAAGATATTCTCAGCTGACAAATCACCGAATCTATCAACCGTTTGATTAGAATCAATTACAATCACGTAACAAGCCATTCTGAGCTTACAAGTCACCGAATCGATCAACCGTTTGATGAGAATCAGCTACAATCACATAACAAGCCATTCTGGGCTTAGAAATTACTAAATCGGTCAACCATTCGATGTGAATCAGCTACAATTACGTAACATGCCATTCTAAACTTAGAAATCATAAAATCGGTCAACCGTTCGATGAAATCAGCTACAATCACGTCACAAGCCATTCTGAGCTTAGAAATCACAAAATCGGTCAACTATTCGATGAGAATCAATTATAATAACGTAACAAGCCATTCTGAGCTTAGAAATCACTGAATCGATCAACCGTTCTATGAGAATCAACTACAATCACGTAACAAGCTATTCTGAGCTTAAAAATCACCAAATCGGTCAATCGTTCGATGAGAATCAGCTACAATCACGTAACAAGCCAGTATGAGCTTACAAATCACCAAATCGGTCAACCTTTCAATGAGAATTAGCTACAATCACTTAACAAGTCATTCTGAACTTAGAAATCACCGAATCGATCAACCATTCGATGAGAATCAGCTACAATTGGGTAACAAGTCATTCTAAGCTTACAAATCAATGAATCGATCGACCATTCATTGAGAATCAGCTACAATCATGTAACAAGCCATTTTGAGCTTACAAATCATCGAATCGGTCTACCGCTCGATGAGAATCAGCTATAATCACGTAACAAGCTATTCTATGCTTACAAATCACCGAATCGGTCAATTGTTCGATGAGAATGAGCTACAATCACGTAACAAGCCATTATGAGCTTACAAATTGACAAATCATTCAACCGTTTGCTAAGAATCAATTACAGTAATGTAACAAGTCATTCCGAGCTTACATATTGCTGAATCGGTCAACCATTCAATGAGAGTCAGCTACAATCATGTAACAAGCCATTCTAAGCTTAAAAATCATTAAATCAGTCAACCGTTCGATGAGAATACATTACAATCATGTAAGAAGCCATTCTAAGCTTACAAATCACCGAATCGGTCAACTGTTCGATGAGCATCAGCTACGACATCATGTAACAAGCTATTCTAAGATTACAAATCATCGAATTGATTAACCGTTTGATGACAATCATCTACAATCATGTAACAAGACATTCTGCTTTTACAAATCACTGAATCAGTCAACCATTTGATGTGAACCAGGTACAATCATGTAACAAGAAATTTTGATCTTACAAATCACCAAATCTGTCAACCGTTCAATGAGAATCAGCTACAATCACGTACCAAATTATTCTAAGCTTAGAAATCAGTGAATTGGTCAACCGTTCGATGAGATTAAGCCACAATCACATAACAAGTCATTAGGAGCTTACAAATCACCCAATCGGTCAAGTGTTTGATGACAATTAGCTACAATCACATAACAAGCTATTATGAGCTTACAAATCAATGAATCGATCAACCATTCGATGAGAATCAATTACAATCATGTAAAAATCCATTATGAGCTTACAAATCATCGAATCGGTCAACTGTTCGATGAGAATCAGCTACAATCACATAACAAGCCATTTTGAGCTTACAAATCACCGACTCGGTCAACCGTTTGATGAGAATCAGCTACAATCATGTAACAAGACATTTTGAGCTTAAAAAGTCAACTATTCGATGAGAATTAGCTACAATCATGTAACAAGCCATTTTGAGGTTACAAATCACCGAATCGGTCAATATTTGGATAAGAATCAGCTACAATCACGTAACAAGCCATTTTAAGCTTACAAATCACCAAATTGATCAACTATTCAATGAGAATCAGCTACAATCACATAACAAGCCATTCTGAACTTACAAATCACCGAATCGGACAACCGTTAAATGAGAATTAGCTACAATCACGTAACAAGCCATTCCGAGCTTACAAACCACCGAAACGTTGAATCATTTGATGAAAATCAGCTACAATCATGTAACAAATAATTCTGAGTTGATTAATCAAAAAATATTTAACCGTTCGATTAGAATCAACTACAATCACTTAAGAAGCCATTCTAAGCTTACAAATCACCGAATTAGTCAACTGTTAGATGAGAATCAGCTACAATCACGTAACAAACTATTCTAAGCTAACAAATCACCGAATCGATCAACTGTTCGATGAGAATCAATTACAATCACGTAACAAGCCATTTTAAGTTTACAAATCACCGAAACATTCACTTGTTTGATAAGAATCAATTACAATCACGTAACAAGCCATTATGAGCTTACAAATCACCGAATCAATCAACTGTTTGATGATAATCAGATACAATCAGGAAACAAGCCATTTTCAGCTTAGAAAGCACCAAATTGGTCAACATTTCGATGAGAATTAGCTACAATCACGTAACAAGCCATTTTAAGCTTACAAATCGTCAACTCAGTGAACCGTTTGATGAGAATCAGCTATGATCACGTAACAACACATTTTCAGATTATAAATTATCGAATCAGTCAACGTTTCGATGAGAATCAATTACAATCACGTAAAAAGCCATTCTAAGCTTACAAATCACTGAATTGGTTAAGTGTTTGATGTGAATCAATTACAATCATGTCCCAAGCCATTTTGAGCTTACAAATCATCGAATCGGTCAACTGTTCGATGAGAATCAGCTACAATCATGTAACAACACATTCTGAGCTTTAAAATCATTGAATCAGTCAACCTTTCAATGAGAATCAACTACAATAACATAACAAACCATTCTGAAGTTACAAATCTTCGAGTCGGTCAACCGTTCGATGAGAATCAACTACAACCAGGTAACAAGCCATTCTGAGCTTACAAATGACCGAATCGGTCAACTGTTCAATGAGAATCAATTATAATAATGTAACAAGCCATTCTGACCTTACAAATAACCAAATTGGTCAACCGTTCGATGAGAATCAATTACAATAATGTAAAAATCTATTCTGAGCTTACAAATCACCGAATCGGTCAACCGTTTGATGATAATCAATTACAATCAGGTAACAAACCATTCCTAGCTTGCAAATCACCGAATAGGTCAACCTTTCAATAAGAATCAGCTACAATTATGTAGCAAGCCATTTTGACCTTACAAATCACTAAATCGGTCAACTATTTGATGAGAATTAGCTACAATCAGGTAACAAGCCATTCTGAGCTTATAAATCACTGAGTCGGTCAACCGTTAAATGAAAATCAGCTAATATGATGTAGCAAGCCATTCTGAGCAAACAAATCAATGAATTGGTCAATCGTTTGATGAGAATCAGCTACAATCATGTAACAAGCCATTGTGAACATACAAATCACCGAATCGGTCAATCATTCGATGAGATTCAGCTACAATCGTGTAACAAGCTATTTTTAACATATGAATCACCGAATCAGTCAACCGTTCGATGGAAATTAGCTACTATCATGTAACAAGACATTATGAGCACACAAATAACCGAATCGGTCAACCGTTTGATGAGAATAAGCTACAATCATGTAGCAAACCATTCTAAACTTACAAATCACTGAATCGATCCACCGTTTGATTAGAATCAATTACAATCACATAGCAAGCCAATCTGAGCTTACAAAACACCAAATCGGTCAACCATTTGATGATAATCAGCTACAATCCTGTAACAAGCCATTATGAGCTTACAAATCTTTGAATCGGTCAACCGTTCAATGAGAATCAGCTACAATCATGTAATAAGCCACTCTGACCTGACAAATCACCGAATCTGTCAACCATTTGATGGGAATCAGCTACAATCATGTAACAAGAAGCCATTCCAAGCTTACAAATCACCGAATCAGTCAACTGTTTGATGAGAATCAGCTACAATCATGTAATAAGCCATTCTGAGCTTACAAATATTGAATTAGTCAATTGTTCGATTAGAATTAGCTACAATCACTTAACAAGCCATTCTGAGCTTACAAATCATCGAATTGGTCAACCATTCGATGAGAATCAGCTACAGTCAGGTAGGAAGCTATTTTGAGCTTAAAAATCACCAAATCGGTCAACCGTTCAATGGGAATCAGCTACAATCACGTAACAAGCCATTCTGAGCTTACAAATCACCTAATCTATGAGCCGTTTGATGAGAATCAATTATAATCACATGACAAGCCATTCAAAACTTATGAATTACTGAATCGGTCAACCTTTTGATGAAAATCAACTACTATTATGTAACAAGCCATTTTAAGTAATAAATCACCCAATCGGTCAACCGTTTGATGAGAATCAGCTACAATCATGTAACAAGCCATTATGAACTTACAAATCACTGAATTGGTCAACCGTTTGATGAGAATCAATTACAATCATGTAGCAAGCCATTTTAAGCTTACAAATCATAGAATCGATCAACCGTTCAATGAGAATCAATTACAATCACGTACCAAGCCATTCTAAGCTTACAAACCACTGAATCGGTCAACTATTTGATGAGAATCAATTACAATCACGTAAGAAGCCATTTTGAGCTTACAAATCACTGATTTGGTCAACCATTTGATTAGAATCAACTACAATCAGTCAACTCTTTGATGAGAATTAACTAAAATTATGTAACAAGCCATTCAAAGCTTACAAATCACCAAATCGGTTAATTGTTCGATGAGAATCAGTTACAATCAGGTAACAAGTCATTCGGAGCTTATAAATCACAGACTCGGTCAACTGTTCGATGAGAATCAACTAAAATCATGTAACAAGCCATTAGAAGCTTACAAATCACCGAATTGGTCAACCGTTCAAGGAGAATCAGCTACAATCATGTAACAATCCATTCTGAGCCTACAAATAACCGAATTGGTCAACCGTTCGATGAGAATCAATTACAATCACGTAACAAGCCATTCTGAGCTTACAAATCATCGAATCTGTCAACCATTTGATGAGAATCAATTACAATCACATAACAAGCCATTCTAAACTTACAAATCACCGAATCAGTAAACCGTTCGATGAGAATCAGCTACAATCACGTAAGAAGAAATTTTGAGCTTACAAATCACCGAATCAATTAACTGTTCAATGAGAATCAGTTACAATGACGTAACAAGCTATTCTAAGTTTACAAATCATCGTATCGATCAACCTCTCGATGAGAATCAGCTACGATCACATAAAAAACCATTTTGAGCATACAAATCATTGAATCGATCAACCGTTTGATAAGAATCAATTACAATCACGTAACAAGCCATTCTGAGCTTACAAATCATCGAATCGGTCAACCGTTCAATGAGAATCAGCTATAATCACATAAAAAGTCATTCTGAGCTTACAAAATCATTGAATCAGTCAACCGTTCAATGAGAATCAATTACAATCATGTAACAAACAATTTTGAGCTTACAAATCACTGAATCGATCAACCGTTCGATGAGAATCAATTACAGTCATGTAAGAAGTCATTCTGAGCTTACAAATCATTGAATCGATCAACTGTTTGATGAGAATCAACTAAAATCATGTAACAAGCCATGCAAAGCTTACAAATCACCAAATCGGTCAATTGTTCGATGAGAATCAGCTACAATCACGTAACAATCCATTCTGAGTTGATAAATAATTGAATCGGTCAACTATTAGATCAGAGATAGCTATAATCACGTAATAAGCTATTCTCAACCTACAAATCATCGAATCGGTCAACCATTTGATGAAAATCAAGAACACTCATGTAATAAGCCATTCTAATTTACAAATCCCTGAATCGGTCAACCGTTCGATGAGAATCAATTAAAATCATGTAACAAGGCATTTTGAGCTTACAAATGATAGAATCAGTCAATCGTTTGATGAGGATCAGGTACAATCTCGTAACAAGTCATTCTAAGCTTACAAATCATTGAATCGGTCAACAGTTCGATGAGAATCAGCTACCATCATGTAACAAGGAATTTTGAGCTTACAAATCATCAAACCAGTCCACTGTTCGATTAAAATCAGCTACAATAACGTAACAAGCTATTCTAAGCTTACAAATCACTAAATCAGTCAACTGTTTGATGAAAATCAGCTAATATCACGTAACAAGCAATTCTGAGCAGACAAATCACCGAATTGGTTAATCGTTTGATGAGAATTAGCTACAATCATGTAACAAACCATTGTAAACATACAAATCAATGAATCGGTCAACCGTTTGATGAGAATCAATTACAAACACGTAACAAGTCATTCTGAGCTTACAAATCACCGAATTGAGCAACCATTCGATGAAAATCAATTACAATGACGTAACAAGCCATTATGAAATGACAAATCATCAAATCGGTCAATCATTCGATCAAAATCAGCTACAGTCACGTAACAAGCCTTTCTGAGTTTACAAATCACTAAATCAGTCAACCGTTCGATAAGAATCAGCTACAATATCGTAACAAGCCATTCTGAGATTACAAATCACCGAATCAGTCAACCGTTCAATGAGAATCGGCTACAATCACATAACAAGCCATTCTGAGCTTACAAATCACCGAATGAGTCAACCATTCTATGAGAATCAGCTACAATCACTTAACAAACTATTTTGAACATAAAAATCATCGAATCGATTAATCGTTTGATGAGAATCAGCTACAATCATGTAACATGCCATTTTGAACATAGAAATCACCGAATCAGTCATCTGTTCAATCAGAATCAATCACAAACAAGTAACAAGCTATTCTGAGCTAACAAATCACCGAATCGGTCAACCGTTCGATGAGAATCAACTACAATCACGTAACAAGCCATTCTGAGCATACAAATCACCAAATTGGTCAACTGTTCGATGAGAATGAGTTACAATCACGTAACAAGCAATTATGAGGTTTACAAATCACCAAATCAGTCAACCGTTCGATGAGATTCAATTACAATAATGTAACAAGCCATTCTGAGCTTATAAATCATTGAATCGGTCAACCATCAGTTGAGAATTAATTACAATCACATAACAAGCCATTCTGAACTTACAAATTATTGAATGGGTCAACCGTTCAATGAAAATCAGCTACTATCATGTAACAAGCTATTCTGAGCATACAAATCACTAAATCGATCAACTGTTTGATGAGAATAACAAACTATTTTAAACTTACACATCATCGTATCCATCAACCGTTTGATGAGAATCAATTACAATCACATAGAAAGCCATTTTGAGATTACAAATCAACAGATCGTTTAATGACAATCAGCTACAATCACGTAACAAGCCAATCTGAGCTTACAAATCGTCAAATCAGTCAATTGTTTAATGAGAATTAGCTACAATCACGTAACAAGTCATTCTAAGCTTACAAATCACTGAAGTTTTCAACCATTCGATGGGAATCAACTACAATCAGGTAATAAGCCATTCTGAGCTTGCAAATCACCGAATCAGTCAACCGTTCGATGAGAATAAGCTACAATCATGTAAGAACCCATTCTGAGATTACAAATCACTGAATCAGTTAACCGTTCGATGAGAATCAGTTACAATAATGTAAGAAGCCATTCTAGGCTTACAAATCATTGAATCGTCAACCGTTCGATGAGAATCAGATACAATCATGAAACAAGCCATTCTAACCTTACAAATCACCGAATCGGTCAATCGTTCGATGAGAATCAGCTACAATCACGTAACAAGCCATTTTAAGCTTACAATTCACCGAATCAGTTAACCGTTCAGTGACAATCAATTACAATCACATAACAAGCCATTATGACCTTACAAATCACTGAATCGGATAACTGTTTGATGAGAATCAGTTACAATCATGTAACAAGCCATTTTAATAAACTTACAAATCACCGAATCGGTCAACCGTTCGATGACAATCAACTAGAATCACGTAACAAGCCATTTTGAGCTTACAAATCATGAAATCAGTTAACCGTTCATTGAGAATAAATTACAATCATGTAACAAGCCATTTTGAGCTTACAAATGACCCAATCAGTCAACTATTCAATGAGAATCAGCTACAATCACATAACAATCCATTCTGAGCTTACAAATCATTGAATCGGTCTATCATTCGATGAGCATCAACTATAATCATGTAACAAGTCATTCTAAGCTTACAAATAACCAAATCGGTCAACCGTTCAAAGAGAATTAATTACAATCACGTAAAAAGCCATTCTAAGCTTACAAATCATTGAATCGGTCAACCGTTCGATGAGAATCAGCTAGAATTATGTAACAAGCCATTTTGAGCTGACAAATCACTGAATCGGTTAATCATTCGATGAGAATCAGTTATAGTCACGTAACAAGCCATTCTAAGCTTACAAATCACTGAATCAGTCAACCGTTTGATGAGAATCAGTTGCAATCATGTAACAACTGAGCTTACAAATCACTGAATTGGTCAATCGTTTGATGAGAATCTTTTACAATCACGTAACAAGTCATTCTAACCTTACAAATAACTGAATCGGTCAAACGTTCGATGAGAATAAACTACAATCATGTAACAAGCTATTCTGAACTTACAAATCACTAAATCGGTCAATTGTTCGATGAGAATCAGCTACAATCATGTAAATGTAACAAGCTATTATGAGCTTACAAATTACCAAATGGGTCAACTGTTCAATGAGAGTCACCTACAATAACGTAAAAAGCCATTCTGAGCTATCAAATCACCGAATCGGTCAACCGTTCGATGAGAATCAACTACAATCATGTAACAAGCCATTTTGAGCTTAAAAATCATCGAATCAGTCAACCATTCGATGAGAATTTGCTACAATTACGTAACAAGCTATTATGAATCTACAAATCACCGAATCAGTCAACCATTCGGTGAGAATCAACTACAATCATGTAACAAGCCATTTCAAGCTTACAAATTATCGAATTGATCAACTATTCAATGAGATTCAGTTAGAATCATGTAACAAGCCATTCTGAGCTTAAAATTCACTGAATTGGTCAACCGTTCAATGAGAATTATCTAAAATCATGTAACAAGCCATTCTGAGCTTAAAAATCACTGAAACGGTCAACTATTTGATGAGAATTAGCTACAATCATGAAACAAGCCATTTTGAGGTTACAAATCATGAAATCGGTTAACTGTTCGATGAGAATCAATTACAATCATGTAACAAGTAATTCTGAGCATACAAATCATCAAATCGGTCAACCGTTCAATGAGAATCTGCTACAATCATGTAACAATCCATTCTAAGCTTAGAAATCACCAAATCGGTCAACTGTTAGATGAAAATCAACTACAATCATGTAACAAGCCATTCTTAGCTTACAAATCATCGAATCGGTCAACCTTTCGATGAGACTCAGCTACAATCACGTAACAAGTCATTATGAGCTTACAAATCACCGAATCGGACAACCATTCGATAAGAATCAGCTACAATCACGTAACAAGCTATTTTGAGCTTACAAATCATCGAATCGGTCAACCGTTCGATGAGAATCAGCTACTATCATGTAACAAGTCATTCTGAGCTTACAAATAACCGAATCGGTCAACCGTTCCATGACAATCATCTACAATCATGTAACAAGCCATTCTGAGCTTAAAAAGCACTGAATATGTCAACTGTTCGATGAGAATCAGTTACATTCTGAGCGTACAAATCATTGAATTGGTCAACCTGTTTGATGCAAATCAGCTACAATCACGTAACAAGCCATTCTAAGCTTACAAAGCATCGAATCGGTCAACCGTTCGATGAGAATCGATTACAATCACTTTATAAGCTATTCTAAGATTACAAATCATTGAATCATTCAACCGTTCAATGAGAATCAGCTACAATCACGTAACAAGGCATTCTGAGATTACAAATAACCGAATTGATCAACCATTCGATGAAAATAAACTACTATCACGTCACAAGCCATTCTGAGCATAAAAATCAATGAATTGATCAATTGTTCGATGAGAATAATCCATAATCACATAATAAGCCATTTTGAACTGACAAATCACCGAATTGCTCAACCTTTCGGTGACAATCAATTATAATAACTTAACAAGCCATTCTGAGCTTACAAATCACCGAATCAGTCAACCGTTTGATGGGAATCAGCTACAATCATGTAACAAGCAATTCTGAGCTTACAAATAAGTGACTCAGTCAACCATTCGATTAGAATCAACTACAATCACGTAAAAAACCATTCTGAGCTTACAAATTACCGAATCGGTCAATTGTTCAATGAAAATCATCTACAATCACATAACAATCTATTTTGAGTCTACAAATCACTAAATCTGTCAACCGTTCAATGAGAATTAGCTATAATAATGTAACAAGCCATTCTGAGCTTACAAATGAATGAATTGGTCAACCGTTCAATGAGAATCAACTACAATCACGTAACAAGCCATTTTTAGCTTACAAATCACCGAATCGGTCAACTGTTTGATTAGAATTAGCTACAATCACGTAACAAGCCATTTTGAGATTACAAATCATTGAATCAGTCAACAATTCGATGAGAATAAACTACAATCATGTAACAAGCCATTTTGATCTTACAAATCACTGAATCGGTCAACTGTTCAATGAGAATAGGCTACATTAATGTAACAAGCTATTTTGAGCCTACAAATCACTGAATCGGTCAACCGTTTGACAAGAATCAGCTACAATCATGTAACAAGCCATTCTGAGTTACAAATCATCGAATCGGTCAACCGTTCGATGAGAATCAATTACAATCACATAACAAGCCATTCTGAGCTTACAAATCATCGAATCAGTCAACCCTTTGATGAGAATCAATTACAATCATGTAAGAAGCCATTCTGAGATTACACATCACCGAATCGGTCAACCATTCGATGAGAATCAGTTACAATCACGTAACAAGCCATTCTGAGCTTACAAATCACTGAATCGGTCAACCATTCGATGAAAATCAACTATAATCAGGTAACAAGCCATTCTGAGCTTAGAAGTCACTGAATTGGTCAACTTGTTTGATGAGAATTAGCTACAATCACGTAAAAAGCCATTCTGAGCATACAAATCATTGAATCGGTCGACTATTTGATGAGAATCAGCTACAATCACGTAATAAGCCATTCTAAGTTTACAAATCACTGAATCGGTCAACCATTCAATGAGAATAAATTAAAATCTTGTAACAAGTCATTCTAAACTTACAAATCACCAAATTGTTCAACTGTTCGATGAGAATCAGCTACAATCATGTAACAAGCCATTCTGAGCTTACAAATCACCAAATCAGTCAACCGTTCGATGAGAATCCGCTACAATCATGTAACAAGCCATTATGAGTATACAAATCACTGAATTAGTCAACCGTTTCATGAGAATTAGCTAAAATCATATAACAAGCAGTTCTAAGCTTACAATTTATTAAATCGGTCAACTGTTCGATGACAATCAGCTACAATCATGTAACAAGCCATTTTGAGATTACAAATCACTGAATCATTCGATAAGAATCAGCAACAATCATGTAAGAAGCCATTCTGAGCTTACGAATCACCAAATCAATCAACCGTTCAATGAGATTTACTCACAATCATGTAAGAAGCCAATCTGAGCTTACAAATCAATGAATATGTCAATCGTTTGATAAGAATCAACTACAATCACGTAATAAGCCATTATGAGCTTACAAATCACCAAATCGGTCAACCGTTCGATGAGAATCAATTACAATCACATAAAAATTTATTCTAAGCTTACAAATCACCGAATTAGTCAACCTTTCAATGAGAATCAATAACAATCATGTAACAAACCATTCTGAGCTTACAAATCACAGAATCAGTCAATCGTTCGATGAGAATCAGCTACAATCACTAACAAGCCATTTTGAGCTTATAAATCACCGAATCGATCAACCATTCCATGAGAATCAGCTAAAATCACATAACAAGCTATTGTCAGCTTACAAATCTCTGAATCGGTCAACCGTTGAATGAGAATCAATTACAATCATGAAACAAGCCATTCTCAGCTTACAAATCACCGAATCGGTCACCTGTTTGATGAGAATCGGCTACAATCACGTAACAAGCCATTGATGAGAATCGATGAGAATCAACTACTATCATGTAACAACCCATTTTGAGCTTACAAATCACTGAATAGGTCAATCGCTTGATGAGAATCATCTACAGACAAATAACAAGCCATTCTGAGCGTACAAAACACCGACTCGGTCAACCTTTCGATGAGGATAAGCTACAATCATGTCCATTCTGAGCTTACAAATAACCGAATTGTACAACCTTTCGATGAGAATCAACTACAATCACATAACAACCCATTCTGAGCTTACAAATCATCGAATCGGTCAACCATTCAATGAGAATCAGCTACTACAATCATGTAAAAAGCCATTATGAGCTTATAAATAACCA
This sequence comes from Chamaecyparis obtusa, assembly GCA_027943335.1. Classification (NCBI taxonomy): domain Eukaryota; kingdom Viridiplantae; phylum Streptophyta; class Pinopsida; order Cupressales; family Cupressaceae; genus Chamaecyparis; species Chamaecyparis obtusa. The sequence goes on along the minus strand of BSBK01001399.1, from coordinate 1,795,473 downwards.
AATCAGTGGTGAACCATTCAATGAGAATCAACTACAATCACGTAACAAGCCATTCTGAGCTTACAAATCACCGAATCATTCAACCATTCGATGAGAATCAATTACAATCACGTAATAAGCAATTCTGAGCTTAGAAATCACCGAATTGGTCAACCATTTGATTAGAATCAGATACAATCAAGAAACAAGCTATTCTGAGTTTACAAATCACTGAATCAGTTAACCATTCAATGAGAATAGACTACAATCATGTAACAAGCCATTCTGAGCTGAAAAATTATCATATCGGTCAACTGTTCGTGAAAATCAGCTAAAATCATGTAACAAGCCATTCTGAGCATAGAAATCATCGAATCGGTCAACCGTTTGATGAGAATCAATTAATATCATGTAACAAGCCATTCTGAGCTTTCAAATCATCAAATCGGTCAACTGTTCAATGAGAATCAATTACAATCACGTAACAAGCCATTCTCATCTTACAAATCATCGAATCGGTCAACCGTTCGATGAGAATCAGCTATAATCACGTAACAAGCCATTCTTAGCTTGCAAATCACCAAATCGGTCAACCGTTCGATAAAAATCAATTACAATCATGTAAGAAGCCATTCTGAGCTTACAAATCACTGAATCAGTCAACGGTTTGATGAAAATCAATTACAATCATGTAACAAGCCATTCTAAGCTTACAAATCGCCAAATCGATCAACCTTTAAATGAGAATCATCTACAATCACGTAACAAGCCATTTTGAGCTGAGAAATCATAGAATCGGTCAACCGTTCGATGAGACTTAGCTACAGTCACGTAATAAGCCATTCTGAGCTGACAAGTCATCGAATTGGTCAAAGGTTTGATGAGAATAAGCTACAATCATGTAACAAGCCATTCTGAGCTTACAAATCACCGAATCGGTCAATTGCTCGATGAGAATCAACTACAATCATGTAAGAAGCCATTTTGAGATTACAAATCATCGAATCGGTCAACCTTTCGATGAGAATCAACTACAATCATGTAAGAAGTCATTCTGAGCTTATGAATCACCGAATCAGTCAACGGTTCGATGATAATCATTTACAATCACGTAACAACCTATTCTGAGCTTAGACATCTCCAAATTGGTCAACCTTTTGATGAGAATCAATTACAATCACATAACAAACCATTTTGAGTTTAGAAATCACCGAATCGGTCAACCATTCGATGAGATTTTGCTACAATCACGTAACAAGCTATTATGAGCTTACAAATCACAGAATTTATCAGTGGTTTGATGAGAATCAGCTACAATCATGTAACAAGTCATTTTGAGCTTACGAATCAATGAATCAGTAACTCAAATAGTGACTAGAATCGAGTAGGCAGCCCTAACTAGAATTGTGATTGTAGCTCAAGATTCTATACGCAACATGCTGCCCCTACTATTCCCTGAACTATAACACATAGAATTGGGTCAACCATTCGATGAGAATCAATTACAATCACGTAACAAGCCATTCTTAGCCTACAAATCACTAAAACAGTGAACCATTTGATGAGAATCAACTCTAATCATGTAGCAACCTATTCTAAGCTTACAAATCACTGAATCAGTTAACCATTCAATGAGAATTAGCTACAATCACGTCAAAAGTCATTCTAAGCTTACAAATCACCGAATCAGTCAACTGTTCGATGAGAATTAGTTACAATCATGTAAAAAGCCATTCTGAGCTTACAAATCAATGAATCGATTAACCATTCAATGAGAATCAGCTACAATCATGTAACAAGCCATTCTGAGCTTACAAATCACCCATTTGGTCAACCATTCGATGAGAATAATCTACAATCACCTAACAAGCCATTCTGAGCTTACAAATCACTGAATCGGTCAATCGTTAGATTAGAATAAGCTACAATCATGTAACAAGCCTTTCTGAGCTTACAAATCACCAAATCGATCAACCGTTTGATGAGAATCAGCTATAATCATGTAACAAGCCATTCTGAGATTACAAATCACCAAATCGTCAATCGTTTGATGAGAATAAGCTACAATCACGTAACAAGCTATTCTGAACTTACAAATCACCGAATTAGTCAACCGTTCGATGAGAATCAGCTATGATCATGTGACAATCTATTCTGAGTTTACAAATTACCGAATCGATCAACCCTTCGATGAGAATAGGCTCCAATAATGTAACAAGCCATTCTAAGCTTACAAATCACTGAATCAGTCAATCGTTTGATGAGAATCAATTACAATCATGTAACAATCCATTCAGAGCTTACAAATCACCGAATCAATCAACCTTTTTGATGAGAATCAAATACAATCACATAACAAACCATTTTGAGCTTACAAATCATTGAATCTGTCAACTGTTTGATGAGAATCAACTACAATCATGTAACAAGCCATTTTGAGCATATAAATCATCAAATTGGTCAACTGTTTGATGAGAATCAGCAACAATGACATAACAAGCCATTCTTACCTTACAAATAAATGAATTGATCAACCATTCGATGAGAATCAATAATAATCACGTAACAAACCATTTTCCCATTACAAATCACCGAATCGGTCAACCGTTTGATGAGAATCAATTACAATTAGGTAAAAAGCCATTCTTAGCTAACAAATCATTGAATCGGTCAAACGTTCGATGAGAATCAGCTACAATCGCGTAACAAGCCATTTTGAGAATACAAATCACCGAATCGGTCAACTGTTCGATGAGAATCATTTAAAATCATGTAATAATGTAGTCTGAGCTTACAAATCACCGAATCGGTCAACATTCAATGAGAATCAGCTAGAATCATGTAACAAGTCATTCTGAGCTTACAAGTCACCGAATCGGCCAATCGTTCGATGAGAATCAATTACAATCCGTATCAAACTATTCTGAGCTTACAAATAACTGAATCGGTCAACCATTCAATGAGAATCACCTACAATCATGTAACAAGCCATTCTGAGCTTACAAGTCACTGAATCGGCCAACCATTAGATGAGAATCAATTACAATCACGTATCAAGCCATTCTGAGCTTACAAATCACCAAATCAGTCAACCATTCACTGAGAATCAATTACAATCATGTAACAAGCCATTTTGAACCTACAAATCACCAAATCGATGAACCGTTTGATGAGAATCAGCTACAATCACCTAACAACCCATTCTGAGCTTACTAATCACCAAATCGGTCAACCATTTGATGCTACAATCATGTAACAAGCCATTCTGAGCTTACAAATCACCGAATTGGTCAATTGTATGATGAGAATTAGCTACAATCATGTAACAATGCATTCTGAGCTTACAAATCACCAAATCGGCCAACCGTTCGATGAGAATTAGCTAAAATCATATAACAAGCAATTCTGAGATTACAAATCACTGAATGAGTCAACTGTTTAATGACAATGAGCTACAATCATGTAACTAGCCATTTTGAGATTACAAATCACTGAATCGGTCAACCGTTCGATGAGAATCAATTACAATCAGGTAACAAGCTATTCTGAGCTTACAAATCACTTAATCGATCAACAGTTTGATTAGATTCAGCTACAATCATGTAATAAGCCATTTTGAGCTTATAATTCACCGAATCGGTCAACCGTTCGATGAGAATTAGCAAGAATCATGTAACAAGCCATTCTAAGCATACAAATCACTGAATCGATCAACTGTTTAATGAGAATCAGCTACAATCATGTAACAAGCTATTCTGAGCTTACAATTCACCGAATCGATCAACCGTTCGATGAGAATCAGCTACAATCACATAACAAGCCATTATGAGTTTACAAATCACCGAATCGGTGAACCGTTCCTTGAGAATAAACTAAAATCACGAACAACCCATTCTGAGCTTACAAATCATTGAATCAGTCAACCGTTGGATAAGATTCAGATACAATCACGTAACAAGCCATTCTGAGCTTACAAATCATTGAATCGGGTAACAGTTCGATGAGAATCAGCTACAATCCTGTAACAAGCCATTATGAGCTTACAAATCACCAAATCGGTCAACCATTTGATGAGAATCAGCTACAATCATGTAACAAACAATTCTAAGATTACAAATCGCCGAATCGGTCAACCGTTTAATGAGAATTAGCTACAATCATGTAACAGTCTATTTTGAGATTTCAAATAACGGAATCGGTCAATGGTTTGATTAGAATCAATTACAATCATGTAACAAGCCATTATGGGCTTACAAATCATTGAATCGGTCACCCATTCGATGTGAATCAACTACAATCACTTAATAAGCCATTCTAAGCTTATAATTCACCGAATTGGTCAACAATTTGATGAGAATCAACTACAATCATGTAACAAGTCATTTTTAGCATACAAATCACCGAATTGGTCAACCGTTCAATAAGAATCAGCTACAATCACGTAACAAGCCATTCGAAACTTATAAATCATCGAATCAGTCAACCGTTCGACTAGAATCAGCTACAATTACGTAACAAGCCTTTCTGAGCTTACAAATCATCGAATCGGTCAATCGATCGATCAGAATCAGCTACAATCATGTAACAAGCCATCATGAGCTTACAAATCACTGAGTCGGTCAACTATTCGATGAGAATCAATTACAGTCATGTAACAAGCCATTTTGAGATTACAAATCACCGAATCAATCAACTGTTCAATGAGAATCAACTATAATCATGTAACAAGGTATTATAAGCTTAGAAATTACTAAATCAGTCAATTGTTCAATAAAAATCAGCTACTATCCCGTAACAAGCCATTTTGAGCTTACAAATCACTGAATCGATCAACCATTCGATGAGAATCATCTACAATCACGTAACAAGCCATTCTGAGCTTAGAAATCAGCGAATCTGTCAACCATTCGATGGGAATCAGCTACAATCACGTAGCAAGCCATTTTGAGCTTACAAAATGCTGAATCGGTCAACCATTCAATGAGAATCAGCTTACAATCATGTAACAAGCCATTCTTAGCTTACAAATCACCGAATCGACCAACCATTCGATGAGAATAAACTACAATCATGTAAAAAACTATTCTGAGCATAAAAATCATCGAATTGGTCAATCATTCGATGAGAATCAGCTACAATCACGTAACAAGCCATTTGTAACATACAAATCATCAAATCGGTCAACCATTCAATGAGAATCAATTAAAAACATGTACCAAGCCATTCTGAGCGTACAAATCATTGAATTGGTCAACTATTTGATCAAAATCAGCTACAATCACATATCAAGCATTTCTGAGCTTACAAATCACCGAATCAGTCAACCATTCAATGAGAATCAGCTACAATCACGTAACAGGCCATTTTGAGCTTACAAATCACTGAATCGGTCAACTATTTGATAAGAATCAATTATAATCACGTAAAAAGCCATTCTATGTTTACAAATCATCAAATCGGTCAACTGTTCAATAAGAATCAACTACAATCACGTAAAAAGCCATTATGAGCTTACAAATTACTAAATCGGTCAACTGTTCGATGAAAATCAGCTACTATCACGTAACAAGCCATTCTGAATTTACAAATCACCAAATCGGTCAACCGTTCGATGAGAATCAATTACAATCACGTAACAAGTCATTCTGAACTTACAAATCACTGAATCGGTCAACCATTTGATGAGAATTAATTACAATGACATAACAAGCCATTTTAAGCTTACAAATCACCAAATCAGTCAACCATTTGATCAGAATTAGCTACAATCACGTAACAAGCTTTTCTGAGCTTACAAATCATCGAATTGGTCAACTGTTTGATGACAATCAGCTACAATCACGTAACAGGCCATTCTAAGCTTACAAAACTGAATGGGTCAACTATTCGATGAGAATCTATTACAATCACGTAACAAGCTATTATGAGCTTACAAATCAGTGAATCTTTCAACCGTTCGATTAGAATTAGCTACAATCACGTAACAAGCCATTATAAGCTTACAAATAACTGAATCAGTCAATCGTTCGATGAGAATCAGCTACAATCACGTAACAAGCCATTCTGAGCTTACAAATTACCGAATCGGTCAACCATTCGATGAGAATTAGCTACAATCATGTAACAAGCTATTATGAGCTTACAAATCACCAAATCGGTCAACTATTCGCAATCATGTAACAAGCCATTCCAAGCTTACAAATCATTGAATCGGTCAACCATTCAATGAGAATCAATTACAATCACAGAACAAGCCATTCTAAGCTTACAATCATGTAACAAGGCATTCTGAGTTTACAAATCACTGAATCAGTTAACGGTTTGATGAGAATCAACTTCTATCATGTAACATGTCATTCTGAGCTTACAAATCACTGAATCGGTCAACCGTTTGATGAGTATCAATTACAATTATGTAACAAGCTATTCTGAGCTTACAAATCACCGAATCGGTCAATCGTTCGATGAGAATTAGCTACAATCACGTAACAAGCCATTTTGAGCTTACAAATTATCGAATCGGTCAACCACTCGGTGAAAATCAGCTACAATCATGTAACAAATCATTCTGAGCATACAAATCACTGAATCGGTCAATCATTCGATGAGAATCAGCTACAATCACGTAACAAGCTATTTTGACCATACAAATCATCGAATCGGTCAATCGTTCGATGAGAATCAATTACAAAGATGTAATAAGCCATTCTGAGTTTACAAATCGCCGAATCGGTCAACCATCCGTTGAGAATTAATTACAATCACATAACAAGCCATTCTGATCTTACAAATTACTGAATCAATCAACCGTTCGATGAAAATCAACTACTATCATGTAACAAGCCATTCTGAGCATGCAAATCACTGAATCGATCAACTGTGTTCTTCAATGTGTTATCATGCTCCAATTTAGATTGCACGTGGTAATTCATAAAACCCAGGGAGATATTCAAGTTTTAAGTCTGTAGGAAATACTCAGGTCGCAGGGTCCCAAAATTTTTTAAAGGCTAAAAACCCTAGTTGTTTTTGACCTTTTGCCTTTTCGCATATGCATGCTTATCTCTGATGTCAACATTTTTCATCTGCACTACTGCGACTGCCTGGGACCCGGTTCTTCATGCTGGTTCGGTCGCTTGATCTCTAGATTTTCTAGCGGATAAGTTCTTATTCAGCGATTGAGCACGCTAGGTCTCTTGTCTCCAGCGGTTAAGTACTTTTCATCCAGTGACCCAGCATTTTCTTCAGTCGTGTGTTCACGCAACCTCAGCGGTTTTGTACCTTAGCCTTTGGCGATTTGGCGAGCGGTTAATGTTATGTCTGGCGGTCTCAGTTCTGAGGCGGTTAAAGTGCAAAATGATCTACGGTTGTCGCATGATCGTAAGGTGGGTCCAAGGTGCCTGTCGTGCAGTAGGCTCATTTCTGGTTGGCCAAAGGGTGATGATGAGGACATGTTGGTGGGCTTGAAGCCTTCTGTGGGATGACAGAGCCTTGATCTATGATTGTCACATGGTCGTAAGGAATATTCTTCCCCTTTGCGATCATGCGACCACCGTCCGATTAAGGCTGATAACTAGGTGGGTCTGTTGCCAGGTTGCGCTAGGTTGATCTAGGTCGTCTGATCTGCCAGGAAAAATGTGATCGACGATCATGTTTTAACCTGGACCTAGTAGTCGTTGGAGCTCGAATTTGAATCTTTCTGCAAGGTTTTTGCTAGTGTTTGATCCAATGGGCCGTATGCGAACTGGGGGTAGCTCAGAATTGATTTTTTAGGACAGATGCAGGTTGCGAAGATGATGAGGAAGATCAAAGAGGCTATCGCGTGTTGATTTATTGTTTCCTAAGGTACCATGTCGGTGTTCTTGCACTGAAGAAGCATTGAAGGGTTGGTGCCACCTATGTCATTTATACTTTTAAATTCAAAGTATCTGTGCGGATCAGAATTGAGCATTCATGGCAAACCCAACTTACAGAGATAAGGTCATGGCGGTGGCATAGGGTTTTCAACTTGCAACAAGGTAGATGGATCAAGGTAGCTCATCCGCAGGTAGTTGTATTGGTGGAATTATGTACAAGGACATATATCTGATCGACCAAGATATTCCAATGATGCATTTATGATCAGAAGTGACAGAATTAGGGTTCTCTATTACTATATGCAAAATCTATGTAACCCTAATTAGATTTTTGCTCCTGCCTGTGCGCAATAGAGGAGATGTATATATTAGTTTTAATAAGCTATTTTGCGGGGGGGTTTACAATTGTAAAAAGATTTTTCTCTTTTGTAGGAGTTATCTGTGGCATTTGTTCTGCCCTCTAGCTCTTACAGCTTGTAATCTTTCATTGAAATCTCAGATTCAATAGAGGCTATTTGTGGCATTTGTTCTTCCCTCTGGTCTTTCCCTTGTCTATATTTTTGTTATTGAGTATAATATATTGTCTTTGTTAGAGAAGTCTTGGAGTTCCAAAGCCCTTCTTTCTTTTAGCTTATTTGTGTACTACTGTGTCTGATTTGATTTGAGTGAGTTTGTGGGTATACTTCAACCCCCTATCATTCTGTCTCATTCCTGTGCCCTTTTGCTGAAGAGAACATTTGCTTGCAGGTCACAGTTCATGTCTTTTGTTCAAGCCTCTCTGTGAAATACTTATGCAAGCTTGTTTAGGAAGATTGTGTTCTATTAGATCTGAGGGCCTTCAAGCTAATTTGGTCAATATATTGTGCTCATTTCAGTTTGGTGTATCACCTAGTAGGTAGTTTGCTTTCAGTCATTTCCCTTTCAAGCATTCCTCCTATCTCTTTTCCCTCAATGTTTACTTTCTTATCTAGAAGCAAATTAAGGTGATTATCCAAGAGGAACCAGCCTAGAACCTGGAAGTCTCATCTTAGTTAGCATAGGTCCCAAAACCTAGAGATGATTCCCATGTTATACTAGGTTATCAAGACTACAAGAGCTTGAACCAAGGGTGCAAACTTAGTGTATAACACAAATCACCTAACCGGTCAACCATTTGATGACAATTAGCTACAATCACATAACAAGGTATTCTGAGCCTACAAATCACTGAACCGGTCAATCGTTCAATGAGAATCAGCTACAATCACATAACAAGTCATTCTTAGTTACAAATCATTGAATCGGTCAACTGTTCGATGAGAATCAATTAGAATCACATAATAAGCTATTTTGAGCTTATAAATCACCGAATCAGTCAACTGTTCGATGAGAATCAATTACAATAACATAACAAGTCATTCTGAGCTTACAAATCATCGAATTGATCAACCATTCATTGAGAATTAGCTAAAATCATGCATCAAGCCATTTTGAGCTTAAAATTCCTTGAATCGGTCAACCGTTCAATGAGAATTATCTACAATCATGTATCAAGCCATTCTAAGCTTACAAATCACTGAATCGATCAACTAATGTGAATAAGCTACAATCATGTAACAAGGCATTCTGAGCTTACAAATCACAGAATCGGTCAACCTTTCGATGAGAATCAATTACAATCACATAACAAGCCATTTTGAGCATACAAATCACCGAATTGGTAAACTGTTCAATGAGAATCAATTACAATAACGTAACAAGAGATTCTAAGGTTACATATCACTGAGTCGGTCAACCGTTTGATAAGAATAAGCTATAATCATGTAACAAGCCATTCTAAGCTTACAAATCATCGAATTGGTCAACCGTTTGATGAGAATCAACTACAATCATGTAACAAGACATTATGAGCTTACAAATGATCGAATCGGTCAACCGTTCGATCAGAATCAACTACAATCACATAACAAGCCTTTATGAGCTTATAAATCACCGAATCGATCAACCTTTCGATTAGAATCAACTACAATCATGTAACAAGCCATTTTGAGCTTACAAATCATCGAATCAATCAACCATTTGACGAGAATAAGCTACAATCACATAACAAGCCATTCTGAGCTTTACAAATCACCGAAACAGTGAAACATTCAATGAGAATCAGCTACAATTATTTAACAAGCTATTTTGAGACTACAAATCACTGAATCAGTCAACCGTTTGATGAGAATCAATTACAATCATGTAACAAGCCATTCTGAGATTACAAATCATGGAATTGATCAACCGTTCCATGAGAATTAGCTACAATCACATAACAAGCCATTCTGAGCTTACAATTCACCGAATCCGTCAACCGTTAAATGAAAATCATCTACAATAATTTAACAAGCCATTCTGAGCTTATAAATCACCGAATCGGTCAACCGTTTGATGAGAATCAGCTACAATCAAGTAACAACCCATTCTGAGCTTACAAATCATCGAATCGTTCAACCGTTCGATGAGAATCAATTACAATGATGTAACAAGAGATTCTGATCTTACAAATCATTGAATCAGTCAACCGTTTGAAAAGATTCAACTACAATCATGTAACAAGCCATTCTGAGCTTACAATTCACCGAATTCATCAACCATTCGATGAAAATCAACTACAATCATGTATCAAGCCATTCTGATCTTATAAATCATTGAGTCGGTCAATCGTTCAATGAGAATCAATTACAATCACGTAACAAGCCATTTTGAGCTTACAAATCACCAAATCGGTCAACTGTTTGATGAGAATCAATAACAATCACGTAACAAGCCATCTAAGCTTATAAATCACTGAATCGGTCAACCGTTCGATGAGAATCAATTACAATCATGTAACAAGCCATTCTGAGTTTACAAATCATGGAATCGATCAACCGTTCAATGAGAATTAGCTACAATCACATAACAAGCCATTCTAAGCTTACAATTCACCGAATCCATCAACTGTTCAATGAAAATCATCTAAAATAATGTAACAAGCCATTCTGAGCTTATAAATCACCGAATTGGTCAACCGTTCGATGAGAATCAGCTACAATCAAGTAACAACCCATTATGAGCTTACAAATCACCGAATCGTTCAACTGTTCGATGAGAATCAATTACAATAACGTAACAAGAGATTCTGATCTTAAAAATCATCGAATCAGACAACCATTCGATAAGAATCAACTACAATCACGTATCAAGCCATTATGATCTGATAAATCATTGAATAGGTCAACCGTTCGATGATAATCAATTACAATTACGTAACAAGCCATTCTGAGCTTAGAAATCACCGAATCGGTCAACTGTTTGATGAGAATTCTCAATAACAATCCCGTAACAAGCCATCTAAGCTTACAAATCACTAAATTGGTCAACCGTTCGATGAGAATCTGCTACAATCATGTAGTAAGCTATTCTGAGCTTACAAATCATCGAATCGGTGAACCGTTCAATGAGAATCAGCTACAATCACGTAACAAGCCATTTTGAGTTACAAATCACCTAATCGGTCAACCGTTCAATGAGAATCAGTTACAATCACGTAACAAGCCAATTTGAGCTTATAAATCACCGAATCGGTCAATCATTCGAAGAGAATCAATTATAATCACGTAACAAGCCATTTTGAGCTTACAAATCAACAAATCGGTCAACCATTGAATGAGAATCAGCTACAATCATATAACAAGCCATTGTAAGCTTACAAATCACCGAATTGGTCAATCGATCGATGAGAATATATTACAATCACATAACAATCCATTCTAAGTTGACAAATCACTGAATCGGTCAACCGTTCGATGAGAGTCAATTACAATCACGTAATAAGTCATTCCAAGCATACAAATCACTCAATCGGTCAACCATTTGATGAGAATCAGCTACAATCACATAACAAGCTATTCTTAGCTTCTAATTCACTAAATCGGTCAACCGTGTGATGAGAATCAGCTACAATCACGTAGCAAGCCATTCTGAGTAAACAAATCACAAATTGGTCAACCGTTCAATGAGAATTAGTTATAATCATGTAATAAGCCATTCTGAGCTTACAAATAACTGAATTGATCAACTGTTCGATGAGAATCAACTACAATCATGTAACAAGCTATTTTGATCTTACAAATCACCGAATCAGTAAACCATTCAATGTGAATCAGCTATAATCACATTAAAATCCAATATGAGCTTATAAATCACTAAATAGGTCAACTGTTCAAAGAGTATAAATCACAATCACATAACAAGCCATTTCCAGCTTATAAATCATCGAATCGATCAACCGTTCAATGAGAATCAACTACAATCACGTAGAAAGCCATTCTGAGCTTACAATTCACCGAATTGGTCAACCATTGAATGAGAATCATCTACAATCATGTAACAAGCCATTCTAAGCTTACAATTCACCGAATCGGTCAAGCTTTTGATTAGAATACACTACAATCATGTAACAAACCATTCTAAGCTTACAAATCATCAAATCGGTCAGTCGTTCGATGAGAATCGGCTACAATCACATAAGAAGCCATTCTGAGCTTGCAAATCATCGAAACAGTCAACCGTTCGATGAGAATCAGCTACAATCACGTAACAAGCTATTTTGAGCTTACAAATCATGGAATCGGTCAACCATTCCATGAGAATTAGCTACAATCACATAACAAGCTATTTTGAGCTTACAAATCACCAAATCGATCAACCTTTCGATGTTGTTGGTTGTGGATTATTCCCTTTGATCTTCAACTTGTAGATTTACACATTGATGGATAATTTAAATAAAACTCTGATTCTATCACCACTCCAAAGTCCACAAGGAAGAGGGCCAACTGACAAGGATCAAAGGATCCTTCTACACTTTGAGCTTCAATGCTCAGGCGGGTGTACCCTTGACTCACTTCTTCAAAGGAGTCTAAAATAATATTCCACTATATCTCATATAAGATTGTTAAAGATTTATCAACTAATGTTTGAGTTTGTGTGGTTGTTAACCATGAAACTTCAAGAGGAAGGACCAGTGTCTTATCCCAGGGCTCAGAGTCACCTAACTGTATACCTCAACTGAATACCTCAAATCAAACACAATGGAACCCAGGGTAAGTGCTTTGCCTATTACCCCTTTCCCTCAAACATGAGGACATCAAATTCTACACCTGGCTGCAAACTCACTGAATTCACCTAGAAGACTTTAATCCTAACTTTGTTAGCAACTCAAAGATAAATTCAAAATACTCTTTGTTTACCATACATTAACACACTTTGTGATATTAACATATATGAGCTTAGAGACAAGCAAGAAGACATACACAAGATACAAGATTGGGATTCAACGATGATTTCATTAACAAATCTAGAATCAACATACAATTAGAATGACACCAAGATAAGAAAAGTCACAAAACTAGACTTCTCTCAGTATATTACAGTAAAAAACCAGGGACCAAAAGCACAATGTTTTGGAACCCTTGCAAAATCCAAAATTCTGCAACTTATACCCCCTAGTCATCTTCAAATCTGCAACAAGCTACGAATGACTAGGGTTAGGTTTTCAACCACCTAACCTGCTGGAAACGGTCTAAAAAGTTATTACAGGGGCAGGAAACACATCAAAATAAAAAAAAAGAGGAAACCAGAACTGATCCCTAATCATGAAAAACTTCTCTACAAGTACAGGGGATCACAAAACTAGGCTCAAAAGGACACCCTACAACATGCCTTGAGCACACAACCGAAATGGTACAAGCTCTGCAAACAATCCAACAACACCTTGGACCACACCGCAAACAGTAAACTAGTCATTTCTCACCGAACAGGGTCATACTCTGCAATGAATTCCATAAATTTGGTACTTTCTGGTCGCTGGAAGCCTTGAAAGATTTGAATTTGAACCACAACGGCTAAATCCTTGGCACCTGCAGAGGACGACGGCCCACGTTCAAACCTTTTCATCCCGCCTACCGCACTAATCAGAGATTGCCACAACACCATCTGCCAACGGGACCACCAAACAACCACAAACGGGCCCCAGCACACGTGGCATCCTATCGCATGATCGCATAGCTTGAAAATGGGCTATGCAAATATGTGACAGCTCGCGAACCCAAACCGCCACCGCATGGAGTTGACAAAAAATGTCAGTCACATGATCGCATAGCCAAAAACACCACCGCCTGCCGGCCAATAGAACACCGCCACCGCATCCGGAAGACACCCCATCACTTGCTATCGGGCCCCAGGGACATGTGGCAAGCGGTCGCATGATCGCATAGCCAAAAACTAGGCTATGCGATCATGCAACAACCAATCGTAGGCTGCCACATCACCGCCTCAGACCACCAAACAGCAACCACCATCGGGCCCCATGCGCAAAGAAGGAGCCGATCGCATGGTCGCATGTCAGAAAACTTTGACATCATGTGACAACCAATAGGAACACGTGCCTTCCCCCTCTGACATCGAGCCCACCTCGTCGCACTTGCGCACTAAGGCAAAGTAGACCGCCAGGCAACTGAACAGGACTGGGACCCACACGACTAGGTGGCAAGCGGTCGCATGATTGCATGTCAGAAAAGTCTGACATGCAGCCATGCGACAGCTAATCAGGAAGAGCCTGGACCCACCATCCACTCAAAATTGCGCAGTTAAGACAGATGAACAAGGAGAGCCGGCAGAAAAGAAGACATGCAAGGTCAAAAACACACAGGGTTTTCGGTGAAAGATCGAAAACACATAGAATTTTCAACATGACACAAAGGTAAACAAGGAAGTCGAAAACATCACAGGTTTTCAAAAACATTGTAGGTTTTCGACATTGTGGTAGAATTTTTAAAACATTTCCTGCAGAGCTTGAAACTTGAATAACTTTTTGGGTCTTGCGATTTAGGGGATGCGGTCTGGCCTGGAGCAGGGTGATACACTAAAGAGCACAGGGCCAAGAGCGTACAACATGAAACACTATGGATTTTTTTTGCAAGTTAAAACTGTGACTGCAGGCCGGGTAGAGACAACAAAACAAAGACTGTAGGGAAAAAGGCCATTTTAAAAGAATTTTTGCAATGACTGGAAAATGGGCTAACAGATGCGACTCAACTACAATCACATAATAAGCCACTCCGTGATTACAAACCACTGAATTGGTCAACCGTTTAATGAGAATCAGCTACAATCACGTAACAACCTATTATGTGCTTAAAAATCACCAAATCGGTCAACCTTTCGATGTGACTCAACTACAATAACGTAACAAGCCATTCTGAGCTTACAAATCATAAAATCGGTCAACCATTTGATAAGAATCAGCTACAATCATGTAACAAGCCATTCTAAGCTTACAAATCATTGAATTGGTCAACCGTTCGATGAGAATCAGCTACTATCATGTAAAAAAGCCATTCTGAACTTACAAATCACTGAACGGTCAACTGTTCGATGACAATCATCTACAATCACGAAACAAGTCATTCTGAACTTACAAATCACTAAATCGATCAACCATTTGCAAAGACTCAGCTACAATAATGTGACAAGCCATTCTGAGCTTACAAATCATCAAATTAGTAAACCGTTCAATGAGAATCAGCTACAATCATGTAACAAGCCATTCTGAGCTTACAATTCACCGAATCGGTCAACTGTTTGATGAAAATCAACTACAATCACGTAACAAGCCATTCTGAGCTTACAAATCACTGAACTGGTTAACCGTTTGATGAGAATCAGCAACATACATGTAACAAGCTATTATGAGTTTACAAATCACCAAATCGGTCAACCGTTTGATGAGAATCACCTACAATCACATAAAAAGCCATTATGAGTTTATAAATCACCGAATCGGTCAACCTTTCGATTAGAATCAACTACAATCATGTAATAAGTCATTCTTAGCTTACAAATCATCGAATCGATCAACCGTTCAACAAGAATCAGCTACAATCACGTAACAAGCCATTCTAAGTTTACAAATCACCGAATTGGTCAACCTTTCTATGAGACTCAGCTACAATTATGTAACAAGCCATTTTGAGCTTACAAATCACCTTATCGATCAACCGTTCGATAAGAATCAGCTACAATCACGTAACAAGCCATTCTGAGCTTATAAATCATTGAATCGGTCAACCCTTTGATGAGAATCAGCTACTATGATGTAACAAGTCATTCTGAGCTTACAAATCACCGAATCGATCAACCGTTAGATGACAATCATCTACAATAACATAACAAGCCATTCTAAACTTACAAAATATCAAATCAGTCAACTGTTCGATGAAAGTCTACTACACTCACGTAACAAGCCATTCTGAGTTTACAAATCACGGAATCGATCAACCATTTGATGAAAATCAACTACTATCATGAAACAAGCTATTCTAAGCATACAAATCATCGAATCAATCAACCGTTCGATCAAAATCAGCTGCAATCACGTAGCAAGCCATTCTGAACTTACAAATCACTAAATTAGTCAATAGTTCGATGACAATCAATTATAATAACGTAACAAGCCATTCTGAGCTTTCAAATCACCGAATCGATCAACCGTTTGATGAGAATCAGCTCAAATCACGTAACAAGCCATTCTAAGCTTAAAAATCATTGAATCAGTCAACTGTTCGATAAGAATTAGCTCAAATCATGTAAAAAGCCAATTTGAGCTTATAAATCACTTAATCGGTTAACCGTTCAAACAGAATAAATTTCAATCACGTAACAAGCCATTCCAATCTTACAAATCACCGAATTGATCAACCATTCGATGAGAATCAGCTACAACACGTAACAAGCCATTCTAACCTTACAATTCACCGAATCGATCAACCGTTCGATGAGAATCAGCTACAATCATGTAACCATTTTGAGCTTACAAATAATTGAATCGGTCAACTGTTTGATGAGAATCAGCTACAATCACGTAACATGCCATTCTGAGCTGACAAATCACTGAATCGGTCAACCATTCGATGAAAATCAACTACAATCACGTAACAAGCCATTCTGACATTACAACTCACCGAATCGGTCAATCGTTCAATGAGAATTAGCTACAATCATTTTATAAGCCATTTTGAGATTACAAATCACTGAATCAATTGACCCTTCAATGAGAGAATCAGCTACAATCAAATAACAACCCATTCTGAGCTTAGAAATAACCGAATCTATCAACCTTTTAATGAGCCTCAACTACAAGCCATTCTGAGCTTAGAAATCACTGAATCGGTTTACTCATTCGATGAGAATCACCTACAATTATGTAACAAGCCATTCTAAGTTTACAAATTATCGAATCGGTCAACCGTTCAATGAGAATCAACTACAATCACGTAACAATCCATTCTGAGCTTACAAATCACCGAATCGATCAATTGTTCGATGAGAATCAGCTATAATCACATAACAAGCCATTATGAGATTATAAATCACCGAATCGATCAACCGTTCGGTGAGAATCAATTACAATCCCATGAAAAGCCATTATGGACTTACAAATCACCGAATCGGTCAACCATTCGATGAGAATCAATTACAATCATGTAACAAGTCATTTTGAACTTACAAATCACTGAATCAGTCAACTGTTTGATGAGAATCAATTACAATCATGCAACAAGCCATTTTGAGGTTACAACTCACTGAATCGGTCAACCATTCGATGAGAATAAGCTACAATCATGTAACAAGCCATTCCGAACCTACAAATCATCGAATCAGTTAACCGTTTAATCAAAATCAGCTATAATCACGTAACAAAGCATTCTGAGCTTACAAATCACCAAATCGGTCAACCGTTTGATGAGAATCAACTACAATCACGTAACAAGTCATTCTGAGCTTACAAATCACCGAATCAATCAACCATTCGATGAGAATCAATTACAATCATGTAACAAGCCATTATCAGCTTACAAATCACTGAATCGGTCACTTGTCTGATGAGAATTGGCTACAATCACGTAACAAGCCATTTTGAGCTTATGAATGATCAAACCAGTCAAGTGTTTGATGAGAATCAGCTACAATCACGTAGCAAGCCATCCTAAGCTTACAAATCACTGAATAAGTCAACCGTTCAATGAGAATTAGCTTCATGTAAAAACCCATTCTGAGCTTACAACTCATCGAATCGGTCAACCGTTCGATGAGAATCAATTACAATCATGTAAAAATGCATTCTAAGCTTATAAATCATTGAATTAGTCAACTATTTAATGAGAATCAATTACAATCACATAACAAGCCATTTTGAGCTTACAAATCACTGAATTGGTGAACCGTTCGATGAGAATCAGCAACAATCACGTAAAAAGCCATTTTGAGCTTACAAATCTCTGAATCGGTCAATCATTCGATGAGAATTAGCTACAATCACATACCAAGCCATTATGGGCTTACAAATCACCGAATCGATCAACCGTTTGATGAGAATAAGTTACAATCATGTAACAAGCCATTCTGAGATTATAAATTATCAAATTGGTCAACCGTTTGATAAGAATCAATTACAATCACGTAACAAGCCATTCTGAGCTTACAAATCACCGTATCGGTCAACCATTCGATGAGAATCAACTACAATCACGTAACAAGCCATTCTGAGCTTACAAATCACTAAATCGGTCAATCATTTGATGAGAATCAGCTAGAATCACGTAACAAACTATTTTGAGCTTACAAATCACCAAATCAGTCAACCCTTCAATGAGAATCAACTACAATAACACAACAAACCATTTTGAGCTTACAAGTGACCGAATTGGTCAACCGTTCGATGAGAATCAATTACAATCATGTAACAAGCCATTCTAAACTTACAAATCACTGAATCGGTCAACGGTTTGATGAGAATCAGCTATAATCATGTAACAAGCCATTATGAGGTGATAAATCATCAAATCCATCAACCATTTGATGATAATCAGCTACAATCACGTACCAAGCCACTCTGAGCTTACAAATCATTGAATCGGTCAACCGTTCCATGAGACTCAGTTACTATCATGTAACAAGCCATTATGAGCTTACAAATCACCGAATTAGTCAACTGTTCGATGATAATCATCTACAATCATGTAACAAGCCATTCTGAGCTTACAAAACATCGAATCGATCAACGGTTCGATCAGAATCAATTACAATCATGTAACAAGCCATTCTGAGCTTACAAATCACCGTATCGATCAACCATTCGATGAGAATCAATGAAAAGCATGTAACAAGCCATTCTGAGCTTACAAATCACTGAATCAGTCAACCATTCGAATAAGTTACAATCACGTATCAAACCATTTTGAGCTTACAAATGACCGAATCAGTCAACTGTTCGATGAGAATCATCTACTATCATGTAACAAGCCATTCTTAGCTTACAAATCACCGAATTAGTCAATCGTTCAATGACAATCATCTACAATCACGTAACAAGCAATTCTGAGCTTACAAAACACCGAATCCGTCAATCGTTCGATCAAAATCAAGTAGAATCATGTAACAAGCCATTCTGAGCTTACAAATCACCAAATCGGTAAACTGTTCGATGAAAATAAACTACTATTACATAACAAGCAATTGTAAGCATACAAATCATCGAATCGGTCAATCGTTCGATGAGAATCAGCTACAATCACGTAATAAGCCATTCTTAGCTTACGAATCAATGAATCGGTCAACTATTCGATGAGAATCAATTACAATGACGTAACAAGCCATTTTGTAACAAGCTATTATGAGCTTACAAATCACTGAATCAGTCAACCATTCGATAAGAATCAGCTACAACCACGTAAGAACCCATTCTAATCTTACAAATCACTGAATCGGTCAACCATTCAGTGAGAATAAGCTACAATCATGTAACAAGCCACTCTTACCTTATAAATCACCTAATCAAACAACTGTTCGATAAGAATCAGCAAAAATCAGGTAACAAGCCATTCTGAGCTTACAAATAACCAAGTCAGTCAACCGTTCGATGAGAATCAGCTACAATCATGTAACAAGCCATTTTTGAGATTACAAATCACCGAATCGATCAACTGTTCAATGAGAATCAACTACAATCACGTAAGAAGCCATTATGAGCTTACAAATCATGGAATCGGTCAACTGTTCAATGAGAATCAGCTACAATCATGTAACAGTCCATTCTGAACCTACAAATCACCGAATCCATGAATCGTTTGATGAGAATCAACTATAATCAGGTAACAACCCATTCTGAGCTTAAAAGTCACTGAATCGGTCAACCATTCGCTGAGAATTAGCTACAATCACGTAAGAAGCCATTATGAGCTTATAAATCACTGAATCGGTCAACTGTTTGATGAGAATCAACGACAATCACGTAACAATCCATTCTGAGTTTAAAAATCACTGAATTGGTCAATCGTTCGATGAGAATCAACTACAATCACGTAATAAGCCATTTTGAGCTTAAAAATCACCGAATCGATCAAGCGTTTGATGAGAATCAATTACAATCATGTAACAAGCCATTCTGAGCTTACAAATCATTGAATCGATCAACCATTCGATGAGAATCATGTACAATCACCTAACAAGCCATTCTGAGCTTACAAATCACTAAATTGGTCAACCATTCAATCAGTATCAGGTAAAATCATGTAACAAGCCTTTCTGATCTTACAAATCATCGAATCGGTCAACCGTTCAGTGAGAATCAACTACAATCACGTAACAAGCCATTCTGAGATTACAAATCACTGAATCGGTCAATCGTTCGATAAGAATTAGCTACAATCACGTAACAAGCCATTCTAAACTTACAAATCATAGAATTGGTCAACTATTCGATCAGAATCAGCTACGATTACGTAACAATTCATTCTGAGATTACAAATTATTGAATCGGTCAACTGTTTGATGAGAATCAATTACAATCATGTAAAAATCTATTTAGAGCTTACAAATCACCGAATCACGTAACAAGCCATTTTAAGCTTAAAAATCACCGAATTGGTCAACTGTTCGATGAGAATTAGCAATAATCATGTAACATGCCATTCTTACCTTACAAATAACAAAATCGATCAACTATTCAATGAGAATCAATTACAATCATGTAACAAGCCATTTTGGTATTGCAAATCACTGAATCGGTCAACCGTTCAATGAGAATCAATTACAATTAAGTAACAAGCCATTCTTAGCTTACAAATGACCGAATCGGTCAACCGTTCGATGAGAATCAACTACAATCATGTAATAAGCCATTCTAAGCTTACGAATCACCGAATCGGTCAACTGTTCGATGAGAATCAATTACAATGATGTAACAAGATATTTTAAGCTTACAAGTCACTGAATAGGTCAAACGTTCGATAAGAATCAACTATAATCATGTAACAAGCCATTATGAGCTTACAAATCACCGAATCGGCCAACCGTTTGATGAGAATCAATTTCAATCACATAACAAACCATTCTGAGCTTACAAATCACCGAATTAGTCAACCATTTTATGAGAATAAATTACAATCAGGTAACAAGCCATTTTGAGCTTACAAATCACCGAATCGGTGAACCATTCGATGAGAATAAGCTACGTTTACGTAACAACCCACTCTAAGCTTACAACTCATCGAATTGGTCAAACATTTGGTGAGAATTAGCTTCAATCACATAACAAGCCATTCTGAGGTTACAAATCACCCAATCAATCAATTATTTGGTGAGAATCAGCTACAATCATGTAACAATGCATTCTGAGTTGACAAATCATTGAATCGGTCAACCGTTTGATGAGAATAAGCTACAATCATGTAACAAGCCATTCTGAGCTTACAAATCACTTAATCGGCCAACCGTTGGATGAGAATCAGCTACAATCATGTAACAAGCCATTCTGAGCTTACAAATCACCGAATCGATCAACCATTTGATGAGAATCAATTATAATCACGTAAAAAGCTATTCTGAGCTTACAAATCACCGAATCCATGAACCATTCGATGAAAATCAACTACAATCACGTAACATGTCATTCTGAGCTTACATATCATCGAATCAGTCAACCATTCGATGAGAATCAATTACAATCATGTAACAAGCCATTGTGAGATTACAAATCATAGAATCCGTCAACTATTTGATGAGAATCAGTTACAATCACGTAACAAGCCATTCTGAGCTTACATCACTGATTCGGTCAACAGTTTGATAAGAATCAGCTACAATAATGTAATAAGCCTTTCTGATATTACAAATCATAGAATCGGTCAATCGTTCGATGAGAATCAGCTACAATCATGTAACAAGCCATTCTTAGATTACAAATCACTGAATCGGTTAACTGTTCGATGAGAATCAGCTACAATCAGGTAAGAAGCTATTTTCAGCTTACAAATCACCGAATCAATCAACCGTTCGATGAGAATTAACTACAATCACGTAACAAGCCATTCTGAGCTTACAAATCACCAAATCGGTCAACTATTTGATGACAATCAATTACAATCGCGTAAGAAGCCATTCTGAACTTACAAATCACTGAATTGGTCAACCATTCAATGAGAATCAACTACAATCACGTAACAAGCCATTCTGAGCTTACAAATCACTGAATCACTCAACTGTTTGATGAAAATTGGCTACTATCACGTAACAAGCCATTTTGAGCATAAAAATCACCGAATCGGTCAACCATTTGATTAGAATCAGCTACAATCATGTAACAAGCCATTCTGAACTTACAAATCACTGAATAGGTTTACCGTTCGATGAGAATCAGCTAAAATCACGTACGAAGACATTCTAAGTTTACGAATCACCGAATCAGTCAACCGTTCGATGAGAATTAATTAAAATCATCCACTCTCCGCTTACAAATCACTGAATCGGTCAACCGTTCAATAAGAATGAATTACAATCAAGTAACAAGCCATTCTGAGCTTACAAATCATTGAATCGGGCAACCGATTGATGAGAATCGGCTACAATCACGTAACAAGCCATTTTGAGCTTACAAATCTCCGAATCAGTCAACTATTCAATGAGAATCAGCTACAATCACATAACAATCTATTCTGAGCTTAACAATATACAAATCAGTCAACTGTTCGATGAGAATCAACTACAATCATGTAATAAGCCATTCTGAGCATACAAATCATCGAATTGGTGAATTGTTCGATGAGAATCAGCTAAAATCATGTAAAAAGCCATTTTGAGCTTACAAATCACTGAATCAGTCAATCGTTCGATGAGAATGAACTACAATCACGTAACAAGCGATTCTGAGCTGATAAATCATCGAATCGGTCAATCGCTCGATGAGAATCAGCTAAAACAATCACGTAACAACCAATTCTGCGGTTACAAATCACTGAATCGGTCAACCTTTCATTGAGAATCAATTACAATCACGTAACAAGCTATTCTAAGCTTACAAATCACCAAATCAGTCAACCATTTGATTAAAATTAATTACAATCACGTAACAAGCTATTTTGAGTTTATAAATCACCGAATCGATCAACCGTTCGATGAGAATCAGCTACAATCATGTAACAAACCATTCTAAACTTACAAATCACCGAATCTGTCAACCGTTTGATGAGAATAAGCTACAATCATGTAACAACCCATTCTAAGCTTAAAAATCACTGAATCGGTCAAAGGTTCGATGAGAATAACCTACAATCACGTCACAAGCCATTCTGAGCTTACAAATCAATGAATTAGTCAACCGTTCAATGAGAACCAACTACAATCACGTAACAAACCATTTGATGAGAATCAGCTACAATCACGTTCTTGCCATTATGACCTTACAAATCATTGAATCGGTCAACCATTTGATGAGAATCAATTACAATCACAATCACGTAACAAGCCATTCTCAGCTTACAAATCCCTGAATCGATGAACTGTTCAATGAGAATCAGGTACAATCATGTAACAAGCCATTCTAGTCTTATGAATCACTGAATCGGTCAACTGTTTGATGAGAATCAATTACAATGACATAAAAAGGTATTTTGAGCATAAAAATCACCGAATCGGTCAACCGTTCAATGAGAATTAGCTACAATCACGTAACAAGCCATTCTGAACTTACAAATCATCGAATTAGTCAACCGTTCAATAATAATTAATTACAATCATGTAACAAGCCATTTTGAGCTTTCAAATCACCGAATCGATCAACCATTCAATGAGGAATAGCTATAATCTTGTAACAAGCCATTTTGATGAATCACTGAATCGGTGAACCGTTTGATGAGAATCAGCTACAATCATGTCACAAGCCATTCTGAGCTTACAAATTACCGAATCGGTCAACCGTTTGATGATAATCAGCTACAAACACGTAACAAGCCATTTTGAGATTACATATCACCAAGTCAGTCAATCGTTTGATGAGAATCAGCTACAATCATGTAACAAGCCATTTTGAGCTTAGAAATCACTGAATTGGTCAACTATTTGATGAGAATCAGCAACAATCACGTATAAGCCATTCTTACCTTACAAATGACCGAATCGATCAACCATTCGATGAGAATCAATTACAATCACGTAAGAAGCCATTTTGAGGTTACAAATCACCAAATCGGTCAACCGTTCGATGAGAATCATTTACAATTAGGTAACAAGCCATATTTAGCTTACAAATCATCGAATTGGTCAACCGTTCAATCAGAATAAACTACAATCACGTAACAAGCTATTTTGAGCTTACGAATCACCGAATCGGTTAACTGTTCAATTAGAATCAATTACAATCACGTAACAAGCCATTCTGAGCTTACAAATCACTGAATCGGTCATCCATTTGATGATAATTTTAGTCAATTACAATCACGTAACAATCCATTTAACCTTTTGATGAGAATCAAATACAAACATGTAACAAGCCATTCTGAGATTAAATATCACCGAATCATTCAATCGTTCGATGAGAATCAACTACAATCATGTAACAAGTCATTTTGAGCCTAGAAATCATCGAATTGGTCAACTATTTGTTGAGAATCAGCAACAATCACGTAACAAGCCATTCTTACCTTACAAATAACCAAATCAATCAATCATTCGATGAGAATCAATTACAATCATGTAAGAAGCCATTTTGAGGTTACAAATCATCGAATCGGTCAACCATTCGATGAATATAAATTACAATCAGGTAACAAGCCATTCTTAGCTTACAAATAATAGAATTGGTCAACCATTTGATAAGAATCAACTACAATCACGTAAAAAGCCATTCTGAGCTTACGAATCACTCAATCAGTCAACTGTTCGATGAAAATCAATTACAATCATTTAACAAGCCAAACTAAGCTTACAAATCACCGAATCAGGCAACCTTTCGATGAGAATCAGCTACAATAATGTAACAACCCATTTTGAACTTATAAATCACCAAATCGGCCAACTATTCAATGAGAATCTATTACAATCATGTAACAAGCCATTCTAAGCTTAGAAATCCCCGAATCAGTCAACCATTCGATGAGACCAATTACAATCATGTAACAAGCCATTCTGAGCCTACAAATCATCGAATCGGTGAACCGTTCGATGAGAATCAGCTATAATCATGTAACAACCCATTCTAAGCTTACAAATCATTAAATCGGTGAACCATTTGATGAGAAGTAGGTACAATTAGGTAACAAGCCATTCTGAGCTTACAAATCACTGAATCGGTAACCTATTTGATGACAATCAGCTAGAATCATGTAACAATGCATTCTAAGCTTATAAGTCACTGAATCGGTCAACCATTTGATGAGAATCACCTACAATCAAGTAACAAACCATTATGAGGTTTCAAATCACCAAATCCATCAACCGTTTGATGAGACTAAGCTACAATCACATAACAAGCCATTCTAAGCTTACTAATCACTGAATCGTTCAACTCTTCGATGAGAATCAGCTACAATCACGTAACAAACCATTTTGAGCTTACAAATCACCGAATCAAGAAAATGTTCAATGAGAATCAACTACAATCATGTAACATCCCATTATGAGCTTACAAATCACTGAATCGGTCAACCGTTTGATGAGAATCAACTACAATCATGTAACAAGTAATTCTGAGATTACAAATCACCGAATCAGTCAACCATTCAATGAGAATGAGTTACAATCATGTAACAAGCCATTTTGAGATTACAAATCACCGAATTGGTCAACCATTCGATGAGAATTAATTACAATCACGTAACAAGCCATTCTGAGGTAACAAATCAGTGAATCAGTTAACCATCCGATGAGAATTAGCTACAATCACGTAAGAAGTCATTCTAAGCTTACAATTCATCGAATTAGTCAACCGTTTGATGAGAATAAGCTAGAATCATGTAACAAGCCATTATGAGCATACAAATCACTAAATCGGTCAACCGTTCAATGAGAATCAATTACAATCACGTAACAAACCTTTCTGAGCTTACAAAACACCTAATCGATCAACCGTTCGATGAGAATCACCTACAATCATGTAACAAGCCATTGTGAGCTTACAAATCACCGAATGAGTCAACCGTTCGATGAAAATCAACTACTATCATGTAAAAAGCCATTCCAAGCATACAAATCACCCAATTGGTCAACTGTTCGATGAGAATCAGTTACAATCACGTAACAAGCCATTCTGAGATTACAAATCATAGAATCAGTCAACCATTCGATGAAAATCATCTACAATAATGTAAGTAGCCCTTCTGAGCATAGGAATCACTGAATCGGTCAATCGTTTGATGACAATCAATTACAATCACGTAACAATCTATTCTGAGCTTACAAATCATTGAATCAGTCAACCTTTTGATGACAATCAATTGCAATCTTGTAACAAGCCATTCTGAGCTTACAAATCATCAAATCGGTCAACCGTTCGATGACAATCATCTACAATCATGTAACAAGCCATTCTGTGCCAATGAAACACTGATATAGTGAACAATTCAATGAGAATCAGCTACAATCACGTAACAAACCATTCTGAGTTTACAAATCACTGAATCAAAGAACCGTTTGATGAAAATTAACTACTATCATGTAACAAGCCATTCTGAGAATACAAATCATCGAATCGGTCAACCATTTGATGAGAATCAGCTACAATCATGTAACAAGCCATTCTGAGCTTACAAATCATCGAATCCGTCAACCATTCAATGAGAATTAGCTACAATGATGTAATAAGCCATGCTGAGCTTACAAATCATCAAATCAATCAATCATTCATTGACAATCAGCTACAATCATGTAATAAGCCATTCTAAGCTTACAAATCATCGAATAGGTCAATCGTTTGGTGAGAATCAACTACAAATCACTGAATTGGTCAACCGTTTGATGAGAATTACCTATAATCACGTAACAAGTCATTCTGAGTTTTCAAATCACCCAATCGGTCAACCTTTCGATGAGAATCAGCTACAATCATGTAACAAACCATTCTAAGCTTACAAATCATCGAATCGGTCAACCGTTTGAAGAGAATCAACAACAATCACGTAACAAGCCATTCTGAGCATACAAATCATTGAATCGGTCTACCGTTCGATGAGAATCAGCTACAATTACATCAAAAGCCATTCTGAGCTTAGAAATCATCGAATCGGTCAACCGTTCGATGAGAATCAACTACAATCATGTAATGAGCCATTCTAACTTACAAATCAATGAATCGGTCAACCGTCTGATGAGAATCAATTACGAAATCAGTCAACTGTTTGAGTAGAATTAATTACAATCATGTCAAAAGCCATTCTGATTTTACAAATCACTAAATCAGTCAACCGTTCGATCAGAATCAGCTAGAATTACATAACAAGCCTTTCATCATTTACAAATCACCGAATCAGTGAACCATTCGATGAGAATTAGCTACAATCACGTAAAGAGCCATTCTGAGCTTAAAAATCACCGAATCGGTCAATTGTTCGATGAGAATCAACTACAATCACATAACAAGTCATTCTGAGCTTACAAATCATTGAATCGGTCAAACATTCAATGAGAATCAACTACAATAATGTAACTAGCCATTTTGTGCTTAGAAATCATCGAATCGGTCAACTGTTATGTGAATTAGCTACAATCATGTAACAAGCCATTCTGAGCTTACAAATCACCAAATTAGTCAATCGTTTGATGGTAATTAGCTACAATCATGTAAAAAGCCATTCTGAGCTTACAAATCACCGAATCGGTCAACCATTTGATGAGAATTAGCTACAATCTTGTAACAAGCCATTCTGAGCTTGGAAATGACTGAATTGGTAAACCGTTTGATGAGACGCAATTACAATCACATAACAAGCCATTCTGAGCTTACAAATCACCAAATCAGCCAACCATTCAATGACAATCAATTACAATCACGTAACAAGCCATTCTCAGCTTACAAATCACTGAATTGGTCAATCGTTCGATGAGAATCAGCAACAATCATGTAACAAGTCATTCTGAGCTTACAAATCACCGAATTGGTTAATCATTCAATGAGAATCAGCTACAATCGGTCAATTGTTTGATTAGAATCAGCTAAAATCATGTAACAAGTCATTCTGAGGTTACAAATCACCAAATCGGTCAACCGTTCAATGATAATTAGCTACAATCATGTAACAAGCCATTTTGAGCTAACAAATAATCGAATCGGTCAACCGTTCGATGAGAATCAGCTACAATGATGTAACAAGCTATTCTGAGCCTATAAATTAGCGAATCAATCAACCTTTCAATGAGAATCAGCTACAATCATGTAACTAGAAATTCTGAGTTACTAACCACCGAATTGATCAACCATTCAATGAGAATCAATTACAATCACTTAACAAGCCATTCTGAGCTTACAAATCACTGAATCGGTCTACCATTTGGTGAGAATTAACTACAATCACTTAACAAGCCATTTTGATCTTACAAATCACTGAATCGGTCAACCGTTTGATCAAAATCAGCTACAATCACACAACAACCCATTCTGAGCTTACAAATCATCGAATCGGTCAACTGTTCAGTGAGAATCAGCTACAATCATGTAAAAAGCCATTATGAGCTTTCAAATCACTGAATTGGTCAACTGTTCGATGAGATTCAACTACAATCACGTAACAAACCATTCTGAGATGACAAATCATCTAATTGGTCAACCGTTCGATGAGAATCAATACAATCATGTAACAAGCCATTTTGAGCTTACAAATCAGGGAATCGGTCAACTATTCGATGAAAATCAATTACAATTATGTAACAAGCCATTATGAGTTTACAAATCACCGAATCGGTCAACCGTTTGATCGGAATCAACTACAATCATGTAACAAGCCTTTCTAAGCTTACAAATCATCGAATCGGTCAACCGTTCGATGAGAATCAGCTACAATTATGTAACAATCCATTCTGAGATTACAAATCACCGAATCAATCAACCGTTCGATGAGAATCAACTACAATCATGTAACAAGCCATTCAAAGCTTACAAATCACTAAATGGGTCAACTGAACGATAATAATCAGTTACAATCATGTAACAAGCCATTGTGAGCTTAGAAATCACTGAATCGGTCAACTGTTCGATGAGAATCAACTACAATCACATCACAAGAGATTTTAAGATTACAAATCATAGAATCGGTCAACCATTCGATAAGAATCAGCTACAATCATGTAACAAGCCATTCTGAGCTTACAAAACAACGAATCGGTCAACCGTCTATGAGAATTAGCTATAATCACCTAACAAGCCATTTTGAGCTTACAAATCATCGAATCGATCAACTGTGTTAGAAAGTAAAGTCCACCAAGATAACTGAGAGGGGGGGTATGAATCAGTTGTCTGATAATTATAACTTTTATCAACTTCAACAGTATTAAACCATGTAAGCAATATAATTACCAACCATAGAAAGATATTCATACACAATAACACAATGACACAAGATATGTTGACTAGGGAACCTCTTGATCAAAGAGTAAACCCCAGTGGGAATGATGCCCACAAAAGATTCACTAATATGAATATTCTTTTTTAAAAGATGGACTCTGTTAGGAGTTTTATGAAATACATTCAGTACATATGAATCCCTGTTAGGAGATTTTGAATCTCTGTTAAAAGATTCTAACCCTGTTAAGAGTTATGGAAGATAGAAGGACCCACTGCCCAAACAGCTTCAGGGTAGGATCACTGAACACACTGTCCAACTTATCTTTGTATTACTCAATAGAATAATAGCAAATATGTTACCTCCTTCCTTACTATGCCAAACCGCACTCTATACTTCATCAGATCTCAATTTCAGATCTCTTTACTTCACATGTCTTCCTTCACAAATTCGCTTTCACAATTTTCTCTTTTCTTCACTTCATGCATACATCAACACATCCAACCATATTACAACCATTACAACAACAAGGAAAAACATTCCTTCCTTTATACCACACTCAAATAATTACAAATGAGTCAGCATACAATTACAAAATAAAAGTTTCCACACGCTACATCAAAATTACACAAAACTCTCAGCTTCCAACTACAATAATTATTTATTCGTGCAACCTCAAAGTTTGCATTGTCATCCACATCACTATCAATGTGTCCTCAACTTCTGTTTAACTGCACAAAACCATATTCCATCTTGATTAGGAGATATCATCTGATTTCCACAAATTGCTACTCAGGAACATTGCCTGAATACTGCTTCCACCAAAATGCTCATAACTTTCATGAATAAATAAATTACTATCTACGCTATTAACCATAAACATATAACATATCAAAGAGTATATCCTCAACATCGCATAGCTCCAACTACAATATCCCACGTGCGCTAATCCAAACACTGTCTGCTTCTCTGCAAGTCTCCAGTAAATCACTGTGTTGACATCAATGACAATCATAGTCATGAATGCAACAACAACTGCTACAGAATGGCTGACAAATAATTAGCATTCATTCCTAACAATCTCCCCCATTGGCATTGATTGCAATATAGATGAAAAAATATCCAATGTTCCAAAATTCCAATACTGCAACACTACTGCTTCAAGAAAATATTTCAAGTCCTCTTCATCAATCAAATCTTGCTTCATTTTCCTGTTTAGATAGTACAAATAGTTTTTTTTCATGTACACTTCTCCCCCATTGACATCAATGACAGAAATCTCATCATTATGTCAATAACTCCAATGTCAAAAGATACTATTCAAAAAATACATTTACTAGAGTCTTCATGACTCAGCTCAGATACACATACTCCCCTATAGAGGAAGTACCAACATCTAGTCTAGAAGAAAAATAAGGCTTATACCACTAGATGGATGCAACCAACTGCATCACTTCTCAAAAGTAACTGCTATCTACTCCTTTGTACTTATGTACTCAAGTCTAACTTCTTTCTCAACAACTTTTTCTCTTACAACATGATACTTAATCTCTATATGTTTTGTCTTAGAATGTAATACAGAATTCTTAGACATACTAACTGTGTTGGTGTTGTCACAATGTATGACAACAGGTTCAACAAACTTTATTCCAATATTCTTCAGCATTTGCTTCATCCAAATTATCTGGTTACAAATTATATGTTTTCTGCTGCTACATATTCTGCTTCTACTATGCTTTGTGAGATACAATTCTGCTTTTTGCTTAGCTAAGAAACCAATCTTCCTCCAAGGAAAAATGCTCCACCACTGGTGCTTTTCTTATCATCAACACTACCTCCCGAATCAGCATCTGTATATGTACATAGGGTAAAATCATCAAATTTTTCATACCACAATCCATAGTCCATTGTGCCTCTTAAATATCTCAGTATCCTCTTTACTACTGCATAATGTGATTCTCTAGGTTCAACTTGAAATCTTGCTACAATTCCAACTAAATGTGCTATATCAAGTCTTATATGAGTCAAGTACTGCAATTCTCTAATCACAGATCTATATTTCTTCTGTTCAATTATCGGTGTTTCATCTGTGCTAGATAATTTATGTCCAGTTACCATAGGTGTTCCAACTGGTTTACAGTTCTCCATTCCAAATCTTATCAACAAGTCATTCAGGTACTTCGTCTGACTTACAAAGATACCATCATTGTTCTATGTTATCTTTAATCCCAAAAAGTATTTCATTTCACTAATCATATTCATTTCAAATTCAATCTTCATTTCATCAACAAATTTGTCACTAGCTTCATCTTCTCCTCCAAAAATAATGTCATCAACAAAAATAACTATAATCAACAAACCATTTTCAATTTCTTTTGTGTACAGATTACTATCAGTAGTTCCTTTTGTAAATCCCAACTTTAACAAATACTTGTCCAATCTTGCATACCGAGTTCTAGGTGCTTGCTTTAGTCCATATAAGACTTTCTTCAGTTTAGATACCATGTCTCCTTGAGTCAAAGGAAAACCTTCAAGTTGCTCAATGTAGACTACTTCTCCTTGTTCATTCATCTTGTTTCTAAATACCCATTTAGTTCCAATAACATTCTTGTCTTTAGGTCTAGGGACCAATTCCCATGTCTTGTTCTTTTCAATCTAATCTAGTTCTTCTTTCATAGCATTAGTCCAACTTTCATCTTCACAAGCTTCACTAGTAGTTTTAGGTTCAGTTTGAGAAATCAAACATAACTATTCTTGCACCTTATTTTGAGTTAGAACTCCTCTTTTAATGCTTCCAATAATTTGCCTGATATGATGATTTCTTGATAAACTCTTGTTAGGTGTCACTGTCTCGAATCTCACTTCAAGTGTAGGTTCTTCAATGACTTCACTATGGCTTTCATTCAACAAATCACTGGCAATCTCATAAAATAATTCAGTAGATCCAGTGTTAGGTTTAGGATGAACTTCTTCATCTGATTCATAATCAAGCATTATTTTTTTATTTTTGAACTTTTCATCAACTTTAACATTTGCGCTTTCAACAATAGTCTTAGTTCTTTTATTGTAACATCTATAGGCTTTGCTTTTCAAAGAATATCCAAGAAATATATCTTCATCACTTCTAAGATCAAACTTTCCAATATCATCATCTCTCTGTATATAACATTTGCTTCCAAAAATTTTAAAATACTTAATTGAGGGTGCATGTCCAAACCATAATGCATAGGGTGTCTAGTTTGTGTCTGCTCTGATTTGTACTATGTTCATTGTATACACTGATGTGTTCACTGCTTCTCTCCAGAATATCTTCACCAAATCATTCTCAAATAACATAGCTTTTGCTGCTTCAGTCACTTATCTGTTTATTCTTTCTGCAATACCATTTTGTTCAAGTGTCCTAGGGGCTGAAAACTGTCTCTTAATGCCATTTTCTTCACAAAAGGTGTTAAACTCTCTAGAAGTAAATTCTCCACCTCTATCAGATCTCAAACATTTAATCTTCATTCCAGATTCATTTTCAACTTTATTCTTAACGATCTTAAACTTATCAAATGCTTCAGACTTTTCTTTAAGAAATGCAATCCACATCATTCTTGTAAAATCATCAACAAGAATCATAAAATACCTTTCTCTATAGAATCCTCTAGTCCCGGTAGGACCGCTCAAATCTCTATGAACAATCTCTAATTTTTTTGTAGATGTAAACTTCTTACTGGGAAAAGAACTTCTCTTCTGTTTAGCCATCACACATTCTTTGCAAATCATGTTAGTAGGCTTCATAATTTTAGGCAAATCCCTTGTTGCAAGTGTAGTACTCACTTTCACAATGTTGTCAAAATTTATATGACAAAACCTTCTATGCCATAACCAATTGTCATCAATCTTAGTAATCACACATGTCATCTTAGTAGGATTCAATTAAAATACATTACCTCTAGTTCTAGATCCAATTCCAATCAGATTTCCATCTTTATCCTTTATCACACAAGTTTTCTCAGTAAACCAAACTTGATATCCCTTATCAACTAACTGCCCAACACTCAAAATATTATGTTTCAATCCAGCCACAAAATAAACATCATCTAGAAAGGTAATAAATCATATACCTTTAATCAAGCAATAAATCAAGCAAGGTGCATTGTTTCCATCAAGAGTAATAAGTCTTTCCATCAAGAGTAATAAATCATATATCTTTAATCAAGCAAGGTGCATTGTTTCCAACTCTAACAACTCCTCCGTCATAATCGTTAAACTTTATGAACTTTTTCATGTCTCCAGTCATATGATGTGAACAACCACTATCTATAATCCAATCAACTTTTTTTTCAACTTGAGAAACTAAGGCTTTTTATTCCTTAACATCAGTTTCAAGATTCTCTTCTTTAATTGCTACAAATCCTATGTCATCATTATTCTCAGTATCACTTTAACTTAAAGTTCTTTCTACACTAGTTTCAAGATCTTCATCATTAACATAATAAAATTCCTTAGATCTTCTAGGTTTGAAATTGTTTCTATACTTTTTAACTCTCTTAGGACACTTAGATGCAAAATGACCATATTCTTGACAAGTCTAACATTTAAAATTTTTCTTACCATCTGGTTCTCTCTTCACAAGCAAGGCAATATCTTCTTCAATCTTCTTGTCTTCTTCATTTCTAGATCTGCTGCTGTCGGCATAATCTCCGCTCACACTGATGCTTCTTGACAAAGTAGGGTGAATACTAAGAGCACTGAATGTTGTCTCCATTCTAGATAAGTCTCCTGGCAACCTCAAGTTCATCTCTGCTGCTTCCAATCTTCCAAGAAGAATTTATTTTGTAAAGTTTGTAGTACAAGGTATAACTTGTTCAATCATCTGTGTTGTCTACTTAAATACAGGAGTCAATGTACTCAAAATTTTCCATATCACTTCATTCTTTATTTTTGTTCCTCCATAAGATTTTATACCTGTAATAATTTCTGACATTCTACCAATATAGCTTCTAACAGATTCATCTTCCATCATTCTTATATCTTCAAATGCACATATCCAATTATGTAATCTAACTCTTTTTGCATGTTCATCACCTTCAAAATTAGAGTGTAAAGGTTTTCAAATTTCATAAGATTTTTTCAAACATTTTACCTGACTATACTCATTCTCTGGAAGGGCTGTCAAAAGTGCTTCTCTTGCAAGTATGTTACACATGAATAGATCTCTCTCATCGGCAGTACATGTTTCACGATTGTCCTCTTCAATGATAGTCTTATCATTCTTTGTAATCGACCAATAACCTGGTCCTAAACACAGTAGGTGTGTCTTCATCTTTTCTTTCCAGCTATCAAAATTTACTCCATCAAACTTAGGGCTTTTTTTCTAAAATTCACCATGGATCTCCTTAAGCTGTTAAACTTCTTTTTCAAGGACCTGCCACTCTGATACCAATTGTTAGAAAGTAAAGTCCACCAAGATAATTGAGAGGGGGGGTGAATCAGTTATCTGATAATTATAACTTTTATCAACTTCAATAGCATGAATCCCTGTTAGGAGAGATTTTGAATCCCTGTAAAAATATTCTAACCTTGTTAAGAGTTATGAAAGACAGAAGGACCCACTGCCCAAACAGCTTTAAGGTAAGATCACTGAATACACTGTCCAACTGATCTTTTGTATTACTCAACAGAATAATAGAAAATATGTTACCTCTTTCCTTACTGTGCCAAACCGCATTCTTTACTTCACCAGATCTCTGTAGTTCGCATGTCTTCCTTCACAAATTCGCTTTCACAATTTACTCTTTTCTTCACTTCATGCGTACATCAACACATCCAACCATATTACAACCATTACAACAACAAGGAACAACATTCCTTCCTTTATACCACACTCAAGTAATTACAAATGAGTCGGCATACAATTACAAAATAAAAGTTTCCACACGCTACATCAAAATCACACAAAACTCTCAGCTCCCAACTCTAATAGTTCTTTACTCATGTGACCTCAAAGTTTGTGCTATCATTCACATCACTATTAATGTCTCGTTAACTTTCTTTTAACTACGCAAAACTAGATTCCATCCCGATTAGGAGATATCATCCAATTTCCACAAACTGCTACTCAGGAACACTACCTGAATACTGCTTCCACCAAAATGCTCATAACTTTCATGAATAAATGAATTACTATTTGCGCTCTTAACCATAAACATATAACATATCAAAGAGTATATCCTCAACATCGCATAGCTCCAACTGTAATATCCCATGTGCACTAATCCAAACACTGTCTGCTTCTCTGCAAGTCTCCAATAAATCACTGTGTTGACATCAATGACAATCATAGTCATGAATGCAACAACAACTGCTACAGAATGGCTGTCAAACATTTAGCATTCATTCCTAACAAACTATTTGATGATAATTAGCTACAATCATGTAACACCATTCTGAGATTACAATTCAATGAATCGGTCAACCGTTCGATGATAATCAGCTACAATCATGTAACAAGTCATTTTGAGCTTACAAATCATCGAATCAGTTAACCATTCAATCAGAATCAGCTACAATCATGTAACAAGCCATTTTGAGCTTAGAAATCACCGAATCGATCAACTGTTTGATGAGAACCAGCTACAATCACGTAACAAGCCATTATGAGCTTACAAATCACTGAATCGGTCAACCGTTTGACGTGAATCAGTTACAATCATGTAACAAGTCATTCTAAGGTTACAAATCACTGAATCGGTCAATGGTTCAATCACAATCAATTAAAATCCTGTAACAAGCTATTCCAAGCTTACAAATCACTGAATCAGTCAACCGTTCGATGAGAATCAGCTACAATCAGAGAACAAGCCATTCTAAGCTTATAAATCACCAAATCGGTCAACCTTTCGATGAGAATCAGCTAAAATCATGTCACAAGCCATTCTGAGCCTACAAATTATCGAATCAGTCAACCATTCGATGAGAATCAACTACAATCCTGTAACAAGCCATTTTGAGCTTACAAATCACCGAATTGGTGAACCGTTTGATGAGAATCAACTACAATCATATAAGAAGCCATTTTGAGCTTACAAATCACCAAATCGGTCAACTATTTGAGGAGAATCAGCTACAATCAAGTAACAAGCCATTTTGAGCTTACAATTCACCGAATTGGTCAACCATTTGATGAGAATCAGCTACAATCATGTAACAAGCCATTCTGATATTACAAATCACCAAATCGTTCAACCGTTCAATGAGAATTAGCTAATATCATGTAAGAAGCCATTCTAAGCTTACAAATCACCGATCGATCAACCGTTTGATGAGAATTAATTAGAGTCATGTAACAATCCATTTTGAGCTTACAAATCATCGAATCAGTCAACCTTTCGATGAGAATCAATTACAATCATGTAACAAGCCATTCTGAGCTTACAAATTATTGAATCGATCAAATACTCAATAAGAAACAGCTACAATCATGTAACAAGCAATTTTGAGCTTACAAATCACTAAATCAGTCAACTCATGGATGAGAATCAACTACAATCACTGAATCGATCAACCATTCGATGAGAATTAGCTACTATCATGTAACAAGCCATTCTGAACTTACAAATCACTGAATCGGTCAACTGTTTGATGAGAATCAATTACAATCACGCAACAAGCCACACTAAAAACATAGGAATCACTGAATCAGTCAACCATTCGATGAGAATCAATTACAATCATGTAACAAGTCATTCTAAGCTTACAAATCACCGAATCGGTCAACCGTTTGATGAGAATCAGCTACAATCATGTAACAAGCCATTCTGAGCTTACAAGTCACTGAATCGGTCAACCATGCAATGAGAATCAGCTACAATCACGTAACAAGCCATTCTAAGCTTAACAATCATCAAATCGGTTAACCGTTCAATGAGAATCAACTACAATCACGCAAGAAGCCATTCTAAGCATACAAATCATCGAATCGGTCAACTGTTTGATGAGAATCAGCTACAATCAAGTAAAAAGCTATTCTGAGCTTAAAAATCATCGAATCAGTCAACCGTTTGATGAGAATGAAATACAATCACGTAACACGCTATTATGAGCTTACCAATCATCGAATCGATCAACCATTCGATGAGAATCAATTACAATCATGTAACAAGCCATTCTGAGTTTACAAATCACCAAATCAGTCAACTATTCAATGAGAATCAATTATTAATCATGTCACAAGCCATTCTGAGCATATCCTTGACATCGCATAGCTCTAACTAAAATATCCCACATGCACTAATCCAAACATTGTCTGCTTCTCTACAAGTCTCTAGTAAATCACTGTGTTGACATCAATGACAATCATAGTCATGAATGCAACAACTCCTACAGAATGGCTGCCAAACATTTAGCATTCATTCCTAACAATCTATTCGACAAGAATCAGCTACAATCATGTAACACACCATTCTGAGATTACAATTCACTGAATCGGTCAACCGTTTGATGACAATCAGCTACAATCATGTAACAAGCCATTATGAGCTTACAAATCACTGAATCAGTCAACCGTTTGATTAGAATCAATTACAATTACGTAACAAGCCATTTTAAGCTTACAAATCACCGAATCGATCAACTATTCAAGAAGAATCAGCTACAATCATGTAACAAGCCATTCTGAGCTTTTAAATCATTGAATTGGTTAACCATTTAATGAGAATCAGCTACAATCACGTAACAAGCCATTCTGAGCTGATAAATCATCGAATCGGTCAAAGGTTTGATAAGAATAAACTACAATCACGTAACAAGCCATTCTGAGCTTACAAATCACCGAATCGGTCAATAGTTTGATGAGAATCAGCTACAAATCATCGAATCAGTCAACCTTTCGATGAGAATCAATTACAATCATGTAACAAGCCATTCTGAGCTTACAAATTATTGAATCGATCAAATACTCAATAAGAATCAGCTACAATCATGTAACAAGCAATTTTGAAATTACAAATCACTAAATCGGTCAACCGTTCGATGAGAATCAACTACAATCACGTAACAAGCCATTCTAAGCTTACGAATCACCAAATCGGTCAATCGTTTGATCAGAATCAATTAGAATCATGTAACAATCTATTCTAATCTTAAAAATCATCAAATCGGTCAACCTTTCAATGAGAATCAATTACAATCACGTAACAAACCATTTTGAGATTACAAATTATCGAATCAGTCAACAATTCAATGGGAATTAGCTACAATCACGTAACAAGCTATTCTGAGCTTACAAATCATGGAATCGGTCAACTGTTCAATGAGAATCAGCTACAATCACATAACAAGCAATTCTAAGCTTACGAATCACCGAATCAGTCAACCGTTTGAGGAAAATCAATTACAATAACGTAACAAGCAATTCTGAGCCTACAAATCACTGAATCGATGAACCGTTAGATGAGAATCAGCTACAATCACGTAAGAAGCCATTTTGAGCTTTCAAATCACTGAATTCGTCAATTATTCGATGTGAATCATAACCAATCACGTAACAAGCCATTCTTACCTTACAAATAATTGAATCTATCAACCGTTTGATAATAATCAATTACAATCATGTAACAAGCCATTTTGAACTTACAAATCACCGAATCGACCAACCATTTGTTGAGAATCAATTACAATCAGGTAACAAGCCATTCTAAGCTTACAAATCACCAAATTGGTCAACTGCTCAATGAGAATCAGCAACAATCACGTAACAAGCCATTATGAGCTTCCGAATCACTGAATCAGTCAATTGTTCAATGAGAATCAATTACAATCACGTAACAAGCCATTCTGAGATTTGTACCAAATCGGTAACCGTTCGATGACAATCAGCTACAATCACGTAACAAGCCATTCTGAGCTTACAATTCATGAAATCGGTCAACTGTTTGATGAGATTTAGGATATTGCTGTAAGCATCTAAGCCGTAGGATATTGTGCACTACGTCATATGGTTGCGTATCGGTGCACCTGCCCTTTATTAATAAGGCCAAAACAAAACTGCCCTTTGCCATAGTAGGGGCATGTACCCATAGTGTTTTCATGTACCCGTAGTGTTCTTTTCGCTAATATATTAACAAATAGTAACAAGCCATTATGGGCTTATGAATCACTGAATCGGTCAACTGATCGATGAGAATCAATTACAATGATGTAACAAGCTATTCTGAGCATACAAATCACCCAATCAATCAACCTTTCGATGAGAATGAGCTACAATCATGTAATAAGCCATTCTAAGCTTAAAAATCACCGAATCGGTCAACCGTTCGATGAGAATCAACTACAATCACGTAACAAGTCATTTTGAGCTTACAAATCACTGAATCAATCAACCGTTTGATGAGAATCAACTACAATCACGTAACAAGCCATTCTGAGCTTACAAATCATCGAATCGATCAGCCATTCGATGAGAATCATCTAAAATCACCTAACAAGCCATTCTGAACTTACAAATCTCTGAATCACTCAACCATTCGATAATAATCAATTACAATCACGTAAAAAGCCAGTCTGAGCATCAACCATTCGATGTGAATCAGCTATCATCATGTAACAAGCTATTATGAGTTTACAAATCACTGAATCGGTCAACCGTTTGATGAGAATAAGCTATAATCACGTAACAATCCATTCTGAGCTTAAAAATCACCCAATCCGTCAACCATTCGATGAGAATCAATTACAATATTGTAAAAAGCCATTCTGAGCTTACAAATAATTGAATTAGTCAACCGTTCGATGAGAATCAATTACAATCATGTAACAAGTCATTTTGAGCTTACAAATCACCGAATCAGTCAATCGTTCGATGAGAATCAGCTACAATGACATAATAAGCCATTTTGAGATTACAAATCAATGAATCGGTCAACCGTTCGATGAGAATCAACTACAATGACGTAACAAGTAATTATGAGTTTACAAATCACTGAATCGGTCAACTGTTCGATGAGCATCAATTACATTCACATAACAAGCCATTTTGAGATTGATGAGAATCAGCTACAATCACGTAACAAGCCATTTTGAGCCTACAAATCGCCGAATCGGTCAAGCGTTAAATGAAAATCATCTACACATACAAGCCATTATGAGCACACATACAAGCCATTATGAGCATACAAATTAGTGAATCGGTCAAGTGTTTGATGAGAATCAACTAGAATCACGTAACAACCCATTTTGTGCTTACAAATCACCAAATCGGTCAACAGTTCGATGAGAATCAGCTACAATCATGTAACAAGCCATTCTAAGCTTACAAATCACTGAATCGGTCAACCGTGCAATGAGAATCAATTACAATCACGTAACAATCTATTCTAACCTTACAAATCATCAAATTAGTCAACCTTTCGATGACAATCAATTACCATCATGTAACAAACCATTTTGATCTTACAAATCACCGAATCGGTCAATCGATCGATGAGAATCAGCTATAATCACGTAAGAAGCCATTCTGAGCTTACGAATCACCGAATCAGTCAACCGTTCACTGAAAATTAATTACAATCATGTAACAATCCATTCTGAGCATACAAATCACCGAATCGGTCAACCTTTCGATGAGAATCAATTACAATCACGTAACAAGCCATTCTGAAGTTACAATCACGTAACAAGCCATTCTGAAGTTACAAATTACTGAATCGGTGAATTGTTCGATGAGAATCAGCTATAATCACGTAACAATCCATTCTAAGCTTACAAATCACCAAATTGGTCAACCATTCGATAAGAATCAGCTACAATCATGTAACAAGCCATTCTGAGCTTACAAATCACTGAATCATTCATCGTTCGATGAGAGTTAGCTACTATTATGTAACAAGCCATTCTGAGCTGACAAATCACTGAATCGATCAACCGTTCGATGAGATTCAGCTACAATCATGTAACAAGTTGTTGCGAGCTTAAAAATCACCGAATCAGTCAACCGTTCGATGAAAATCAACTACTATAACGTAATAAGCTATTCTGAGCATACAAATCATGAAATCCTTCAATCATTCGATGAAAATCAACTACAATCACGTAACAAGTCATTCTGAGATTACAAATCACCGAATCGGTCAACCGTTTGATGAGAATCAATTACAATCACCTAATAATCTATTCTGAACTTACAAATCACCGAATTGGTCAACCTTTAGATGAGAATCAATTACAATCAAGTAACAAACCATTCTAAGCTTACAACTCACCGAATCTGTCAACCGTTCGATGAGAATCAGCTATAATCATGAATAAGCCATGTTGAGATTACAAATCACCAAATCGGTGAACTGTTCAATGAGAACCAAGTACAATCAGATAACAAACCATTCTGAGCTTACAAATCATCGAATCGGTCAACCATTCGATGAGAATCAGTTACAATAACATAACAACCCATTCTCAGCTTACAATGACCGAATCAGTCAACGGTTCGATGAAAATTAGCTATAATCAGATAACAAGCCATTCTAAGCTTATAAATCATCAAATCAGTAAATCATTTGATGAGAAATAGCTACAATCATGTAACAAGCCATTTTGAGCTTACAAATCATCGAATCAGTCAACCATTCGATGAGAATCAGCTACTATCATGTAACAAGCCATTCTGTGCTTACAAAATACTGAATCAGTTAACCGTTCAATGAGAATCAGCTACAATCACGTAACAAGCCATTCTGAGCTGACAAATCCCTGAATTCGTCAACTGTTCGATGAAAATTAACTACTATCATGTAGTTAATTTTGAGCATACAAATCACAAAATCGGTCAACCGTTCGATAAGAATCAGTTGCAATCATGTAACAAGACATTTCGAGGTTACAAATCACCAAATCGGTGAACTGTTCAATGAGAACCAAGTACAATCAGATAACAAACCATTCTGAGCTTACAAATCATCGAATCAGTCAACCATTCGATGAGAATCAGTTACAATAACATAACAACCCATTCTCAGCTTACAACGACCGAATCAGTCAACGGTTCGATGAAAATTAGCTATAATCAGATAACAAGCCATTCTAAGCTTATAAATCATCAAATCAGTAAATCATTTGATGAGAAATAGCTACAATCATGTAACAAGCCATTTTGAGCTTACAAATCATCGAATCAGTCAACCATTCGATGAGAATCAGCTACTATCATGTAACAAGCCATTCTGTGCTTACAAAATACTGAATCAGTTAACCGTTCAATGAGAATCAGCTACAATCACGTAACAAGCCATTCTGAGCTGACAAATCCCTGAATTCGTCAACTGTTCGATGAAAATTAACTACTATCACGTAGTTAATTTTGAGCATACAAATCACAAAATCGGTCAACCGTTCGATAAGAATCAGCTGCAATTGTAACAAGACATTTCGAGGTTACAAATCACTAAATCGATCAACCGTTCGATGAGAATCAGCTACAATAACGTAACAAGCCATTTTGAACTTAGAAATCATCGAATTGGTCAACCTTTCAATGAGAATCTAGTACAATAATGTAACAAGCCATTCTGACCTGACAAATCACTGAATCGGTCAATCTTTCAATGAGAATCAACTACAATCATGTAACAAGTCATTCTAAGCTTACAAATCACCGAATCGGTCAATCGTTTAATGAGAATCAGCTATAATGACGTAATAAGCCATTCTGAACTTACAGATCAATGAATCGGTCAACTGTTTGATGAAAATTAACTACTATAACGTAACAATTTTGAGCATAGAAATCACCAAATCAGTCAACCGTTTGATGAGAATCAGCTACAATCATGTAACAAGACATTCTGAAGTTACAAATCACTGAATTGGTCAACCATTCGATGAGAATCAGCTACAATAACGTAACAAGCCATTTTGAGCTTAGAAATCACCGAATTGGTCAACTTTTCAATGAGAATCTAGTACAATCATGTAACAAGCCATTCTGAGCTTACAAATCATCGAATTGGTAAACCTTTCGATGAGAATCAGCTACAATCATGTAACAAGCCATTCTGAGCTTACAAATCACTAAATCGGTCAATCGTTCGATGAGAATCAGCTACAATGACATAATAAGCCATTTTGAGATTACAAATCAAGGAATCGGTCAACCGTTCGATGAGATTCAGCTACAATCAGGAACAAGCCATTCTGAGGTTACAATTCATCGAATCGGTCAACCAATCGATGAGAATCAACTACAATCACTTAACAGGCCATTCTGAGCTTCCAAATCACTGAATCGATCAATCGTTCACTAAGAATCAACTACAATAACGTAACAAACTATTCTGAGCTGACGAATCACTAAATCGGTCAACCGTTTGATGAGAATCACTTATAATCACATAACAATCTATTCTGAGGTTACAAATCACTGAATCGGTCAATCGTTTGATGAGAATCAACTACATTCACGTAACAAGTCATTCTGAGCTTACAAATCACTAAATCAATCAACCTTTCGATGAGAATCAGCTACAATCACATAACAAGCCATTTTGGGCTTACAAATCATCGAATCGGTAAACCGTTTGATGAAAATAAGCTACAATCATGTAACAAGCCATTCTAAGCATGCAAATCACTGAATCGGTCAACCATTCAATAAGAATCAGCTAAAATCACGTAAAAAACCATTCAGAGCTTAGAAATCACC
Organism: Chamaecyparis obtusa; assembly: GCA_027943335.1. Lineage (NCBI taxonomy): Eukaryota > Viridiplantae > Streptophyta > Pinopsida > Cupressales > Cupressaceae > Chamaecyparis > Chamaecyparis obtusa. Next base: position 1,751,074 of record BSBK01001399.1, on the reverse strand, counting down.
AAATCGGTCAACTGTTCAATTAAAATCAGCTACAATATTGTAACAAGCCATTCTGAGTTTACAAATCATTGAATCAGTCAACCGTTTGATGAGAATCAACTACAATCACGTAACAAGTCATTCTAAGCTAAAATTTCATTGTATCGGTAAACTGTTCAATGAGAATCAATTACAATCACATAGTAAGCCATTCTAAGGTTATAAATCACTGAATAAATCAACCGTTTGATAAAAATCAATTATAGTCACGTAGCAAGCCATTGAGAGCTTAGAAATCACCAAATCGATCAATTGCATGATGAGAATCAACTACAATAATGTAACAAGTCATTCTGAGCTTACAAAATACCGAATCAATTAACCGTTCGATGAGAATCAGCTACAATAACGTAACAAGCCATTTTGAACTTAGAAATCACCAAATTCGTCAACCTTTCAATGAGAATCTAGTACAATAATGTAACAAGCCATTCTGACCTTACAAATCACCAAATCGGTCAATCTTTCGATGAGAATCAACTACAATCATGTAACAAGTCATTCTGAGCTTACAAATCATCGAATTGGTCAATCGTTCGATGAGAATCAACTACAATGACTTAATAATCCATTATGAACTTACAAATCAACGAATCGGTCAACTATTCAATGAAAATTAACTACTATAATGTAACAATTTTGAGCATACAAATCACCAAATCAGTCAACTGTTCGATGAGAATCAGCTACAATTACGTAACAAGACATTTTGAGGTTACAAATCACTGAATTGGTCAACCATTCGATGAGAATCAGCTACAATAACGTAACAAGCCATTTTGAGCTTAGAAATCATTGAATTGGTCAACCTTTCAATGAGAATCTGGTACAATCATGTAACAAGCCATTCTAAGCTTACAAATCACCGAATTGGTAAACCTTTCGATGAGAATCAGCTACAATCATGTAACAAGCTATTCTGAGCTTACAAATCACCGAATTGGTAAACCTTTCGATGAGAATCAGCTACAATCATGTAACAAGCCATTTTGAGGTTACAATTCATCAAATTAGTCAACTGATCGATGAGAATCAAGTACAATCACTTAACAGGCCATTCTGAGCTTCTAAATCACTGAATCGGTCAACCGTTCGCTGAGAATCAACTACAATAACGTAACAAACCATTTTGAGCTGACGAATCACCGAATCGGTCAACTGTTTGATGAGAATATAATCACATAACAATCTATTCTAAGGTTACAAATCACTGAATCGGTCAACCGTTCGATGAGAATCAGCTACATTCATGTAACAAGTCATTTTGAGCTTACAAATTACTGAATTGGTCAACCTTTCGATGAGAATTAGCTACAATCATGTAACAAGCCATTCTGAGCTTACAAATCATCAAATCGGTAAACCGTTTGATGAGAATAAGCTACAATCATGTAACAAGCCATTCTAAGCATGCAAATCACTAAATCGGTTAACCGTTCGATAAGAATCAGCTACAATCACGTAAAAAACCATTCAGAGCTTAGAAATCACCACATTGGTCAACTGTTCGATTAAAATCAACTACAATATTGTAACAATCCATTCTAAGTTTACAAATCATTGAATAAGTCAACTGTTTGATGAGAATCAACTACAATCACGTAACAAGCCATTCTGAGCTAAAATTTCACTATATCGGTAAACTGTTCAATGAGAATCAATTACACTCACCTAGCAAGTCATTCTAAAGTTATAAATCACTGAATCAATCAACCGTTTGATAAAAATCAATTATAGTCACGTAACAAGCCATTTAGAGCTTAGAAATCACCGAATCGGTCAACTGCATGACGAGAATCAACTACAATCACATAACAAGCCTTTCTGAGCTTACAAATCATCAAATCGGTCAACCATTTGATTAGAGTCAATTACAATCATGTAACAAGCCATTCTGATTTTACAAATCATCGAATTAGTCAACCATTCGATCAGCATCAGCTACTACAGTTGATCAATTCGGTGATTTGTAAGCTTAGAATGGTTTGTTACGTGATTGTAGCTGATTCTCATCGAATGCTTGACTGGTTCACTGATTTGTTAGCTAAGAATAGCTTGTTACTTCATTTTAATTGATTCTCATTAAATAGTTGATCGATTCAGTTATTCGTAAGCCTAGAAAGACTTGTTATGTGATTGTAGTTGATTCTCAATGAACGGTTGACCGATTCAGTGATTTGTAAGCTCAAAATGGATTGTTACATGATTTTAGCTGATTCTCATCGAAAGGTTGATCGATTCGATGATTTATAAGCTCAAAATCGCTTGTTACGTGATTGTAACTGATTCTCATCGAATGGTTGACCGATTCGATGATTTGTAACCTCAAAATGGCTTGTTATGTGATTGTAGTTGATTCTCATCGAAAGGTTGACCGATTCAGTGATTTATAAGCTCTGGCTTGTTACGTGATTGTAGCTGATTCTCATTGAACGGTTGACTGATTCGGTCATTTGTAAGCTCAGAATGACTTGTTACATGATTATGGCTGATTCTCATCAAACGGTTGACTGATTCGATGATTTGTAAGCTCAAAATGGCTTGTTACGTCATTGTAGCTGATTCTCATCAAAGGTTGACCGATTCAATGATTTGTAAGCTCAGAATGACTTGTTTCATTATTGTAATTGATTGTCATCGAACGGTTGACCGATTCAGTGATTTTTAAGTTCAGAATGGCTTGTTACGTGATTGTAGCTTATTCGCATCAAAGAGTTGATGGATTCGGTGATTTGTATTCTTAGAATGGCTTGTTACGTGATAGTAGTTGATTTTCATCAAATGGTTGATCAATTCGGTGATTTGTAAGCTCAGAATAGCTTGTTACATGATTGTAGCTGATTCTCATCGAACAGTTGACCAATTCGGTATTTTGTAAGCTCACAATGGCTTGTTATGTGATTGTATATGATTGTCATCGAACGGTTCACTGATTCGGTGATTTGTAAGCTCAGAATGGCTTGGTACATTATAGTAGATGATTCTCATCGAATGATTGACCGATTCGGTGATTTGTAAGCTCAAAATAGCTTGTTACTTGATTGTAGCTGATTCTCATTGAACGGTTGACCGATTTGGTGATTGTAATCTCAAAATGGCTTATAAAGTGATTGTTGTTGATTCTCATCGAACGGTTGACCGATTCGGTGATTTGTAATATAAGAATGGCTTGTTACATGATTGTAGTTGATTTTCATCGAACGGTTGATTGATTCGGTGATTTGTAAGCTCAGAATGGCTTGTTACATGATTGTAGCTGATCCTTATTGAACGGTTGACCGATTCAGTGATTTGTAAGCTCAGAACGGCTTCCTACATGATTGTAATTGATTCTCATTGAATAGTTGACCGATTCGATGATTTGTAACTCAGAATGGCTTGTTACGTGATTGTAGCTTATTCTAATCGAAAGGTTGACCGATTCAATGATTTATAAGCTCATAATGGCTTGGTACCTGATTGTAGTTGATTCTCATCTAATGGTTGACCGATTTAGTGATTTGTATGCTAAGAATGGCTTGTTATATGATTGTAACTGATTCTCATCACACAGTTGACCGATTCAGTGAATTGTAAGCTGAGAATAGCTTGCTACATGATTGTAGTTGATTCTGATCAAATGCTGATTGTAGCTTATTCGCATCGAACAGTTGACTGATTCGGTGATTTGGAAGCTCAGAATGGCTTGTTACATGATTGTAGATAATTCTCACTAAATAGTTGACCGATTCAGTGATTTTTAAGCTCATAATGGCTTGTTACGTGATTTTAGCTGATTCTCATTGAACGGTTTATCGATTCGGTGATTTGTAAGTTTGAAATGGCTTGTTACATGATTATAATTGATTCTAATTGAATAGTTGACCGATTTAGTGATTTGTAAGCTCAAAATGGCTTGCTACGTGATTGTAATTGATTCTCATCGTACGGTTGACCGATTCGGTGATTTGTAACTCAGAATGGCTTGTTAAGTAATTGTAGCTGGTTCTCATCGAACGGTTGACCAATTTAGTTATTTGTAAGCTTAGAATGGCTTGTTACGTGATTGTAGCTGATTCTCATCAAACGGTTGACTGATGCAGTGATTTGTAAGCTCAAAATGACTTGTTACAAGATTGTAGCGGATTCTCATCGAATGGTTGATCAATTCAATGATTTGTAAGCTTAGAATGGCTTCTTATGTGATTGTTATTGATTCTAATCAAACGGTTGACCGATTCGATTATTTGTAAGCTCAGAATGGCTTGTTACGTTATTGTAATTGATTGTCATCGAAGGGTTGACCGATTTAATGATTTATAAGCTCAGAATTGCTTGTTACTTGATTGTAGCTGATTCTCATTGAACAGTTGTGCGATTCAGTGATTTGTAAGCTCAAAATGGCTTGTTACGTGATTGTAGCTGATTCTCATCAAATGATTCACCAATTCGATGATTTGAAAAAAGCTTGTTACATGATTGTAGCTTATTCTGACCGAACGGTTGACTGATTCGATGATTTTTAGGCTCAGAATGGTTTATTACATGATTGTAGTTGATTCTCATTGAACAGTTGACCGAGTTGGTGATTTGAAAGCTCAAAATGCCTTTTTACATGATTGTAGCAGATTCTCATTGAACGGTTGATCAATTCGGTGATTTGTAATCTTAGAATGGCTTGTTACATTATTGTAGCTAATTCTCTTATAACGGTTGACTGATTTGATTATTTGTAGGATTAGAATAGCTTGTTATGTAATTGTAGTTGATTCTCATTGAACGGCTAACCGATTCGGTTAATTGTAAGCTCAGAATGGCATGTTACATGATAGTAGCTGATTTTCGTCGAACAGTTGACCGATTCAGTAGTTTATAAGCTTAGAATGGCTTTTTACGTGATTGTAATTAATTCTCAACGGATGCTTGATCGATTTGGTGATTTGTAAACTTAGAATGGCTTGTTACGTGTTTGTAATTGATTCTCATCGAACAGTTGAGCATTTCGGTGATTTGTAAGACTAGAATGGCTTGTTACGTTATTGAAATTGATACTTATCGAATGGTTGACCGATTCGGTTATTTATAAGCTAAGAATGGCTTGTTACATGATTGGAGTTGATTCTCATCGAACGGTTGACCGATTCAGTAATTTGTAATCTCAAAATAGCTTGTTACATGATTGTAGCTAATTCTCATCAAACTATTGACCGATTCGGTGATTTGCAAGCTCAGAATTCCTTGTTACGTGACTGTAGCTGATTCTCATCGAACGGTTGACCGATTTCATGATTTGTAATCTCAGAATGGCTTGTTACATGATTGTAGCTAATTCTCATCCAACGGTTGACTGATTCGGTGATTTGTAAGCTCAGAAAGACGTGTTACGTGATTGTAGCTAATTTTGATCAAACAGTTGACATAATCGATGATTTGTAAGTTCAGAATGGCTTGTTAGGTGATTGTAGTTAATTCTCATCGAATGGTTGATGATTAGATGATTTGTAAGCTCATAATGGCTTGTTACATCATTGTAATTGATTCTCATCAAACGGTTGACCGATTCGGTGATTTGTAACCTGAGAATGGCTTGTTACATGATTTTAGCTGATTCTCATCAAACGGTTGATCGATTCGTTGATTTGTAAGCTCAGAATGGCTTGTTACCTTATTGTAGCTGATTCTCATCGAACGAATGATCGATTCAGTATTTTGTATGCTTAGAATGGCTTGTTATGTGATTGTAGCTGATTCTCATCAAACAGTTGACCGATTAGATGATTTGTAAGCTTAGAATGGCTTGTTACGTGATTGTAGCTGATTCTCATCGAACGGTTGACTGATTCATTGATTTTTAAGCTCAGAATGATTTTTTATGTGATTGAAGCTGATTATCATCAAACGGTTGATCGATATGGTGATTCGCAAGCTATGAATGACTTGTTACGTGATACTAATTAATTCTTATCAAACAGTTGACCGATTCGAGCATTTGTAAGCACATAATGGCTTGTTACGTGATTTTAGCTTATTCTCATCAAATGGTTAACAAATTTAGTGATTTGTAAGCCCAGAATGGGTTGTTACGTGATTGTAGCTGATTCTCATTGAACGGTTGACCGACTCGGTATTTGTAAGATCACAATGGCTTGGTACATGATTGTAGTTGATTGTCATCGAAAGATTGACCGATTCGGTGATTTTTAAGCACAAAATGACTTCTTACATGATTGTAGCTGATTCTCATCAAATGATTGACCAATTCGGTGATTTGAAAGTGGAGAATGGCTTGTTACATGATTGTAGTTGATTCTCATCAAACAATTGACCGATTAGGTGATTTGTAAGCTCAGAATGGCTCGTTAGGTGATTGTAGCTAATTCTCATTGAAAAGTTCACCAATTTAGTGATTTGTAAGCTCATAATGGCTTGTTACATGATAGTAATTGATTCTCATCAAATGGTTGACCAATTGGGTGATTTATAAGCTCAGAATTGCTTTTTACATGATTGTAATTGATTCTCATCGAATGGTTGACCAATTCGGTGAGTTGTAAGCTCAGAATGGCTTGTTATGTTATTGTAGCTGATTCTCATCTAACGGTTGACCGATTTGGTGATTTGTAAGCTCAGAATGGCTTTTTAGGTGATTATAGCTAATTCTCATCGAATTGTTGATCGATTCAGTGAGTTGTAACCTCAGAATGGCTTGTCACTTGTTTGTAGTTGATTCTCATCTAAAGGTTGACCAATTCGGTGATTTGTAAGCTCAGAATAGATTGTTACGTGATTGTAATTGATTCTCATCAAACAATTGATCGATTCAGTGATTCGCAAGCTTAGAATGGTTTGTTACGTTATTGTAGTTGATTCTCATCGAACGGTTGATCGATTCGGTGATTTGTAATCTCAAATTGGCTTGTTACGTGATTGTAGTTGATTCTTGTCGAACGATTGATCGATTTGATGATTTGTAAGCTCAAATGGCTTGTTACATGATTGTAGCTGATTCTCAACAAAAAGTTGAACAATTCGGTGATTTGTAAGCTCAAAATGGCTTCTTACGGGACTGTAGCTGATTCTCACAGAACGGTTGACCTATTTGGTGATTTGTAAGGTCAAAATGGCTTGTTACATGATTGTAATTGATTCTCATCGTATGGTTGACCAATTCGATGATTTGTAAGCTCAGAATGGCTTGTTACATGATTGTAGCTGATTTTCATCAAACGGTTGACCGATTCGATGATTTGTAAGCTTAGAATGGCTTGTTACGTGATTGTAGTTGATTCTCATCAAATGGTTGACCGATTTGGTGATTTGTAAGCTCAACATGGTCTGTTACGTGATTGTAATTGATTCACATTGAAAGGTTGATTGATTTGATGATTTGTAAGTTTAGAATAGATTGTTTACGTGATTGTAATTGATTCTCATTGAACGGTTGATCGATTCAGTTATTTGTAAGCTCAAAATGGCTCGTTACGTGATTGTAGGTGATTCTCATCGAATGATTGACCGATTTGGTCATTTGTAAGCTTAGAATGATTTGTTACGTAATTGTAATTGATTCTCATTGAAAAGTCGACTGATTCGGTGATTTGTAGGCTCAAAATCAATTGTTACGTGTTTCTAATTGATTATCATCGAACGGTTGACCGATTCTATAATTTGTAAGCTCAGAATGGCGTGTTATGTTATTGTAGCTGATTTTCATCGAACGATTGACGGATTCAGTGATTTGTAAGCATAGAATGGACTATTACATGATTGTAATTGATTCTTATCGAACAATTGACCGATTCGGTGATTTCTATGCTCAGAATGGCTTGTTATGTGATAGTAGCTGATTTTCATCGAATGCTTGACTGATTTGGTGATTTGTAAGCTCAGAATGGCTTGTTACATGATTGTAGCTGATTCTCATTAAGCTAAGAAAAGCTTTTTACATGATTGTAATTGATTCCAATCGAACAGTTGACTTATTTGGTGATTTCTAAGCTTATAATGGTTTGTTAAGCGATTGTAGTTGATTCTCCTCGAATGGTTGACCGATTCGGTGATTTATAGGCTCAGAATGGCTTTTTACCTGATTTTAATTAATTCTTATCGAACGATTGACCAATTCAGTAATTTGTAAGTTCATAATGGCTTGTTACGTGATTGTAGTTGATTCTGATCGAATGGTTCATCGATTTGATGATTTGTAAGCTTAGAATAGCTTGTTACGTGATTGTAGCTGATTGCCATCGAACGATTGACCAATTCAGTGATTTCTAAGCTCAGAATGGCTTGTTATGTGATTGTAGCTGAGTCTAACCGTTGTAGACCAATTCAGTGACTTGTAAGCTTAGAATGGCTCGTTACGTGATTGTAGCTGATTCTCATCGAATGGTTGACCGATTCGATGATTTGTATGCTTAGAATAGCTAGTTACATCATTGTAATTAATTTTCATCGAGCAGTTGATGAATTCGGTGATTCGTAAGCCCAAAATGGCTTGTTACATGATTGTAGCTGATTCTCATCGAACAATTGACCAATTTGGTGCATTGTAAGCTTAGACTGGATTGTTATGTGATTGTACCTGATTCTCATCGAATGGTTGACCGATTCGGTGATTTGTATGCCTAGAATGGCTTGTTACATGATTGTAACTGATTCTCATCGAACGGTTGACTGATTCAGTGATTTGTAAGCTAAGAGTGGTTTGTTACCTTATTGTAATTGATTCTCATCCAATGGTTGACCAATTCGATGATTTGTAATCTCAGAATGGCTTGCTACATGATTGTATCTCATTCTCATTGAATGGTTGACCGATTCGGTGATTTGTAATCTCAGAATTGCTTGTTACATGATTGTAGTTGATTCTCATCAAACGGTTGACTGATTCAATGATTTGTAATCTCATAATGGCTTGTTACATGATTGTAGTTGATTCTCATCAAATGGTTACCCGATTCGGTGATTTGTAAGCTCAAAATGGCTTGTTACGTGATTGTAGCCAATTCTCATTGAATGGTTGACCAATTCACTAATTTGTAAGCTTAGAATGACTTGTTACATGATTGTAGCTGATTCTCATTGAACGGTTGAACGATTCAGTGATTTGTAAGCTCAGAATGAATTGTTACATGATTGTAGCTGATTCTCATCAAACAGTTGACCGATTCAATGATTTGTAAGCTAAGAATAGCTTGTTACGTGATTGTAGCTAATTTTCATCAAACAGTTGGCCGATTCTATGATTTGTAAGCTCAGAATGGCGTGTTACATGATTGTAGCTGATTCTCATCGAACGGTTGACTGATTCGGTGATTTGTAAGCTCAAAATGGCTTGTTACATGATTGTAATTGATTCTCATCGAACAGTTGACTGATTCGGTGATTCATAAGCTCAAAATGGCTTGTTACATGATTCTAGCTGATTCTCATCGAACGGTTGACCGATTCAGTGATTTGTAAGCTAAGAATGGCCTGTTGACCGATTCAGTTGATCGAGTCAATTATTTGTAAGGTAAGAATGGCTTGTTATGTGATTATTGCTGATTGTCATTGAACATTGACCAATGTGGTGAATTGTAAGCTCAAAATTGCCTTTTACATGATTGTAGGTGATTCTCATCGAACGGTTGACCGATTCGGTGATTTGTAAGCTCAGAATAGTTTGTTACATGATTGTAATTTATCCTTATCGAACGATTGACCAATTCGGTGATTCGTAAGCTCAGAATGACTTTTTACATTATTGGAGCCTATTCTCATCGAACAGTTGACCGATTCGGTGATTTGTAATCTTAGAATGGATTATTACGTGATCGTAGTTGATTCTCATCAAACGGTTGACCGATTCGGTGATTTGTAAGTTCAAAATGGCTTGTTGCCTGATTGTAGCTGATTCTCATCGAACGATTGACTGATTCGGTGATTTTTAATCTTAGAATGGCTTGTTAGGTGATTGTAGCTGATTCTCATCAAACGGTTGATCGATTCAATGATTTGTAAGCTCAAAAAGGCTTGTTACATGATTGTAACCGATTCTAATCGAATGGTTGATCGATTTAATGATTTGTAAGCTTAGAATGGCTTGTTAGGTAATCATTATACATGATTCTCATTGAACAGTTGACCTATTCAATGATTTGTAAGCTCAGAATGGCTTGTTACGTGATTGTAATTGATTCTCATCGAACGGTTGACCGAGTCTATGATTTGTAAGCTCAGAATGGCTTGTTACATGATTGTAGCTGATTCTCATCGAACGGTTGACCAATTTAGTGATTTCTAAACTCAGAATAGATTTTTACATGATTATAGCTTATTCTCATCGAACGGTTAACCGATTCGGTGATTAGTAAGCTCAGAATGACTTGTTATGTGATTATAGCTGAGTCTCATCAAACGGTTGACCGATTCAGTTATTAATAAGCTCAGAATGTCTTGTTATATGATTATAGCTGATTCTCTTCCAACTGTTGACCAATTCGATCATTTGTAAGCTTAGAATGGCTTGTTACATGATTGTAGCTAATTCTCATCAAACGGTTGACCGATTCGATGATTTATAAGCTCAGAATGGCTTGTTACATGATTCTAGCTGATTCTCATCGAACAATTGACTGATTCAGTGATTTGTAAGCTCATAATAGCTTCTTACCTGATTATAGCTAAGTCTCATTGAATGGTTGACAGATTCAGTGATTTTTAAGCTCAAATTGGGTTGTTACCTGATTGTAGCTGATTCTCATCAAACGGTTCACTGATTTGATGATTTGTAGGCTCAAAATGGCTTGTTGCGTGATTCTAATTAATTCTCATCGAATGGTTGACTGATTCGGTGATTTGTCAACTCAGAATGGCTTGTGACGTGATTATAGCTGATTCTCATGGAACAGTTGACCGATTCCATGATTTGTAAGCTTAGAATGGCTTATTACGTTATTGTAACTTATTCTCATTGAACCTTTGACTGAGTCGGTGATTTGTTAGCTCAAAATTGCTTGTTACATGATTGTAGCTGATTCTCATCGAACGGTTGACCGATTCAGTGATTTGTAATTTCAGAATGGCTTGTTACATGATTGTAGCTAATTCTCATCAAACAGTTGATTGATTCCATGATTTGTAAGCTCAGAATGGCTTGTTACGTGATTGCAACTTATTCTCATCGAACTTTTGACTAAGTCAGTGATTTGATAGCTCAGAATGGCTTGTTACGTAATTGTAGCTGATTCTCATCGAACGGTTGACCAATTTAGTGATTTGTAATTTTAGAATGGCTTGTTACGTGATTTTAGCTAATTCTCATCGAATGGTTGATCGATCCAGTGATTTGTAAGCTTAGAATGGCTTGTTACGTGATTGTAATTGATTCTCATCAAACAGCTAATTCTCATTGAATGGTTAACCGATTTGGTGATTTGTAAGCTCAGAATGGCTTGTTTCATGATTGTAGCTGATTCTAATCAAAAGGTTGATTGATTCGGTGATTTGTAAGCTCAGAATGGCTTATAACGTAAATGTAATTGATTCTCATCGAATGGTTGACCGATTCAGTGATTTCTAAGCTCAGAGTGGCTTCTTACATGATATTAATTCATTCTCATCAAACGGTTGACCGATTCGTTCAGTTGTAAGTTCAAAATGGCTTGTTACGTGATTATAGCTTGTTACAGAATGGCTTGTTACGTCACTGTAATTGATTATCATCGAATAGCTGACCAATTCATTGATTCATAAGCTCAGAATGGCTTGTTACGTGATTGTAGCTGATTGTCGTCGAACGGTTGATCGATTTGGTGATTTGTATGCTCAGAATGGCTTGTTACGTGATTGTAGTTTATTTTCATCAAATGGTTGACTGATTTGGTGATTTGCAAGCTCAGAATTGCTTGGTACGTGATTGTAGCTGATTCTCATCAAATGGTTGATAGATTTGATTATTTATAACCTCATAATGGCTTGTTACATGATTATAGCTGATTCTTATCGAACGGTTGACTAATTTAGTGATTTGTAAGTTGAGAATGGCTTGTTACATGATTGTAATTGATTCTCATCGAACGGTTGACCGTTTCGGTTATTTGTAAGCTCAAAATGGCTTGTTACATGATTGTAGCTTATTCTCATCAAACGGTTGACTAATTCAGTGATTTGTAAGGCCAAAATAGCTTGTTATGTGATTGTAGCTAATTCTCATCGAAGAGTTTACCGATTCGGTGATTTGTAAGCTCATAATGTCTTGTTACATGATTGTAGCTGATTCTCATTGAATGGTTCACCAATTAGTTGATTTGTAAGCTCAAAATAGCTTGTTACGTGATTATAATTTATTCTCATCGAATAGTTGACCGATTTGGTGATTTATAAGCTCGGAATGGATTATTACATGATTGTAATTGATTCTCGTGAAATGGTTGACCGGTTTGATGAGTTGCAAGCTCAAAATTGTTTGTTACATGATTGTAGCTGATTCTCATCGAACGGTTGACCAAGTTGATTATTTTTAAGCTCATAATGGCTTTTTACATGATTATAGCTAGTTCTCATTGAACGGTTGACCGATTCAGTGATTTTTAAGCTCAGAGTGGCTTATTACATCATTGTAGTTGATTCTCATCGAAAGGTTGACTGATTCAGTGATTTGTAAGCTCAAAATGACTTTTTACATGATTGTAGCTGATCCTCATCGAAAGGTTGACCGATTCGATGTTTTGTAAGCTCAGAATGGCTTGTTACCTGATTGTAGATGATTCTCATCAAGCGGTTGACCGATTTAGTGATTTGTAAGCTCATAATGGCTTGTTAGATGATAGTAGCTGATTCTCATCAAACAGTTGACCGATTTGGTGATTTGTAAGCTCAGAATGGCTTGTTACATGATTGTAGCTGATTCTCATCAAACAGTTGACCGATTTGATGATTTATAAGCTTAGAATGGGTTGTTACATGATTGTAATCTGATTCTCTTCAAATAGGTGACCGATTCGGTGATTTGTAAGCTGAGAGTGGCTTGTTACATGATTGTAATTGATTCTCATCAAACGGTTGACCGATTCGGTCATTTGTAAGCTCACAATAGCTTTTTATGTGATTGTAGCTGATTCTCATCGAATGGTTGACTGATTCGGTGATTTGAAAGCACAGGATGGCTTGTTACGTGATTGTAATTGATTCTCATCGAACAGTTGACCGATTCAGTGATTTCTATGCTTAGAATAGCTTGTTACGTGATAATAGCTAATTTTCATCAAACGCTTGACCGATTTGGTGATTTGTGTTGTTTATATTTTTAGGCTTTTGAGTTTGTCCTTTCCAAGTCCTGGTTTACCTCTTGTTTGTAAGCTTTCCTATGGTCCTGGTGTATGAAATTCTTTTAGTTTTTCCCTAACCAAGTTTGAAAAACCCCACCCTGTGTTTTATCCTTGAAAGTCTTGTTTCTAGGTCTTGATCTTTGAGTTAGCCCTAATTTCTTATTTTCATCATTACTTTTGGGTCACTTTAGTGTCAATAATGCACGTGCTCTTTTCTTTCTAGCGTTCGCTGAATCGTGCAGTCTTTGTTTCGTAGTAGCAAGTCACTCAGCGAATTGGCGAATATGTTAAATCCTGGTTATATTTCATGACAATCACTAAGTCTCCAGATCATTTAGCGGCTACCCAAAACCTTTGCGCGGATCGGTGAATGCATGGTCTCTTGTTCGCCCATCTCTTGGCAATTCCCTGTTGGCATTCAGCGACTCGGTGTGGTAGTTATCTCTGATTCTCCTGATCAATCGGTTATGTTCTAAGAGACCCAGCAAACTGGCAAACACCATCGATTGTCTTCTCATCCGGCGGCTATGTTTTAATCTCATGAAGACTGGGTCCTATTCAAATTTGTCAAACGATTCAGAGACTAAGTCATTTTGATGGCTAAGTTTTCACTTTGTTTGCTTTGTCTCAGAATGAAAAAGGTTATGGTCAAGGTTCTTAAATGATTTAATGCTAACCGTGGATTATGATGATGATCAACGGCTAGTATGTAATCTCAGGAGTTAACCTCGGTTTTAAAAGGTATTTAGTGAATTAGTGATACAAGTCATTTCACCTATTCTCAAGGCTTGACTATGGTTAGAATTTTCTTCATGAGAATGCGAGAATACTTTGTTCGCTAATTCTCCAGATAAGTGTTGGGTTAAAGCGAGTATCCGAGAACTAGAGAAGTCTTTTAGTCGCTAAAACTCTGAAGTGGATGGGGCTTAGCATGATAGGTGTATTAGACGTACAGACCAGTCTGTGTTTCTTTCTCTAGATAGGGGGTCTTTTATGAAGGCTTTCAATTTTTATGCATCATCCTCTACTAAGATTGATTTAAGGAAAGAGAGGGAGAAATATGCAAGTAATGTGGGGCTAGTGAAGAACCAGATAGTTAAGCATATGCCTAAAAATGATAGGTATATTGCCCCTCTCTGATCGAATATGAATGCCCCTATTCTTTTACAACCCTCAACCATTATATGAAGCTTTTATGCCATGGATTGTGTAGGGTTTTGGGTATAGATGGAGATGATGATAAGCTGCCTGTTGACCTTCTAATGATAATCCTAGATACTCAGAACACACAAACTAACATTGACTATGATTATATCTAGTATATAATCGACATGTTGCATGATGGATTTGTTTCTGTTAAGGAGAAGAAGAGGCCCATTAAGTTCTTGCATTACTCTCTTCTTATGCATCTGATTCCTTACCATCATGTCAATGATTTTGATTCTAGGGTGTTGAAGATAAAAACCCATTTTAAGGACATTCCTAGCCCAATGCAGTATTGGGTAAAGATTTGGAATACTACATCCAATGAATGTGATTTTGCCATCTTTGAGAATTACTTTATCCACCCGGTGCTAGAAATGTTGGGTACCAATGTAATAAGATTGCCAACTAGGGTTTTGAGAATTTTAAGGCCAATGCAATTTGAAGACAAATGGCAAGGGAGTCATAATTAGGGAGAATTTTACCTAGGAAACAACTCCACAGTCATCAGAGTTTATGGATGCCCTCAACCTCCACATCTACTCCCAAGATATGTGCCTCCTAGGGTGGCCATGTTGGAGTTTATTTGGCAATTGATGTGGACAGATAAGGAGCATCTAGGGCCACATAGGAAGGGTACCTTCACACCCCGACAGTTCAAGTTTGATAGTTTTCTGATTGGGAAAAGGGCATTGGATCAAGTTAGTAGTTGGCTGCAGGGACGTGCAGATATGTTGACTCTGAGGGTTTTATTAAGATGGCCAAGTTGACCTTGATCCCAAACATTGGAACAATTAAGGAACATGAGGGCCTTGATGAGGAGGATGTAGTAAGAAATAAGACTTTGATGAAGCCAAAAGGAAATGGACCGAATACTTTGATCTATTGGACCTGGAGACATAGTTAAGGGAGGCTAAAATTCCTTTTGGTGGGTTTTTCCCTGAGTTATCATATTTGCAGAGGATGGAGAAAATGGTAGAAATGCATGGCACCCTGTCCAATCAATTAAGAAAAGCTATCAGGGAAGGAAAGAAGGTAAAGACACAGGAGACAAAGGACTTGACTCTGTTATTGGGGCAAGATGAAAGGGAGTTGTACCAAGAAGAGTTTCTTAGTGATGACCAGTTTGTCAAAAGTAAGGAATTCATGGACTTCCTTATTTAGAGGAAACATGAGGAAGTGAAGAAGGCCTTGCCTGAGGGTATGGGACCTAGTGAAGAAACTTTGAGGGCCTTAACTTCATATGATCCCAGCTTTGAGAAGATTTCTGTTGAGGAAGCCAGAAAGATGGTTAAAACAAGTGGCATACTTTTGATTCTAGGGTGGGATTTGACTTCTGCCTTTATTATTGATCAGATCAGAAAGCAGCCAAAAGGAAGCTTGTCCTATGAAGTACACATTGATGACATTATTAGAAGAAGTGGTTATGACCCAAAGTCATAGGCTGTAGCACTTTGGTCATTAGCCCCAAAAATCAAAAACCATCTCTGGTCAGTATTGAAGATAAAATGGAGGGTAATAAAATTGTGTGGACAGTGCAGAATACAACTGATCTTGAAGTTTCAAAGGTAGTGACTCACTTGACTCACCTAAACGAGGCAAAGACCACACAATTATTTGAGAGATATGCTACATTGTTTGAAAATTCAATGAAGGTTGCTAAGGATAGAGATCTCAAACTCATGGTGATCAAGAAGATGGAAAATGAGTTAGAGGAACTAAAAGAAATAGTAAAGATAGTTCCTCCCCTCCCATTGCAGATTAAGGGCCCTCTTCAGACTGATGTGGAAGTACCTGATAAGCCTACTGAGGATTTGGAAAAGATAAAATTGGATGCATCTCTGGACATTGTAGCAAAAATGGTGCAATATAGACAGGGTAAAATAAAGGAAAGAATGGAGTCAGTCCATAAATCAGTCAATCTATTACACCAGGCCAATGGAAAAGTGAATGAATCTTTGATCACTTTGGAGCCACTTTATAGTATATGGTTAGGAAGGAGCACATTATTTGATAAGTTGGATGATTTGCAAGAGTACAGGTCTGATATTCCTAAGGTAGTAACTGAAGTTTATGAAAAGATTGGTTTGGTAAGTGTTGTATTAAGTTTCTTTAAAGGTAAGTCTAACCAGATAAAGGCCAAGTTAGTTATGTTTGACAAGAATTACAACAAGTACTTGCCTTCTATGTATGATGATAGTGGAAGTGTGGTTAGTTTGGAAAAGTGGAAGGTGTCAATGGATCAACTAGTAATTAAAGAAGATGTTTTCCTTGGTAGTGACAATGTTTTAGATTTGGAAAGATGCAACAATATAATTGATAGTTTATTTAAGATTGAAAGTGACTGCATAAAATTTGTAGTAGAAGCCAAGAATATAATTGATTCAACATAGGATCAATAGATCAAATCATTACAAGAGCTACAGAGTTACAATTGGCTATCCGATGATGATGTAGCAGCATGGGGCCAGTTAACAAAAAAGAAGAAGAAGAAGCCAACTGCTCAGACAACAGAAGAGGGAGAAGAGTAGAGTGCACATGGCACTTGATCCAAAATTTGAGGGAGAGCATGTTCAAATAGAGGATGATGTAAGTTAGCTGGATGGTGGTCATCATTCATGCAACAAATTTAGCAACTGCTCTAAAATATCCTTAGAGGTGCCACCTGAGAAATTGTTGAGAAATGGATAATTGCAATTTGTTGTTACAATCAAATTTTGTCTTTAGTGTAAGATCTTTTCCCAGCCATCTGAAGCTTGGTGCATCCTTTGAGGATTCCAAGATGTCTGTGGGTATAGATAGCAAGTTTTTGCTCTTTTCAGTGTGGATACATTTTGTAAAGAAGTTCTGAGATATAGAACCTTGTTTTCTTTGAAGTCAAGAGAATATTGTGTTAACACATTTTGATTATTAATACAAAGATGCCAGAACTCTGTTATTACAACTTGTTGTCTTTGTGTATGGATACTTTAGTTTTCTTATGCATTTAAATTGTAAGGTTTTTTCAATGCATTGTTAAACTTAAGTTTCTTTCAAGGGAAGAGTAAAATCTTAAGGGAGGTCTCTGTGAATTAATGGTCCATGTATGAATTTGATAACAGTTATAGAAATTAGAAGAATGGGATGTCAGGCATGCCATTTGGGTTCTAGTATATTTGTCTTGGTAGATTTTTGTGGAGATAGGGTTTGACTCTGATGCCCAAGTAGATAAGGCACTGGTTTGAGATACATTTGCATCTATTACCACCAGAAAATATAAACAAATGATTCATTTTACTTTCTTTGCACGATCTTTATTTGAATCATTCTATGATAAATTCATGGATGTATATTGTAATGCTTTACAGAAACACTGAATGAGGTTAGCCTTCCTTGAGTTTAACTCTTAAAAAGAAGGATGAATGTCCTTAAGCCATTGTTCCACGTTGTTGCTTTCATAATTTCCATCATATTGTTATGTATTAGAATACTTTGGGCTATACTAAGAGTTGTAATGTCTTATTGAGTTAATTCTGAAAGGGACAACATAGCAGTGAAGGAGCTAATTCACAATTCAAAGCTCATTCAAACAGTGAATTGTTATAGGTAAACCCACCTGAGTTTTTGTACTCAAAGTGAAGAAGGTTTTCCAACCTTAATACCTTAGTGCTTGCATTTTGTTAGATGCATCTATTGGGACTACATGAGTTTATGAGAATTTAATCATCTGCAGATTTGAGCACTAACAAAATTGGTGACTCTACTGGGGAATACTCTGAATGCAAATAAATAATAGGTTGGTACAATATTGATTCACTATATATTTGCAAGCCAATATAATAATTTGTTTCCTGCTTGTTAGTGGGTGGCGACTCTAATAATCTATGTTTACCAGTCGCTGGTATCTGTAAGTGTCGATATATTTTGTGTGACATACCATGAGTTGGCCTAGGTTCACTAGATCATATTTTCAGGACCACCCAGAGAATAATATGGGTGATGAGCTTCGTACACCTAGTAGGAAGCAATGGTCTAGGAGAAATCACATTAATACTAATTCCCCGAGACCTTCAAGGGATAGATTACCTACACCACATCCCCATGAAGCTTCGTCTTCTTTTGATGACCCTGAGCATGTCAAGAATGTCACGCCTAGTGTACACTTTGCCCAAAAGGAAGAAATCACAGAAGTAGGTTATTTCCCTGTGAGAGAAACCCTAGAACAACCAAGAGAAACTTTTGCCACTAAAATTGCTTCATATGATTCAGAAAAGTTAAGGGAGGAAGTGATTGCTCTTAGGAAAAAGGAGCGTGAACAATTGGAAGAGATTTCTAATAGAGTGAAAATGAGGGAACAACAAATTTATGAATTGCTCATGGAGAGGCAAGAACTTATCATCAAAACTAGGAGAAATGAAGCCTAGGCTAGGGATCTAAACCAAAGTGTTCAGGGTTTAGACAAAGAATTGTTTGGTGATATGGAGGCTTTGAGGAAACAGGCTCAGGATACCAAGCTTAGCCAAAATGAGTTTGAAGGAATAGGCCATGTTCTCAGGCAATTGCACCCCTTCAAAATCTAAAGAAATGAGGATATTAAAGATGCTCCTAAAGAAGTCCCTAATAAGGGAAAACAAAAAATGGTGAGTGTAAATATTAACGAGCCTAAGAAAGTTGTGGCTGTTCCTACTGTACCTTCCCAAACAAGCTTGGATATAGAGAAGGCCAGAAAAGCTAAGGAAGATTTAGCTCTTCAGCTTGAGAAACTAGAATTGGAAGCTGCTGCAGATGAGATGAAGAGGAAGATTGCTTTCTTGCATACAAATATGAATACATCTATCAGCAGCTCTGTCCCTGTTACACTAAGAATGCCCTCACCTAACCAGCTTAGCAATTTACTTCCAAATCCTCAAGCCTTCCACCCTAGACAAATTTTACCTGGCCAAATTCCTAATCAAGTTCCCCTTGTAGTTAGTAGTATAGTAGGGACTGTACCTTGTCAAAATATTGCAGCAACCCCTCTGGTCCAACCAAATATCCAAAGGAGACCAGTTCATTTAGATAGATATAGGCCTTTATTTTTTGAGTGTATCCCTGGTCAACCTAATGCTATTCCTAATGAGATTAGGAAGAAAATCCCATTATTCACTGGAAACAATGTGATTTCCTGTGAAGAACACTTGAAATTTTTCACAGATAAAGTTAATGACTATGAGATTGAGCACGAATATGTTATAATGAAGCTTTTTGTTCAATCATTGATTGAAGATGCTAGGGATTGGTACAGGGGTCTGCCTGAGAATAGTATTGCATCTTGGGATGAGTTTGTTAGATGTTTCAAGGAGCAATATGCAGAACATGTGAACTCCAGTTACATGCTCAATGAGTTTAAAAATATCAAGAAGCATTATAATGAGACCATGTCAGAGTTTAATAGTAGGTTCCAAAAGGCTACGTATAAATTGTTCCACGTTTTGAGATTAGATGATGCAGTCTGCCTGACCACTTATTTCAATTCTATGGATGGCAAGATGTCTTATCTTCTAAGAGATAAGACTCCTTGTACCCTTAGGGACGCATTTAAGTTGGCCATAAATATTGAAAGTAACTGAAAGGCATCTGGCCAAATGTACAAAAGAGATGAGGGTAGATTGTGGAAGGAAACGAGGCCACAACCTGCAAGGCCATCCAAAGATGATGAAAAAGTGGACAAGGGAGCAGGTACTAACATGGACTTCCCAACAAAGTTTGACAAGGGTGGTAGAAATTTTCAAGATACAAGGCCACCTTATCAGAGACAGGATAGAACCCCTAACTTGTGAGATATGCCCTACAAGACAAATTGGAAAGATGGGAAGCCTGTTCCTGATTACAATGAACCCCAAAAGGGAAGAGATACACCCAAATCCCTTTAAGAAAAACATGGCACATAATGTGGAAAATACCCCTTGGTGTGTGGCTTGTAACATGCCCCATTCACCTTTCCAATGCGTTGTGGCTCAGGCCTTGGGAGAAGAGGCTAATGATTCTTATGAAGGAGATTATGAAGGATCTGAAAAGTCTGCTCTTAACATGTTCACTACTGAACTAATGGGGGACCTTTTGTCCTCAAATGATGAAGAGATTTGTCCCGACATTGATCACAAATGGAGGTTATTCTCAGATCATGAACAACAAGTGTTTTCTCATTCTGATCATGATGAGTCTGACCATGACAATTATATAGATAATGTCGTGGAATCACGGTCAAAAGAAAAATAGTGGAGAAAGCCTAGTGATGAAGAAATTAGAACCCTAACTATGGCTGCCATAACTCAAGCCAAGTGCTCATACAATTTGAGGAACAAAAAGGTGGGTAATGAGCAGGGAGTCCCTAGATCTGTATTTGTTAAGGATAACTTTCAAAATAAGGACGCCCCTAGGCCAAATGTTGCAAATAGTGAAAAGGAAGAGCTTATGAATGAAAAGAAGAGGATAGAGGAGGTCACTTCTGACAAGGCTAAAAGGAAAGTTGGTGGGCCAAAGGACTACCCTATTTTTCCTGCCGATCCCCCTACCTTTGATAAGAATTAGCTACAATCACATAACAAGCCATTCAGAGTTTACAAATCACCGAATCGGTCAACCGTTCAATCAGAATCAGCTACAATCATGTAACAACCTATTTTGAGCTTACAAATCACCGAATTGGTCAACCGTTCGATGAGAATCAAGTACAAGCATGTAACAAGATATTCTGAGCTTACAAATCACCAAATTGGTCAATTGATTAATTAGAATCAGCTGTAATCACGTAACATGCCATTCTGAGATTACAAATCACCGAATCGGTCAACTACTTGATGAAAATCAGATACAATCACGTAACAAGCCATTCTAAGCTTACAATCACCGAATCGGTCAACCGTTTGATGAGAATCAGCTACAATCACGTAACAAGCCATTCTGAGATTACAAATAACCGAATTAGTCAATTGCTTCATGACAATCAGCTAGAATCACGTAACAAGCCATTTTGAGCTTGAAAATCACTGAATCGATCAACTGTTCGATTAGAATCAATCACAATGATGTAAAAAGTCATTCTGAGCATACAAATCACCGAATCAGTCAACAGTTTGATGAGAATTAGCTACAATCATGTAACAAGACATTCTGAGCTTACAAATCTTTGAATCAGTCAACCGTTCAATAATAATTAATTACAATCATGTAACAAGCCATTGTGAGCTTGAAAATTACCAAATTAGTCAATTGTTTGATGAGAATCACCTAAAATCATGTAACAAGCCATTCTGAGCTTACAAATCATCAAATCGGTCAACTGTTTGATGAAAATCTGCTACAATCACGTAACAAGCCATTCTAAACTTAAAAATCATCGAATCAGTCAACCATTCGATGAGAATCAAATACAATCACATAACAAGCCATTCTGAGCTTACAAATCATCAAATCGGTCAACCGTTCGATGAGAATCAATTAAAATCTCTTAACAAGCCATTCTGAGCTTACAAACCACCAAATCGATCAACTGTTCAATGAGAATTAGCTACAATCACGTAAGAAAGCCATTATGAGCTTACAAATCACCGAATCGGTCAACTATTTGATGAGAATCACCTACAATCACATATCAAGCCATTTTGAGCTTACAAATCATCGAATCAGTTAACCGTTTGATGAGAATCAGCTACCATCACGTAACAAGCCATTCTAAGCTTACAAATCATCGAATCTGTCAACCATTTGATGACAATCAGCTACAAT
The DNA here is from genome assembly GCA_027943335.1 of Chamaecyparis obtusa. Taxonomy (NCBI): domain Eukaryota; kingdom Viridiplantae; phylum Streptophyta; class Pinopsida; order Cupressales; family Cupressaceae; genus Chamaecyparis; species Chamaecyparis obtusa. Next base: position 1,728,794 of record BSBK01001399.1, on the reverse strand, counting down.
CACGTATGAAACCAGTCTGAGCTTACAAATCACTGAATCGGTCAACCGTTGGATGAGCATCAGCTACGATCACGTAACAAACTATTCTGAGCTTACAAATCACCAAATCGGTCAACCCTTTGATGAGAATAAATTATAATCACTTAACAAGCCATTCAATGCTTACAAATCACCAAATCAATTAACCATACGATGAGAATCAATTACAATCACATAACAAGCCATTTTGAGTGTACAAATCATCGAATCGGTCATCCGTTCGGTGAGAATCCACTACAATCATGTAACAAGCCATTTTGACCTTACAAATCACCAAATTGGTTGACCGTTCGATGATAATCAACCACAATCACGTAACAAGCTATTTTGAGATTACAAATCACTGAATTGGTCAACCGTTCGATGAGAATCAGTTACAATCATTTAACAAGTCATTCTGAGATTACAAATCACCGAATCAGTAAACTGTTCTTTGGGAATCAACTACAATCACATAACAAGCCATTTTGAGCTTACAAATCATTGAATCGGTCAATTGTTTGATGAGAATCAATTACAATCACGTAACAAGCCATTATGTGCTTAAACATCCCTGAATCGGTCAACCGTTTGATGATAATCAACTACAATCACGTAACAAGCCATTCAGAGCTTACAAATCATCGAATCATTCAACTGTTCAATAACAATAAACTACAATCACTTAACAAGCCATTGTGAGCTTACAAATAACCGAATTGGTCAACCGTTCGATGAGAATCAGCTACAATCACGTAACAACCCATTATGAGCTTACAAATCACCGAATCGGTCAACCGTTTGATGAGAATCAGCTACAATCACGTAACAAGCCATTCTAAGTTTACAAATCACTGAATCGGACAACCGCTTAATGAGAATCAGATAGAATCATGTAACAAGCCATTCTAAGTTTAAAATTTACTAAATCGATGAGAATCAGCTACAATCACGTAACAAGCTATTCTGAGCTTACAAATCACCGAATCGATCAACCATTGGATGAGAATTAGGTACAATCACGTAACGAGCCATTCTGAGTTTACAAATCACCGAATCGGTCAACAGCTTAATGAGAATCAACTAAAAATCACGTACCAAGCCATTCTGAGCTTAAAAATCATCGAATCGATCAACCATTTGATTAGAATCAATTACAATCATGTAACAAGCCATTTTGAGCATACAAATCACCTAATTGTTCAACTATTCGATGAGAATCACCTACAATCACTTAACAAGCCATTCTGAGCTTAAAAATCATCGAATCGGTCAACCGTTCGATGAGAATCAGATAGAATCATGTAACAACCCATTTTAAGCTTACAAATCTTTGAATCAATCAACTGTTTAATAAGAATCAATTACAATCATGTAACAAGCCATTGTGATCAAATGACTAAATCGTTCAATAGTTTGATTAGAATCAGCTACAATCACGTAACAAGCCATTATGAGCTTACAAATCATTGAATCGGTCAACCATTTGATGAGACTCAGCTACAATCACATAACAAGAAATTTTGAGCTTACAAATCACCTAATCAATCAACTATTCGATGAGAATAAATTACAATCGCTTAACAAAACAATTTTGAGCTTACAAATCACCGAATCGGTTAACCATTTGATGAGAATCAACTACAATCACATAAAAAGTCATTCTGAGCTTACAAATCACCAAATCGGTCAACTGTTCGATGAGATTCAATTACAATCACGTAACAAGCCATTCTGAGCTTACAAATCATCGAATTGGTCAATCGTAAGGTGAGAATCAATTACAATCATGTAACAAGCCATTTTGAGCTTACAAATCACTGAATCTGTCAACTATTTTATGAGAAAAAGCTAGAATCGTGTAACAAGCCGTTCTGAGCTTAAAAATCACTGAATCGGTCAACTATTCAATGAGAATGAGATACAATCACGTAACAAGCCATTCTGAGCTTACAAATCATCGAATCAGTCAACTGTTCAATGAGAATCAATTACAATCATGTAACAAGCCATTATATGCTTGTAAATCACTGAATCAGTCAACTGTTCGTTGAAAATCAGCTAGAATCACATAACAAGCTATTTTGAGCTTACAAATCATTGAATCAGTCAACCATTTGATGAGAATCAACTACAATCACTTAACAAGCCATTTGGAGCTTACAAATTACCGAAACGGTCAACCGTAAGGTGAGAATCAATTACAATTATGTAACAAGCCATTATGAGCTTACAAGTGACCAAATCGGTCAATCGTTCGATGAGAATCAGCTATAATCACGTAACAAGCCATTGAGCTTACAAATCATCGAATCTGTCAATTGTTTTATGACAATCAACTAGAATCATGTAACAAGCCATTCTGAGATTAAAAATCCTTGAATCGATCAACCTTTTGATGAGAATCAGCTATAATCAGGTAACAATCCATTCTGAGCCATTTGATGAGAATCAGATACAATCACGTAATAGGCCATTCTGGGCTTACAAATTACTGAATCGATCAACCGTTCGATGAGAATCAACTATAATCACGTAACAAGCCATTGAGCTTACAAATCATTGAATCTGTCAATTCCTTTATGACAATCAGCTAGAATCATGTAACAAGCCATTCTGAGATTAAAAATCCTTGAATCGGTCAACCTTTCGATGAGAATCAGCTGCAATCACGTAATAAGCTATTTTGAGCAAAAAAATATTGAATCGATCAACCATTCAATGAGAATTAGATACAATGACGTAACAACTCATTCTGAGCTTACAAATCATCAAATCAATCAACCGTTTGATGAGAATCAATTACAATCATGTAATAAGCCATTGTGCACTTGCAAATCATCGAATCGGTTAACTGTTCAATGAAAATCAGCTACAATCATGTAACAAGCCATTCTAAGCTTACAAATCATCAAATCGGTCAACCGTTTGATGAGAATAAATTACAATCACGTAACAAGTCATTCTGACCTTACAAATCACCGAACCTGTCAACCATTGGATAAGAATCAGCTATAATAACGTAACAAGCCATTCTGAGTTTACAAATCATCGAATCCATCAACTGTTCGATGAGAATCAGCTACACTCATGCAAAAAGCCATTCTGAGGTTACAAATTACAGAATCCTTCAATCATTCAATGAGACTCAGCTACAATCTCTTAACAAGCCATTCTAATGTTACAAATCATCGAATCAGTGAACTGTTCGATCATAATCAATTACAATCACTTAACAAGCAATTCTGGGCTTAGAAATCATCGAATCGGTCAACTATTCAATGAGAATCAAATACAATCATGTAGCAAGCCATTCTGAGCTTACAAATCATCAAATCGATCAACCGTTCAATGACAATTAATTACAATCTCTTAACAAGCCATTCTGAGCTTACAAGTCACCAAATCGGTCAACCGTTCAATGAGAATAGGCTACAATCACTTAACAAAACCATTTTGAGCTTACAAATCAGCGAATCGGTCAACCGTTTGATGAAAATTAGCTACGATCACGTAACAAGCCATTCTGAGCTTAGAAATCACTGAATCCATCAACCATTCGATGAGAATCAGCTACCATCACATAACAAGTCATTCTTAGCTTACAAATCACTGAATCGGTCAACTGTTTGATGAGAATCAGCTACAATCATGTATGAAGCCATTCTAGGCTTACAAATCACCGAATCAATCAACCATTCGATGAGTATCAGCTATGACATGTAACAAGCTATTCTTAGCTTATAAATCACCGAATCGGTCAACTGGTTGATGAGAATAAATTATAATCACGTAACAAGCTATTCCAAGTTTCACAAATCAGAGAATCAGTTAACTGTACAATGAGAATCAATTACAATCACATAACAGGCCATTCTCAATGTACAAATCACCGAATCGGTCAAACTTTCGATGAGAATTAGCTACAATTATGTAACAAGCTATTCTGACCTTACAAATCACTGAATCGGTTAACCGTTCGATGACAATCAACTACAATCATGTAACAAGCCATTCTAAGCTTACAAATCATCGAATTGGCAAATCATTTCATGAGAATCAGCTACAATCACATAACAAGCCATTCTGAGCTTATAAATCACCGAATCAATCAACCATTCGATGAGACTCAACTACAATCACGTAATAAGCCATTCTAAGATTACAAATCACCAAATCGGTAAACCATTCTATGACAATCAGTAACAATCACGTAACAAGCCATTCTCAACTCACAAATCACTGAATCGGTCAACCGTTTGATGAGAATCAATTACAATCATGTAACAAGCCATAATGAGCTTACAAATCCCTGAATCGGTCAACCTTTTGATGAGAATCAGCTACAATCGTGTAACAAGCCATTCTGAGCTTACAAATCATCGAATCATTCAACCGTTCGATGAGAATCAGCTACAATCATGTTACAAGCCATTCAAAGTTTGCAAATCACCGAATCGGTCAACCGTTTGATGAGAATTAGCTACAATCACATAACAAGCCATTATGTGCTTACAAATCACCGAATCGGTCAACCGTTCGATGAGAATCAGCTACAATCACGTAACAAGCCATTCTGATAATACAAATCACTGAATTGGTCAACTGTTTGATGAGAATCAGCTACAATCACATAACAAGATATTCTGAGCTTACAAATCATCGAATCGGTCAACCGTTTGATTAGAATCATCTACAATCACGTAACAAGCCATTATGAGCTTAAAAATTACCAAATCAGTCAACCATTCGATGAGAATCAGGTTTAATCACATAACAAGCCATTCTGAGCTGACAAATCATCGTATAACCGTTCGATGAGAATAAGCTATAATCACATAACAAGCCATTTTGAGCATACAACTCACCGAATTGGTCAACTGTTCATCGAGACTCAGCTACAATCACGTAACAAGCCATTCTTAGCTTAGAAATAACAAAATCGGTCAACTGTTCGATGAGAATCAACTACAATCACGTAACAAGCCATTCTGAGCTTAAAAATTGCCGACTCGGTCAATGGTTCAATGAGAATCAATTACAATAATGTAACAAGTCATTCGCAGCTTACAAATCATCGAATCGATCATGTATTTGATGAGAATCAATTATAATCATGTAACAAGCTATTCTGAGCTTAGAACTCACTAAATCGGTCAACCGTTCGATGAGACTCAGCTACAATTGTGTAACAAGCCATTCTAAGATTATAAATCACTGAATCAGTCAACTGTTCGATGAGAATAAGCTACAACCACTTAACAAGCTATTTTGAGCTTTCAAATTACCGAATCGGTCAAGTGTTTGATGCGAATCAGCTACAATCATGTAACAAGCCATTCTGAGGTTAAAATTTATCGAATCGGTCAACCATTCGATGAGAATCAGATACAATCGTGTAACAAGCCATTCTGAGCTTACAAATCATCAAATCAGTTAACCGTTCGATGAGAATTAATTACAATCTCTTAACAAACCAGTTTGAGCTACAAATCACCAAATCGGTCAATCATTCAATGAGAATCAGCTACAATCACATAAGAAAGCCATTATGAGCTTACAAATCATCGAATCGGTTTGAGAATCGGCTACAATCACGTAACAAGCCATTCTGAACTTATAAATCACTGAATCCATCAACCGTTCGATGAGAATCAGCTACCATCATGTAACAAGCCATTCTGAGCTTACAAATCAGTGACTCGGTCAACTGTTCGATGAGAATCAGCTACAATCATGTATGAAGCCATTATGAGCATAAAAATGATCGAATCGGTCAACCGTTCGATGAGCATCAGCTACGATCATGTAACAAGATATTTTAAACTTACAAATCACTGAATCAGTCAACCGTTTGATAAGAATAAATTACAATCATGTAACAAGCCATTCCAAGCTTACAGATCATCGAAACGGTTAACCGTATGATGAGAATCAATTACAATCACATAACAAGCCATTCATAGCGTACAAATAACCAAATCGGTCAACCGTTTGATGAGAATCAGCTACAATCACATAACAAGCAATTCTGAGCTTACTAATCACCAAATTGGTCAACCATTCGATGAGACTCAACTACAATCATGTAACAAGCCATTCTAAGATTACAAATCTCTGAATCAGTAAATTATTTGATGAGAATTAGCGACAATCACGTAACAAGCCATACTGAGCTTACAAATCACCGAATCGGTCAAACGTTTGATGAGAATCAATTATAATCGTGTAACAAGGCATTATGAGCTTACAAATCCCTGAATCGATCATACGTTTGATGAGAATCAGCTACAGTCACGTAACAAGCTATTCTGAGCTTACAAATCACCGAATCATTCAACCGTTCATGAGAATCAGCTACACTCATGTAACAAGAAATTTTGAGCTTACAAGTCACTAAATCGGTCAACCGTTTGATGAGAATCATGTACAATCAGGCAACAAAAAATTTTGAGCTTACAAATCACCAAATCGGTCAACTGATCGATGAGAATCAGCTACAATCACGTAACAAGCCATTCTGAGCTTACAAATCACCGAATCATTTAACCGTTCATGAGAATCAGCTACAATCATGTAACAAGCAATTCTAAGCTTACAAATCACCAAACTAGTCAACCGTTCGATGAGAATCATGTACAATCAGGTAACGAGAAATTCTGAACTTACAAATCACCAAATCGATCAAACGATCGATGAGAATCAGCTACAATCATGTAACAAGCCATTTTAAGCTTACAAATCATTGAATCAGTCAACCATTCGATGAGAATCAGCTACAATCGCCTAAAAGCCTTTATGAGCTTACAAATCACCAAATCCATCAACCGTTCGATGAGAATCAACTTTAATCACATAACAAGGCATTTTGAGCTTACAAATCACTGAATCGGTCAACCGTTTGATGAGACTTAGCTACAATCACGTAACAGGCCATTCTGAGCTTACAAATCACTGAATCGGTCAATCGTTTGATGAGACTCAGCTACAATCATGTAACAAGCCATTCTTAGCTTACAAATCACCGAATCGATCAACCGTTTAATGAGAATCAGCTAAAATCATGTAACAAGCCATTCTAAGCTTAAAAATCACCTAATCAGTCAACCGTTCAATTAGAATCAATTACAATAATGTAATAAGCCATTCTGAGCATACAAATCTCTGAATTGGTCAATCGTTTGATGAGAATTAGCTACAATCACGTAACAAGCCATTTTGAGCTTACAAATCACCAAATCGGTCAACTATTTGATGAGAATCAACTACAATCAGGTAAGAAGCCATTCTGAGCTTACAAATCATCGAGTCGGTCAACCGTTCGATTAGAATCAGTTACAATCACGTAACAAGCCATTTTGAACTTACAAATAACTGAATCGGTCAACCGTTTGATGAGACTCAGCTTCAATTATGTAACAAGCCTTTATGAGCTTACAAATCATCGAATCAGTCAACCGTTCGATTAGAATCAATTACAATAATAGAATCGGTGAACCGTTCAATGAGAATCAGCTACAATTATGTAACAAGCTATTCTGACCTTACAAATCACCGAATGGATTAACTGTTCAATGATAATCAACTACAATCATGTAACAAGCTATTCTATTTGGTGATTTGTAAGCTAAGAATAGCTTGTTATGTGTCGGAGCTGATGCTCAGAATGACTTGTTACGTGATAGTAGCTGATTTTCATTAAATGATTGACCGATTTAGTGATTTGTAAACTCAGAATAGCTTGTTACTTGATTTATCTGATTCTCATCAAATGGTTGACCGATTTGGTGATTTTTAAGTTTAGAAAGGCTTTTTACGTGATTGTAGCTGATTTGGTGATTTGTAAGATCAGAATGGCTTGTTACGTGGTTGTAATTGATTTTCATCAAATGGTTGACCGATTCGGTGATTTATAAGGTTAGAAGGGCTTGTTACGTCATTATAATTGATTCTCACCAAACGGTTGACCGACTCAATGATTTGTAAGATCAGAATGGCTCGTTACGTGATTGTAGTTGATTCTCATCGAACGGTTGACCGATTCGGTGATTTGTAAGCTCAGAATGGCTTGTTAACAGTTGCCCGATTTGGTGATTGTAAGGTCAGAATGGTTTGTTACGTGATTGTAGCTGATTCTCATCGCATGGTTGACCGTTTTGGTGATCTATAAGCTCAGAATGGCTTGTTACGTGCTTGTAATTGATTCTCATCGAACAGTTGACTGATTTGATGATTTGTAAGCTTAGAATGGCTTATTATATGATTGTAGCTGATTCTCATCAAACGGTTAACCGATTTGGTGATTTGTAAGCTTGAAATGGCTTGTTATGTGATTGTTGCTGATTCTCATCGAACGGTTGATCGATGTAGTAATTTGTAAGCTCAGAATGGCTTGTTATGTGATTGTTATTGATTCTAATCAGACGGTTGATTGATTGTGTGATTTGTAAGCTCAGAATGACTTGTTAGATGATTGTAATTGATTCTCATCGAACGGTTGACTGATTCGATGATTTATAAGCTCAGAGTGGCTTGTTACATGATTATAATTGATTCTCTTCGAATGATTGACCGATTCGGTGATTTGTAAGCTCAGAATAGCTTGTTACGTAATTGTAGCTTATTCTCCTCGAACGATTGACCGAATCAGTGATTTGTAAGCTCAAAATGGCTTGTTACATAATTGTAGCTGATTCTCATCAAACGGTTGGCCAATTCGGTGATTTGTAAGCTTAGAATTGCTTGTTACGTGATTGTAGATAATTCTCATTGAATGAATGATCGATTTGGTGATTTGTAAGCTCAGAATGGCTTGTTACATGATTATAGGCGATTCTCATCCAACGGTTGATCGATTCGATGATTTGCAAGCTTAGAATGGCTTTTTACATGATTGTAGCTGATTCTCATCGAATGGTTGACCAATTCGATGATTTGTAAGGTCAGAATGGCTTGTTACATGATTGTAGCTTATTCTCATTGAACGGTTGACCGAATCGGTTATTTGTAAGCTCAAAATAGCTTGTTACGTGATTGTAATTGATTCTCATCAAATGGTTGACTGATTTAGTGATTTGTAAGCTTAGAATGGCTTGTTACGTTATTGTAATTGATTCTCATCGGTTGACCGATTTGATAATTTGTAAGCATAGAATGGCTCGTTAACTGATTGTAGCTGATTCTCATCGAACCTTTGACCAATTTGGTGATTTGGAAGCTCAAAATGGCTTGTTATATGATTGTAGCTTATTCTCATTGAACAGTTGATAGATTTAGTGAGTTGTAAGCTTAGAATGGCTTGTTACATGATTGTAGCTGATTCTCATCAAACAGCTGACCGATTGGGTGATTTGTAAAATCAAAATAGCTTGTTACGTGATTGTAGCTGATTTTCATCGAACAGTTGACTGATTCAGTGATATATAAGCTCAGAATGGCTTGTTACATAATTGTAATTAATTCTCATCGAATGGTTTACTGATTCGGTGATTTGTAAGATCATAATGGCTTATTTTATGATTGTAGCTGATTCTCATCGAACGGTTGATCGATTCAGTAATTTGTAAGCTCAAAATGGCTTGTTACGTGATTGTAGCTGATTCTCATCAAACGGTTGATCGATTTGGTAATTTGTCAGCTCAGAATGACTTGTTACATGATTGTAATTAATTTTCATCGAACAGTTGGCCGATTTGATGATTTGTAAGCTCAGAATGGCTTGTTACATGATTGTAATTTTTTCTCATCAAATGGTTGACCCCTTCGGTGATTTGTAAGCTCAGAATGGCTTGTTAGGTGATTGTGGCTGATTCTCATGAAACGGTTGACCGGTTCGGTGATTTGTAAGCTTAAAATGCCTGATTACGTGATTGTAGTTGATTCTCATCGAAGGGTTGACCAATTCAGCAATTTTTATGCTCAGAATGGCTTGTTACACGAATATAGTTGATTCTCATCGAACTGTTGACCGATTCAAAGATTTGTAAGCTTAGAATGGCTTATTACGTGATTGTAGTTGATTCTCATTGAACGGTTGACCGATTCGATAATTTGTACGCTCAGAATGTCTTGTTACATGATTATAATTGATTGTCATCGAACGGTTGACCGATTCAGTGATTTGTAAGCTTAGAATGGCTTCTTATATGATTGTAACTGATTCTCATCAAATGGTTGACCGATTCGGTGATTCATAAGTTCAGAATGGATTGTTACATGATTGTAATTGATTCTCATCGAACGGTTGTCCGATTCTGTGATTGTAGTTGATTCTCATTGAACAGTTGATCGATTTCCTGATTTGTAAGCTTAGAATGGCTTATTACATGATTGTAGCTGATTCCCATTGAATGATTGATTGATTCAGTGATTTGTACGCTCAGAATGGCTTGTTACAAAATTGTCATTGTTTCTCATCGAACAGTTGACCTATTCGGTGATTTGTAAGCTCAGAATGGCTTGTTACATGATTGTAATTGATTCTCATCGAATGGTTGACCGATTCGATGATTTGTAAGCTAAGAATGGCTTGTTACATTATTGTAATTCATTATCATCGAACAATTGACCGATTCTATCATTTGTAAACTCAGAATAGCTTGTTACGTGATTGTAGCTGATTCTCATCGAACGGTTGACTGATTCAATGATTTATATAATTAGAATGGCTTGTTATGTGATTGTAATTGATTCTCATCGAACGGTTGACTGATTCAATGATTTTTAAGCTCAGACTGACTTGTTATGTGATTGTAATTGATTCTGATTGAACAGTTGACCGATTTGGTGATTTGTAAGCTCAGAATGGCCTGTTAAGTAATTATAGCTAATTCTCATCGAACAGTTGACCAATTTGGTGATTTGTAAGCTCAAAATGGATTGCTACATGATTATAGCTTATTCTCATTGAACGGTTGACAGATTTAGTGATTTGTAAGCTCAGAATGGTTTGTTACCTTATTGTAGCTGATTCTCATCAAACGGTTGACTGATTCAGTGATTTGTAAGCTCATAATGGCTTGTTACGTGTAACTGATTCTCATCGAACGGTTGACCGATTCGATGATTTGTAAGATCAAAATAGCTTGTTACATGATTGTAATTGATTCTCATCGAACGGTTGACCGATTTGGTGATTTGTAAGCTCAAAATGGCTTGTTATGTCATTGTAATTTATTCTCATCGAACAGTTGACCAATTCGATGATTTGTAAGATTAGAATAGCTTGTTACGTGATTATAGCTGATTCTCATTGAACGATTGACCGATTTAATGATTTGTAAGTTCAAAATAGCTTGTTATGTGATTGTAGCTGATTCTCATCGAACGGTTGATCGATTTGGTGATTTGTAAGCTCGCAAGGCTTGTTACGAGATTGTCGCTAATTCTTATCGAACGGTTGACCAACTCATTGATTTGTAAGCTCATAATTGCTTTTTACATGATTATAATTGATTCTCATCGAATGGTTGACCAATTCGGTGATTTCTAAGCTCAGAATGGCTTGTTACATGATTGTAGCTGATTCTCATTGAACCGTTGACCTATTCAGTGATTTGTAAGCTCAGAATGGCTAGTTACATGATGGTAATTAAATCTCATCGAATGGTTCATCGATTCGATGATTTATACAGTCAGAATGGCTTGTTACATGATTGTAGTAGATTCTCATCAAACGGTTTACCGCTTCGGTGATTTGTAAGCTTAGAACGGCTTGTTACATTATTGTAGCTGATTCTCATCGAACAGTTGACAAATTTGGTGATTTGTATGCTTAGAATGGCTTGTTACATGATTGTAGCTTATTCTCATCAAATGATTGACTGATTCGATGATTTGTAAGCTTCGAATGGCTTGTTATGTTATTGTAGCTAATTCTCATTAAACAGTTGACCGATTCGGTGATTTGTAAGCACAGAATGACTTGTACGTGATTGTAGCTAATTGTCATTGAACGGTTGACCCATTTGGTGATTTGTAAGCTCAAATTCACTTGTTACGTGATTGTAATTTATTCTCATCAAACGGTTAATCGATTTGGTGATTTATTGATGCAAGGGCAAGACCCAAAGGAGCCAAACTATGGCACACCCTAAGGATCTGGCCTGCTCAACAACACACGAAGGAAACAACACACAAATAATGAGAGAGAGAATGTAGAATATTTCATAAATGTTCATCAAATAGAATCTGTCAAAAATCTCAAATCTTCAAAAAGTGAGGATCTGTCAAAAATCGCTAATCTTCTATCTCCTATCTTCTATCTAAACTGCCTCCTAAACTACAACCAACAACTACATTTATACAAGAGTCTACCAAACTGAGTCGACCTTCAGATCCACAATCAACGGAAGTAACGGTCAGATTTGGGACCACACGCTTCCCAATGATGGAATCTAACATTAAATCCATGACCCAACATAAATGCAAAAGTCGACTCGACAGAAAATCAAAAGAAGTAAACTCCATAAGCAAGGATGACTTCTTACGTGATTATAGTTGATTCTCATCAAACAGTTGATCGATTCGGTGATTTATAAGCTCAGAATGGCTTGTTACGTGATTGCAATTGATTCTCATCGAATGGTTGCCCGATTCGGTGATTTGTAAGATCAAAATGGGTTGTTACATGATTGTAGCTGATTCTCATTAACGGTTGATCAATTCGGTAATTTGTAAGCTAAGAATGGCTTGTTACGTGATTGTAACTGATTCTCATTGAACGGTTGATCAATTCAATGAATTGTAAGCTCAAAATAGTTTGTTACATGATTGTAGTTGATTCTCATCGAATGATTGACTGATTCAGTGATTTGTAAGCTCAGAATGGTTTGTTACATGATCATCGAATGGTTGACTGATTCGATGATTTGTATGCTCAAAATGGCTTGTTACATGATTGTAGCTGATTCTCATCAAATGGTTAACTGATTCAGTGATTTGTATGCTTAGAATGGCTTGTTACGTGAATATAGCTGGTTCTCATCGAACGGTTGACCTATTCGATGATTTGTAAGCTCAGAATGGCTTGTTATGTGATTATAGTTGATTCTCATCAAACGGTTGACCGATTCGATGATTTGTATGCTCAAAATGGCCTATTACATGATTGTAGCTGATTCTCATCAAACAGTTGACCAATTCAAAGTTTTGTAAGCTTAGAATGGCTTATTACATGATTGTAGCTGATTCTCATCGAATGGTTGATCGATTCAATGATTTGTATGCTCAGAATGTCTTGTTACATGATTATAATTGATTCTCATTAAACAGTTGACCTATTCGGTGATTTGTAAGCTCAAAATAGCTTGTTATGTGATTGTAATTGATTCTCATGAAACGGTTGACTGATTCGGTGATTTGTAAGCTCAGAATGACTTGTTATATTATTGTAATTGATTCTCACCGAATGGTTGACCGATTCAGTGATTTGTAAGCTTAGAATGGCTTATTACATCATTGTAGCTGATTCTCATCGAACAATTAACTGATTTAGTGATTTGTACACTCAGAATGGCTTGTTACGTCATTGTAATTTTTTTTCATCAAACGATTGACCTATTCGGTGATTTGTAAGTTCAGAATGGCTTGTTACATGATTGTAATTGATTCTCATCAAACAATTGACTGATTTTGTGATTTGTAAGCTTAGAATAGCTTTTTACATGATTGTAGCTGATTCTCATCGAATTGTTGACCGATTCGATGATTTGTATGATCAGAATGGCTTGTTACGTGATTATAATTGATTCTCATTGAATAACTGACTGATTCAGTGATTTGTAAGCTCAAAATCACTTGTTACATGATTGTAATTGATTCTCACCAAATGGTTGACCAATTTGATGATTTGTAAGCTCAGAATGGCTTGTTAAGTGATTGTAACTGAGTCTCATCAAATAGTTGATCGATTCGGTGATTTGTAAGCTTATAGTGGCTTGTTACGTGATTGTAGTTACATTGAACTGTTGACCGATTCAATGATTTGTAAACTCAGAATGACTTGTTACGTGATTGTAGTTGATTCTTATCCAATGGTTGATAGATTCAGTGATTTCTAAGCTCAGAATGGCTTATCACATGATTGTAGCTAATTCTCATCGAATGATTGACCAATTAGGTGATTTGTAAGCTCAGAATGGCTTGTTATGTGAGTGTAATTGATTCTCATCGAATGATTGATAAATTTAGTGATTTGTCAACTCAGAATGGCTTGTTACATGATTGTAATTGATTCTCATCGATTGTTGACCGATTTGGTGATTTGTAAGCTCAGAATGACTTGTTACATGATTGTAGCTGATTCTCATTGAACGGTTGACTGATTCAATGATTTGTAAGCTTAGAATGGCTTGTTACTTGATTGTAGCTGATTCTCATCGACCGGTAGACTGATTCAGTGATTTGTATGCTGAGAATGGCTTGTTACATGATTATAATTGATTCTCATTGAACAGTTGACTAATTCAGTGATTTTTAAGCTCAGAATAACTTGTTACGTGATTGTAGCTGATTCTCATCGAACAATTGACCAACTCAGTGATTTGTATGCCTAGAATGGCTTGTTACGTGATTGTAACTGATTGTCATCGAACAGTTGACCAATTTAATGATTCGGTGATTTTTTAGCTCAAAATGGCTTGTTACGTGATTGTAGTTGATTCTCATCAATTCGTTGACTGATTTGGTGATTTGTAACCTAAGAATGCCTTGTTACATGATTGTAGCTACTTCTCATCGAACTATTGATTGATTCAGTGATTTGTAAGATCAGAATGACTTGTTATGTGATTGTAGCTAATTCTCATGAAACATTTGATGGATTTAATGATTTGTCAATTCAGAATGGCTTGTTATGTCATTGTACCTAATTCTGATCAAACGGTTGATAGATTCGGTGATTTTTAAGTTCATAATAGTTTGTTACGTGATTGTAGTTTATTCTCATCGAACGGTTGACCGATTCATTGATTTGTAAGCTCAGAATGACTTGTTAAGTGATTGTAATTGATTCTCATCCAACAATTGACCGATTCATTGATTTATAAGCTCAGAATGGCTTGTTAGGTGATTGTAGCTGATTCTCATCGAATAGATGACTGACTTGGTGTTTTGTAATCTTAGAATGGGTTGTTACATGATTGTAGCTGATTCTCATCGAAAAGTTGACCGATTTAATGATTTGTAAGCTCAGAATGGCTTGTTACATGATTGTAGCTGATACTCATCGAAAGGTTGATCGACTTGGTGATTTGTAGGGTTAGAATGGCTTGTTACATGAGTGTAGCTGATTTTAAAGCCCATTCTGAGTTTACAAATCACTGAATCCATCAATCGTTCAATGAGCATTAGTTACAATTACGTAACAAGCCATTATGAGCTTACAAATCACTGAATTGGTCAACTCTTAGATGAGAATCAACTACAATCACATAACAAGCTATTTTGAGCTTACAAATAACCAAATCGGTCAACCGTAAGGTAAGAATCAATTAAAATCATGTAATATGCAATTTTGAGCTGACAGGTCACCAAATTGGTCAATTATTTGATGACAATCAGCTACAATCACGTTAAGGGCCATTCAGAACTTACAAATCACCAAATCGGTCAACCGTTCAATGAGAATTAGCTACAATCACATAACAAGCCATTCTGAGCTTTCAAATCATCGAATCATTCAAGTGTTTAGAGAATCAGCTACAATCATGTATCAAGCCATTCTGAGCTTACAAATCATCGAATTGGTCAACCGTTCGATGAGCATCAGATACGATCATGTAACAAGCTATTTTGAGGTTATAAATCACCAAATCGGTCAACTGTTTGATGAGAATAAATTAAAATCATGTATCAAGCCATTCCAAGCTTACAAATCAATGAATTGGTAAACTGTATGATGAGAATCAATTACAATCACATAACAAGTCATTCTTAGTGTACAAATCACCAAATCAGTCAATTGTTCGATGAGAATCAGCTACAATCATGTAACAAGCCATTCTGACCTTACAAATCACTGAATCAGTTAACCGTTTGATGAAAATAAACTACAATCACGTAAAAAGGCATTCTGAGCTTACAAATCACCGAATCGGTCAACCATTCGATGAGATTCAGCTACAATCACGTAACAAGCCATTATGAGCTTACAAGTCACTGAATCGGTCAACCCTTCGATGAGAATCAGCTAGGATGATGTAACAAGCCATTCTAGACTTACAAATCTCTGAATCGGTCAACCGTTTGATGATAATCAGCTACAATCACATAACAAGCCATTCTGACTTGACAAATCACTGAATCGGTCAACTGTTCGATGAGAATCAGCTACACTGACGTAACAAGCCATTTTGAGCTTACAAATCACCAAAACGGTGAACTGTTCGATGCGAATCAGTGACAATCACGTAAGAAGCCATTTTGAGCTACAAATCAGTGAATCAATCAACTATGAATGATAGTTAGCTACAATCACGTAAGAAGCCTTTTTGAGCTTTAAAATCACCAAATCGGTTAACCGTACAATGAGAATCAGATAAATCAAGTAACAGGCCATTATGAGCATACAAATCATCGAATTGATCAACAATTTGATGAGAAACAATTACAATCATGTAACAAAGCATTCTAAGCTTACAAATCATTGAATCGATCAATGAGAATCAGCTACAATGACGTAACAACCCTTGCTGAGCTTACAAATCATCAAATCAGTCAACCGTTCAATGAGAATCAGCTACAAATCATCGACTTGGTCAACCATCTGATAAGAATTAGCTACAATCATGTAACAAGCCTTTCTAAGCTTACAAATCATCGAATCGGTCAACCGTTTGATAAAAATCAACTACAATTAGGTAACAAACCATTCTGAGCTTACGAATCACCGAATCAGTCAACCGTTCAATGAGAATCAATTACAATCACTCAACAAGCAATTCAGAGCTTACAAATCATAGAATTGGTCAATTGTTCGATGAGAATCAGCTACAATCATGTAACAAGACATTCTGATAGTAAAAAATCACTGAATCGGTCATCTAATCGATGAGAATCAGCTACAATCATGTAACAAGTGATTCTGAGCTGACAAATCACCGTATCGATCAACCGTTTGATGAGAATCAATTACAATCATGTAACAAGCCATTATGAGCATACAAATCATCGAATTGGTCAACTGTTTGATGAGAATCAGCTACAATCATGTAACAAGCCATTCTGAGCTTACAAATCATCGAATTCATCAACCGTTTGATGAGAATCAATTACAATTACGTAACAAGCTATTCTTAGCTTAATTTTCAATGAATCGGTCAACCGTTCGATGAGAATCAATTACAATCACGTAACAAGCTATTCTAAGATTACAAATTATTGAATCGGTCAACCATTTGATGAGAATGAGCTACGTTCATGTCATTCTAAGCTTACAAATCATCGAATTGGTCAACCATTCAACAAGAATCAACTACAATCACGTAACAAGCCATTCTGAGCTTATAAATCATGAAATTGGTCAACTGTTCGATGAGATTCAACTACAATCACGTAACGAGCCATTCTGAGCTTACAAATCATTGAGTCGGTCAACCGTTCAATGACAATCAACTAAAATTATGTAACACGCCATTCTGAGCTTACAAATCACTGAATCGATCAACCGTTTGATGAGAATCAGCTACAATCATGTAATAAGCCATTCTAAGCTTACAAATCAATGAATCGGTCAACTGTTCGATGGAATCAATTACAATCACATAACAAGCCATTCTGAGCTTACAAATCACCAAATCGGCCAACCGTTTGATGAGAATTAGCTACAATCACATAACAAGCCATTCTGATCTTACAAATCGCTGAATTGATCAACCATTCGATTAGAATCAGCTACAATCATGTAACAAGTCATTATGAGATTATAATTTATCGAATTGGTCAAACGTTCGATGAGAATCAGCTACAATAATGTAACAAGCCATTCTGAGCTTTCAAATCATCGAATAGCTCAACTGTTCGATGAGAGTCATGTACAATTTCATGTAACAAGAAATCACTGAATCGGTCAGCCATTCGGTGAGAATCAATTACACTCATGTAACAAGCCGTTCTGAGCATACAAATCACCAAATCAATCTACTGGAAGATGAGAATCAATTATAATCATGTAACAAGCCATTCTGAGGTTACAAATCACTGAATCGGTCAACCGTTCATGAGAATCAAGTACAATCACGTAACAAGCCAATCTGTGCTTAAAAATCACCAAATCAGTCAACCATTCAATGAGAATCAGGTACAATTATGTAACAAGAAATTCTAAGCTTACAAATCATCAAATTGGTCAATCGATCAATGAAAATCAGCTACAATCATGTAACAAGCCATTCTAAGATTACAAATAATCGAATCAGTTAACCATTCGGTGAGAATCAGTTATAATCATGTAACAAGCTATTCTGAGCTTACAAATCACCGAATTGGTCAATCGTTTGATGAGAATCAGCTACAATCATGTAACAAGCCATTATGGGCTTACAAATGACTGAATCAGTTAACCGTTCGATGAGAATAAGCTATAATCACGTAACAAGCCATTATGATCTTACAAATCACCGAATCGGTCAACCGTTCGATGAGAATCACCTACAATCTCATAACAAGCCATTCGGAGCTTACAAATCACTGAATCTATCAACTGTTTATGATAATCAGTTAGAATCACGTAACAAGTCATTCTAAGCTTACAAATCATTGAATCGGTCAACCATTCGATTAGAATCGGCTACAATCATGTAACAAGCCATTATGAGCTTAAAAACCACCAAATCGGTCAACTGTTCAATGAGAATCAAATACAATAACGTAACAAGCCATTCTGAGCTTACAAATCACCAAATTGGTCAACTATTTGATGAGAATCAACTACAATCAGGTAACAATCCATGTTGTGATTACAAGTCACTGAATCGGTCAACCGTTTGATGAGATTCAGCTACAATCACGTAAAAAGCTATTCTAAGCTTACAAATCACTGAATTGGAGCTTAGAAATCACGGAATCGATGAACGTACGATGAGAATAAATTACAATCACGTAACAAGCCATTTTTACGTTACAAATTATCAAATTGGTTAACCGTTCGATGAGAATCACCTACAATCACATAACAGCCATTCTGAGTCTACAAATCATCAAATCGGTCAACCATTTGATGAGAATCAATTACAATCACGTAACAAGCCATTATGAGCTTACAAATCATCGAATCGGTGAACTGTTAGATGAGAATAGCTACAATCATATAACAAGCCACTCTGAGCTAACAAATGATCGAATCGGTCAACCGTTCGATGAGAATCAACTACAATCACGTAACAAGCCATTCTAAGTTTACAAATCACTAAATCGGTGAACTTTTCAATGAGAATCAGGTACAATCACGTAACAAGAAATTTTGAGCTTACAAATAACTGAATCGGTCAACTATTTGACGAGAGTTAGCTATAATTTCACGTATAAAGTCATTTTAAGCTTACAAATCATAGAATCAATTAACCGTTTGATAAGAATCAATTACAATCACGCAACAAGCCATTCGGAGCTTACAAATCACCAAATCATCAATGGTAACGTGAGAATCAATTAAAATCACGTAACAAGCCATTCTGAGCTTACAAATCATTGAATTGTTCAACCGTTCGATTAGAATTAGCTACAATCACGTTACAAGGCATTCTGAACATAGAAATCACCGAATCGGTCAACCGTTCGATAAGAATCAGCTACAATCACATAACAAGCCATTCTGAGCTTACAAATCATTGAATCGGTCAAGCGTTTAATGAGAATTAGCTACAATCACGTATGAAGCCATTCTGAATTTAAAAATCTCCGAATCGATCAATGGTTCGATGAGCATCAGCTACAATCACATATAAAGCTATTTTGAGCTTACAAATCACTGAATCAGTTAACAGTTTGATGAGAATAAATTACAATCATGTAACAAACCATTCCAAGCTTACAAATCACCAAATCGGTAAACCGTACGACGTGAATCAATTACAATAACATAACAAGCCATTCTGAGTGTACAAATCACTGAATCGGTCAACCTTTCGATGAGAATCAGCTACAATCACGTAACAAGCTATTCTGACATTACAAATCATGGAATTGGTCAACTATTTATGAGAATCAGCTACAATCACGTAACAAGAAATTTAATACTTACAAATCACTTAATCGATCAACCATTCGATGAGAATCAGGTACAATCATGTAACAAGAAATACTAAGCTTAGAAATCACTGAATCAGTCAACCATTCGATGAGAATCAATTACAATCATGTAACAAGCCATTGTGAGCTTACAAATCATCGAATCGGTCAACCATTCAATGAGAATTATCTACAATCACGTAACAAGCCATTCTGAGCTTACAAATCACTGAATCAATCAACTGTTTGATGAGAATCAGCTACAATCACGTTACAAGCCATTTTGAACTTACAAATCACCAAATTGGTCAACCGTGCAATGAGAATCAACTATAATCATGTAACAAGCTATTTTGAGATTACAAATCACCAAATTGGTCAATCATTTGATGAGAAGCAGCTACAATAATGTAACAAGCCATTTCTGAGCTTACAAATCACTGAATCGGTCAACCGTTCGATGAGAATCAATTACAATCCTGTAACAAGCCATTCCAAGATTATAAATCACTGAATTGGTCAACCGTAAGGTGAGAAACAATTACAATCATGTAACAAGTCATTCTGAGGTTACAAATCACTAAATCACTCAATTGTTTAGAGAGAATCAGCTACAATCACATAACAAGCCATTCTGAGCTTACAAATCATCGAATCGGTCAACTGTTCGATGAGAATCAGCTACAATCACGTAACAAGAAAGTTTGAGCTTACAAATCACCGAATCGGTCAACTGTTCGATGAGACTCAGCTACAATCATGTGAGAAGCCATTCTAAGTTTACAAATCACTGAATCGGTCAATTGTTGGATGAGAATCAGTTACAATCACTTAACAAGCAATTCTAAGATTAAAAATCATGGAATCAGTCAACCGTTTCATGAGAATCAGCTACAATCACGTAACAAGCCATTCTGAGCTTACAAATCACTGAATCGGTCAACCGTTCAATGAGAATCAGCTAAAATCATGTAACAAGCCATACCAAGCTTACAAATGACCAAATCAGTCAACCGTTTGATAAGCATCAGCTATAATCATGTAACAAGCCATTATGAGCTTGGAAATTATTGAATCAGTCAACCGTTCAATGAGTATCAGCTATATTCACGTAACAAGCCATTTTGAGCTTAGAAATCATTGAATAGGTCAATCATTTGATAAGAATCAACTACAATCATGTAATAGTCCATTCTGAGCTTACAAATCATCAAATCGGTCAACCGTTGGATGAGAATCAGCTACAGTCACATAACAAGCCATTATTAGCTTACAAATCACCAAATTTGTCAACTATTTTACGAGAATCAGCTAGAATCATGTAACAAGCCATTCTAAGCTTAAAAATCACTAAATCGATCAACCATTCGATTAGAATCAATTACAATCATGTAACAAGCCATTCTGAGCATTTAAATCACCTAATCGGTCAACTGTTCGATGAGAATTAGCTACAATCACGTAACAAGCCATTTTGAGCTTACAAATCACTGAGTTGGTCAACCATTCGATGAGAATCAATTACAATCATGTAACAAGCCATTCCAAAATTACAAATCACTAAATCAGTCAAAGTATGATGAGAATGAATTATAATCATGTAACAAGCCATTTTGAGCTTACAAATTATTGAATTGGTCAACTGGTCCATGAGAATAAGGTACAATCACGTAACAACCCATTCTTAGCTTACAATTTACCGAACTGATAAACCATTCGATGAAAATTATCAACAATCATGTAACAAGCCATTTTGAGCTTAGAAATCCATAATCAGTCAACTGTCTGATGATAATTAGGTACGATCATGTAACAAGCTATTCTGAGCTTACAAATCACTAAATCGGTCAACCATTTGATGACAATCAACTACAATCATGTAACAAGCCATTTCAAGCTTACAAATCACTGACTCAATCAACTGTTCGATGAGAATCAGCTACAATCACATAACAAGCCATTTTGATTAGAAATCACGGAATCAATCAACCATCTAATGAGAATTAGCTACGATCACGTAACAAGCCATTAGGAGCTTATAAATCATCGAATCGGTCAACCGTTCGATGAGAATCAGCTACAATCACATAAAAAGCATTCTGAGCTTACAACTCACCGAATTGGTCAACCATTCGATGAGAATCAGCTTTGATCACATAACAAGCTATTCCAAGCTTACAAATCACAGAATCAATCAACCGTTCGATGAGAATCAGCTACACTCACGTAACAAGCCATTCTGAGCATCCAAATCACTGAATTGGTCAACCGTTCGAAGAGAATCAGCTACAATAATGTAACAAGATATTCTGAGCTTACAAATCACCGAATCAATCAACCATTCGATGAGAATCAGCTACAATCATGTAAAAAGCCATTTTGAGCTTACAAATCATCAAATCGGTTAACGGTTTGATGAGAATCAACTATAATCATGTAACAAGCCATTATGAGCTTCCAATCATCGAATGCGTCAAATGTTTGATGAGAATAAGCTACGATCATGTAACAAGCCATTCTTAGCTTACAAATTACCGAATCGGTGAACCGTTTGATGAGAATCAATTTCAATCACGTAACAAGTCATTCTCATCTTACAAATCACTAAATCGGTCAACCGTTAGATGAGAATCAGCTACAATCATGTAACAAGTCATTCTGAGCTTACAAATCACTGAATCGATCAACCGTTCGATGAGAATCAGCTACAATCGCGTAACAAGCCATTCTGAGCTTACAAATCATTGAATCGGTCAACGGTTTGATGAGAATCAATTACAATCATGTAACCAGCCATTATGAGCTTAGAAATCATCGAATCGGTCAACCGTTTGATGATAATCAATTACAATCACGTAACAAGCTATTTTCAGCTTATAACTCACCGAATCAGTTAACCGTTCAATTAGAATTAGCTACAATCACATAACAAGCCATTCTGAGCTTACAAATCACTGAATCGGTGAATCGTTTGATCAGCATCAGCTTCGACCACGTAACAAACCATTCGAAGCTTACAAATCACCGAATCAGTTAACCGTATGATGAGAATCAATTACAATCACATAACAAACTATTCTTAGCGTACAAATTACTGAATCGATCAACCGTTCGATGAGATGAGCTATAATCAGGTAACAAGCCATTATGAGCTTACAAATCACCGAATCAGTTAGTCGTTTAATGAGAATCAGCTACAGTTACATAACAAACCATTTTGAGCTTTCAAATCACTGAAATGGTCAAGCGTTTTATGAGAATAAGGTACAATCACGTAACAAGCCATGCTGAGCTTAAAAATCACCGAATCGGTCAACCGTTCAATAAGAATTAGATACAATCACGTAACAAGCTATTTTGAGATTACAAATCATCAAATTGGTCAACCGTTCGATGAGAATCAATTACAATCTCTTAACAAGCCATTCTGAGCTTACAAATCACCAAATCGATCAACCGTTCAATGAAAATCAGCTATAATCACGTAAGAAAGCCATTATGAGCTCACAAATCACCGAATCGGTCAATCATTCAATGAGAATCAGTTACGATCACGTATCAAGCCATTCTGAGCTTACAAATCACTAAATCTATCAACCGTTCGATGAGAATCAACTACCATCATGTAACAAGCCATTCTCATCTTACAAATCACTAAATCAATCAACCATTAGATGACAATTAGTTACAATCATGGAACAAGCCATTCTGAGCTTACAAATCATTGAATTGGTCATTCATTTGATGATAATCAATTACAATCACGGAACTAGCCAATCTAAGATTACAAATCACCGAATCGGTTAACCGTAAGGTTAGAATCAATTACAATTAGGTAACAAGCCATTCTGAGTTTACAAATCACTAAATCGATCAATCATTCAATGAGAATCAGCTACAATCACATAACAAGCCATTCTGAGCTAACAAATCATTGAATCAGTCAACCGTTCGATGAGAATCAGCTACAATTACATAACAAGCCATTCTAAGCTTACAAATCATTAAATCGGTCAACTGTTTGATGAGAATCAATTACAATCACTGAACAAGCAATTTTGAGCTAACAAATCATTGAATTGGTCAACCGTTTGATGAAAATCAGCTACAATCATGTAACAAGCCATTCTAACCTTACAAATCACTAAATCGGTCAACCGTTTGATGAGAATCAGCTACAATCATGTAACAAGCCATCCTGCACTTACAAGTCACTGAATCGGTCAATCGTTCGATGAGAATCAATTACAATCATGAAACAAGCCATTCTAAGCTTTCAAATCACTGAATTGGTCAACCGTTAGATGAGAATCAGCTACAATCATGTAACATGCCATTCTAAGCTTACAAATCACTGAATCGGTCAACTGTTTGATGAGAATCAATTACAATCATGTAACAAGCTATTCTAAGCTTAGAACTCACTGAATTGGTCAACCGTTCGATGAAAATTAGCTACAATCACGTAACAAGCTATTTTGAGCTTACAAATCATCGAATCAGTCAATCGTTCAATCAAAATCAGCTACAATCATGTAACAAACTATGTTGAGCTTAGAAATCATTGAATCGGTCAACCATTTGATGAGAACTAGCTATAATCACGTAACAAGTCATTCTAAGCTTACAAATAACCGTATCGGTCAACCATTCGATGAGAATTAACTACAATCATGTAACAAGGCATTGTAAGCTTAGAAATCACCGAATCGGTGAACCATTCAATGAGAGTCAGCTATAATCATGTAACAAACCATTTTGAGCTTACAAATCACCGAATCGATTAACTATTGATGAGGATCATTTATAATCATCGAACAAACCATTCTCAGCCTAAAAATCACCAAATCGGTCAACCATTCAATGAGAATCAGTTATAATCACGTAAAAAAGCTATTCTGAGCTTGCAAATCACCGACTTGGTCAACCGTTCGATGAGAATAAGCTACGATCACGTAACAAGCCATTCTGAGCTTACAAATCCTAGAATCTATCAACCGTTCAATAAGAATCAGCTATCATCATGTAATAAGCCATTCTGAGCTTACAAATCATCGAATCGGTCAACCGTTCGATGAGAATTAGCTACAATCACCTATGAAGCCATTCTGAGCTGACAAATCACCGAATCGGTCAACCATTCGATAAGCATTAGCTACAATCATGTAACGAGCTATTCTCAGATTACAAATCATTGAATCGGTCAACTCTTCGATAAGAATCAATTACAATCACATAACAAGCCATTCTGAGCTTACAAATTACTGAATCGATCAACCGTTTGATGAGAATCAGCTACAATCACATAAAAAGCCATTCTAAGCTTACAAATCAATGAATCGGTCAACCATTCGATGAGAATCAACTACAATCACATAACAAGCCATTCTGAGATTACAATTCACGATCGGTAAACCATTCGATGAGAATCAGCTACAATCACGTAACATGTCATTCTAAGCTTATAAATTGCCGAATCGGTCAACCGTTTGATGAGAATCAATTACAATCATGTAACAAGCCATTATGAGCTTACAAATCCTTGAATCGGTCAACAGTTTTATGAGAATAAGCTACAATCATGTAAAAGGTCATTCAGAGCTTACAAATCATTGAATCAGTCAACTGTTCGATGAGAATCAGCTACAATCACAGAACAAGCCATTCAAAGTTTACAAATCACCGAATCAGTCAACCATTCGATGAGAATGAGCTACAATCATGTAACAAGACATTCTGAGCTGACAAATCATCGAATCGGTCAACCGTTCGATATGAATCAGCTACAATCACGTAACGAGCCATTCAAAGCTTACAAATCACCAAATCGATCAACCGTTCGATGAGAATCACCTAAAATCACGTAACAAGCCATTCAGAGTTTATAAATCACCAAATCAACTACAATCCACGTAACAAGCTATTCTAAGCTTACAAATCACCGAATTAGTCAACCGTTCGATGAGAGTCAGCTACAATTTCACGTAACAAGCCATTTTTAGGTTACAAATCACTGAGTCGGGCAACCGTTCAATGAGAATCAATTACAATCAGGTAACAAGCCATTTTGAGCTTACAAATCACCAAATTAGTCAACTGTAAGGTGAGAATCAATTACAATCATTTAACAAGCCATTCTGAGCTTACGAATCACTGAATCGGTAAACTGGTCGATGAGAATTAGCTACAATCACGTAACAAGAAATTTTGAGCTTACAAATCATCGAATCAGTTAATCGTTCGATGAGAGTCAGCTACAATTTCACGTAACAAGCCATTTTGAGTTGACAATTCTTTGAATCGATCAACCGTTCGATGAGAATCAGCTACACTCTTGTAACAAGTCATTTTGAGCTCAGAAATCATCGAATCGGTCAACCGTTCGATCAAAATCAACTACAATCATGTTTCAAGCCATTCTAAACTTACAAATCACTGAATCGGTCAATCGTTTGATGAGATTTAGCTACAATCAGGTAACAAGCCATTTCAAGCTTTCAAATCACTGAATCGGTCAACCATTCGATGAGAATCAACTACAATCACGTCATAAGCCATTCTGAGCTTACAAATCATCGAATCGGTCAACCGTTCAATGAGAATCAACTACAATCATCTAACAAGCCATTCTAAGCTTACAAATTACTGAATTTGTCAACTGTTTTATGAGAATCAATTGCAATCATGTAACAAGTGATTCTGAGCTTACAAATCACCGGAGCGGTCAACCATTTGATAAGAATTAGCTACAATCACATAACAAGTCATTTTCAGGTTGCAAATCACTGAATCGGTCAACCATTGGATGAGAATCAGCTACAATCACATAACAAGCTATTATGAGATTACAATTTACCGAATTGGTCAATAGTTCGATGAGAATCAGCTACAATCACCTAACAAGCCATTTTGAGCTTACAAATCACCGGATCAGTCTACCATTTCATGAGAATCAATTACAATTATGTAACAAGCCATTATGAGCATACAAATCTCCAAATCGGTCAACCGTTTGATGAGAATCAGCTACATGATCGTAACAAGCCATTCAGAGCTTATAAATCATCGAATCGGTAAACTATTCGATGAGAATTAGCTACAATCACGTAATAAGCCAATATGAGCTTATAAATCACTGAATCAGTCAACCGTTTGATGAGAATCAATTACAATCATGTAACAAGCCATTATGAGCTTACAAATTCTTGAATCGGTCAACAGTTTGATGAGAATCAGCTACAATCACGTAACAAGTCATTCAGAGCTTACAAATCATCGAATCGGTCAACCGTTCGATGAGAATTATCTACAATCACGTAACAAGCCATTCTGAGGTTATAAATCACCAAATCGGTCAACTATTCGATGATAGTCAGCTACAATTTCACGTAACTAGCCATTCTGAGAATACAAATCATTGAATCGGTCAACCGTTTGATGAGAATCAATTACAATCATGTAACAAGCCATTCCGAACTTACAAATCACCAAATCGGTCAACTGGAACATGAAAATCAATTACAATCATGTAACAAGCCATTCTGAGCTTACAAATCATCGAATTGTTCAACCGTTCATGAGAATCTGCTACAATCACGTAACAAGCCATTTTGTGCTTACAAATCATTAAATCAATCAACCGTTCGATGAGAATCAGGTACAATCATGTAACAAGAAATTTTGAGCTTACAAATTGCTTAATCGGTCAAATCGATTGATTAGAATCAACTACAATCACGTAACAAGTCATTCAAAGCTTATAAATCACCGAATCGGTCAAACATTCAATGAGAATCAGCTACAATCACGTAACAAGCCATTATGAGCTCACAAATGACCGAATCAGTTAACCTTTCGATGAAAATCAGCTATAATCAAGTAACAAGCCATTATGAGCTTACAAATCAACGAATTGGTCAACCGTTTGATGAGAATCAACTATAATCACGTAACAAGCCATTCTGAGCTTACAAATCACTGAATCGATCAACCATTTGATGAGAAGCAGTTACAATCATGTAATAAGCCAGTCTGAGCTTACAAATCATCGAATTGGTCAACCGTTCAATGAGAATCAGGTACAAAGCTTACAAATCACTGAATATGTCAACTGTTATATGAGAATCAGCTAGAATCACGTAACGAGCCATTATGAGTTTAAAATTCACCGAATCGGTCAAATTAGAATCAATTACAATCACATAACAAGCCATTCTAAGCATACAAATCACCGAATCGATCAACTGTTCGATGAGAATAAGCTACAGTCATGTAATTAGCCATTCTGAGCTTAAAAACCACTGACTCAGTCAACCATTCAATGAGAAAGATACAATCACGTAAGAAGCCATTCTGAGCTTACAAATCATCGAATCAGTCAACCATTTGATGAGAATCAATTATAATCACATAACAAGCCATTGTGAGCTTGCAAATCACCGAATCGATCAATCGTTCGATGAGAATCAGCTACAATCATAACAAGCCATTTTGAGCTTACAAATCACTGAATCAGTCAACTATTCGATGAGAATTAGCTACAATCATGTTACAAGCCATTCTGAACTTACAAATCACTGAATCGGTCAACCGTTCGATGAGAATTAGCTACAATCACATAGCAAGCAATTCTAAGAGTACAAATCACTGAATCGGTCAACCGTTTGATGAGAATTAGCTACAATCACATAACAAGCAATTCTAAAAGTATAAATCACCGAATCGGTCAACCGTTCGATGAGAATCAGCTACAATCACGTAACAAGCCATTCTGAGCTTACAAATCATTGAATCGGTCAACCGTTTGATGAGAATTAATTACAATCATGTAACAAGGCATTCCAAGATTACAAATCGCCGAATCGGTCAATGTACGATGACAATCAATTACAATCACGTAACAAGCCATTATGAGCTTACAAATCACTGAATCGATCAACCGTTGGATTAGAGTCAACTACAATTTCACATAACAAGAAATTTTGAGCCTACAAATCACCAAATCGATCTAAACCTAACACTAGATCTACTGAATTATTTTATGAGACTGACAGTGATTTGTTGGATGAAAGCCACAGTGAAGTCATTGAAGAACCTACACCTGAAGTGAGATCTGAGACAGTGACACCTAACAAGAGTTTATCAAGAAATCATCCTATCGGGCAAATTATTGGAAGCATTAAAAGAGGAGTTCTAACTCAGAATAAGGTACAAGAATTAGTTATGTTTGATTTCTCAAACTGAACCTAAAACTACTAGTGAAGCTTGTGAAGATGAAAGTTGGACTAATGCTATGAAATAAGAACTAGATTACATTGAAAAGAACAAGACATGGGAATTGGTCCCTAGACCTAAAGACAATAATGTTATTGGAGCTAAATAGGTATTTAGAAACAAGATGAATGAACAAGGAGAGAAGTAGTAAGAAACAAAGCAAGATTGGTATGTAAGGGATACTCACATTATGCAACCAGTAAAGAGGATACTGAGATATTTAAGAGGCACAATGGACTATGGATTGTGGTATGAAAAATATGATGATTTTACCCTATGTGCATATACAGATGCTAATTAGGGAGGTAGTGTTGATGATAAAAAAAGCACCAGTGGTGGATCATTTTTCCTTGGAGGAAGATTGGTTTCTTGGCTAAGCAAAAAGCAGAATTGTATCTCACAAAGCACAGCAGAAGTAGAATATGTAGCAGTAGCAAATAATTGTAACCAGATAATTTGGATGAAGCAAATGCTGAAGGATATTGGAATAAAGTTTGTTGAACCTGGTGTCATACATTGTGACAACACCAACATAGTTAGTATGTCTAAGAACCCTGTATTACATTCTAAGACAAAACATATAGAGATTAAGTATCATGTTGTAAGAGAAAAAGTTGCTGAAAAAGAAGTTAGACTTGAGTACATAAGTAAAAAGGAGCAAATAGCAGAAATATTTACAAAGCCTTTGCCTAAGAATACATTTGAGTATCTGACAAGTATGCTTGGGGTTATGCCCCAGCCTACTTTTGAGAAGTGATGCATTTGGTTGCATCCATCCAGTGGTATATAAGCCTTATTTTTCTTTTGGACTAGATGTTGGTACTTCCTCTATGGGGGAGTATGTGTATCTGAGTTGAGTCATGAGGACTCTAGTGAATATATTTTCTGAATAGTGTCTTTTGACATTGGAGTTATTGTTGACATAATGATGAGATTTATGTCATTGATGTTAATGTGGGAGAAGTGTACATGAAAAAAAACTATTTGTACTATCTGAACAGGAAAATGAAGTAAGATTTGATTAACAAAGAGGACTTGAATTATTTTCTTGAAGCAATAGTGTTGCAGTATTGGATTTTTGGAACATTGAATGTTTTTTGATCTATCTTGCCATCAATGCCAATGGGAGAGATTGTTAGAAATGAATGCTAATTGTTTGGCAGCCATTCTGTAGTAGTTGTCGTTGCATTCATGACTATGATTGTCATTGATGTCAACATAGTGATTTACTGGAGACTTGCAGAGAAGCAGACAATGTTCGGATTAGCGCACATGGGATATTGCAGTTGGAGCTATGCCATGTTGAGGATATACTCTTTGATATGTTATATGTTTATGGTTAAGAGCACAGCTAGTAATTCATTTATTCATAAAAGTTATGAGCATTTTGGTGGAAGCAGTATTCAGGCAGTGTTCGTGAGTAGCGGTTTGTGAAAATCGGATGATATCTCCTAATCGGAATGGAATATGGTTTTGTGCAATTAAACAGAAGTTGAGGACACATTGATAGTGACGTGGATGACAACACAAACTTTGAGGTTGCATGAGTAAAAAATTATTGTAGTTGGAAGCTGAGAGTTTTGTGTAATTTTGATGTAGCGTGTGGAAACTTTTATTTTGTAATTGTATGCCGACTCATTTGTAATTACTTGAGTGTGGTATAAAGGAAGGAATGTTTTTTCTTGTTGTAATGGTTGTAATATGGTTGGATGTGTTGATGTACGCATGAAGTGAAGAAAAGAGCAAATTGTGAAAGCGAATTTGTGAAGGAAGACCTGTGAAGTAAAGAGATCTGATGAAGCAAAGAGTGCGGTTTGGCATAGTAAGGAAGGAAGTAATATATTTGCTATTATTCTGTTGAGTAATACAAAGATCGATTGGACAGTGTGTTCAGTGATCTTACCTTGAAGCTATTTGGGCAGTGGGTCCTTATGTCCTCCATAACTCTTAACAGGGTTAGAATCTTTTAACAGGGATTCAAAATCTCCTAACAAGGATTCATATGTACTGAATGTATTTCATAAGACTCCTAACAGAGTCCATCCTTTCACAAGGAATATTCATATTAGTGCATCTTTTGTGGGCATCATTCCCACCGGGGTTTACTCTTTGATCAAGAGGTTCCCTATTCAACATATCTTGTGTCATTGTGTTATTGTGTATGAATATCTTTCTATGGTTGGTAATTATATTGCTTACATGGTTTAATGGTGTTGAAATTGATAAAAGTTATAATTATTAGACAACTAATTCACCCCCCCTCTCTCTCAGTTATCTTGGTGGACTTTACTTTCTAACACAGTTGACCGATTCAGTGATTTGTAAGCTCAAAATGGCTTGTTACGTGATTGTAGCTAATTCTCATTGATCGGTTGACTGATTCGTTGATTTGTAAGCTCAGAATGGCTTGTTACGTGATTGTAGCTGATTCTTATCGAATGGTAGACCAATTTGGTGATTTGTAAGCTCAGAATCTCTTGTTACGTGATTGTAGCTGATTCACATCGAACAATTGACCGATTTAGTGATTTGTAAGCTCAGAATGGCTTGTTACATGATTGTAATTGATTATTATCATTTAGTTGACCCATTCAGATTGTAAGCTTAGAATGGTTTGTGACATGATTGTAGCTGATTCACATCCAACGGTTGACCAATTCATTGATTTGTAATCTCAGAATAGATTGTTACATAATTGTAGCTGATTCTAATCAAACGGTTGACCGATTTGATGATTTGTAAGCTCAGAAAGGCTTGTTACATGATTGTAGCTGATTTTGATCAAACAGTTGACCGATTCGATGATTTGTAAATTCAAAATGGCTTGTTATGTGATTGTAATTGATTTTCATTGAATAGTTGACTGATTCCATGATTTGTAAGCTTAGAATGACTTGTTACATGATTGTAATTGATTCTCATCGAACGGTTGACTGATTAGATGATTTGTAAGCTCAGAATGGCTTGTTACATGATCGTAGTTGAATCTCATCAAACGGTTGACCAATTCAATGATTTGAAAGCTCAAAATGATGTTTTACATGATTGTAGCTTATTCTCATTGAACAGTTGACCGATTCGGTGATTTGTAAGCTCAGAATGAGTTGTTATGTGATTGTAGCTGATTTTGATCAAACGGTTGACCAATTCGGTGATTTGTAAGCTCAGAATGACTTGATACATGATTGTAGTTGATTCGCGTCAAACGGTTGACCGATTCAGTGATTTGTAAGCTTAGAATAGCTTGTTACGTTATTCTAATTCATTCTCATTGAATGGTTGATCGATTCGGTGGTTAGTAACTCAAAATTGCTTGTTACAAGATTGTAGCTGATTCTCATCGAATGGTTGACCGATTCGGTGACTTGTAGGCTCAGAATAGCTTGTTACGTGATTGTAGTTGATTCTCATCGAACGGTTGACTGATTTGGTTATTTGTAAGCTCATAATGGCTTGTTACATGATTTTAACTAATTCTCATCAAAT
The DNA here is from genome assembly GCA_027943335.1 of Chamaecyparis obtusa. NCBI lineage: Eukaryota > Viridiplantae > Streptophyta > Pinopsida > Cupressales > Cupressaceae > Chamaecyparis > Chamaecyparis obtusa. The sequence continues at coordinate 1,695,791 of BSBK01001399.1, read as the reverse complement.
AGTTGACCAATTGTAGCTGATTCTCATTGAACGATTGACCGATTTGGTGATTTGTAAGCTCAGAATGGCTTGTTACATGATTGCAACTGACTCTCATCAAACGGTTGACCAATTCAGTGATTTGTAAGCTGAGAATGGTTTGTTGATTTGTAAGCTAAGAATGGCTTGTTACATGATTGTAATTGATTCTCATCGAACGGTTTACCGATTCGATCATTTGTAACCTCAGAATGGCTTGTTACATAATTTTAGCTGATTCACATTGAACGGTTGACTGATTCGGTGATTTGTAAGTTCAAAATGGCTTGTTACATGATTGTAGCTGATTCCCATCTAATGGTTGATGGATTCGGTGATTTGTAAGCTTAGAATGGCTTGTCACATGATTGTAGCTGATTTTGATCAAACGATTGACCAATTCGGTGATTTGTAAGCTTAGAAAGGCTTGTTACGTAATTGTAGCTAATTCTAATCGAACGATTGATTGATTCGATGATTTGTAAGCTCATAATAGCTTGTTATGTGATTAAAGTTGATTCTCATTGAATAGTTGATCGATTCGATGATTTGTAAGCTCAAAATAGCTTGTTACATGATTATAGTTGATTCTCATCGAACAGTTGACCGATTTGGTGATTTGTAAGCTCAGAATGGCTTATTACATTATTGTAGCTGATTCTTATTGAACGGTTGACCGATTCGATGATTTGTAAGTTCAAAATGGCCTGTTAAGTGATTGTAGTAGATTCTCATTGAAAGGTTGACCGATCGGTGATTTCTAAGCTCAAAATGGCTTGTTACGTTATTTTAGCTGATTCTCATCGAACATTTGACCGATTCGATGATGTGTAAGCCCATAATGGCTTATTATGTGATTGTAGTTTATTCTCATCGAACAGTTGACCGATTCGGTGATTTCTAAGCTCAGAATGGCTTTTTATGTGATTGTAGTTGATTCCCATCGAACGGTTGACCGATTCGGTGATGTGTAAACTATGAAAGGCTTGTCACGTAATTGTAGCTGATTCTGATTAAACAATTGACTGATTTGGTGATTTGTAAAATCAGAATAGCTTTTGACGTGATTGTAATTAATTCTAGTCAAACAGTTAACCGACTTGATGATTTGTAAGCTCATAATGGCTTGTTATGTGATTGTAGTTGATTCTCATCGAATGGTTGACCGATTCGGTGATTTCTAAGCTCAGAATGGCTTTTTACGTGATTGTAGCTGATTCCCATTGAACGGTTGACCGATTCGGTGATGTGTAAACTATGAAAGGCTTGTCATGTAATTATAGCTGATTTTGATTGAACAATTGACTGATTTGGTGATTTGTAAAATCAGAATGGCTTTTGATGTGATTGTAATTAATTCTAGTCAAACAGTTGACCGACTCGATGATTTGTAAATTCAGAATGGCTTGTTACGTGATTGTAGTTGATTCTCATCAAACCGTTGATTGATTCGCTGATTTTTAAGCTTAGACTGGCTTTTTAGGTAATTGTAGTTGATTATCATCAAACAGTAGACCGATTCAGTGATTTGTATGCTCAGAATAGCTTGTTATGTGATTGTTGCTAATTCTCATCAAATGGTTGACCGATTCGATGATTTGTAAGCCTAGAATGGCTTGTTACGTGATTGTAGCTGATTCTCATTGAAACATTGACCGATTCGATGATTTGTAAACTCAAAATGATTTGTTACGTGATTTTAGTTGATTCTCATTTAAAGGTTGATCGATTCGATGATTTTTAAGCTCAAAATGGTTTGTTATGTTATTGTAGTTGATTCTCATCGAATGGTTGACTGATTCGGTGATTTTTAATCTAAGAATGTCTTGTTACATGATTGTAGCTCATCTCATCGAATGGTTGACCGATTCAGTGATTTGTATGCTCAAAATGGCTTGTTACGTGATAGTAGATAATTTTAATCGAACAGTTGTCCAATTTGATGATTTGTAAGCTCATAATGGTTTGTTATGAGATTGCAGCTGATTCTCATCAAATTGTTGACTGATTCGATGTTTTGTAGGCTCAGAATGGCTTGTTAGGTTATTGTAGATGAGTGTCATCGAACAATTGACCGATTCGGTGATTTGTAAACTCAGAATAGATTTCTACGTGATTGTAATTGATTCTCATCAAATGGTTGACCGATTCAGTGATTCGTAAGCTCAGAAAGGCTTGTTACATTATTGTAGTTGATTTTCATCAAACGGTTGACTAATTCAGTGATTTATAATCTCAGAATAGCTTGTTACGTGATTGTAGCTGATTCTCATTGAACTGTTGACCAATTCGATGATTTGTATGCTCAGAATGGATTTTTACTAGATAGTAGTGGATTTTCATTGAACGGTTGACCGATTTGGTTATTTGTAAGTTCACAATGGCTTGCTATGTGATTGTAGCTGATTCTCATCGAACTGTTGACCGATTCGATGTTTTGTAAGTTTAGAATGGCTTATTAGATGATTGTAGCTGATTAGCATCAAATAGGTGACCGATTTGGTGATTTGTAAGCTGAGAATAGCTTGTTACGAGATTGTAATTAATTCTCATCGAACGGTTGATTGACTCGATGATTTATAAGTTTAAAATAGCTTGTTACGTGATTATAGCTTATTCTCATCGAATAGTTGATCGATTTGGTTATTTGTAAGCTCAAATTGGCTTGTTACATGATTGTAATTGATTCTCATCGAACGGTTGACCGATTCGGTGATTTGTAAGCTCAGAATGACTTGTTGCGTGATTGTAGCTACTTCTTATTGAACGGTTGACCGATTGGATGATTTGTAAGCTCAAAATGGATTGTTACATGAGTGTAGCTGATTCTCATCGAATGGTTGACCAATTCAATGATTTGTAAGCTCAAAATAGTTTGTTACATGATTGTAATTGATTTTCAACGAAAGGTTGACTGATTCGGTGATCTGTAAGCTCATAATAGATTCTTATGTGATTGTAATTGATTCTCATCGAACGGTTGACCGATTCGGTGATTCGTAAGCTCAGAATGGCTTGTTACATGATTGTAGTTGATTCTGGTCGAACGGTTGACCGATTTGGTGATTTGTAAGCACAAAATGGCTTGTTGCGTGATTCTAATTGATTCTCATCAAACAGTTGACCGATTCAGTGATTTTTAAGCTCATAATGGCTTGTTACATGATTGTAGTTGATTCTAATCAAACGGTTGACCGATTCAGTGATTTGTGAGCTAAAAATAGCTTGTTATGTGATTGAAATTGATTCTCATCAAATTATTGATCAATTTGGTGGTTTGTATCTCAGAATTGCTTGTTACGTGATTGTAGTTGATTCTCATCGAACGGTTGTTCGATTCAGTGATTTGTAGGTTCAGAATAGCTTGTTACGTTATTGTAGCAAATTCTCATCGAACGGTTGATCGATTCAATAATTTGTAAGCTTAAAATAGCTTTTTTACATGATTTTAGCTGATTCTCATCAAATAGTTGACCGATTGTAGCTGATTCTCATCAAACGGTTGATTGATTCGGTGATTTGTAAGTTTAGAATGGCTTGTTACGTGATTGTAGCTGATTCTCATCAAACGGTTGACCAGTTCGGTGATCTGTAAAGTCAAAATAGTTTGTTACGTGATTGTAATTGATTCTCATCAAATGATTGACCAATTCAGTGATTTGTAAGCTCATAATGGATTGGTACATGATTGTAATTAATTCTCTTCGAACGGTTGATCGATTCGGTGATTTTTAAGCTCAGAATAGCTTGTTATGTGATTGTAGCTGATTCTCATTGAATATTTGACCAATTCCATGATTTGCAAGCTCAGAATAGCTTGTTACGTGATTGTAGCTGATTCTTATCGAACGGTTGACCGATTCGGTGATTTATAAGCTCAAAATGGCTTGTTACGTGATTGTAGCTGATTCTCATCGAATGATTGACCAATTCGATGATTTGTAAGTTTGGAATGGCTTGTTGCATGATTGTAGTTGATTCTCATCAAACGGTTGATCGATTCAATGATTTGTATGCTCAAAATGGCTTGTTACATGATAGTAGCTGATTTTAATCGAATGGTTGACCGATTCGGTGATTTGTAAGCTTAGGATGGCTTGTTACGTAATTGTAGCTAATTCCCATCAAACAGTTGACTAATTCAATGATTTGTAAGCTCAAAATGGCTTGTTACATGATTTTTAGCTGATTCTCATTGAATGATTGACCGATTTGGTGATTTGGTGATTTGTAAGCTGAGAATGCCTTGTGACGTGATTTTAATTGATTTTCATCGAATAGTTGACTGATTTGGTGATTTGTAAGCTCAGAATGGCTTGTTACGTGATTCTAATTGATTCACATCAAACAGTTGAGTGATTCGATGATTTGTGAGCTAAGAATGGCTTGTTATGTGATTATAGCTGAGTCTCATCGAACGGTTGACCGATTCGGTGATTTGTAAGCTCAGAATAGCTTGTTACATGATTGTAGCTGAGTCTAATCGAAAGGTTAACCGATTCAGTGATTTGTAAGTTCAAAATGGCTTGTTACATGATCGTAGCTTATTCTCATCAAACGATTGACCGATTTGGTGATTTGTATGCTCAGAATGGCTTGTTATGTGATAGTAGCTAATTTTCATCGAACGGTTGACCAATTTCATGATTTGTAAGCTGAGAATGGTTTGTTACGTGATTGTAACTGATTCTCATCGAATGATTGACTGAGTCAGTGATATGTAATCTCAGAATGGCTTGTTACTTATTTGTAGCTGATTCTCATCAAACGGTTGACCGATTTGGTGATTTGTAAGCTTAAAATGGCTTGTGACGTGATTCCAGCTGATTCTAATTGAACGGTTAATCGATTCAGTGATTTGTAAGCTTAAAATGGCTTGTTACATGATTATAGCTGATTCTCATCGAATAGTTGATCAATTCAGTGATTTGAAAGCTCAGAATGGCTTGTTATATGATTGTAATTAATTATTATTGAACGGTTGACTGATTCAGTGATTTGTAAGTTCAGAATGGATTGTTAGATGATTGTAGTTGATTATTATCGAACGGTTGCCCGATTCGGTGATTTCTATGCTCAGAATAGCTTTTTACATCATTGTAATTCATTCTCATCAAATAGTTGACCGATTCAGTGATTCGTAAGACCAGAATGACTTGTTACATGATTGTAGCTGATTCTCATTGAATGTTTGACTGATTTGGTGTAAGCTCAGAATGGCTTGTTAGGTGATTGTAGCTGATTCTCATCAAACAATTGACTGATTCGATGATTTGTGAGCTTCGAATGGATGTTTACGTTATTATGATTGATTCTCATCGAACGGTTGACCGATTCGTTGATTTGTAATCTCAAAATGGCTTGTTACATGATTGTAGCTGATTCTCATCGAATGGTTGATCAATTCAGTGATTTTTAAGCTTAAAATGGTTTGTTACATGATTGTAATTAATTCTCATGAAAAGGCTGATTGATTCAGTGATTGCTAAGTTGAGAATAGATTGTTACATGATTGTAATTGATTCTCATCGAATGATTGACCGATTCGGTGATTCGTAAGGATAGAATGGCTTCTTACATGATTGTAGTTGATTCTCATCGAACGGTTGACCGATTCGATGATTTGTAATCAAAAAATGCCTTGTTACATGATTGTAGCTAATTCTCTTCAAACGGTTGACCTATTCGATGATTTGTAAGCTCAGAATGGCTTGTTACATGATTGTAGCTTATTTTCATCAAACCTTTGACCGATTCAGTGATTTGTCAGCTCAGAATGGCTTGTTACATAATTGTACCTAATTCTCATCGAATGGTTGACCGATTCGATGATTTGTAAGCTCAGAATAGCTTGTTACGTGATTGTAACTAATTCTCATCGAACGGTTGATCGATTCGATGATTTCTAAGCTCATAATGGCTTGTTACATGATTGTAGTTGATTCTCATCGAATGGTTGACCGATTCGGTGATTTGTAAGCTCAGAATGGGTTGTTACATGATTTTAGATTATTCTCATCGAACGGTTGACCGATTCGGTAATCTGTAAGCTCATAATGACTTGTTACATGATTATAACTGATTCTCATCAAACGGTTCACCAATTCGGTGATTTGTAAGTTCAGAATGGCTAATACATAATTGTAGCTGATTCTCATCGAAGGCTTGACCAATTCAGTGATTTGTAGGTTTAGAATGGTTTGTTACGTGATTGTAATTGATTATTATTGAACAATTGATAGATTCGGTGATTTGTAAGCTTAGAATGGCTTGTTACGTGATTGTAGTTGATTCTCATCGAATGGTTGACTGATTCTATGATTTGTGAGCTTAGAAAGTCTTCTTACATGATTGTAGATTATTCTGATTAAACTCTTGACCGATTCGGTGATTTCTAAACTCAGAAAGGCTTGTTATGTGATTGTAATAGATTCTCATCAAACAGTTGACCGATTCGATGATTTGTAATCTCCGAATGGCTTGTTACATGATTGTAGTTGACTCTTATCGAACGGTTAACTAAGTCGATGATTTGTAAGCTCAGAATGGCTTGTTACATTATTGTAGTTAATTCTCATCGAACGGTTAATCGATTCAGTGATTTGTAAGCTCGGAATGGCTTTTTACATGATTGTAATTGATTCTCATCGAACGGTTTAACGATTCGGTGATTTTTAAGCTCAGAATGGCTTGTTACATGATTGTAGCTGATTCTCATCGAATGGTTGACCAATTCAGTGATTTGTAAGCTCAAAATGCCTTTTTACATGATTATAGGTGATTCTCATCAAACGGTTGATCGATTCGATGATTGGTAACCTGAGAATGGTTTGTTACGTGATTGTAATTGATTCTTATCGAATAGTTGACCGATTTGGTGATTTGTAAGCTCATAATGGATTCTTACGTGATTGTATCTAATTCTCATCGAATGGTTAACCGATTCAATGATTTGTTAGCTCACAATGGCTTGTTATGTGATTGTAGCTAGTTCTCATCGAACAGTTGACCCATTCAATGATTTTTAATCTCAGAATGGCTTGTTACTTGAGTGTTGCTGAGTCTTTTTGAACTGTTGATCAATTCAGTGATTTGTAAGTTTTGAATGGCTTGTTACATGATTGTAGCTGATTCTCATCGAACGGTTAATCAATTTGGTGATTTGTAAGCTCAAAATAGCTTGTTACGTGATTGTAATTTTTTCTCATTGAATACTTGATCAATTTGGTGATTTATAAGCCGAGAATAGCTTGTTACATGATTGTAGTTGCTTCTGATCAAATGGTTGACCAATTCGGTGAATTGTAATCTCAGTATGGCTTTTTACATTATTGTAGCTGATTCTCATCGAACGATTGACGGATTCAGTGATTTGTAAACTCAAAATGGCTTGGTAACATGATTGTAGTTCATTCTCATCTAACGGTTGACCGATTCGATGATTTATAAGCTGTGAATGGCTTTTTATGTGGTTGTAGTTGATTCTCATCGAACGATTGACCGTTTCGATGATTTGTAAGCTCAAAATATCTTGTTACATGATTATAGCTGATTCTCATCAAATAGTTGACTAATTCAGTTATTTGTAAGCTCAGAATGGCTTCTTACGTGATTGTAGCTGATTCTTATTGAATTGTTAACTAATTCGGTGATTTGTAATCTCAGAATGGCTTCTTACGTGATTGTGGCTAATTCTCATCAAATGGTTGACCAATTCGGTGATTTCTAAGCTCAGAAAGGCTTGTTACGTGATTGTAGCTGATTCTGATCAAACTGTTGACTGAATTAGTGATTTGTAAGCTCAAAATGGCTTGTTACATGATTGTAACTAATTCTCCTCGAACAATTGACCCATTCAGTGATTTGTAATCTCAAGTTGGCTTGTTACATGATTGTAATTGATCCTCAAGGAACGGTTGATTGATTCAATGATTTTTAAGGTTAGAATGGCTTGTTACATGATTGTAGTTGATTCTCATCGAACGATTGATTGATTCGATGATTTGTAAGCATAGAATATCTTTTTACGTTATTGTAATTGATTCTCAGTGAACAGTTGACCGATTCCATAATTTTTAATCTCAGAATGGCTTGTTACGTGATTGTAGCTGATTCTCATTGAATGGTTGACTGATTCAATGATTTGTAAGCTCAGAATGGCTTGTTACGTCATTATAGCTGATTTTCATCGAACGGCTGATCGATTCGATGATTTGTAAGCTCAAAATGGTTTGTTACGTGATTGTGGTTGTAATTGATTCTTATCAAATAGTTGACCGATTTGGTGATTTGTAAGCTCATAATGGCTTCTTACATGATTGTGCTGATTCTAATTAAATTGTTGACCGATTCGATGACTTGTAAGGTCATAATGGCAAGAATGTGATTGTAGCTGATTCTCATCGAATGGTTGACTGATTCGATCATTTGTAAGCTTAGAATAGTTTGTTACATGATTGTAGTTGGTTCTCATCAAACGGTTGACCAATTCAATGATTTGTAAGCTTAGAATGGCTTGTTATGTGATTGTAGCTGATTCTCATCAAACGGTTCACCGATTCAGTAATTTGTATGCTCAGAATGGCTTATTACATGATTGTAGTTGATTCTCATCAAACAGTTGACTGACTTAATGATTGTAGCTGATTCTCATTGAATGGCTTGTTATGTGATTGTAGCTGATTCTCATCAAATAATTGACTGATTCAGTGATTTATAAGCTCAGAATGGCTTGTTATTTGATTGTAATTGATTCTCATCGAACGATTGACTGATTTGGTGATTTGTAAGCTCAGAGTGGATTGTTACATGATTGTAATTAATTCTCATCGATCGGTTGACCGATTCGGTGATTCGTAAGCTTAGAATGGATTCGTACATGATTATAGCTGATTCTCATCAAACGGTAAACTGATTCAGTGATTTGTAAGTTCAAAATGGCTTGTTACATTATTGTAGTTGATTCTCATCAAACAGTTAATTGATTCGGTGATTTTTCTGCTCAGAATGGCTTGTTAAGTGATAGTACCTAATTTTCATCGAACAATTGATTGATTCAGTGATTTGTAAGCTGAAAATGGTTTCTTACGTGATTGTAGCTGATTATCATCGAACGGTTGATCGATTCTCTGATTTGTAAGCTCAAAAAGGCTTGTTACATTATTGTAGCTGATTCTGATCAAACTGTTGATCGAACCGGTGATGTAAGCTCAGAATGGCTTGTTACGTGATTGTAACTGATTCTTATCGAACAGTTGACTGATTCTGTGATTTGTAATCTCAGAATGGCTTGTTACATAATTGTAATTGATTCTCATCGAACGGTTGACTAATTCGATGATTTATAAGCTCAAAATGGCATGTTACGTGATTGTAATTGATTCTCATTGAACGGTTGACCGATTCGGTGATTTGTAAGCTCAGAATGGCTTGTTAGGTGATTGTAGCTGATTCTCATCCAACGGTTGACCGATTAATTGATTTGTAAGCTCAGAATGGCTTGTTACGTGATGGTAGCTAATTCTCATCAAATGATTTATGAATTCAGTGATTTGTAGGCTCAGAATGGCTTGTTACGTGATTATAATTCATTCTCATAGAATGGTTGACTGATTAGATGATTTGTAAGCTCAGAATGGCTTGTTACGTTATTGAAATTGATTCTCACCGAACGGTTGGTTGATTAGATGATTTGTAAGCTCAGAATGGCTTGTTACATGATTGTAGCAGATTCTCATCGAACGGTTGATCGATTTGATGATTTGCAAGCTCAAAATGGCTTGTTACGTCATTGTAATTGATTCTCATCGAACGGTTGAATGATTCGATGATTTGTATGCTCAGAATGGCTTATTACGCGATTGTAGCTGATTCTCATCGAACGGTTGACCGATTCGGTGAATTGTAAGCTAAGAATGGCTTGTTACCTAATTGCAATTGATTCTAATCAAACGGTTGATCGATTCAGTGATTTGTAATTTCAGAATGGATTGTTATGTGATCGTAGCTGATTTTGATTGAACGGTTGACTGATTCGGTGCTGATTTCATGATTTTTAAGCTCATAATGGCTTCTTACGTGATTGTAGCTAATTCTGAACGAATGGTTGACCGATTCAGTGATTTGTAAGCTCAAAATGGGTTATTATGTGATTGTAGTTGATTCTCATCGAACAGTTGACTGATTAGGTGATTTTTAAGCTCATAATGGCTTCTTACGTGACTGTAGCTAATTCTCATCGAATCATTGACCGATTCAATGATTTGTAAGCTCAGAATGGCTTGTTACATGATTGTAGCTAATTCTAATTGAACAGTTGACCAATTCCATGATTTGTAAGGTCATAATGGCTTCTTATGTGATTGTTGTTGATTCTCATCGAACGATTGACTGATTCGGTGATTTTAGTTAATTCTCATTGAATGGTTGATTGATTTGGTGATTTGTAAGCTCAAAATGGCTTGTTATGTGATTGTAGTTGATTCTAATCAAGCGGTTGATCGATTTGGTGATTTGTAAGGTTAGAATGGCTTGTTACATGAATGTAATTGATTCTTATTGAATGGTTGACTTATTTAGTGATTTGTAAGGTCAGAATGGCTTGTCACATGATTATAATTGATTCTCACCGAATGGTTGATCGAGTCAGTGATTTGTAAGCTCAAAATGGCTTGTTATGTGACTGTAGCTAATTCTCATTGAATGGTTGACCGATTCGGTGATTTGTAAGTTCAGAATGACTTGTTATGTGATTGTAGGTGATTCTCATCAAATTGTTGACTGATTTAGTGATTTCTAAGCTCATAAAAGCTTGTTACAGAATAGCTTGTTACGTCATTGTAATTGATTCTCATCAAACAGTTGACCGATTCATTGATTCGTAAGCTCAAAATGGCCTATTACGTGATTGTAGCTGATTCTCATCGAATGGTTGACCGATTCAGCGATTTGTGTGCTTAGAATGGCTTGTTACGTGATAGTAGTTAATTTTCATCAAACGGTTGACCGATTCGGTGATTAGTAAACTTAGAATGGCTTGTTACGTGATTATAGTTTATTCTCATCGAACGGTTGACTAATTCGGTGTTTTGTAAGCTTAGAATGGCTTGTTACGTGATTGTAGATGATTGTCATCAAATGGTTGATAGATTCAGTGATTTGTAAGCTCAAAATGGATTGTTACATGATAGTAGCTGATTCTCATCGAATGGTCGACCGATTCGGTGATTTGTAACCTCAAAATGGCTTGGTACATGATTGTACCTGATTCTCATCAAATGGTTGATGGATTTGATGACTTATATCCTCATAATGGCATGTTATGTGATTGTAGCTGATTCTCATCAAACGGTTGACCGATTTGGTAATTTGTAAGCTCATAATGGCTTGTTACGTGATTGTAGCTGATTCTCATCAAACGGTTAACCGATTTAGTGATTTGTAATTTCAAAATGGCTTGTTACATGATTGTAGCTAATTCTCATCGAATGGATGATCGATTCAATGATTTGTATGCTCAAAATGGCTTGTTACGTGATAGTAGTTGATTTTCATCGAACGGTTGTCTGATTAGGTGATTTGTAAGCTTAGAATGGCTTGTTATGTGATTGTTGTTGATTCTCATTGAATGGTTGACTGATTCGATGATTTGTCAGCTCATAATAGCTTGTTACAAAATGGCTTATTACGTTATTGTAATTGATTCTCATCGAATAGTTGACTGATTCATTGAGTCATAATTTCAGAATGGCTTGTTACGTGATAGTAGTTGATTCTCATCGAATGGTTGATGGATTTGATGATTTATAACCACATAATGGCTTGTTACGTGATTATAGTTGATTCTCATCAAACCGTTGACATCTTCAGTGATTTCTAAGTTGAGAATGGCTTGTTACATGATTGTAATTGATTCTCATCAAACGGCTAACCGATTCAGTCATTTGTAAGCTCAAAATGGTTTGTTATGTGATTGTAGCTGATTCTCATCGAAGGCTTGATCGATTTGGTAATTTGTAAGCTCAAAATGGTTTGTTACGTGATTGTAGCTGATTATCATTGAACGGTTGAATTATTTAGTGATTTGTAAGCTCAGAATAGCTTGTTACATGATTGTAGTTGATTCTCATCGAATGGTTAACCGATACAGTCGTTTGTAAGCTCAAAATAGATTGTTACGTGATTGTAGATGATCCTCATCGAACGGTTGACCGATTCAGTGATTTGTAGGCTCATAATAGCTTGTTACATGATTGTAGCTGATTCTCATCAAACGGTTGACTGTTTCAGTGATTTGTAAGCTCATAATGGCTTGTTACCTAATTTTAGCTGATTCTCATCAAACGTTTGACCGATTTAGTGATTTGTATGCTCAGAATGGCTTGTTACGTGGTTGTAGCTTATTCTCATCACATGGTTGACTGATTCTATGATTTGTAAGCTGACACTAGCTTGCTATGTGATTGTAGCTGATTCTCATCAAACGGTTGACATATTCAGTGATTTGTAAGCTTGGAATGGCTTGTTACATGATTGTAATTGATTCTCATCGAATGGTTGACCGATTCAGTGATTTGTCAGCTCAGAATGGATTGTTATGTGATTGTAATTGATTTTCATCGATCAGTTGACCGATTTGGTGATTTGTAAGCTCAGAATGGCTTGTTACATGATTGTAAGTGATTCTCATTGAATGGTTGACCGATTTGCTGATTTGTAAGCTCAGAATGGCTTGTTACGTGATTGTAATTGATTCTCTTCAAATGATTGACTGATCCAGTGATTTAGAAGATCAAATTAGCTTGTTACATGATTGTAAGTGATCCGCATCAAATGGCTGACCGATTCGGTGATTTGTAACTCAAAATGGCTTGTTACGTGATTGCAGATGATTCTCAATATACGGTTTACGAATTCGATGATTTGTAAGCTCAGAATAGCTTCCTACGTGATTGTAGCAGATTCTCATCGAACGGTTGACCGATTCAGTAATTTGTAAGCTTATATGGCTTGTTACGTGATTGTTATTGATTCCCATCAAACAGTTGACCGATTGGGTGATTTGTAATCTCAGAATGGCTTGTTACGTGATTGTAATTGATTCTCATCGAAAAGTTGATCGATTCAATGATTTATAAGCTCAGAATGGCTTGTTACCTGATTGTAGTTGATTTTCATCGAACAGTTGACAGATTCGGTGAATTGTAAGCTCAGAATGGCTTGTTATGTGATTGTAGCTGGTTCTTATCGAACGGTTGACCGATTCAGTGATTTGTAAGATCAGAATCTCTTGTTACCTTATTGTAATTGATTCTGATCGAACGGTTGAAGAATTCAGTGATTTGTAAATTCAGAATGGGTTGTTACTTGATTGTAGCTGATTCTTATCGAACAGTTGATCGATTTGGTGATTTGTAAGCTTAGAAAGGCTTTTTACATTATTGTAGATGATTTTCATTGAATGGTTGACCAATTCAGTGAATTGTAAGCTCAGAATGGCTTGTTATGTGATTGTAGCTAATTCTCATCTAACGGTTGATCGATTCTATGATTTGTAAGCTCAGAATGGCTTGTTACGTGATTGTAATTGATTCTTATCGAACGGTTGACCGATTCAATGATTTGTAAGCTTAGAATGGCTTGTTACGTGATTGTAATGTATGCTCATCGAACGGTTGACCGATTCATTGATTTGTAACTCAGACTGGCTTGTTACATGATTGTAGTTGATTCTAATCGAAAGGTTGACCGATTCGGTGATTTATAAGCTCATAAAGGCTTGTTACGTGATTGTAGTTGATTTCTCATCAAACGATTGATCGATTCAATTATTTGTAAGCTCATAATGGCTTGTTACGTGGTTTTAGTTGATTCTCATCGAACGATTGAGCAATTCTATGATTTGTAAGCTTAGAATGGCTTGTTCCATGATTGTAGCTAATTCTTATCGAATGGTTGACCGATTCAATGATATGTAAGCTCAAAATCTCTTGTTACGTTATTGTAATTGATTCTCATTGAACAGTTTACCGATTCAGTAATTTGTAAGGTCAGAATGCCTTCTTACATGATTGTAGCTTATTCGCATCGAATAGTTGACCAATTTGGTGATTTCTAAGCTCAAAATGGCTTGACACATGATTGTAGATAGTTCTCATTGAACTGTTGACCGAATCAATTAATTTTAAGCTCAAGATGGCTTGTTAGGTGATTCTAGCTAATTCTCAACAAATGGTTGATCGATTCAATGATTTGTAAGCTTAGAATGGCTTGTTACGTGATTGTAATTGATTCTCATGGAACAGTTGATTGATTCGGTGATTTATAAGCTCAAAATGGCTTGTTACATGATTGTAATTGATTCTCATCGAATAGTTGACGGATTCAGTGTTTTGTAACTCATAATGGCTCGTTACATGATTGTAGCTGATTCTTATCAAATGATTGACCGATTCAGTGATTTGTAGGCTCAGAATAACTTGTTACGTGATTGTAGCTAATTCTCATCAAATGGTTTACCAATTCGATGATTTGTAAGCTCTGAATGACTTGTTACATGATTGTGGCTGATTCTAATCAAATGGTTGACTGATTCGATGATTTGTAGACTCAGAATAGCTTGTTAAGTAATTGTAGCTGGTTTTCATCGAATGATTGACCGATTCAGTTATTTGTAAGCTCAAAATGGCTTGTTACATGATTGTAGCTGATTCTCATCGAGCAGTTCTCCGATTCAGTGATTTGTAAGCTCAGAATGGCTTGTTACGTGATTTTAGCAGATTCTCATTGAACGGTTGACCGATTCAGTGATTTGTAAGGTTAGAATGGCTTGTTACGTGATTGTTATTAATTCTCATCAAACGGTTGACTGACTCAGTGATTTGTAAGCTCAAAATGGCTTGTTACATGATTGTAATTGATTCTCATCGAACGATTGATCGATTCAATGATTTATAAGCTCAAAATGGCTTGTTACCTATTTGTAGCTGATTCTCATCGAACGATTTACCGATTCGGTGATTTTTAAGCTAAGAGTGGATTGTTACCTGATTATACTTGATTGTCAACGAATCGTTGACTGATTCAGTGATTTGTAAGCTCAGAATGACATGTTATGTGATTGTAGCAGATTCTCATTGAATAGTTGTTCGATTCAGTGATTTGTAAGCTCAGAATGGCTTGTTACGTGATTGTAGCTAATTCTCATCAAATGGTTGACTGATTCAGTAATTTGTAAGCTCAAAAAGGCTTGTTACATTTTTGTAGCTTATTCTAATCAAACGATTGACTCATTCGATAATTTGTAAGCTCAGAATGGCTTGTTACCTGATTTTAGTAGATTCTCATCAAACGGTTGAGCAAGTCGGTGAGTTGAAAGCTTAGAATGCATTTTTACATGATTGTAGCAGATTCTCATCAAACGGTTGATCGTTTCGATGATTTGTTAGCTCAGAATTGCTTGTTACGTGATTGTAGCTGATTCTCGTCGAACGGTTGACCGATTCGATTATTTGTAGGCTTAAAATAGCTTGTTATATAATTGTAGTTGATTCTCATTGAATGGTTGACCGATTCAATTATTTGTAAGCTCAAAATGGCTGGTTACATGATTGTAGCTGATTCTCATCAAACGGTTGACCAATTTGGTGATTTGTAAGCTTAGAATAGCTTTTTACATGATTTTTGCCTATTCTCATCAAACAGTTGACTTAATCAGATGGTTGACCGATTCGGTGACTTGTAAGCTCATAATGGTTTGTTACATAATTGTAATTGATTCTCATCAAACAGTTGACCGATTCGATGATTTGTAAGCTTAGAAAGGCTTGTTATGTGATTGTAGCTGATTTTGATCGAACGGTTGACCGATTCAGTGATTTGTAAGCTCAGAATGGCTTGGTATGTGATTGTAATTGATTATCATCGAACAGAAGACTAATTCAGTGATTTCTAAGATCAGAATGACTTGTTACATGATTTTAATTGATTCTCATCGAAAGGTTGACTGATTCGATAATTTTTATGCTTAGAATGGCTAGTTACATGATTATAGTTGATTGTCATCAAACGGTTGATTGATTGGGTGATTTGAAAGATCAAAATGGCTTTTTACATTATTGTAGGTGATTCTCATTGAATGGTTGCCTGATTTGGTGATTTGTAAGCTCTGAATGGCTTGTTACATGATTGTAGCTGATTCTCATTAAATGGTTAACCGATTCGATAATGTGTAAGCTCATAATGACTTGTTACGTGATTGTAGCTGATTGTCATCAAATGGTTGACTGATTCGATGATTTGTGTTATACACTAAGTTTGCACCCTTGGTTCAAGCTCTCATAGTCTTGATAAGCTAGTATAACATGGGAATCATCTCCAAGTTGTGGGACCTATGCTAATTGAGATGTGACCTTTAGGTTCTAGGCTGGTTCCTCTTAGATAATCACCTTAATTTGCTTCTAGACAGGAA
Source organism: Chamaecyparis obtusa (assembly GCA_027943335.1). Classification (NCBI taxonomy): domain Eukaryota; kingdom Viridiplantae; phylum Streptophyta; class Pinopsida; order Cupressales; family Cupressaceae; genus Chamaecyparis; species Chamaecyparis obtusa. The sequence continues at coordinate 1,679,305 of BSBK01001399.1, read as the reverse complement.
AGTAAACTTTGAGGGAAAAGGGATAGAAGGAATGCTTGAAAGGGAAATGATTGAAAGCAAACTACCTACTAGGTGATACACCGAATTGAAATGAGCACAATAGATTGACCAAATTAGCATGAAGGCTCTTAGATTTAATTGATTCTCATCGAAAGGTTGACTGATTTGATGATTTTTATGCTTAGAATGGCTAGTTACGTGATTATAGTTGATTGTCATCGAACGGTTGATCGATTGGGTGATTTGAAAGATCAAAATGGCTTTCTACGTTATTGTAGGTGATTCTCATTGAATGGTTGACTGATTTGGTGATTTGTAAGCTCAGAATAGCTTGTTACATGATTGTAGCTGATTCTCATTAAACGGTTGACCGATTCGATAATTTGTAAGCTCAGAATGGCTTGTTACGTGATTGTAGCTGATTGTCATCGAATGGTTGACTGATTTGGTGATTTGTGTTATACACTAAGTTTGCACCCTTAATCCAAGCTCTCATAGTCTTGATAAGCTAGTATAACATGGGAATCATCTCCAAGTTGTGGGACCTATGCTAATTGAGATGTGACCTCTAGGTTCTAAGCTGGTTCCTCTTAGATAATCACCTTAATTTGCTTCTAGACAGGAAAGTAAACTTTGAGGGAAAAGGGATAGAAGGAATGCTTGAAAGGGAAATGACTGAAAGTAAACTACCTACTAGGTGATACATTGAATTGAAATGAGCACAATATATTGAACAAATTAGCATGAAGACTCTTAGATCTAATAGATCACAATCTTCCTAAATAGGCTTGCATAAGTATTTCACAGAGAGGCTTGAACAAAAGACACGAACTGTGACCTGCAAGAAAATGTTCTCTTCAGCAAAAGGGCACAGGAATGAGATAGAATGACAAGGGGTTGAAGTATACCCACAAACTCACTCAAATCAAATAAGACACAGTAGTACACAAATAAGCTAAAAGAAAGAAGTGCTCTAGAACTCCAAGACTTCTCTAACAAAGCCAGTATATTATACTCAATAAGAGAAATATAGACAATGGAAAGACTAGAGGGAAGAACAAGTGCCATGAATAGCCTCTATTGAATCTGAGATTTCAATGAAAGATTACAAGCTGTAAGAGCCAGAGGGCAGAACAAATGCCACGAATAAATCCTAAGAAAGAGAAAACTCTTTTTACAATTGTAAACCCCTCCGCAAAATAGCTTATTAAAACTAATATATACATCTCATCTATTGCGCACAAGCAGGAGCAAAAATCTAATTAGGGTTACATAGATTTTGCATATAATAATAGAGAACCCTAATTCTATCACTTCTGATCATAAATGCATCATTGGAATATCTTGGCCGATCAGATATATGTCCTTGTACATAATTCCACCAACACAACTGCCTACGAACAAGCCACCTTGATCCATCTATGTTGTTGCAAGTTGAAAACCCTACGCCATCGCCATGACCTTATTATCTCTGTAAGTTGGGTTTTCCATGAATGCTCAATTCTGATCCTCGCAGATACTTTGAATTTAAAAGTATAAACGATCATAGGTGGTGCCAACCCTTTAATGCTTCTTCGGTGCAAGAACACCAACATGGTACCTCAGGAAACAAGAAATCAACACACGATGGCCTCTCAGATCTTCCTCATCATCTTCACAACCTGCATCTATCCTGAAAAATCAATTTTGAGCTACCCCCACTTCGCATACAGCCCATTGGATCAAACGTTGGCAAAAATCTTGCAGAAAGATTCAAATTCGGGCTCCAATAGCCACTAGGTCCAGGTTAAAACATGATCGTCGATCACATTTTTCCTGACAGATCAGACGACCCAGATCAACCCGGCAGTAGACCCACCTAGTTATCAGCCTTAATCAGATGGTGGTCGCATGATTGCAAAGGGGAAGAATATTTCTTACAATCATGCGACAACCGTAGATCAAGGCTCTGTCATCCCACTAAAGACTTCAGGCCCACCAACATGTCCTCATCATCACCCTTTAGCCAACCAGCAATTAGCACTGCCGCACGACTGGCACCTTGGACCCACCTGTCAAATCACCTTTCCATTGAACGACTGTCGCAAGATCATAAAGGGGAAGAATAATCCTTGCGATCATGCAACAATCATAGATCATTTTGCACTTTAACCACCTCAGAACTGAGACCACCAGACATAACATTAACCGCTCGCCAGATCGCCAAAGGCTAAGGCACAAAACCGCTAAGGTTGCGCGAACACGTGACCGAAGAAAATGTCATGTCACTGGATAAAAAGTACTTAACCATCGGAGACAAGAGACCTAGCAAACACACAGTCACTCAATCGCCGAATAAGAACTTATCCACCAGAAAATCTAGAGATCAAGCAACCAAACCAGCATGAAGAACTGGGTCCCACGGAGCCGCAGGAGCGCAGATGAAAAATGTTGACATCAGAGATAAGCACGTAGATGTGAAAAGGCACAAGGTCAAAAATAACCAGGGTTTTTAGGCTTTAAATAATTTTAGGACCCTGCGACCTGACTATTTCCTGCAGACTTAAAACTTGAATATCTCCCTGGGTTTTATGAATTAGCACGTGTAATCTGAACTGGAGCATGATAACACATTGAAGAACATAGGGCTAAGGGTGCAAATTGTAAAACCTTGTGGATCTACTTCGCAAGCAAAAATAAGATTGTGGCCAAAATTGTATGATAGGAAATTTTGGGTAACATTTTGGTGATTTCTGCAGGATGTTAGCCTACTAGACATTAGATTAGTAGCCTTGGTGCAATCCATTGGGCATGGGAATCACTTCAAGAACACCAAAAAAAAAACCCTTCTTGACAGAGAGAGGGGCAAAACTGTGCATGAGCACTTCTTGGAAAATAGGGAAACTAATCTAGAAAGCAGGGATAGAAAACAAGGAAACTTATTTACAGAGACTTACAAGGAGGGACTAACTTCAAAACAAGGTTTCAAGTGGAAACCATTAACTAATATAGGCAAGGGATCTCCTTTAAGAGTTGATAGCTGAAAAGCATTAGGCCCCTTGCATTTAGTGATAACAAATGGTCCACCCCAGAAAGAATCAAATTTTGTATGTCTGCTAGGCTTTGACCTAAATTCATCCCACTTGAGAACTACATCTCCAACTTTGAAACCTCTCACTCTGGCTCTTTTATCAAAATTCTTCTTTGTCTGTATTTGATGGAATTCCATATCCTTCATGGATTTATCTTTGAGTTCTTCTAACTCTATGAGCTGAGCATATCTAATTTGTAAAGGATCTCCTTCTTCAAACAGGACATATTAAGTGGCCAAGTCCAAAGCTGGCAATTCAGTTGAAATGGATAGCTTAGCCTCTTTTCCATACACTAACATATAAGGAGAATTCTTGATGATCTTTTTAGGATAATCCTATCTAACCATAAGGAAGATTTCAATTTAGTATGCCAATCCCTTTGGTTGTCTTGTAGGGCCTTCTTGATTATCCTAATCAAGTTCTTGTTGGTTGATTCTATCAAACCATTGCCCTGAGGGTAGTAATTTGAAATTGTATTTAGATAAATGCCATTCCTAATTGCCCATTCTGAGACTTTAAGACCTGTGAATGCCAATGCATTATTTAATATTATGGAGTTTGGAGTGCCAAATCTATGGATTATATCATCATAAAAACTTAAGACAACACTCTCATTTGATTCTTTCAATGCAACTGCTTATGTCCATCTAGTGAAATAATCTGTTGCAGTGATTATCCACTTGTGGCTTGCACTAGATGGAGGATTAATCATGTTGATAAAGTCTATACCCCATCTCATGAAAGGTTTCTCTATTCTGATTGGCTGAAGGGGCAAAGTTGCAAGCCTTTCTTTGCCTGCAAACATGACACATTTGATGCATTTTCTCACATAATCATGACTATCCTTAAAGATAGATGGCCAATAGTATCCAGCCCTCATGATTTTAAAAGCAGTAGTCCCAGGAGAGAAGTGACCTCCAGAAGGTCCGTCATGAAATTCAAATAGGACATCTATTACCTCTTCTAAATCAATGCATCTCAAAAGGACACCATTGTGATCCCTTCTAAAAAGAACTTCATCTATTAGCACAAAGGGAACAGATTGTAATCTATAATATCTTCTTTTTGCTGAATCTAGATCTGTAGGACATTGTCCTATCTTTAAGAAATGAATCATGTTAGGCAACCAACCTGTTGCCCTGGCATGTTCCTCTGTAGAATGCACAACCAAAGATGCATCTGTTTGCTCTGATTTCTTTGAACTCCCATCCTTTGCCAAATGCTCACAAAGACCTCTTCCCTTAACCAGCTTAGTGGTTTGGATGTCAATGTCATATTCCATTACTTTGGTAATCCAACCAGCTCTTTTCTCATTTAGGTCCTTGGAAAGAAAGAACTCTTTGACACTTGGATGAGTAACTTTCAAGTGCACCTTGCTATGGGTCAATAGATATCTAAGCTTTTAAAGACTTTTTACCATAGCAAGCACATATTTTTCCACAAAAGAGTATCTCTTTTCATACTCTTCTAAACCTTTGCTGAAGAAAGCAATAGGCTGCTCTAATCCTTCTAAATTTTCTTGAGTCAGCATTGCAGATATAGCATCAAGGCCCCCATAAGTAGAAAGGATAAAATCCTTACTGAAATTTGGGTTCAATAGAGCAGCAACTTCTGTCAAGGCCTCTTTGATAGCCTGAAAATTGGCTTTCCCTTCTCTAGTCTAGTTGAAAATTGAACTCTTCTTTAACATGGTTGTCAAAGGCTTTAGTAAATTTGCAATATTAGGCAAGAACCACCTAACAAAGTTAATCCTTCCTATGAAAGATTGAAGGCTTTTCTTATGATTGGTAAGGGTAGATCTAGGATGGCTGCAATCCTTTCGGGGTCTACTGTGATTCTTTTCTTGGATACTATATATCCTAACAATTTCCCCTTGTGAACTGCAAACACACATTTCTTGGGATTAAGAGATATCCCAAATTCTCTAAACCTTTCAAATATTTTTCTTAGATGTTTGATATGATCTGCTGCATGTTTGGAATAAATAGTTATGTCATCTAAGTAGACCAGTACAAACTTGTACATGAGGCTTTTAAAGGCCATATCCATTACTTTTTGAAATGTTGCACCTGCATTTGACAAACCAAAGGGCATTTTCTGATAAGCCATGGTTCCTCACTTGGTTGTGAATGCAGTCTTATATTGATCCTTTTCATTAACTATGATCTGATTGTATCCTGAATAGCCATCCAATAATGAAAATCTCTCAGACCTAGAGACACATTGTAGGATTTTTTCCATAGAGGGTAATGGATGGCGATCTTTTAGTGAAGCCCTATTGAGGTCCCTGAAGTCAACACATTACTCAACTCTCCATTCCTCTTCCTGACAGGAAAAAGGTTGGAAATCCAACTAGTATGCTTGATGGGGTAGATGATACCACTTTCTCTTAATTTGAGCACCTCTTTATGCATAAGTGGCTCAAGCTTGGGATTAACAGGTCTTTGTTTTTGCCTTACTGGTTTGGCTTTAGGCTCTAGTTCAATGGTGTGCTGAGCAAGGGCTCAATTAAAACCTTTAAGGTCTTCATATTGCCATACAAATACATCACTGAATTCCTTACATAATGGGGTGTAAGCCTACTTTTCTAAATCAGTATTTACCTTTCCAAATTTTAAGATTTTACCAAGTTCCAACTCTAATTCAACACAATGTTCTTGTTGAACTACCAGGCCAGCTTTATTCTTCTTAACTTGATCATCCTTGTTGAAAACAACCTCCAAGGTGACAAGGCCTCTAGGCATCTTATTAGATCTGAGTTGTATCACTTGATCACCATAGTTCTGCAATAATCTATCTTGGTTATGCTGAGAAGATGTCCTCTTCAAACAAGAACTGCAGAATTTGCTCATCATTGTCAAACACCTGCCAATTGACATTGTTATCAGGAATAGAGGGTCTGACAATCACTTTAAATATGTTTTTGGTCCCTTTCTTTTGAAACACTATTAGGAATGTCATACTGAGATCCAACAGCAGCTAATCTATCTGCATTCTGATTTAACTTTTTAGGAATGGCAACAATATTGAAAGCACAAAAATCCTCAATTGCATCCCAAACTTTGTGTTTGTATGCTTTCATGGTGTCATTTTTGGTTGCACTTATCCCTCTCACTTGGCTGACTACTAATTCACTGTGACCATAAACTTTTAGAGAATTGAGCCCTCTTTTTCTAGGCCACTCCAGTCCATTCACTAGACTTTCATATTCTGTAGTGTTGCTAGTGCAAGAGAAACTAAATCTGAAAGTTGTATAGTATCTTTCTCCTTTTGGGGACACCAACATAACACCACCACTAGAACCATGTCTGCTTCTAGCTCCATCAAAAAACAATTCCCAAACCTGGTTACTCTGATCCTCTGAATCAATGTCCCCTTTGAGAAGATTTGGCTCTATGGAACCACTTTCTTGTATTAAATAGCTTCCCAAACTAGCATCCCAAATAACATTTTCTTGGGCATTTTCTGATTTCAGCTCATCTAGTAAAATACCAAGGATATTCTCTATCTTAGTGTTCATTTCTCCAATAATTGGGAAGTCATTGCTATCAAATGCAAGACAACTTGCATTGGTCATGTTGGACATATATGATTCTATATGGTGAGCTACCAATGATTCAAATTTAATGGTGACCTTGGTTCCATATCTTATGCGGAAGAGCATGTGAGACCAGTCAGAAGAAAGATAACCTCCTATCTTAGCTGTAAGTTCCCTTGATAAATATATGGAAAATAAAGCAGGGAGATCTATCATATATATATCAAGCAGAATGGAGAAATTGGGGCTTGCATGGAGGATTAGACTGGTATCCTTGGCTACACCTATTGTATTGACTGAGGACCCATCAAGTTGTGTAACCCTTTTTTGGAAGGGTTCATATCTAAGTCCTAATTGGTCAGCCACCTTTTTGGGCATCACAGTACTAGTAGCTCCACTATCTACCATATAGTTATGTACTAAAGATTGTCCAATAATTAAAGATACATAAAAGGGAGGTGGTTTCAAGTTCCTACCTTGAATGGCATTTTCTTTGGGACTGCTACTTGGAGCCTCCTTTTCTTGATCAATGTTGACCAACATTGGCTTTGTTGTATCATTTGCAGGTTGAGGAGTTGTTGCTTCATCCATGGCCCTCTTCAAAATCTCAAGTTGTCCTGGAATAGCCAGAGAGTCCTACATAGACATAGTAATGTTCACCTTCTTCATGTTGTCTACAATGTTGAAAGGTGTCACAACGTGTACTTTTTGTTGTGCTTTTACTATGATGGGCTCCATCAAAGCCTTCCTCAATATCTTAGGAGCAGATGACTGCAGTGGTTCTACAGATGTAGTGGTTTTAACCCCAGAATCTGCACGCTCCATGTCTTGGGCTCTTCTTTTTTACCTTGTGTTGGTAGTAGTGGAAGATTCACCACTGAATCCATTGAAGTCTTGCTGCTCCCAATTGAAAAGAGCAGTCTCATCATTCTGTGTCTCTTGTTGAGGAATTGATCCACTGGAAGAGGCCTCTGATTGAGTATGTGAGGCATTTTGAACCATTAGAGCTTGGTTCATCCATCCATTTGAACATGTAGCCTGATTATGGGGCTGATTACAAGGAAAGCACCATTCATTGTCCAAAGCCATATTATTTTGACTAGGAACCACATCCCTGACTGAATTTGCAGAATTAAGAGGTGCAGGGTTATATGGTTTGAATGGCCTTTGATTAAAATTTTGATTTTGGTAAGCTCCTTGATAACCTCCTTGGTATGGTGGCCTATTTTGTTGGCAAGGTTGTCCTTAATTCTGATATTGTTGATTTGGACCTTGGCCTTGTGGCTGAAATGGTGGTCTAATTCCTTGCCCTTGCCTCTTTAGATTTGTCACCTCTTTAGTTAAAGTCTGAAGCAAATTTGTCATTTCTTGCTAACTACTTTGTTGGTTATTCCTCATCTCTTGTACTTCTTGAGAGAAACTTGTCCTTAATTTTTCACCACTAGTACTAGCCTGAGGTGCTAATATGGTAGGAATAGGGGTAAAAGAAGGTACTTGCAGAGGTGCAATGGGTTGAAGATTAGGGAAGATGGGCATGGGTGGCCTTCTAGCTATCATGCCTGCCTAGATTAAATAGTTTTCAGCCTTGACAACAATGTCAAAAGCTTGGGGTAGAGAGGTGCCCCCCATAGATTGGATCATGACAGAGATCTGACTATTCAAGCTTTGCAAGAAGTATAAGAAAGCATGGTCAACTGATGGCCTTACTGAGACTGGAATTTTATTCCATGTCTTGAGAAATCTATTATTATAATCTGTCATTTGTTCTTGAGGATCTCTCTTTATGATTGTCAACTGCTCAACCAAAGACAAGTTGTCTGATTTATCCTCAAAGTGTTTACTCAATGCATCCCCTAATCCATCCCATGAATTAATGGAACCAACAACTAGAGTTCTAAACCATTCAAGAGCTTTACCTTTGAGGGAAGCTACTAATAACTTAGTGGCCACATCCTCTTGAGTTATATTATGTATATTGCAGATAGTAGTCACATCTCTAATATGTTCAAAAGCTATTATCTATCCTTCACCTGTGAAATTAGGTAGACTCTTTAGTGCCACCAGGGGCACATCATGATGTTGAGCGAAGGTTAATGGACTTCCTTGGTTGAAAGGTACAAAGGTAAACTGCCTAGCCATTGTAGGAGCTAAAATTTGCTGAGTAGCAACTGTGTGAATTTGAGGTTGGATTTGAATCTTCTTCTAGATCTCTGGTTAGAGATCTTCCTCTTCTTCCAAGATGAAAGAAAAAAGGTCTCCTCTCCAAAGTATCAGGTGGTGTAGATTATACTCTCCTTACAGGGGATGCCTTCCGAGTTAACCTTCCTCTATATTTTCTTTTTGAGGGAAGCTCTGAGAATTCAGTGGGCTTTGAGCTCCTTGTCTCTATCTTTCTCATAAACAATAAGGCTCCTGAATCCTTACACCAGTGGAGTCGCTAGATATACTTGATAGAAAAACTTCTAAGAGTCTGTATTATGCAATCAGTATATTAGAGATAGCATAATCTTTAGAAATGAACTTCCTTTGTGTTGGCTCTTTTCCTTGTAGGACCAAGCTTGAAACAAATAGTTGGGCTTCAAACACAGGCTAGGCACTCAAACTTAACAAGGAAAACAAACCAATTGATGAGGACAAAGAGAAATCTTCCTTCTTCTTTGAGCTCCACATTCACTCAGGCGGGTATTGCCTTGTCTGCACATTCAAGACACCTCATGACAAAACCAAAGGCATGTAGATAGATTAATGTGGAATGGTTCTCAAACTCCTAGGTATCATGTACCTCAATGAAGCTAATATCTCATGTAATAGCCCTGTTTGCATGGAGTGAGTATGAAAACCAGAGACCTATCCTAACAACATGAAAGGGAAAAGGTGTGGGATAGAAATGAAATGATTTTAAAATAATGCTTGAAGGGACCCCTGAGATACCCTAAGTCTCTGATAGACCAGTGCCTTATCCCATGGGCCACAGAGTCAAATACCCTATTGCAAGAGACAACTATGAAACAAGAACACAACACACTCACCCTGACCATATCATACATTACCAAACCACCTGTGCACCCAGATATGCTATCACCTATCTAAAGAAAAACCTAGGAACAGGCAATACATTGACCAGCATCCACTGGAAGATAAGCATGATGCATCTTTGATACCCCGGCCCATAATTATCTGAACACTAACTTTGAACCAGTTATCCCTACGAAGACAACTCCACTTGCAAACACTTAGGCAATGCAAATAAATAAATCAAACACCCTTGATGTATGATTAATGGTTCAAAATTCAAATGGAGACAATCTGACACAAGAACAAGTATGTTGCAATCTCATACATAAGACAAATCTACTTACAATATGTATCATATTCTCTCAGCCAACATGAGAAAGAGGAACACTCTATATGCAGAGAGAAGGAAAAATCTGCAGAATAAAACCCTTCACTGGAACTGACCAAATTCAGAACCCAGACAAAGATAAAAATTCCACCATTTATACCATTGGTTACCTTGAAATCCTAAACCAGTAGGATGCAAAAAGCTACGGGTAACCAGGGTTAAGTCCTCAACCCCCCAACCAATCGAGAATTCAAAGTCACTTGCAAAAAGCTACGGGTAACCAGGGTTAAGTCCTCAACCCCCCAACCAATCGAGAATTCAAAGTCACCTGCAAAAAGCCTCGAACAACAAAGAATGTCCATCACTGCACGACAAAACACCCCCGCAAACACTCACGACATCCTGGACCACACTGCAAACTAGTCGCTTCTCACCAAACATGGTCTTGTCTGCATTCAATTCCATAAAAAATGGTACCCCTTGATGCTGGAAATTCACAAAAAATTCAAACTTGAAGTGCAACGGCTACCATGCAATTGGTGGGATCCATGTTCTTCAACTGTTTGCCCCTAGCAGCACAATTGTGCAGTCACAAACCACCACCATAGGAAACTGGCCTCAAATAAATGCTTGGTCGCTTGATCGCATAGCTGAAAGATAGCCCTTGCGATCATGCGACCGCGGTCTCCAAGCCACAGTCAATCGGTTACAAACTCTTTGTAAAGTCTCTGGCCATATCATCCCCGCAACCGCGACAGATAGACGGTTAGTCGCATGATCGCATAGCCCAGAAATGGGCTATGCGAACATGTGACAACCTACCTTTTAACTGCCCAACAACACCGCCCCACACTGCCGAGAAATTAACAGCGCACCGGCGATCAAACTGAGATCAACATTAAGTCCCCACCGTAAATCCTCCTATCCTCTTGAGCTTCGCAATTCTAACCCATCCAGGCACCTCGGGTTCCATTCAGAAAACTAGTGACAAAAGCATTTTGCCAGTTCGCAGAAAACATCTTGCCTCTGCTAAAGAATCTAGCAACCTCACGACCGTTGTTTGCCAAATCGCCAAATGAATTGGGGAACTGCCAAATCTTTTCGCGAATGAGCGAAAAGCTTAAACTTTATCAGCATTACCAGATCCCTTTGTTTGGACCGCCAAAACCAAGACCCCACCTGGGCCTGCGTTTAAGAATCCACCACCCTGCCAGCACGGACCAACCGAAAACCACCACGCGTCCACCTACCAACAAGAGCCGCTACCACAACCGCCATGGACACGTGGCACCCTGTCGCATGATTGCATAGCCTGGAAGTGGGCTATGCAAACATGCGACAACCCGCTACATTAATCGCCACCGGTTAACACCACCGTAGGTAAACTGCCACCGCCATCACCTCAAAAACTGGCACCGGTTAACACCACCGCAGGAAAACTGCCACCCGCCACCACCTCGGAAACTGCCACCCGCACAATTCCGCAACCGTAAACAAGGACATGTGTCGGTCGGTACATGATCGCATAGCTGAAGAAAGGGCTATGCGATCATGCGATAGCCAACCAAAGGCTGCCACATCACCACATCTGCAACACAGAACCGCAACCAGATCACACTACCGACCGGCCCTGAGGACACGTGGCAAGTGGTCGCATGATCGCATAGCCAAAAGCTGGGCTATGTGATCATGCAACAGCCAATTACAAGCTGCCACATGTCCACACCAAAGAATCCAAACCCATCCGGAGGATCAGACGGTTGTCGCAAAAGCGCATAGCCCTGACAAAACCTTTGCGCTTTAATGACAACCGTTGATCTTCTGACACGTCAAGACCCACTGTGTCTTTGAAAAAATAGGTCCCACCACCATCACACTTGCACACTTAGCAAAGAAGACCGCCAAGCAGCTAAAAAGGACGGGGACCCACACAGCCACGTGGCAAGTGGTCGCATGATCGCATGTCAGAAAGATCTGACATGCGGCCATGCGACAACCACTAGGGAAGAAGCCAGACACACCACATGGTCGGACATGCGCAGTTAAACATAGGTCAAAAACACACAAAGTTTTCGGCATAAAAAATAAGTGCATAAAACTTAAGGCAAAGGGTCGAAAACAACACAGGTTTTTGGCAAAAGATCGAAAACACACAAGAATTTTCAACAGACCGAAAGGCAAACAAGGAAGTCGAAAACACACAAAATTTTTACGCAGGCCAAAAAGGTCGAAAACATCATGGATTTTCGAAAATACTGTGGGTTTTCGACACTGTGGCAGAATTTGACAATTTCTAGCAGGCTTTAAACTTTGAATATCTTTTTGGATTTAATGATTCAGCATGCACAAATTTGACCAGAGCTTGGTGACAACATGAAGCACACAGGGGGAAGACATTTCAAGCAAACTTGCAAGGAAAGAGGCCATTTTCAAAAGGATTTTTTGCTATGGCAGAAAATTGGCCTAACACTTTGGAGTCCCACCGAGTGTGCCAGAATTGTTATACACTAAGTTTGCACCCTTGGTTCAAGCTCTCATAGTCTTGATAACCTAGTATAACATGGGAATCATCTCCAGGTTGTGGGACCTATGCTAACTGAGATGAGACCTCTAGGTTCTAGGCTGGTTCCTCTTGGATAATCACCTTAATTTGCTTCTAGACAGGAAAGTAAACTTTGAGGGAAAAGGGATAGAATGAATGCTTGAAAGGGAAATGACTGAAAGCAAACTACCTACTAGGTGATACATCGAACTGAAATGAGCATAATATATTGACCAAATTAGCATGAAGGCTCTTAGATCTAATAGAACACAATCTTCCTAAACAGGCTTGCATAAGTATTTCATAGAGAGGTCTGAATAAAAGACACGGACTATGACCTACAAGCAAACGTTCTCTTCAGCAAAAGGGCACATGAATGAGACAGAATGACAGGGGGTTGAAGTATAAGCACAAATTCACTCAAATCAAATCAGACATAGTAGTACACAAATAAGGTGAAAGAAAGAAGGGCTCTGGAACTCCAAGACTTCTCTAACAAAGCCAGTATATTATACTCAATAAGAGAAATATAGACAAGGGAAAGACCAGAGGGCAGAACAAATGCCACAGATAGCCTCTATTGAATCTAAGATTTCAATAAAAGATTACAAGCTGTAAGAGCTAGAGAGCAGAACAAATGCCACGGATAACTCCTCAGAAAGAGAAAACTCTTTTTACAATTGTAAACCCCCCCCGCAAAAATAGCTTATTAAAACTAATATATACATCTCCTCTATTGTGCACAGGCAGGAGCAAAAATTTAATTAGGGTTACATAGATATTGCATATAATAATAGAGAACCCTAATTCTGTCACTTCTGATCATAAATGCATCATTGGAATATCTTGGTCGATCAGATATATAATTCCACCAACACAACTGCCTACGGACGAGCTGCCTTGATCTATCTACCTTGCTGCAAGTTGAAAACCCTACGCCACCGCCATGACCTTATCTCTGTAAGTTGGGTTTTCAATGAAAACCCTTGCTCAATTTTGATCCTCGCAAATACTTTGAATTTAAAAGTATAAATGGTCATAGGTGGTGCCAACCCTTCAATGCTTCTTTGGCGCAAGAACACCGACATGGTACCTCAGTAAACAAGAAATCAACACACAACGGCCTCTCAGATCTTCCTCATCATCTTCACAACTTGCATCCATCCTGAAAAATCAATTCTGAGCTACCCCCACTTTGGATACGACCCATTAGATCAAACATTAGCAAAAACCTCACAAAAAGATTCAAATTTGGGCTCCAACGGCCACCAGGTCCAGGTTAAAACATGATCGTTGATCACATTTTTCTCGGCAGATCAGACGACCTAGATCAACCCAGCGCAACCCGACAGTGGACCCACCTAGTTATCAGCCTTAATCAGACGGTGGTTGCATGATCACAAAGGGGAAGAATATTCCTTACGATCATGCGACAACCATAGATCAAGGCTCTGTCATCCCACTGAAGGCTTTGGGCCCACTAACATGTCTCGTCATCACTCTTCGGCCAACCAAAAATCAGCACTGCCGCATGATTGGCACCTTGGACCCACTTGTCAGATCACCTTTCCATCGAACGACTATCGCAAGATCTCAAAGGGGAAGAATTTTTCTTACAATCATGTGACAATCGTAGATCATTTTGCACTTTAACTGCCTCAGAATTCAGACCGCTAGACATAACATTAACCGCTCGCCAGATCGTCGAAGGCTAAGGCACAAAACCGCTAAGGTTGTGTGAACACGCGACCGAAGAAAATGTCAGGTCGCTGGATGAAAAGTACTTAACTGCCGGAGACAACAGACTTAGCGAGCACATAGTCGCTCAATCGTAGAATAAGAACTTATTCACCATAAAATATGAAGATCAAGCGATCGAACCAGCATGAAGAACTGGGTCCCACGCAGTCACAGCAGCACAGATGAAAAATGTTGACATTAGAGATAAGCACATAGATGTGAAAAGGCACAAGGTTGAAAACAACTAGGGTTTTTAGCCTTTAAACAATTTTGGGACCCTGCGACCTGAGTATTCCCTGCAGACTTAAAACTTGAATATCTCCTTGGGTTTTATGAATTAGCACGTGCGATTTGAACTGGAGCATGATAACACATTGAAGAACATAGGGCTAAGGGTGCAAATTGTAAAACCTTGTAGATCTACTTCGTAGGCAAAAATAAGATTGTACCTAAAATTGTATGATAGGAAATTTTGGGTAACAATTTGTAAGCTCAGAATGGCTTGCTATGTGATTGTAATTGATTCTCATCAAACGGTTCACCGATTCGATGAATTGTAAGTTTGGAATGGCTCGTTACATGATTGTAGTTGAGTCTCATCAAATGGTTGATCGATTCGATGATTTGCATGCTCAGAATGGCTTGTTACGTGATAGTAGCTTATTTTCATCAAACAGTTGACCGATTCAGTAATTTGTAAAATCATAATGGCTTGTTACGTGATTATAATTAATTCTCAATGGATGGTTGACCAATTCGGTGATTTGTAAACTCAGAATAGCTTGTTACGTGGTTGTAATTGATTCTCATCGAACGGTTGACCGATTCGGTGATTTGTATGTTCAAAATGGCTTGTTATGTGATTGTAGCTGATTCTCATCGAATGATTGACCGATTCGGTCATTTGTATGCTTAGAATGATTTGTTATGTGATTGTAGCTGATTCTCATCAAATGGTTGATCGATTTGGTAATTTGTAAGCTCAGAATGGCTTCTTACGTGATTGTAGCTAATTCTCATCGAATGGTTGACCATTTCGGTGATTTCTAAGCTCAGAATAGCTTGTTACATAATTTTAATTGATTCTCATCAAATGGTTGACTGATTCAATGATTTGTAAGTTCAAAATGGCATGTTACATGATAGAAGTTGATTATCATCAAATGATTGACCGATTCTCTGATTTGTAAGCTTAGAAATGCTTGTTACATGATTGTAGCTGATTCTAATCGAACAGTTGACAGATTCGGTGATTTGTAAGCTTAGAATGGCTTGTTACGTGATTGTAGTTGATTCTCATTGAAAGGTTTACCAATTTGGTGATTTGCATGCTCAAAATGGCTTGTTACATGATTGTAGGTGATTCTCATCAAACGGTTGACCAATTCCGTGTATTGTAAGCTCATAATGGCTTATTAGGTGATTGTAGCTAATTCTCATCGAACGGTTGATTGATTCAGTGATTTGTAAGCTCGAAATGACTTGTTACATGATTGTAATTGATCCTCATCAAACCGTTGATCGATTCGGTGATTTGTAATCCCAGAATGGCTTGTTATGTGATTGTAGCTCATTCTCATTGAATGGTTGACTGATTTGGTGATTTGTAATCTCATAATTGCTTGTTACATAATTGTAGTTGATTCTCATCAAACAGTTAACCGATTCGGTGATTTGTAAGCTCATAATGGCTTGTTACGTGATTGTAGCTGATTCTCATCCAACGGTTGCCCGATTCGGTGATTTGTAAGTTTAGAATGGCTTGTTACATGATTGTAGCTGATTCTCATCGAATGGTTGACTGATTCAGTGATTAGTAAGCTCAGAATGGCTTGTTACGTGATTGTAGCTGATTCTCATCCAATGGTTGACCGGTTCGGTGATTTCTAAACTCAGAATGGCTTGTTACATGATTGTAGCCAATTCTCATCGAATGGTTGACCGATTCAGTGATTTGTAAGCTCAAAATGCATTGGTACATGATTGTAGCTGATTCTTATCATACAGTTGACTGATTCGGTGATTTGTAAGCTCAGAATGGCTTGTTACATGATTGTAGCTAATTCTCGTCAAATGGTTGACCGATTCGGTGATTTGTAAACTCAGAATGGGTTGTTACATGATTGTAGCTGATTCTCAATGAACGGTACACCGATTCAGTGATTTGTAAGCTCAAAATGGCTTGTTATGTGATTGTAGCTGATTCTCATCGAACGGTTGATCAATTCGGTGAATTGTAAGCTCTGAATTTCTTGTTACGTGATTGTACCTATTTTTCATCGAATGGTTGACCAATTCAATGATTTCTATGCTCAGAATGGGTTGTTACATGATTGTACTTGATTCTCACTGAACGGTTGACCAATTCGGTGAATTATAAGCTTAGAATGCCTTGTTACGTGATTGTAGCTGATTCTCGTTGAACGGTTGACCGATTCACTGATTTGTTAGCTCGGAATGGCTTGTTACATGATTGTAATTCATTGTCATCGAATGGTTGACCGATTCACTGATTTATAATCTCAGAATTGCTTGTTATGTGATTGTAGCTCATTCTCATTGAACGGTTAACTAATTCGGTGATTTGTAATCTCAAAATTGCTTGTTATAGATTGTAGCTGATTCTCATCAAATGGTTGATTAATTTGGTGATTTGTAAGCTCATAATGGCTTGTTATGTGATTGTACCTAATTCTCATCAAACGATTGCCCGATTCAGTGATTTGTAAGCTCAGAATGGCTTGTTACGTAATTGTAGCCAATTCTCATTGAATGGTTGACCAATTCAGTGATTAGTAAGCTCATAATGACTTGTTATGTGATTGTAGCTGAGTCTCATCAAACGATTGACTGATTCGATGATTTATAAGCTCAGAATGGCTTGTTACATGATTGTAGCTGATTCTCATCCAACAGTTGACCGATTTGGTGATTTGTATGCTTAGAATGGCTTGTTACATGGTTGTAGCTGATTCTCATCAAACAGTTGACCGATTTGGTGATTTGTAAGCTCAGAATGCATTGTTACATGATTGTAGTTGATTCTCATCATATAGTTGACCGATTTTGTGATTTGTAAGCTCAGAATGGCTTGTTACGTGATTGTAGCTAATTTTCATCAAATGAGTGACCGATTCGGTGATTTTTAAGCTCAGAATGGGTTGTTATGTGATTTTAGCTGATTCTCATGGAACAATTCACCGATTCAGTGATTTGTAAGCTCATAATGGCTTGTTACATGATTGTAATTGATTCTGATCGAATGGTTGACTTATTTGGTGATTTGTAGGCTCATAATGACTTGATACGTGATTGTAATTGATTCTCAAGGAATGGTTGGCCAATTCGGTGATTTGTAAGCTCATAATGGCTTGTTATATGATTGTAGCTGATTCTCATTGAATGGTGACCGATTCGCTGATTTGTAAGCTCAGAATACCTTGTTACATGATTTTAATTGATTCTCATTGAACAGTTGACCAATTCAGTGATTCGTAAAGTCAAAATGGCTTGTTATGCAATTGTAGTTGATTCTCATCGAATGATTGACTGATTTAGTGATTTGTAAGCTAAGAATGGCTTGTTACCTAATTGCAATTGATTCTCATCGAAAGGTTGATTGATTCGGTGATTTGTAAGCTCAAAATGGCTTGTTACACGATTGTAATTGATTCTCATCGAACGGTTGATCGATTTGATTATTTGTAAGGTAAGAATAGCTTGTTACATGATTGTTGCTTATTCTCATCGAACAGTTGACCAATTCGGTGATTTTTAAGCTCAAAATAGCTTGTTACATGATTATAGTTGATTCTCATCAAACGGTTGACCGATTCGGTGATTTGTAAGCTCAGAATGGTTTGTTACGTGATTGTATTTGATTCTCATCAAAAGGTTGACTGATTCGGTGAATTTTAAGCTTTGAATGGATTGTTACATGATTGTAATTGATTCTCATCAAACGGTTGACCAATTTGGTGATTCGTAAGCTTAGAATGGCTTGTTACATTATTGGAGCCTATTCTCATCAAACGGTTGACCGATTCAGTGATTTGTAATCTCAGAATGGATTGTTACATGATCGTAGCTAATTCTCATCAAACGGTTGACCGATTCAATGATTTGTCAGTTTATAATAGCTTGTTACGTGATTGTAGCTGATTCTCATTGAATGATTGACCGAATCGATGATTTGTAATCTCAGAATAGCTTGTTGCGTGATTATAGCTGATTCTCATCAAACGGTTGACCGATTTAATGATTTGTAAGCTTAGAATGACTTGTTACATGATTGTAGCTTATTCTAATCGAACGGTTGACCAATTCAGTGATTAGTAAGCTCAAAATGGCTTGTTATGTGATTGTAGCTGAGTCTCATCGAACGGTTGACCGATTCAGTGATTTATAAGCTTAGACTGTCTTGTTACGTGATTGTAGCTGAGTCTCATCCAACGGTTGACCAATTCGGTGATTTGTAACCTTAGAATGGCTTGTTACATGATTGTTGCTGATTCTCATTGAACGGTTTATCGATTCGGTGATTTGTAAGCTCAGAATAGCTTGTTACATGATTGTAGCTGATTCTCATCGAATAGTTGATTGATTCAGTGATTTGCAAGCTCAGAATAGCTTCTTACGTGATTGTAGCTAATTCTCATTGAATGGTTGACCGATTCGTTGATTTGTAAGCTCAGAATGGATTGTTACGTGATTGTAGCTGATTCTCATCAAACGGTTCACCGATTCGGTGATTTGTAGGCTCAAAATGGCTTATTATGTGATAGTAATTGATTCTCATCGAATGGTTGAACCAATTCTATGTGGTATAGTTTCGGCAATAGTTATGTTGGGTGGGCTTGCCTATCTATCTGCCCTATGGCTAGAAGGAAGATTTCCACCATAGAATAGTAGGGGGGGCATGTTGCGTATAGAATCACAATTCTAGTTGGGGTTGCCTACTCGATTGTAGCCACTATTTGAGTTACTGATTAATTGATTTGTAAGCTCAGAATGGTTTGTTATGTGATTGTAGTTAATTCTCATCAAACAGTTGACCAATTTCATGATTTGTAAGCTCATAATAGCTTGTTACATGATTATAGTTGAATCTCATCAAATGGTTGACCGATTCGGTGATTTGTAAGCTCAGAATGGTTTGTTACGTGATTGTAATTGATTCTCATCAAAAGGTTGACCAATTCGGTGATTTCTAAGCTCAGAATAGGTTGTTACGTGATTGTACATTATTCTCATCGAACGGTTGACTGATTCGGTAATTCATAAGCTCAGAATGGCTTCTTACATGATTGTAGTTGATTCTCATCGAAAGGTTGACAGAGTCAATGATTTGTAATCTCAGAATGGCTTGTTACATGATTGTAGCTGATTCTCATCAAACAGTTGACCGATTCGGTGATTTGTAAGCTCAGAATGGCTTGTTACATGATTGTAGCTTATTCTCATCGAACCTTTGACTGATTCGGTGATTTGTAAGCTCAGAATGGCTTGTTATGTGATTGTAGCTTATTCTCATCGAACCTTTGACCGATTCGGTGATTTGTCAGCTCAGAATGGCTTGTTACATGACTGTAGCTGATTCTCATCGAATGGTTGACCGATTCGATGATTTGTAAGCTTAGAATGGCTTGTTACATGATTGTAGCTGATTCTCTTTGAACAGTTGATCGATTCGATAATTCGTAAGCTTAGAATGGCTTGTTATGTGATTGTATTTGATTCTCATCGAGCAATTGACTGATTCAGTGATTTGTAATCTCATAATGGCTTCTTAGTTGAATGTAATTGATTCTCATCGAATAGTTGACCGATTTGGTGATTTGTAAGCTCAGAATGGCTTGTTACGTGATTGTAGCTGATTCTCATCAAATGGTTGACCGATTCGGTGATTTGTAAGATGAGAATGGCTTGTGACGTGATTGTAATTTATTCTCATTGAACAATTGACCGATTTGGTGATTTGAAAGCTCAGAATGGCTTGTTACATGATATTAATTGATTCTCATCAAACGGTTGTCTGATTCGATGATTTGTAAGTTCAAAATGGCTTGTTACATGATTGTAGTTCATTCTCATTGAATCATTGACGGATTCGGTGATTTCTAAGTTCAGAGTGGCTTTTTACGTTATTGTAGCTAATTCTGATTGAACGGTTGACTGATTTGGTGATTTCTATGCTCAAAATGGCTTGTTACATGATTGTAGCTGATTCTCATCGAACAGTTGACCGATTTGATGATTTTTAAACTCAGAATGGCTTGTTACATGATTGTAGCTAATTCTCATTGAATGGTTGACCAATTCGATGATTTGTAAGCTCAGAATATCTTGTTTCATGATTGTAGCTGATTCTAATCAAACAGTTGACCAATTCAGTAATTTGTAAGCTCAGAATGGCTTATTACATGATTGTAATTGATTCTCATCGAATGGTTGACCAATTCGGTGATTTCTAAGATCAGAGTGGCTTGTTACATGATTTTAATTGATTCTCATCGAACAGTTGACTGATTCGGTGATTTATACGTTTAGAATGACTTGTTACCTAATTGTAGCTGATTTTGATTGAATGGTTGACCAATTCATTGATTTGTAAGCTCATAATAGCTTGTTATGTCATTGTAATTGATTGTCATCAAATAGTTGATCGATTCATTGATTCGTAAGCTGAGAATGGCTTGTTATGTGATTGTAGGTGATTCTCATTGTACAGTTGACCTATTCAGTGATTTGTATGCTCAGAATGGCTTGTTACGTGATAGTAGTTGATTTTTCTTCAAACGTTTGACTGATTCGATGATTTACAAGCTCAGAATGGCTTGGCACATGATTGTAGCTGATTCTCATCAAATTGTTGACGGATTTGATGATTTATAACCTCATAATGGCTTGTTACATGATTATAGCTGATTCTCATCAAACGGTTGACCAATTCAGTGATTTGTAAGTTGAGAATGGCTTGTTACATGATTGTAATTGATTCTCCTCGAATGGTTGACCAATTTGATGATTTGTAAGCTTAGAATGGTTTGTTATGTGATTGTAGCTGATTCTCATCGAACGGTTGACCGTTTCGGTGATTTGTAAGCTCAGAATATCTTGTTACATGATTGTTGTTGATTGTCATCGAACGGTTGACCGATTCAATGATTTGTAAGCTTAGAATGGCTTGTTAAGTGATTGTAGCTAATTCTCATCAAATGATTGACCGATTCAGTGATTTGTAAGGGCAGAATGGCTTGTTACGTGATTGTAGTTGATTCTCATCGAACAATTGATCGATTCAAAGATTTGCAAGCTCATAATGGCTTGTTACATGATTGTAATTGATTCTCATTTGTCATGTCCAAAATTAGGGCAAAACACAACAAATTTTTTTAAAAAAATCCTCCTACAAGGTTGAAAATAGTAACATAGAATCGTTCGGTGCACAAGGTTGCAGAATACACTAACTAGGGTCAAGTTATAACTAGGTAATATTTCCTCTAGGGTGATAGACGTCTAATGAACAATTGATTAGTACATTAATAATAATTCTAACTATGCTTATAATATCATATATATATATATATATATATATATATATATATATATATATATATATATATATATATATATATATATATATATATATATATATATATATCTATGTATGTATCTATATATATCTATGTATGTATATCTATGTATGTATGTATATATACATACATAGATATATACATACATACATACATACATACATACAAATATATATATATATATATATATATATATATATATATATATATATATATATATATATATATATATATATATATATATATATATATATATATATATATATATATATATAATGTATTACATAGCCAGTTAAAACAAGGCTCTAAATTTATCTTCATTTCAATAAGAAATTGATCTGACATTATTCTCTATAGTTAGGGGAATACAAATATTGACTGAGAATGCAACAATACCAAAGGTACAATTAATAATTAAATTTGGAATTAAAAACTAATAGGTGATCACAACCTTCCTAGGTCCACATAGCGATACTTGATTTCTCACATTCATGTGAATTACTAATTATGTTAATATTAATATGGTAAGGGATCATAAGTTTAAAAATTAATAAGAGGAAGATAGTAATAAAAGTTATATCCTCTCCAGTCACTTAATTTAATAAATAGCTAAAAAGAATTTGGTATCTACATACCAAATTAGAAATGATATAACTCAAGAGTATCTAAATTCAAAAAGATCCAATCCAATATTCTCCAATAATAGGGGTTACTAAAAGAATAAAAGACAATATTAAACTGAAAAAGAATTTTGAGGAGATTTTAACGGTCATCAATAAATTAATTTTATTGATTCAAAGCAAATAAATTTAACACAATCTAAAAAAAATAAAGAAAAGCTTCTAGCCCTAACCCTATTCCAAATTTGGGTTTTAAGTCTATTATTCCCTAGCCCGAGTCTCAGTCTTTGATGAAGTTTCTAGTAGGTTGCAACAGAGGCCATGAAGACTCTGTAATCCAGGTGAGTATTCACCCAAGCATGCTCAGGAATGTATATACACAAGTGTGCTTACACTCCTTTGCAGACTTGACTATTTACCAGGGGTTACACCAAGGAGAAATAGTTGTCTAGAGGCAAGGGGATAGCAGGGTTAGATGGTAAAAAGTTTACACCTCCAGACTTACATATTGGATTTTATTTGGTTAAGTTTTCTCTTTTGTTTTTCCAGAAGATTTTTTTTTAAAAATCTGGTGGATGTAAACAATTAGGATAGATGTTATGAATCCAAGTATATTTGTTCAATCACAAATCCGACATCCATTTATCTATTCATTATTGTTAAGTTTCTTGATTAGAAGTTCCAGTGTAAACTTACACGCTTAGCACAAGTTTAAAAAAAATCTACAAAGGGTTAATGGTACATGCAGAAAGAAAATTACATTCTAACTACATTTTTAAGGCTTAAATTATATTTTCTCTATTGCTGAAAAGACTCTAAAAGTGTGTGCTTAAAGGTACCATCAGATAAATAAAATGCTTAAACTATAATATATATATATACCTACCTAAATTTTTAGAACAGATCGAAATTACACTTTTTAATGTATCCCAAGGTGGATGCACGATTAAACTTTAGTGCTCAACACAATACTAACGAATCATTATTTTTTTTGTAACGTATTCACATTATACTCTTAGACCGATGCATACGATACACCGAGATCTATTCTTTTGCAGCTGAAACACAATAAATAAAGGAATAGAAAAAAAATGACTAAGAGAAGAACAGAGGAAATGTCGAAGGCGTTGGAGGTTCTGCAAACTAAGGCATTTCGGTAAGGGATCCGGGGCGGCAACGCGGAAATTGTTCACCGTGACAGTACATACGCGCCACTGGCAGTGGCCTTAGTCACTATGCCAGTGGCGTTGCCATTGTTCACAGCAGCCCAAGCCGCCGGCGATAGGGCACCGCGACTCACAGGGATAGGGTTTGCATTTCGGCATTGCGATGAGGCTCGCGTGGTTAGGGTTTGCTCATAGCGATGAGATTTAATTTTTTTTGTTTGGTATAAAAATTATAATAAGGGTTCTCTTCTTTGATAATAATCTTTTCAAAGCAACTTTATTTATTGTACTATAGCATAGCACGACCGATGAGATATATATATATATATATATATATATATATATATATATATATATATATATATATATATATATATATATATATATATATATATATATATATATATATATCTGTCTGTGTGTGTATTAAGATGAGAGTAAAAATTAGATTTAAAACAAAATGTGAGCTAGTACCACAACCGTATTATTAATATAAGTAAAGAAATTTAGTATCACTCATGATTTATTTCCTTTAAAGCATAACTTAATTTTTTTTTTAATGAATCAAAATTAATTTATAGTTTGTTATAATAAAAGAAATATGAAGATGCTCATAAGATTATATATGGAAACTAACTCTAGAGGTAAAATTTAATGTTATTATTTAAGAATGATAAAAAAAAACTCCATTCCTTCTAAGCCAAACAATACATTTGATTGAACATTTATTTAATTTGAAAACATTCATAAAATGGAAATAAATATTTGATTTAAGGGAGCACTTCAATGAAATACATAAATAAACCTTTTATAACCATAAAAATAAATATCATTTCTTTCTTGTGATTACTATAATAAAACAGCAACTAGGCATTCACATGATCCCCTCTAACTCTAACATCATTATTATCATGTTCCTTTCATTAAAAGGATAAATCAAACTTCTTCCTCATAAATATTTTAGTTCAATTGGTGGGAGAAAGAAAATAATTTAATCTGCTATATTTTACAAGCAATCTTTGCTAGGCTTTTCAACATAGCCTTGAATAAGACAATATACAATAGGCCCATGGCCAATCAATTCATTCACATGAAGTAATCACATTTCAACTTTCAACTAGCTCCATCAACCACCAAGATAAGTCTTTCATAATCTGCAAAACAAAATCAAACGGACCATGGAGGCTCACCTCCCAACCTAGGCCATTTCATGGCCACCCCTGAGCTAGGGGAAAACAAGGATGGATAAGGGTATTACAAACATACAAACAACACACACACAAGTAAAAAAGAAATAGCATTTACACAACACCAAATTCCCTTCCCAAGGCTTATCACAACAAGAGTCTCACCGGACTCATTGTAGGGGTGGAGGTGGAAGCTACAATCTAGGAGATTGCCTAGTGCAGAAAATAATAATACAGCCTTCTACAAGGCGTCAAATCAATATATCATGCCTTCACAAGGCCATGTAACATACATCCACCCTTCTCATACACATACCATACAACACCCTTATGTCTCCCAACAAGAATGCACATGAAGGCACATGGCTGCCCATACAACCATGCTTTATTCCCTTCCCGCGCAGAGCAAGGACTCTCCACTAGAAGGTAGTCCCGACTTGTGCCCTTCACCCATCAAGGCTCTCTTCCCTCCCAAGGGTGAGCTTAGCCTTGCACAATTTCCCAAGAAACATTGCACAATAGAAAATTCACAATACATAAGCCATGAAGACACTCAAATACATATTTCGTACACGAGTCCATCATGAGTAAAGTAAAATGACTTAACAACAAAGTAAAGTTATTCCTCCCGGAACAAAAGGATCAAAACCTTCAGCTCCCCATGCCAGATTTATGGGTTGTATTTTCCCAGTTAGTCCATAAGGATCAGACACCCATATTCCAGGGCCATATAAACCCGTTACATGAAATGCTCTGAATCCGAAACAAGCTGCTCCTGAGAGGAATAAATGAATTCCAAAAATCTTAACAAGAGGTTTCATGACCCAACCTTGGTCCAAGCTTTTGGCAAGATGTTGAGAAGAGCTTTTCCAAAAATTCTCCTCTTTTGCAATTCAAATCCAAAATCCTCCAAGAACTCCCAAAATCAAACTCCCAAGACTTCACAAATTCACAAGTCTCCAAAAGTTGGAGAGTGGGCAATTACCCAACAATTTTCCCTCCATCCCCTTAAGAAGACAAACCAAACATAAGAGGGAAAATTCAAAATTCAAAATTCAAAATCAAGAGTGGTTCTTCCAATTTTCGTCACTATTCAAAGGGGCATCTTTTGGAATGGCAAAAGTAGTCAAAATTCATCATACTAGTCAAAATTTGACTCCCAACATATGACACCACTATGGGGTGTCCTATTTTTAACCTCCACTAACATAAATGACCATTAAAACCCATTCAAAAGACCACTCAAAGCATGAATCCGAAAATGAAAGAGAAAACATTAGAGACCACTACACACATTAAATACTTGGTCATGCCAACTCACGAGACATGTGTCAATTGACACCACAATTAACTCACATGACAACAATACACATGGCATGCCTAGTAGACTAATAATGAAGTAAAAAAATAAACATAATACTACAATTAACATTCATACATCACTTTACAAAATTAACATTTCACAACGAGGTTAATTTCTCCCTTTGGAGATAACCTTGGCTTAATAGGGTTTTCACTATTTATCCATCTTTAATTTCCCCGAAATTTCCATGGCCTTACCTGCACACTTGACAAAGCATCAGTAGCTCATGAAAAGTTAAATATCATATACATATACATGAAATTAAAATGCATCAAAATCACATTTTGATTCATCACAATTTCTAATTGCATCTCATAATAATTCACAATATTTCATCATCAA
This sequence comes from Chamaecyparis obtusa, assembly GCA_027943335.1. Lineage (NCBI taxonomy): Eukaryota > Viridiplantae > Streptophyta > Pinopsida > Cupressales > Cupressaceae > Chamaecyparis > Chamaecyparis obtusa. The sequence goes on along the minus strand of BSBK01001399.1, from coordinate 1,652,798 downwards.
TATTGCAATTCTAAAGCACATAAAGTCAGGATTAACATGATACATAATGTTCCATCCAATATGCTAGCCATGATCCATTCCATAAATTTTCTATCATAATGTAACATCAAGATATCATATATAAATCAAGATGTATCAATTACTATGCTCATAACCTACTAAATAGCATTAAAGTGAAAGTCATATATCATCATCACACACTAATAAATCATCACATAGTATCATAATAAAATGTCTTTGTCTCAATAGTCCAACATAATAAAAATAAAGTGTCATCATGAGTCTAAAGATGGAAAATAATCTGCTATGAATTGATGTCACGGGGTGAGGCCTCACATTATCGAACGGTTGACCGATTCAATGAGTTGTAAGCTCATAATCATTTGTTACGTGATTGTAGTTGATTCTCATTGAACAGTTGACTGATTCAGTTATTTATAAGCTCATAATGGCTTTTTACGTGATTGTAGCTGATTCTCATTGAACGGTTGACTGATTTGGTGATTTGTAAGCTCAAAATGGCTTGTTACGTGATTTTAGTTGATTCTCATCGAAACGTTGATCGATTCGGTGATTTGTAAGATCAGAATGGCTTTTTACGTGATTGTAGCTGATTCTCATCAAAAGGTTGACCGATTCGATGTTTTGTAAGCTCAGAATGGCTTGTTACTTGATTGTAGATGATTCTCATCGAGCGGTTGACCGATTCGATGATTTGTAAGCTCAAAATGGCTTGTTACATGATAGTAGTTGATTCTCATCGAATGGTTGACTAATTCGGTGATTTGTAAGCTCAGAATGGCTTGTTACGTGATTGTAGCTGATTCTCATCGAATGGTTGACCGATTCCATGATTTATAAGCTCAGAATGGCTTGTTACATGATTGTAGCCAATTCTCATCAAACAAGTGACCGATTCGGTGATTTATAAGCTGAAAATGGCTTGTTACATGATTGTAATTGATTCTCATCGAACGAATGACTAATTTAGTGATTTGTAAGCTCACAATAGCTTGTTATGTGATTGTAGCTGATCCCAATCGAATGGTTCATCTATTCATTGATTTATAAGCTCAAGATGGCTTGTTACGTGATTGTAGGTGATTGTCATCAAACGGTTGACAGATTCAGTAATTTGTAAGCTCAGAATTGTTTTTTACATGATTGTAATTGATTCTCATCGAAAGGTTGACTGATTTGATGATTTGTAAGCTCAGAATAGATTGTTACATGATTGTACTTGATTCTCATTGAACGATTGACTGATTCAGTGATTTGTAAGCTCAAAATGAGTTGTTACGTGATTGTAGCTAATTCTCATTGAACGATTGACCGATTTGGTGATTTGTAAGCTCATAATGGCTTGTTACGTGATTGTAACTGATTCTTATCGAATGGTTGACCGATTGGGTGATTTGTAAGCTCAAAATGGCTTCTTACGTGATTGTAATTAAATCTCATCAAACGGTTGACTGATTTGGTGATTCATAAGCTTAGAATGGCTTCTTACATGATTGTTGTTGATTCTTATCGAATGGTTGAACGATTCGATGATTTGTAATCTCAAAATGGCTTGTTACATGATTGTAGCTAATTCTCATCGAACGGTTGACTGATTCAGTGAATTGTAAGTTCAGAATCGCTTGTTATATGATTGTAGCTAATTCTCATCAAACGGTTGACTAATTCGATGATTTGTAAACTCAGAATGGCTTGTTACATGATTGTAGCGGATTCTCATCGAACGGTTGATCGATTTGGTGATTTGTAAGCTCATAATGGCTTGTTACGTGATTGTAGCTGATTCTCATCAAACAGTTAACCGATTTGGTGATTTGTAAGTTTAGAATGACTTGTTACATTATTGTAATTGATTCTCATCGAACAATTGACCAATTTCATGATTTGTAAGCTCATAATGGCTTGTCACGTGATTGTAATTGATTCTCATTGAACGGTTGAATGATTCGATGATTTGTAAGCTCAGAATGTCTTTTTACATGATTGTAATTGATTCTCATCGAACGATTGACCGATTTAGTGGTTTTTAAGCTCATAATGTCTTGTTACGTGATTGTAGTTGATTCTCATCGAACGGTTCAACGATTTGGTGATTTGTAAGTTCAGAATGACTTGTTACATGATTGTAATTTATTCTGATCGAATGGTTGACCAATTCGGTGATTTATAAGCTCAAAATGGCTTGTTACATGATTGTGGCTGATTCTCATCGAATGGTTGATTGATTTAATGATTTGTAAGCTCAGAATGGCTTTTTACATGATTGTAGTTGATTCTCATCAAATGGGTTGACCAATTAAGTGATTTGTAAGCTCAGCATAACTTGTTACATTATTGTAGCTGAGTCTCACCGAACGGTTGACTGATTCAGTGATTTGTAAGCTTAGAATGGCTTGTTACGTGATTGTAGCTGATTCTCATCGAATGGCTGACCGATTCACTAATTTGTTAGCTAAGAATAGCTTGCTACTTCATTATAATCAAGTCTCATCGATTCAGTGATTCGTAAGCCCAGAATGGCTTGTTATGTGATTGTAGCTGATTCTCAGTGAACGGTTGACCGATTCGGTGATTTGTAAGCTCAGAATGGATTGTTATGTGATTGTAGCTAATTCTCATTGAAAGGTTGATCGATTTAGTAATTTATCTACTCAGAATGGCTTGTTACGTGATTGTAGCTGATTCTCATCAAACAGTTGACCGATTCGATGATTTGTAAGCTCAGAATGGCTTGTTAAGTGATTGTAGCTGATTCTCATCGAAAGGTTGACCGATTTGATGATTTATAAGATTAGAATGGCTTGTTACGTGATTGTAGCTGATTCTCATCAAATGGTTCACCATCCATCCTTCATCCGGTTTCCTTCCAAGTTGGTTCTGTGGGCCGAAGGGTGGGCCCATATAGACAGTTCCGTCCAAAAAGAATTATCGGTAGGCTGGCCAAGGATAGTCAGCCAATCAATCAATAAAACAATATATCCTCGACTATTGTCTAATAGCATACCTTGACGGGGCACATTATTGCTGATTATTACTCTGATCCGAATGCCCCTATATTGAAAGGGAAAATCAAACATATGGGAAACATAGTTATCCAAGCTGAGATGTCATCTCCCCGACCCTAATCGTTTAAGGTGCATGTCTACTTTTTGATTGGAAGGAGACGGCGCATGCCTAATGGGGATTGGGCATTTCTACTGTCTTTATCGCGCATGCGCGATCAAGAAGTAAGGACAAGTAAGACAAGTAGGAGGGCATGTTACATATAGAATCTGGCCCCTTACCCTTATAATAGTAGGGGTAGGGCACTCGATAGAAAGCTACCCTGTTAAGAACTGGTGCCCCTATAGAATTGAGGGTTAGATTAATCGGTGGGAATGGGATATTGAATCGAATATCCACTTACATGATTGTAATTGATTCTCAGTGAAGGGTTGACTGATTCGGTGATTGTAATTAATTCTTATCGAGCGATTGACCCATTCGATGATTTGTAAGTTCAAAATAGCTTGTTATGTGATTGTAACTGATTCTCACCAAACAGTTGACCGATTCAGTGATTTGTATGCTTAGAATGGCTTGTTACGCAATTGTAGCTAATTCTCATCAAATGGTTGGGTGATTCGGTGAATTGTAAGCTCAGAACAGCTTGTTACATGATTGTAGCTGATTCTCATTGAACGATTGACCGATTCGTTCATTTGTAAACTCAGAATGGCTTGTTACATGATTATAGTTGATTCTCATTGAACGGTTGACCGATTTAGTGATTTGTAATCTTAGAATAGATTGTTATGTGATTGTAGATGATTCTCATCGAACAGTTGACCAATTCGGTGATTTGTAAGCTCAGAATGGCTTTTTACGTGATTGTAGCTAATTCTCATCGAACAGTTGACCGATTTCAGTGATTTGTAAGCTCAGAATGGCTTGTGATGTGATTGTAGTTGATTATCATCAAATAGTTGACCGATTCGATGATTTGTAAGCTCAGAATGGCTTGTTACATTATTGTAATTGATTGTCATTGAACGGTTGAGCGATTCAGTGATTTGTAAGTTAAAAATGGCTTGTTACGTGATTGTAGATGATGCTCATTAAACAATTGATCGATTCAGTGATTTGTATGCTCAGAATGGCTTGTTACGTGATAGTACTTGAATTTCATCAATTGGTTGATCGATTCGATGATTTGTAAGCTCAGAATGGCTTGTTACGTGATTGTAGCTGATTCTCATTGAACGGTTGAACGATACAGTGATTTGTCATCTCATAATAGCTTATAAAGTGATTGTAACTGATTCTCATTGAACAATTGAATGATTCGATGATTTGTAAGCTCGGAATGGCTTGTTACGTGATTGTAGCTGATTGTCATCAAACAGATTGACCAATTCAGTGATTTGTAAGCTCAAAATAGCTTGTTACATGATAGTAGCTGATTCTCATCGAAGGGTTGACCGATTCGATGATTTGTAAGCTCAAAATGGCTTGTTACGTGATTGTAGCTGATTCTTATCGAAAGATTGACCGATTCGGTGATTTGTAAGCTCAGATGGCTTGTTACGTGATTGTCGCTGGGTCTCATCAAAAGGTTGAACGATTCAGTGATTTGTAAGCTCAGAATGACTTGTTATGTGATTGTAGTAGATTTTCATCGAACGATTGACTGATTCAGTGATTTGTAAACTCAGAATGGCTTGTTACATGATTGTAGCAGATTCTTATCGAATGATTGACCGATTTAGTGATATGTAATCTTAGAATCTCTTGTTACGTTATTGTAATTGATTCTCATTGAACGGTTGACCGATTCGGTGATTTGTATGCTTAGAAAGGCTTGTTACATGATTGTAATTGATTCGTATCGAACGGTTGACCGATTCTGTGATTTGTAAGCTCAGAATGGCTTGTTATATGATTGTAGCTTATTCTCATCGAACGGTTGACTGATTCGATGATTTGTAAGCTCAGAATGGCTTGTTACATGATTGTAGATAATTCTCATTGAACGGTTAACTGATTCATTGAATTTTAAGCTCAGAATGGCTTGTTACGTGGTTCTAGTTGATTCTCATCGAACGGTTGATCGATCTGATGATTTGTAAGCTCGAAATGACTTGTTACATGATTGTAGCTGATTCTCATCGAACGGTTGACCGATTCGGTGATTTGTAGACTTAGAATAGCTTGTTACATCATTGTAGTTGGTTCTCATTGAATGGTTGACCGATTCGATTATTTGTAAGCTCATAATAGCTTATTACATGATTGTAGCTGATTCTCAGCGAACCGTTGACTGATTCGGTGACTTGTAAGCTCAGAATGGCTTGTTACGTGATTGTAGCAGCTTCTCATCAAATGGTTGATTGATTCGATGATTTTTAAGCTCAAAATGGCTTGTTACGTGACTGTAGTTGATTCTGATCGAACGGTTGATCGATTCGATGATTTGACAGCTCAGAATGACTTTTTACTTATTGTAGGTGATTCTCTTTGAACAATTGACCGATTGGATAATTTGTAAGCTCAGAATGGCTTGTTACATGATTGTAGCTAATTCTCATCAAACGGTTGACCGATTTGGTGATTTGTAGGCTCAGAATAGCTTGTTACATGATTTTAGCTCTTTCTCATCGAACGGTTGACCGATTCGATGATTTGTAATCTCAGAATGGCTTGTTACATGTTTTAATTGATTTCCATCAAATGGTTGATTGATTCGGTGATTTGTATGCTCAGACTTGCTTTTTACGTGTTTCTAATTGATTCTCATCGAACGGTTGACCGATTCGATGATTTGTAAGATCAGAATGGCTTGTTATATGATTGTAGCTGATTCTCATCGAACGGTTGATTGATTAGGTGATTTGTAAGCTCAGAATGGCTTGTTACATGATTGTAATTGATTCTCATATGACGGTTGCCCGATTTGGTGATTTGTAAGTTAAGAATGGCTTATGATATGATTGTAGTTGATTCTCATCGAACGGTTGATCGTTTTGATGATTTTTAAGTTTAGATTGGTTTGTTACATGATTGTAGCTGATTCTCATTGAACGGTTGACCGATTCGGTGATTTGTAAGCTCAGAATGGCTTGTTATGTGATTGTAGTTGATTCTCATCGAATAGTTGACCGATTCAGTGATAAGTAAGCTCAGAATGGCTTTTTGCATTGTAAGTCATTCTTTTCAAATGATTGACCGATTCGGTGATTTGTAAGTTCATAATAGCTTGTTACGTGATTGTAACTATTTCTCATCAAATGGTTGACTGATTCGGTGATTTGTAATCTCAGAATGGCTTGTTGTGTATTTTAATTGATTCTCATCGAACGGTTGACATATGTGGTGACTTGTAAGCTCAGAATGGCTTGTTACATGTTTGTAATTGATTCTCATCGAACGGTTGATCAATTCGATGATTTTGTAAACTCAGAATGACTTTTTACATGATTGTAATTGATTTTCATCGAACGGTTGACCGATTTGGTGATTAATAAGCTCAGAATAGATTTTACATGATTATAGTTGATTCTCATCAAACGGTTGACTGATTCAATGATTTGTAAACTCAGAATGGCTTCTTACATGAGTGTAACTGATTCACATTGAACTGTTGACCGATTCGGTGATATGTAAGCTAACAAAGGCTTGTTATGTGATTGTAATTGATTCTAATAGAACGGTTGACCGATTCGATGATTCGTAAGCTTACAATGGCTTGTTACATGATTGTAGCTGGTTCTCATTGAACAGTTGATCTATTTGGTGATTTGTAAGCTCATAATGACATGTTACATGATTGTAATTTATTATCATCGAATGGTTGATCGCTTCAGTGATTTTTAAGCTCAGACTAACTTGTTATGTGATTGTAGCTGATTCTCATCGAACACTTGACCGATTAAGTGATCTGTAAGCTCAAAATGGCTTGTTACGTGATTGTAGTTGATTCACATCGAACGGTTGACTGATTCAATGATTTGTAAGATCAGAATGGCTGGTTATGTTATTGTAGCTGATTCTCATCAAATAGTTGACCGATTCAGTGATTTGTAAGCTCAGAATGGCTTGTTATGTGATTGTAGCTAATTCTCAATGAACGATTGACCGATTTGGTGATTTGTAAGGTCAGAAAGGCTTGTTATGTGACTGTAATTGATTCTAGTCAAACTGTTGATCGATTCGGTGATTTGTAACCTCACAATGTCTTGTTACATGATTATAGCTGATTCTCATCAAACTGTTGATCGATTTGGTGATTTGTAAGCTCAGAATGGCTTGTAATGTTATTATAGCTGAGTCTCATCAAACGGTTAACCGATTCAGTGATTTGTAAGCTTAGGATGCACAGTAAACAGTTATTGTGCTCTGCTCGCAATAACTTTAAATTAGACGGAAAAAGCAGTACCAGACCTTTCGGTTTTGGTACTGCTTTCTTTTTTGCTTTTCAAAGATTGAAAGACACTAACAATCCAGAGTAATTAGCCGTCTATAGAATTTGCTTCAACAGCAGCTAGATCCAGAGGGAAGTTGTGAGCGTTACGCTCGTGCATAACTTCCATACCAAGAATAGCTTGTTACATGATTGTAATTGATTCTAATTGAATGGTTGACCAATTCAGTGATTTGTAAGCTCACAATGTCTTGTTACATGATTGTAGCTGATTCTCATTGAACGGTTTACCGATTCTGTGATTTGTAGGCTTAGAATGCCTTGTTACGTGATTGTAGCTGATTGTCATCAAACGGTTCACCTATTCAGTGATTTCTAAGCTTAAAATGGCTTGTTACTTGATTGTAGCTAATTCTCATTGAATGGTTGACCGATTTGGTGATTTTTAAGCTCAGAATGGCTTGTTACGTGATGGTAGTTGATTCTCATCAAACGGTTGACTGATTCAGTTATTTGTAAGCTCAGAATGAATTGTTATGTGATTGTAGCTGATTTTTATTGAACGGTTGACCAATTCGATGATTTGTAAGCTTAGAATGGCTTGTTACGTGATTGTAGCTGATTCTCATCGAATGGTTGCCTAATTCAGGGATTTGTAAGCTTAGAATGACTTGTTACGTAATTGTAATTGATTCTCATCGAATGGTTGACTAATTCGATGATTTGTAAGCTCAAAATGGTTTGTTACGTGATTGTAATTGATTCTCATCGAACGGTTGACCAATTCAGTGATTTATAAGCTCAGAATGGCTTGTTACGTAATTCTAATTGATTCTCATCGAACGGTTGACCGATTTGATGATTTGTAAGCTTAGAGTTGTTTGTAACATGATTGTAATTGATTCTCATCGAATGGTTCATCAATTCAGTGATTTGTAAGCTCAAAATAGCTTGTTACATGATTGTAATTGATTCTCATCTAATGGTTGACCGATTCGATGATTTGTAAGATCACAATGGCTTGTTACATGATTGTAGCTGATTCTCATTGAACGGTTGACAAATTTTGTGATTTGTAAGCTCAGCATGGCTTGTTATCTAATGGTAACTCTTTCTCATCGAACGGTTGACTGATTCTGTGATTTCTAAACTCAAAATAGCTTGTTACATTATTGTAGCTGATTCTCATCGAAGGGTTGATAGATTCGGTGATTTGTAAGCTCAGAATGGCATGTTATGTGATTCTAGCTGATTCTCATCAAACAGTTGACCGATTTGGTAATTTGTAAGCTTAGAATGCCTTGTTACATGGTTGTAGATGATTCTCAACGAACGGTTGACCGATTTGGTGATTTGTAAGCTCAGAATGACTTCTTACTTGATTGTAGTTGATTCTCATCGAACTGTTAACCGATTTGGTAATTTATAAGCTTAGAATGGCTTGCTACGTGATTGTAGCCATTTCTCATCGAACCGTTGACCAATTTGGTGATTTGTAAGCAAAGAATGGATTGCTACGTGATTGTAACTTATTCTCATTGAACGGTTGATCGATTCTATGATTTGTAAGCTGAGAATGGTTTGTTATGTGATTGTAGTTGATTCTCATCTAGCGATTGACTGCTTCGATAATTTGTAAGCTCTAAACAGCTTGTTACATGATTGTAATTGATTCTCATCGAACGATTGACCAATTCGGTAATTTGTTACGTGATTGTAGTAGATTCTCATTGAACGATTGACCGACTCAGTGATTTATAAGCTCAGAATGGCTTGTTACATGATTGTAGCTGATTCTCATCGAATGGTTAACCGATTCGGTGATTTGTAAGCTCAGAATGGGTTGCTACATGATTGTAGTTGATTCTCATCAAACAGTTCACCGATTTAATGATTTGTAAGCTTATAATTGCTTCTTATGTGAATGTAGCTAATTCTTATCGAACGGTTGATCGATTTGATTATTTGTAAGCTCACAATGGCTTGTTACATGAGTGTAACTGATTCTCATCCAACGGTGGATCGATTCGATGATTTGTAAGCTCTAAATGGCTTGTTACGTGATTGTAATTGATTCTCATTGAATAATTGACCAATTCGGTGATTTGTCAGCTCAAAATAGCTTCTTACGTGATTGTAGCTGATTCTCATCGAACGGTTCACCAATTTAGTGATTTGTAACTCAGAATGGCTTGCTACGTATTTGTGGCTGATTCTAATTGAACGGTTCACCGATTTGGTGATTTGTAAGGTCAAAATGGCTTGTTACATCATTGTAGTTGATTCTCACCGAACCGTTGATTGATTCTATGATTTGTAATGTCAGAATGGCTTGTTACATGATTGTATCTGATTCTCAATGAACGGTTGACCGATTCGGTGATTTGAAAGCTCAGATTGGATAATTACATGATTGTAGCTGATTCTCATCGAACAGTTGACAGATCATAATGGCTTGTTGCATCATTGTAGCTATAGCTAATTCTCATTAAATGGTTGACCGATTCAGTGATTTGTAAGCCCAAAATGACTTGTTATGTGATTGTAGTTGACTCTCATCGAACGGTTGACCAATTCGATAATTTGTAAGCTCAAAATAGCTTGTTATGTGATTGTAGCTAATTCTCATCTAACGGTTGATCGATTCGGTGATTTGTAAGCTTAAATGGCTTGTTACATGATTGTAACTGATTCTCATTGAACAGTTGACCAATTCGGTGATTTCTAAGCTCAGAATGGCTTTTTACATGATTGTAGCTGATTCTCATCGAATCGTTCATCGATTCAATGATTTGTAAGCTCAGAATGGCTTGTTACATGTTTGTAGTTGATTCTCATCGAACGGTTCACTGATTCATTAATTTGTAGGCTCAGAATGGCTTCTTACATTATTGTAATTGATTCTCATTGAACCGTTGACCGATTCAGTGATTTGTAAGCTCATAATGGCTTGTTACATGATTGTAGCTGATTCTCATTGAACGGGTGACAGATTCAGTGATTTGTAAACTCAGAATGGCGTGCTATGTGATTGTAATTAATTTTTATCAAACGGTTGACCACTTGGGTGATTTGTAAGCTCAGAATGGCTTGTTACGTGATTATAGATGATTCTCATTAAACGGTTGACCGATTCGGTGATTTGTAAGCTCAGAATGGCTTGTTAACTGATCGTACCTGATTCTCATTGAACGGTTGACCGATTTAGAGATATGTAAGCTCAAAATGGCTTGTTACATGATTGTAGTTAATTCTGATCGAATGGTTGACCCATTCGGATATTTGTAAGCTCACAATGGCGTGTTACATGATTGTAATTGATTCTCATCGAATGGTTGACTGATTCCATTATTTGTAAGGTCAAAATTGCTTGTAACATGATTATAGTTGGTTCGCACCAAATAGTTGATCGATTTGATGATTTGTAAGTGCAGAATGGGTTGTTACGTGATTGTAGCTAATTCTCATCAAACGCTTGACCGATTCGGTTATTTGTAAGCTCAGAGTGGCTTGTTATGTGATTTTAGCTGATTCTCATCAAACGGTTGACCAATTGGATATTTTGTAAGCTCATAATGGCTTCTTACGTGATTGTAGCTAATTCTCATCGAACAGTTGACCCATTCAATGATTTGTAAGCTCAGAATGGCTTGTTACATTATTGTAGGTGATTCTCATCGAACCATTGACTGATGCGATGATTTGTGAGTTCAAAATTGATTGTTATGTGATTATAGTTGATTCTCATCGAACGGTTGGCAATTTGGTGATTTTTAACCTCAAAATGGTGTGCTACGTGATTGTAATTGATTCTCATCGAACAGTTGACCGCTGCGGTGAGTTGTAACCCCAGAATGGCTTGTTACATGATTGTAGCTGATTCTCATCGAACGGTTGATGGATTCAATGATTTTTAAATTCAGAATGGCATGTTACGTGATTGTAATTGATTCTCATCAAATGGTTGACCAATTTGGTTATTTGTAAGCTCAAAATGGCTTGTTACGTGATTATAACTGGTTGTCATCGAACAGTTGATCGATTTGGTGATTTGTAAGCTCAGAATGGCTTGTTACGTGATTGTAGCTGATTCTCATCGAATGGTTGACCGATTTGATGATTTGTCAGCTCAGAATGGCTTGTTAGGTGATTGTAATTCATTGTTATCGGATGATTGGCTGATTCAGTGATTTATAATTTCATAATATCTTGTTACATGATTGTAGCTTTTTCTCATCAAACGGTTGACCAATTCAATGATTTGTAATCTGAGAATGACCGGTTACATTTTTTAATTGATTGTCATCGAATGGTTGACTTATTCGGTGATTTGTAAGCTCAGACTGGCTTGTTATGTGTTTGTAATTGATTCTGATTGAACGGTTGACCGATTCAGTGATTTGTAAGCTCAGAATGGCTTGTTTCATGATTGTAGCTAATTCTCATCGAACTATTGACCGATTAGATGATTTCTAATCTCATAATGGCATGTTACATGATTGTAATCGATTCTCATCAAACGGTTGACCTATTCAGTGATTTGTAAGCTCAGAATGGCTTGTTATGTGATTGTAGTTGGTTCTCATCAAATAGTTGATCAATTCGGTGATTTGTAAGCTCAGAATGGCTTGTTAGGTGATTGTAGTTGATTCTCATCGAATGGTTGACCGATTCGGTGATAAGTAAGCTCAGAATGGCTTGTTACATGATTGTAATTCATTCTTATCGAATGATTGACCGATTTGGTGATTTGTAAGCTCATAATGTCTTGTTACGTGATTATAGATATTTGTCATCAAATGGTTGACCGATTCAGTGATTTGTAATCTCAGAATGGTTTGTTACGTGTTTTAATTGATTCTCATCAAATGGTTGATTGATTCAGTGATTTGTAAGCTCAAACTGGCTTGTTACATTTATGTAATTGATTCTCATCAAACGATTGACTGATTCGGTGATTTGTAAACTTAGAATGGCTTGTTACGTGATTGTAGCTGATTCTCATCGAATGGTTGACCGATTAGGTGATTTGTAAGCTCAAAATGGCTTGTTACATGATTGTAATTGATTCTAATCTGACGGTTGACCGATTCACTAATTTGTAGGCTCAGAATGGCATGTTACGTGATGGTAATTGATTCTAATCAAATGGTTGACCAATTCAGTTATTTATAAGCTCAAAATATCTTGTTCGTGATTATAGCTGGTTCTCATCAAACAGTTGATCGATTCGGTGATTTGTAAGCTGAGAATGGCTTGTTATGTGATTGTAGTTGATTCTCATCGAACGGTTGACCGTTTCGATGATTTTTAAGCTTAGAATGGCTTGTTACATGATTGTAGCTGATTCTCATCGAACGGTTGACCAATTCAGTGATTTGTAAGCTCAAAATAGCTTGTTACGTGATTGTAGTTGATTCTCATCGTAGAGTTGACCGATTCGGTGATAAGTAAGCTCAGAATGGCTTGTTGTGTGATTGTAATTCATTCTTATCGAATGATTGATCGATTCGATGATTTGTAAGCTCATAATGGCTTGTTACATGATTGTCACTATTTCTCATCGAATGGTTTATCGATTTGGTGATTTGTAATCTCACAATGGCTTGTTATGTATTTTAATTGATTCTCATCAAACGGTTGACATATTCGGTGATTTGTAAGCTCAGAATGGCTTGTTACATGTTTGTAATTGATTCTCATCTAATGGTTGATCGATTCAAAGATTTGTAAGCTTAGATTGGCTTTTTACGTAATTCTAATTGAATCGTTGATCGATTTGGTGATTAATAAGCTCAGAATAGCTTTTACGTGATTGTAGCTGATTCACATCGAACTATTGACCGATTCGGTGATTTGTAAGCTCAGAAAGGCTTGTTACGTCATTGTAATTGATTCTAATAGAATGGTTGACCGATTTAATGATTTGTAAGCTTACAATGGCTTGTTACATGATTGTAGCTGGTTCTGATCCAATGGTTGATCTATTTGGTGATTTGTAATTTCATAACGGCTTGCTATGTGATTGTAATTGATTCTCAATGAACGGTTAATCGATTGGGTGATTTGTAAGCTCAAAATGGCTTGTTATGTGATTGTAGCTAATTCTCATTTAACAGTTACCGATTCAGTGATTTGTAAGCTCAGAATGGCATGTTACATGATTGTAATTGATTCTAATCGAATGGTTGACTACTTCAGTGATTTGTAAGCTTAGAATGGCTTGTTATGTGATTGTAGCTGATTCTCATTGAACGCTTGATCGATTCGGTGATTTGTAAGCTCAGAATGGTTTGTTACATGATTGTAGCTAATTTTCATCAGACAGTTGACCAATTCGGTGATTTGTAAGCTTAGAATGGCTTGTTACATGATCATAGCTGATTCTCATCGAACGGTTGACCGATTCGGTGATTTGTAAGCTTAGAATGGCTTGTCAGGTTATTGTAGTTGATTCTCATCAAATGGTTCACTGATTCGGTGATTTTTAAGCTCAGAATGGCTTGTTATGTGATTGTAGCTGATTCTCATCAAATAATTGACTGATTCGATGATTTGAAAACTCAGAATGGCTTGTTACATGATTGTACATGATTCTCATCGAATGGTTGACCGATTCAGTGATTAGTAATTTCATAATAGGTTGTTACGTGATTGTAGCTGTAGTTGAGTCTCATCGAACGATTGACCGATTCGATGATTTTTAAGCTTAGAATGACTTTTTATGTGATTGTAATTGATTCTCATCAAACGGTTGACTGATTTAGTATTTTGAAGCTTAGAATGGCTTGTTACATGATTGTAGTTGATTCTCATCGAACGGTTATCTGATTCATTTATTTGTAAGGTCAAAATGGCTTGTTACATGATTGTAGCTGATTCTCATCGAACAGTTGACCGATTTGGTGATTTGTAAGCTCTAAATGGCTTGTTATGTGATTGGAATTGATTCTCATTGAACAGTTGACCAATTCAAGGATTTGTAAGCTCAGAATGGCTTATTACGTGATTGTAGTTGATTCACATCGAACGGTTCACTTATTTGATGATTTGTAAGCTCAAAATGGCTTGTTACGTGTTTGTAGCTGATTTTGTTTGAGATTTGCCAGTAGGCCAGTACTGACTGTATGTTTATCATTCATGAGAACATATGGAAAGTAATATGCATGGAAGTCTTATGCACTAAGCCTTCTGTATATGTTGCATGGACATGATATCAGCATGATATCATGGGCGCAGAGGTTGAATGTGAGTACAGGCTGTTATATAGTAGCTTGTGTCAGCAGTGTTCCTAACAGAGTTACAGGCAGTGTTCTATGTATGGTTTTTCGTACAGTTGTCCTATGGGCATGCGTCCTAGGATATATGTTGAGGACATGTTAGTGATGTTTCAGTTATGAACGCATACTCTAATGATGAACGCAAGTGAAGTTATGCAGTCGTTATTCACCAGTAGCAGTTTTCTGTGTTTATTTAGAAGAGCTGACATAGAGTTTATTGTTTCTTGAGTTGCGTCTATCTTGAGGATATGAACCCTTGGAGTTAAGTTTGGAGAAGTGTTATTGATGTTCGGTTAAGAGCGCATAACTTAATTCAGCTTGCAAAGAAAGTTCCAGTTATTTTGGTAGAGCCGACAGTGTGTGGCGTGCATCTACAATTATTTTATTAGACAGGTCCCAGAATGTGTTGCGTCCATAGTAGAGCCGACAGAATGTTTGTAGGAGTTTATTATGGTTTCTCTAATATGATTTCAAGGTGTCTAACAGGCCGACTTGATTATATCATTTGGAGGAAAGATATTTATAGGCAGTCATTTGTGATTGCTGAAGTGTGGTTCATGGTTGATTAAGCAGAGCAGAGCAAAGTGTGTGAAGTGCTGAACCATTAGAAGAAGGTCAATGTGACCAAGTAGAATATGTGTGCTATTCATTGGAACTGATCCAGATAGTAGGTCAAAGCGCAGTTCACCAAGATCTAGCTATAATGTGTATCTGTTATTCAGAAGGTACAACCTTCACCACTTTGAGCAGTGAACTCTTAAATAGTGCGTCCTCTCCCCTAACAGAGAAAATTGTAAAAAACTCCTAACAGGGTTCGACCCTTAACTAGGTCTACTATACTTCATATATTGTAAAGCTACTCCTAACAAGGTAAACGATCTTTTAACAAGGATCATTATACTCATCACGGTTCATCGATTCAGTTATTTGTAAGCTCAGAATGGCTTGTTACGTGATTGTAGCTGATTCTCATTGAACAGTTGACCGATTCAGTGATTCGTAAGCTTAGAATGGCTTGTTACATTATTGTAGTTGATTCTAATCGAACCGTTCACCGATTCAGTGATTTGTAAGCTCAGATTGGCTTGTTACGAGATTATAGGTGATTCTCATCGAACGGTTAACCGATTCAATGATTTGTAAGTTCAGAATGATGTAATACGTGATTGTAATTGATTCTCATCAAACAGTTGACCGCTTCGCTGATTCTAGATTACAAATCACTGATTCTCATCGAACAGTTGATCGATTCAGTGATTTGTAAGCTCAAAATGGCTTGTTACGTGATTTTAGCTGATTCTCAATGAACAGTTCATAGATTGGGTGATTTTTAAGCTCATAATGACTTGTTACATGATTGTAGCTGATTCTCATTGAATGGTTCACCGATTTAATGATTTGTAAACTCAGAATGGCTTGTTATGTGATTGTTGTTGATTCTCATCGAATGGTTGACCAATTTGGTGATTTGTAAGCTCAGAATAGCTTGTTACGTGATTGTAATTGATTCTCATCGAACGGTTGATCGATTCGATGATTTGTAAACTTAGAATGGCGTGTTAAGTGATTGTAACTGATTCTCATCGAATGGTTGACCAATTCGATTATTTGTAAGCTAAAAATGACTTGTTACGTGATTGTAGCTATTCTCATCAAATAGGTGATCGATTCGGTGATTTGTAAGCTCAGAATGGCTTGTTACGTGATTGTAGTTGATTCTCATTAAATGGTTAACTGATTCGATGGTTTGTATGCTCAGAATGGCTTGTTACGTGATTGTAGCTAATTCTCATCAAACAGTTGACCGACTTGGTAATTTCTAAGCGTAGAATGCCCTGTTATGTGATTGTAGCTTATTCTCATCAAACGGTTGACCAATTCAATGATCAGTAAGCTCAGAATAGCTTTTTACGTGATTGTAATTCATTCTTATCGAATGATTAATCGATTTGGTGATTTGTAAGCTCATAATAGCTTGTTACGTGATTGTAGATATTTTTCATTGAACAGTTGATCGATTCGGTGATTTGTAATCTCAGAATGGCTAGTTATGTGTTTTAATTGATTCTCAACAAACAGTTGACTTATTCAGTGATTTGTCAGCTCAAAATGGCTTGTTACATATTTGTAATTGATTCTCATCGAACGGTTGACCAATTTAGTGATTTTGTAAGCTCAAAATGGCTTTTTGGGTGATTGTAATTGATTCTCATCAAAACGTTGATCGATTTGGCAATTTGTAAGCTCAAAATAGCTTGTTATGTTATTGTAGCTGATTCTCATCAAATGGTTGACCGATTCAGTGATTTGTAAGCTCATAATGGCTTGTTACATGTTTGTAATTAATTCTCATTGAATGGTTGATTGATTCGATGATTTGTAAGCTCAAAGTGGCTTGTTACGTGAGTGTAATTGATTCTCTTCAAACAGTTGACCGATTTGCTTATTCGTCAGCTCAAAATGGCTTCTTACATTATTGTAGTTGATTCTCATCGAATGGTTGACCGATTCGATGATTTCTAAACTTGAAATAGCTTATTTCATGACTGTAACTAATTCTCATCGAACGGTTGACCGATTCAATGATTTGTAAGCTCAAAATAGCTTGTTACTTGATTGTAGTTGATGCTCATCGAATGGTTGACTGATTCATGATTTGTAAGCTCACAATGGCTTGTTACATGATTGTAGTTGATTCTAACTGAACGGTTGACTGATTTAGTGATTTGTAAGCTTAGAACAGCTTGTTACATCATTGTAATTAATTCTCATCGAACGGTTTATGGATTCGGTGATTTGTAAGCTCAAAATGGCTTGTTACATGATTGTAGCTGATTTCTCATCGAACGGTTGACCGATTCGGTGATTTCTAAGCTCAGAATAGCTTGCTACGTGATTGTAGCTGATTCTCATTCAACAGTTGACCGATTCAATGATTTGTAAGCTCAGAATGGCTTGTTACGTGATTGTAGCTAATTGTCATCGAATGGTTGACCCATTTGGTGATTTATAAGCTAAAAATGGTTGTTACATGATTGTAGTTGATTCTCATCAAACTCTTGATCGATTCGATGATTTATAAACTCAGAATGACTTGTTACGTGATTTTAGCTGATTCTCATTGAACATTTGATTGATTCATTGATTTATAAGCTTAGAATGGCTTGTTACATGATTCTATTTGATTCTCATCAAACGGTTTACCGATTTGTTGATTTGTAAACTCAAAATGGCTTGTTGCGTGATTGTAGCTAATTCTCATCGAATGGTTGACTGATTCAGTGATTTGTAATCTCATAATAGCTTGTTACATGATTGTAGCTGATTCTCATCGAATGGTTCACTGATTCGGTGATTTGTAAGCTCAAAATAGCTTGTTACGTAATTGTTCCTGATTCTCATCGAACGGTTGACCAATTTGGTGATTTCTAATCTTAGAATAACTTGTTACATAATTGTAGCTGATTCTCATTGAATGGTTGACCAATTCGGTGATTTCTAAGCTCATAATGGCTTGTTACGTGATTGTTACACATTCTCATCGAACAGTTGACCGATTAGGTGATTTGTAAGCTCAGAATGGTTTGTTTGTTATGTGATTGTAGTTGATATTCATCGAACGGTTGACTGATTTGTAAGCTCAGAATGGCTTGTTACATGATTGTATTTTATTCTTATTAAATGATTGATCGATTTGGTGATTTGTAAGTTCATAATGGCTTGTTACATGATTGTAGCTATTTCTCATCAAACTATTGATCAATTCGGTGATTTGTAATCTCAAAATGGCTTGTTACGTGTTTTAATTGATTCTCATCGAACAGTTAACTGATTCATGGATTTGTAAGCTCAGAATGGCTTGTTACGTGTTTGTAATAGATTCTTATTGAACGGTTGACAAATTTAGTGATTTGTAAGCTCATAATGACTTTTTATGTATTGTAATTGATTCTCATCGAATAGTTGACCAATTCAGTGATTAATAAGCTCAGAATAGCTTGTTACGTGATTTCACTTGATTCTCATCAGACATTTGATCGATTCGGTGATTTGTAAGCTCATAATGACTTGTTACATGATTGTAGCTGATTCTCATTGAATGTTTGATCTATTTGGTGATTTGTAAGCTCAGAATGGCTTGCTACCTGATTGTAACTGATTCTCATTGAACGGTTGACCAATTGGGTGATTTGTAAGCTCAGAATGGCATGTTACGTGATTGTAGCTGATTCTCATTGAACGATTGACCAATTCAGTGATTTGTCAGCTTAGAAGGGAGTGTTACATGATTGTAATTAATTCTCATCGAACGGTTGAATGATTCGGTGATTTGTAAGCTCAGAATAGCTTGTTAAATTTTTGGAGCTGACTCTCATTGAATGGTTGATCGATTTAGTGATTTGTAAGCTCAGAATGGCTTGTTACGTGTTTCTAATTGATTCCCATCAAACGGTTGATCAATTCGGTGATTTGTAAACTCATAATGGCTTGTTACATGAGTGTAATTGATTCTTATCAAATAGTTGACCAATTTTGCTTATTCGTCAGCTCAGAATGGCTTGTTACGTGATTGTAGCTGATTCTCATTGAATGGTTGACCGATTCGATGATTTGTAAGCTTAAAATAGATTATTACATGATTGTAACTGATTCTCATCAAACGGTTAACCGATTTGGTGATTTGTAAGCTCAGAATCAGAATGGCTTGTTACGTAGTTGTAGCTGATTCTCATCGAACGGTTTACCGATTCAGTGAATTGTAAGCCCAGAATCACTTGTTACGTGATTGTAGCTAATGCTCACCGAATGGTTGACCGATTCATGATTTGTAAGCTCACAATGGCTTATTATGTGATTGTAGCTAATTTTCAGCGAACAGTTGACCGATTCAATGATTTTGTAAGCTTAGAAGGGCTTGTTACATCATTGTAATTGATTCTCATCAAACGGTTTATGGATTCGGTGGATTGTAAGCTCAGAATGACTTGTTAAGTGATTGTAGTTGATTCTCATCGAACAGTTGATTGATTTGGTTATTTGTCAGCTCAGAATGGCTTGTTACGTGATTGTAGCTGTTTGTCATCCAACGGTTGATCGATTCAATCATTTGTAAGCTCAGAATGTCTTGTTACATTATTGTAATTGATTCTCATCGAACGGTTCACACTGATTCAGTGATTTGTAAGGTCAGATTGGCTTGTTACGTGATTGTAGGTGATTCTCATCAAACGGTTGACCCATTCGATGAATTGTAAGCTCAGAATGGCTTTTTATGTGATTGTAGCTGATTCTCATCAAAAGGTTGATCAATTTGGTTATTTGTAAGCTCAGAATGTCTTGTTACGTAATTGTAGTTGATTCTTATCGAACGGTTGACTGATTTGGTGATTTGTAAGCTCAGAATGGCTTGTTACGTGATTTTTATTGATTCTCATCTAATGGTTGACTGATTCGGTGATTTGTAAGCACAGAATGGCTTGTTACATGATTGTAGGTGATTCTCATCAAACGGTTGACCAATTCAGTGATTTGTAAGCTCAAAATTGGTTGTTACATGATTGTAGCTGATTCTCATCGAATGATTGACAGATTCGGTGATTTGTAAGTTCATAATGGCTTGTTACGTGATTGTAGTTGATACTCATCTAACGGTTGACCAATTCGGTATATGTTAACTGAGAATGGCTTCTTACGTGATTGTAGCTGATTCTCATCGAATGATTGATCAATTCGGTGATTTGTAAGCTCAGAATGGCTTGTTACATGATTTTAATTGATTCTCATCAAACAATCCCGATTCAGTGATTTATAAGCTCAAAATGGCTTCTTACGTGATTGTAGCTGATTATCCTCAAACGGTTGACTGATTCGATGATTTGTAAGCTCAGAATTGGCTTGTTAAATGACTGTAGCTAATTCTCATTGAACCGTTGATTGACTCAGTGGTTTGTATGCTCAAAATGGCTTGTTAGATGATTGTAATTCATTCTCATCGAACGGTTGACCCATTTGTGGATTTGTAAGCTGAGAATCACTTGTTACATGATTGTAATTGATTCTCATCAAACGGTTGACTGATTTCATGATTTGTAAGCTCATATTGGCTGTGTAGTTGATTGTAGCTGATTCTTGTGGAACGGTTGACCAACTAAGTTATCTATAAGCATAGAATGGCTTGTTACGTCATTGTAGCTGAATGTCATTGAAAAGTTGACTGATTCGGTGACTTCTAAGCTCAGAATGGTTTGTTACTTGATTGTAGATGATTCTCATCGAACGGTTGACCAATTCGGTGATTTCTAAGCTCAGAATGGCTTGTTACGTGATTGTAGCTGATTCTCATTGAACAGTTGACCGATTCGATGATTTCTAAGTTTAGAATGGTTTGTTACGTGATTGTAGCTAATTCTCATCGAACGGTTAGATCAATTTCAATTATTTGTAAACTCAGAATGGCTTGTTATGTGATTGTAGCTGATTTTCATCGAACGGTTGACTGATTCAGTGATTTGTAAGCTCAGAATGGCTTGTTACATGATTGTAGCTTATTCTCCTCAAACAGTTGACTGATTCGGTGATAAGTAAGCTCAGAATGGCTTGTTATGTCATTGTAATTCATTCTTATCGAATGATTGACCAATTCGATGATTTGTAAGCTCATAATGGCTTGTTACATGATTGTAGCTATTTCTCATCGAACGGTTGACCGATTTAGTGATTTGTAATCTCAGAATGGTTTGTTATGTGTTTTAATTGATTCTCATTAAATCGTTGATTGATTCGGTGATTTGTAAGTTCAGAATGGCTTTTCACGTGTTTCTAATTCATTCTCATTGAACGGTTGCTCGATTCGGTGATTTGTAAGCTCAGAATAGCTTTTTACGTGATTGTAATTGATTCTCATCGAACGGTTGACCGATTTGGCAATTTGTAAGCTCAAAATGGTTTGTTACATTATTGTAGCTGATTCTCATTGAACTGTTGACTAATTTGGTGATTTGTAAGCTTAGAATGGCTTGTTACATATTTGTAATTGATTCTCATCGAACGGTTGATCAATTCAATGATTTGTAAGCTCAAAATGGCTTGTTACATGAGTGTAATTGATTCTAACCAAACAGTTGACTGATTTGCTTATTCATAAGCTCAAAATGGCTTGTTACGTGATTGTAGCTGACTCTCATCAAACGGTTGACCGATTCAGTGATTTGTAAGCCCATAATGACTTGTTACGTGATTGTAGTTGATGCTAATCGAATGGTTGACTGATTCATGATTTGTAAGCTCACAATGGCTTGTTATGTGGTTGTAGCTGATTCTCACCAAACGGTTGACCGATCATGTGATTTTTAAGCTTAGAACAACTTGTTACATCATTGTAATTGATTCTCATCGAACGGTTTACGGACTCGGTGATTTGTAAGCTCAGAATGACTTGTTAAGTGATTGTAGCTGATTCTCATCGAACGGTTGACGGATTGGTGATTTGAAAGCTCAGAATGGCTTGTTACGTGATTGTAGCTAATTCAAATCGAATGGTTGACTGATTCGGTGATTTGTTAGCTCAGAATGGATTGTTACATGATTGTAACTGATTCTCATCGAACAGTTGACCTATTCGGTGATTTGTAAGCTCAGGCTTGTTACGTGATTGTAGCTGATTCTCATCGAACGATTCACCAATTCGGTAATTTGTAAGCTCAGAATAGCTAGTTACTTGATTATTCTAATTCTCATGAAACGGTTGACCAATTTGATGATTTGTAAGCTCACAATGGCTTGTTACATGAATGTAATTGACTCTCATCGAACGGTTGACCGATTCAGTTATTTGTAAGCTTAGAATGACTTGTGACATGATTGTAGCTGATTCTCATCGAATAATCGACAGATTCAATGATTTGTAAGCTCACAATACGTGATTGTAATTGATTCTCATCGAACGGTTGACTGATTCAATTATTTGTAAGCTCATAATGGCTTGTTACATGATTGTAATTGATTCTCATCGAACGATTGACCGATTCAGTGATTTCTAAGCTCAGAATGTCTTGTTATGTTATTGTAGCTTATTCTAATCAAACGATTAATCGATTCGGTGATTTGTAAACTCATAATGGTTTGTCACGTGATTATAATTGATTCTCACTGAACGGTTGACCAATTCGGTGATTTGTAAGCTCAGAATGGCTTGTTACATGATTGTAGTTGATTCTTATCGAACGATTGATCGATTCGGTGATTTGTAAGATTAGAATGGCTTGTTACATGATTGTAATTGATTATCATCGAATGGTTGACCAATTCAATGATTTCTAAGCTTAGAATGGTTGGTTACGTGATTGTAGCTGATTCTCATCGAACGATTCACCGATTCGGCAATTTGTAAGCTCAAAATTGCTTGTTACATGATTGTAACTGATTCTCATTCAACGGTTGACAGATTCAGTGATTTGTAAGCTCATAATGGATTATGACATTGTAGCTGAATCTCATTGAACAATTGACTTCATTGTCTGATTTCTAAGCTCAGAATGGCTCGTTATGTGATTATAGCTGATTCTCATTGAATGGTTGATAAATTCGATGATTTCAAAGCTCAAAATGACTTGTTACATGATTGTAGTTGATTCTCATCAAACGGTTGACCGATTCAGTGATTTGTATGTTCAAAATTTTTTGTTACATGATTGTAACTAATTTTCATCCAACGGTTGACCAATTCAATGATTTGTAAGCTTAGAATGACTTGTTACGTTATTGTAGCTGATTTTTATTGAACAGTTGACTGATTCATTGATTTATAAGCTCATAATGGCTTGTTACATGATTGTAGCTGATTCTCATCAAACGATTGACTGATTCGGTGATTTATAAGCTCAAAGTTTTTGTTACATGATTGTAGCTAATTCTTATCAAACGGTTGACCAATTCAGTGATTTGTAAGCTCAAAATGGCTTGTTACATGATTTTATATAATTCTCATCGAACGGTCGACCAATTCATTGATTTATAAGCTTAGAATGGCTTGTTAAATGATTGTAGCTGATTCTCAAGGAACAGTTGACCGATTTGGTGATTTGTAAACTCAAAATGGCTTGTTATATGATTGTAGCTGATTCTAATTGAACGGTTGACCGATTCGGTGATAAGTAAGCTCAGAATGGCTTGTTACATGATTGTAAATCATTCTTATCGAATGATTGACCGATTTGGTGATTAATGGCTCGTTACGTCATTGTAGCTGTTTCTCATCGAATGGTTGACCAATTTGGTGATTTGTAATCTTAGAATGGCATGTTACGTGATTGTAATTGATTCTCATCAAACAGTTGACCAATTCAGTGATTTGTGAGCTCAGAATGGCTTGTTACATGAGTGTAGCTAATTATCAGGGAATGGTTGACAAATTCAGTGATTTCTAAGCTTAGAATGGCTTGTTACGTGATTGTAGTTGATTCTCATCTAACGGTTGACCGATTTGGTAATTTGTAAGCTTAGAATAGCTTGTTACTTGATTGTACTTGATTCTCATCAAACGGTTGATCGATTCAATGATTACAGCTCAGAATGGCTTGTTACATCATTTTAGCCGAATCTCATCGAACGGTTGATCGATTCGGTGATTTCTAAGCTCAGAATGGCTTGTGACATGATTGTAGCTCATTCTCATCGAACGGTTGACCGATTCAGTGATTTGTACGCTTAGAATGCCTTGTTACATGATTGTAATTAATTCTCATCGAATGGTTGACTGATTCGATGGCTTGTAAGCTTATTACATGATTGTAATTGATTCTCATCGAACAATTGACCGATTCCATATTTTTTAAGCTCAGAATGGCTTGTTACGTGATTGTAGCTGATTGTCATCAAACAGTTGATCGATTCGATGATTTGTAAGCTCAGAATGGCTTGTTACAAGATTGTAGCTGATTCTCATCAAACGATTGACTGATTCTGCTATTTGTAAGCTAACAATAGCTTGTTACATGATTGTAATTCATTCTCATCAAACGGTTGACATATTCTCATCGAACAATTGACCGATTCGATAATTTCTAAGCTCAAAATAGCATGTTACGTGATTTTAGTTGATTCTCATCCAAGAGTTGACCGATTTGGTGATTTGTAAGCTCATAATGGCCTATTATGTGATTGTAATTGATTATAATCGAATGATTAACTGATTTGGTGATTTGTAAGCTCAGAATGGCTTATTACGTGATTGTAATAAATTCTCATTGAACGGTTGACATATTCGGTGATTTGTAAGCTTAGAATGGTTTGTTATGTGATTGTAGCTAATTATTATCGAACAGTTGACTGATTGGGTGATTTTTTCAATCATAATGGCTGGTTACGTGATTGTAGTTTATACTCATCAAACAGTTGACTAATTCACTGATTTGTAAGCTCAGAATGATTTGTTACGTGATTGTAATTGATTCTTATCGAATGGTTGACCGATTTGGTGATTTGTAAGCTTAGAATGGTTTGTTACGTGATTGTAGCTGATTTGTTAGGTGATTGTAGTTGATTCTCATCAAACGGTTGATCGATTCAGTGATTTTTAAGCTCAAAATGGCTTGTTACATCATTATAGCTGAATCTCATCGAACGATTGACTGATTCAGTGATTTCAAAGCTCAGAATGACTTGTTACGTTATTGTAGGTGAGTCTCATCAAACGGTTGAATGATTCAGTCATTTGTAAGCTCATAATTGATTGTTACATAATTGTAGCTCATTATCATTGAGCAGTTGACCGATTCGGTGGTTAGTACGCTCAAAATGACTTGTTACGTGATTGTAATTTATTCTCATCAAATGATTGACCCATTTGGTGATTTCTAAGCTCAGAATGGCTTGTTACGTAATTGTACCTGATTGTCATCAAAAGGTTGACCAATTTAATGATTTGTAATCTCATAATAGCTTGTTTTGTACACTTAGAATGGCTTGTTAAATGATTGTAATTGATTTTCATCAAATGATTGACTGAGTCGATGATTTGTAAGCTCATAATAGATTGTTACGTGACTTTAATTAATTCTCATTGAACGGTTGATCAATTCAGTGATTTGTAAGCTGAGAATGGCCTGTTACGTGATTGTAGTTGATTCTCATCGAAAAGTTGATTGATTCAATGATTTGAAAGGTCAGAATGGCTTGTTATGCGAATGTAGCTAAATGTCATTGAATGGTTGACCGATATGGTGATTTCTAAGCTCAAAATTGCTTGTTACGTGATTGTAACTGATTCTCATCGAACGCTTGACCGATTCGGTGATTTGTAAACTCAAAATTTCTTGTTACATGATTGTACCTGATTCTCTTCGAACGGTTGACTGATTCAGTGATTTGTAAGCTCAGAATGGCTTGTTCAATGAAATTATAGCTGACTCTGAATGAACAGTTGGCTGATTCAGTGATTTGTAAGCTCAGAATGGCTTGTTACATGATCATAGATGATTCTCATCGAACGGTTGACCGATTCGGTGATTTGTAAGCTCAAAATGGCTTGTTAAGTGATTTATAGCTAATTTTCATCGAATGGTTGACCATTCGGTGATTGTTAAGCTCAAAATGGCTTGTTATTCATTCTTATCAAATGGTTGACCGATTCATTAATTTGTAAGCTCAGAATGGCTTTTTACGTGATTGTAATTGATTCCTATTGAACGGTTGACCGATTTGATGATTTGTAAGCTTAGAATGGTTTGTTACGTGATTGTAGCTGATTCTCATCAAACGGTTGACTGATTCGGTGATTTGTAATCTTAGAATGGCTTGTTACAATATTCTAATTGATTCTCATTGATCGGTTGACTGATTCCACAATTTGTAAGCTCAGAATGGCTTGTTACATGATAGTAGTTGATTCTCATCAAATGGTTGACCGATTCAGTGATTTATAATCTCAGAATGGCTTATTACGTGATTGTAGCTGATTCTCATCGAATGGTTGACCGATTCAATGATTTGTAAGCTTAGAACGGCTTGTTGCATCATTGTAATTGATTCTCATCGAACGGTTTACAGATTCGGTGATTTGTAAGCTCAGAATGGCTTGTTAAGTGATTGTAGCTGATTCTCATCGAATGGTTGACCGATTCAGTGATTTTTAAGCTCAGAATGGCTTGTTACATGATAGTAGTTGATTCTCATCAAATGGTTGACCGATTTGCTAATTTGTAAGCGCAAAATAGCTTGTTACATGATTATAGCTGATTCTCATCGAACGGTTGACCAATTTGGTGATTTGTAAGCCCAAAATGGTTGTTTACGTGATTGTAGCTGATTCTTATCGAATGGGTGACTGATTCAGTGATTTTTGAGCTCAGTATGGCTGTTATGTGACTGTAGCTGATTCTCATTGAACTGTTGACCGGTTTGGTGATTTATAAGGTTGGAATAGCTTGTTACATCATTTTAGCTGATTCTCATCAAATGGTTGACCGATTCGATGATTTGTAAATTTTTAATGGCTTTGTTACGTGATTGTAGCTAATTCTTATTGAACAGTTGACAGATTTGGTGATTTATAAACTCAGAATGGCTTGTTACGTGATAGTAGCTGATTCTCATCGAACGGTTCACCGATTCTATGATTTGTAAGCTCAAAATTTGTTTGTTATGTGATTGTAATTGAGTCTCATAAAATAGTTGACCGATTCGGTGATTTGTAAGCTTAGAATGGTTTGCTACATGATTGCAGCTGATTCTCATCGAACGGTTGACCAATTTGATGATTTGTCAGCTCAGAATGGCTTGTTACATGATTGTAGCTAATTCTCATCGAACAGTTGACCGATTCGATGATTTCTAAGCTCAAAATGGCTTGTTATGTGATTGTAGCTGATTCTCATCAAACGGTTGACCGATTTGGTGATTTGTAAGCTTAGAATGGCTTGTTACATGATTGTAGCTGATTGTCATAGAACAGTTGACCGATTCAGTGATTTGTAAGCTTAGAATGGTTGCTACATAATTGTAGTTAATTCTCATCAAACTGTTGACCGATTCGGTGATTTGTAAGCTCATAATAACTTGTTATGTGATTGTAGTTGATTCTCATCGAACGGTTGACTGATTCAGTGATTTGTAAGCTCAAAATGGCTTGTTATGTGATTGTAACTAATTTTCATCAAATGGTTGACCGATTTAGTGATTTGTAAGCTCAAAATAGCTTGTTACATAATTATAATTGATTCTCATCGAACGATTGACTGATTCGATGATTTGTAAGCTGAGAATGGCTTGTTACATGATTGTAGTTGATTCTCATCGAATAGTTGACCGATTCAGTGATTTGAAAGCTCAAAATAGCTTGTTACATGATTGTAGCTAAATCTCATCAAACGGTTGACCGATACGGTGAGTTCTAAGCTCAGAATTGCCATTTATGTGATTGTAGTTGATTCTCATGAAACGGTTAACCGATTCAGTGATTTGTAAGCTTACAAATTCTTATTACATGATTGTACCTGATTCTCATCGAACAGTTGACTGATTGGGTGATTTATAAGCTAAGAATAGCTTGTTACGTGATTGTAGCTGATTCTCATCGAACGGTTGACCGATTCGGTGGTTTGTACGCTTAGAATGGTTTGTTACATCATTGTAATTTATTCTCATCGAAGGGTTGACCCATTTGATGATTTCTCAGCTTAGAATTGCTTGGTATGTAATTGTAGTTGATTGTCATCGAAAGGTAGATTGATTTCATGATTTGTAAGCTCAAAATGGTTTGTTACACAATAGTAGCTGATTTTCATCGAACGGTTGATCGATTCAATGATTTTTATGCTCAGAATGACTTGTTAAATGATTGTAATTCATTTTCAAGAAACGGTTGACTGATTCAGTGATTTGTAAGCTTAGAATGGATTGTTATGTGATTATAATTGATTCTGATTGAACGGTTGACCGATTCTCATTGAACGGTTGATCGATTCGGTGATTTGTAAGGTCAGAATTGCTTGTTATATGATTATATCTGATTCTCATCAAACGGTTAACCGATTCAATGATTTGTATGCTAAGAATAGCTTGTTACGTGATTGTAGTTGATTCTCATCCAATGGTTGACCGACTCGGTGATATGTAAGCTGAGAATGGCTTGTTACATGATTGTAATTGATTCTCATCAAACTACTGACCGATTCGGTGATTTGTAAGCTAAGAATGGCTTGTTACATGATTATCACTGACTCTCATCAAATGGTTAATTGATTCTATGGTTTGTAAGCTCAAAATAGCTTGTTACGTGAAATTGTAGCTGACTCTGAATGAACGGTTGGTTGATTCGGCCATTTGTAAGCTGAGAATGGCTTGTTACGTGATTGTAGCTGATTCTCATTGAACGGTTGACCGATTCGGTGATTTGTAATCTCATAATAGCTTATTACATGATTGTAATTGTATCTCATTAAATAGTTGAATGATTCAGTGATTTGTAAGTTCATAATGACTTGTTACGTGATTGTAGCTGAATTTCATCGAACGGTTGACCAATTCGATGATTTGTAAGATCAGAATGGCTTGTTACGTGATTGTAGCTAATTTTCATCGAATGGTTGACTGATTCGGTCATTTGTAAGCACAAAATGACTTGTTACGTGATTGTAATTGATTCTCATCGAATGGTTGACTAATTCATTGATTTGTAAGCTCAGAATAGTTTGTTACCTAATTGTAATTGATTCGCATTGAACGGTTGACCGATTCGATGATTTGTAAGCTTAGAATGACTTGTTATGTGATTGTAGCGATTCTCATCAAATAGTTGACCGATTCGGTGATTCATAATCTTAGAATGGCTTGTTAAAAGCAATTGTAATTGATTCTCATTGAATGGTTGACCAATTTGACAATTTGTAAGCTCAAAATGGCTTGTTACGTGATTGTCGCTAAGTCTCATCAAACGGTTGACGGATTCGATGATTTATAATCTCAGAATGGCTTACTACGTGATTGTAGCTTATTCTCATCAAACGGTTGATCGATTCAGTGATTTGTAAGCTCAAAAAGGCTTGTTACATGATTGTCGTTGATTCTAATCGAATGGTTGACCGATTCGGTGATTTGTAAGCTTACAATAGCTTGTTACATGATTGTAGTTGATTCTCATCGAATGGTTGACTAATTCAGTGTTTTGTAAGCTCAGAATATCTTATTACGTTATTGTAGCTTATTGTCATCGAATGATTGACCGACTCGGTGATTTGTAAGCTCAGAATTACTTGTTACATGATCGTAGCTGATTCTCATTGAACGATTGACTGATTCAGTGATTTGTAAGCCTAGAATGGCTTGTTAAGTGATCGTAACTAATTCTCATCGAATGATTTATTGAATTGGTGATTTGTAAGCTTGGAATGGTTTTTTACATGATTGTAATTGATTATCATCGAATGATTAACTGATTTAGTGATTTGTAAGCTCAGAATAGCATGCTATGTTAAATTATAGCTGATTCTCATCGAACGGTTGACCGGTTGGGTGATTTGTAAGCTCAGAATGTCTTGTTACGTGATTGTAGCTGATTCTAATCAAACAGTTGATTGATTTAGTGATTTGTAAGCAGAGAATGGTTTGTTACATGATTGTAGCTAATTGTCCTCGAACGGTTGACTGATTCAGTGATTTGTAAGCTCAGAATGGCTTGTGACAGATTGTAGCTAATTCTCATCAAACAGTTGACCGATTCGGTGATTTGTAAGATCAGAATGGCTTCTTACATGACTGTAGTAGATTCTCATCAAACTGTTGATCGAGTCGGTGATTTGTAAGCCCAAAATGCTTGTTACGTGACTTTAGCTAATTCTCATCGAACGGTTGACCGATTCAGTGATTTGTAAGCTCGGAATGGCTTGTTACGTGATTGTAATTTATTCTCATCGAATGGTTGACCGATTTGGTAATTTATAAGCTTAAAATGGCTAGGTACGTGATTGTAATTGACTCTCATTGAACGGTTGACCAATTCATTAATTTCTAAGCTCAGAATGGCTTGTTACATGATTGTAGCTCAGTCTCATCGAACGGTTGACCGATTCGGTAATTTGTAAGCTCATAATGGCTTGTTACATGATTGTAGCTAATTTTAATCGAGTCATTAACCGATTTGGTGATTTGTAAGCTGAGAATGGATTACGTCATTGTAGCTGAATCTCAGAATGACATGTTAGACGAATGGCTTGTTACATGATTGTATCTGATTCTCATCGAACGGTTGATCAATTCGGTGATTTGTAAGCTCAAAATTTTTTGTTAACTGATTCTCATTGAACGGTTGACCAATTTAATGATTTGTAAGCTCAAAATGGCTTATTACATCATTTTAGCTGATTCTCATCGAACGGTTGACCGATTCGTTGATTTATAAGCTCAAAATAGCTTGTTACATGATGGTAGTTGATTGTCGTCGAACGACTGACCGATTTGGTGATTTGTAAACTCAAAATGTCTTGTTACATGATTTTTGTTGATTCCCATCGAACGATTGACTAATTTGGTGATTTGTAAGCCCATACTCGCTTGTTACATAATTGTAGCTGATTCTCATCGAACGGTTGACCGCTTCGGTGATTTGTAAGCTCATAATAGCTTGTTATGTGATTGTAGGTGATTCTCATCGAACGGTTGACCGATTTGGTGATTGCTAAGTTCACAATGGCTTGTTTCATGATTGTAGCTCATTCTCATCAAACGGTTGACCGATTCGGTGATTAGTAATTTTAGAATGGCTTGTTACATGATTGCAGTTGATTCTCATCGAATAGTTAACTGATTCGATGATTTGTACCCTTAGAATGCCTTGTTACGTGATTGTACTTGATTCTCATCGAATGGTTGATAGATTCGGTGATTTGTAAGCTGAGAATGGATTGTTACATGATTGTAATTGATTGTCATCGAACAATTGACCGATTCGGTGACTTGTACACTCAGAATGGCTGGTTATGTGATTGTAGTTTATACTCATCGAATGGTTGATCGATTTGGTGATTTGTAAGCTCAGAATGGCTTGTTATGTGATAGTAATTGATTTTTATCGAAAGGTTGACTTATTTGGTGATTTGTAAGCTTAGAATGGCTTGTTACGTGATTGTGGCTGATTCTGATCGAATGATTGACCGATTCAGGATTTGTAAGCTCAGAATGGGCTGTTTCGTGATTGTAGCTGATTTGGTAGGTGATTTTAGTTGATTCCCATCGAACGGTTGATCAATTTAGTGATTTGTAAGCTCAAAATGGCTTGTTACGTCATTGTAGCTAAATCTCATCGAACGGTTGACTGACTCAGTGAATTTCTAAGCTCAAAATGGCTTGTTACGTCATTGTAGCTGATTCTTATCAAATGGTTGTATGATTCAGTGATTTGTAAGCTCAGAATGGCTTGTTACGTGATTGTAGTTGATTCTCATCGAACAGTTGACCAATTCGGTGATTTGTACGCTCAAAATGGCTTGTTACATGATTGTAATTGATTCTCATCGAACGGTTGACCCATTCGGTGATTTGTATGCTGAAAATGGCTTGTTATGTGATTGTAGCTAATTCTCATTAAACGATTGACCGATTTGGTGATTTGTAAGCTCAAAATTGCTTGTTACGTGATTGTAGTTGATTCTCATCGAACATGCAACTGATTCAGTGATTTGAAAGCTTAGAATGGCTTGTTACATGATTGTAATTGATTCTCATCGAACGGTTGACCGATTCAGTGATTTGTAATCTTAGAATATCTTGTTACATTATTGTAGATGAATCTCATTGAACGGTTGACTGATTCAGTTATTTCTAAGCTGAGAATGGGTTGTTACATGATTGCGGCTAATTCTCATCAAACGGTTGAATGATTCAGTGATTTGTATGCCTAGAATGGCTTGTTAAATGATTGTAATTGATTTTCATGAAACAGTTGACTGATTCTGTAATTTGTAAGCTCTGGATGGATTGTTACGTGATTGTAATTGATTCTCATTGAACAGTTAACCGATTCACTGATTTGTAAGCTAAGAATGGCTTGTTACTTGATTGTAGCTGATTCTCATCGAACGATTGATCGATTCGGTGATTTGTAAGCTCAAAATGGCTTGTTACATGATTGTATCTGATTCTCATCGAACGGTTGACTGATTTGATGATTTGTATGCACAGAATGGCTTGTTATGTGATTGTAGCTGATTCTCATCGAACGGTTGACTGAATCAATGATTTGTAAGCTCAAAATGGCTTTTTACATGATTGTAATTGATTCTCATCAAATGACTGACCAATTCAGTGATTTGTAAGCTCAGAATGGCTTGCTATGTGAAATTATATGTGATTCTCATGGAACAGTTGATCGGTTTGGTGATTTGTAAGCTCAGAATGCCTTGTTACGTGATTGTAGCTAATTCTCATCGAATGATTGACTGATTTAGTTATTTGTAAGCTCACAATGGCTTCTTACATGATTTTAATTGATTATCATCAAACGATTGATTGATTGGGTGCTTTGTAAGCACATAATGGCTTGTTACATGATTGTACTTGATTCTCATCGAATGATTGACCGATTTGGTGATTTGTAGGCTTAGATTGCCTTGTTACATGATTGTAGCTGATTCTCATCAAAGGGTTTACTGATTCGGTGATTTCTAAGTTGGAATGGCTTGTTACGTGATTGTAGCTGATTCTCATTAAACTGTTGACCGATTCGGTTATTTGTAAGCTCATAATGGCTTCTTACGTGAATGTAGCTGATTCTCATCAAACGGTTGACTGATTCAGTGATTTGTAAGTAAAGAATGGCTTGTTAAATGATTGTAGCTGATTCTCATCAAACGGTTGACCGATTAAATGATTTGTAAGCTCAGAATGGCTTGTTACGTGATTGTAGCTGATTCTCATCAAACGGTTGACTGATTCGGTGATTTGTAAGCTCAGAATGGCTTCTTACGTGACTATAGCTTATTCTCATCAAACTGTTGACCGAGTCGGTGATTTGTAAATGCAGAATAGCTTGTTACATGATTGTAGCTAATTTTGAATGAACGATTGACCGATTCGGTGATTTGTAAGCTCAGAATGGCTTGTTTCGTGATTGTAGCTGAGTCTCATCGAACGGTTGACCAATTTGATGATTTCTAAAGTCAGAATGGCTTGTTACGTGATTCGGTCATTTATAAGCTTAGAAAGGCTTGTTACGTTATTATAATTAATTCTCATCGAACGGTTGACTAATTCGATGATTTTTATTCTCGGAATGGCTTGTTACGTGATTGTAATTGATTCTCATCGAACGGTTGACCGATTCGGTAATTTATAAGCTTAGAATGGTTTGTTACGTTAGTCTAATTGATTCTCATCGTACAGTTGACTGATTCAGTGATTTGTAAGCTCAGAATGGTTTGTTACGTGATTGTAATTGATTCTCATTGAATGACTTGTTACGTGATTGTAGCTGATTCTCATCGAATGGTTGACTGATTTGGTGATTTGTAAGCTTAGAATGGCTTCTTAGATGATTGTAATTGATTCTCTTCAAACAGTTTACCGATTCGGTGATTTTTAAGCGCAGAATAGTTTGTTACTAGATTATAGCTTATTGTCATCCAAAGGTTGACCGATTCGATGATTTGTAAGCGCAAAATGGCTTGTTACATGATTGTAGCTAATTCTCATCGAACAGTTGACTAATTTGGTGATTTTTAAGGTCAAAACATCTTGTTACATGATTGTAGCTGATTCCCATCAAACAGTTGACCGATTTAGTTATTTGTAAGCTCAGAATGACTTCTTATGTGATTGTAATTGATTTTGCTCGAACAGTTGACCGATTCGATGATTATACTACTCAGAATAGCTTGTTACGTGATTGTAATTATAAGCTCAGAATGACTTGTTACGTGATTGTAGTTGACTCTCATCGAACGGTTGACCGATTCGGTGATTTGTAAGCTGAGAATGGCTTGTTACATGATCGTAATTTATTCTCATTGAACAGTTGGCCGATTTGTTGATTTGTAAGCTCAGAATGGCTTGTTACGTGATTGTAATTGATTCTTATTAAAACGGTTTACCAATTCAGTCATTTGTAAGCTCAGAATAGCTTGTTACATGATTGTAGCTTATTGTCATCCTACGGTTGACCGATTTGGTGATTTGTAAGCTCAGAATGGCTTGTTAAGTGATTGTAGCTAATTCTGATCGAATGGTTGACCAATTCGATGATTTCTAAGCTTAGAAAGGCTTTTTACATGATTATCTAATTCTCATCAAACGGTTGACCGATTCGATGATTTGTAACCTCAGAATGGCTTGTTATGTGATTGTAGCTAATTGTCATTGAACAGTTGACTGATTCTATGATTTGTAACCTCAGAATGCTTGCTATGTTATTGTAATTGATTCTCATTAAAAGTTTGACTAATTCGGTGATTTGTAATTTTTGAATGGCTTGTTGAATGATTGTAGCTGATTCTCATCAAACGGTTGATCAATTCAGTGATTTGTATTCTCAGAATGGCTTGTTACATGATAGTAGTTGATTTTAATCGAACGGTTGACCGATTTGGTGATTTGTAAGCTTAGAATGTCTTCTTACATGATTGTAGCTAATTCTCATCAAACGGTTGCCCGATTCATTGATTTGTAAGCTCAAAATGGCTTGTTACATGATTTTTAGCTTATTTTCATCAAACGATTGACCGATTCGGTGATTTGTGAGCTCATAATGGTTTTTTCATGATTGTAGCTTATTTTTATCAAATGGTTGGCCGATTCGGTGATTTGTAAGCTCAAAAAGGCTTGTTACATAATTGTAGCTAATACTGATCGAACGGTTGACTGATTTGGTGATTTGTAAGCTCAGAATGGCTTGTTACATGATTTTAGCTAATTCTTATCGAACGGTTGACCGATTCGGTGATTTGTAAGCTCATAATAGCTTGTTATTTGATTGTAGCTGATTCTCATCGAATGGTTAACCGATTCAATGATTTGAGTTTAGAATGACTTGTTATATGATTGTAGCTGATTCTCATCAAACGGTTGACCGATTTGGTGATTTGTATGCTCAGAATGGCTTGTTACATGATAGTAGCTGATTTTCATCGAACGCTTGACCGATTCGGTGATTTGTAAGCTTAGAATGGATTGTTACATGATTTTAGTGGATTTTTATCAAGCCCTTGACTGATTTGGTGATTTGTAAGCTCAGAATGGCTTGCTACATGATTGTAGTTGTTTCTCAGTGAACGGTTGACCGATTCACTGATTTGTAAGCTTAGAATGGCATGTTATGTGATTGTAATTTATTCTCATCCAACGATTGACCGCTTTAGTGATTTGTAAGCTCAGACTAGCTCGTTACGTGATTGTAGTTGATTCTCATCAAACTTTTGACCAATTTGGTGATTTGTAAGCTCAGAATGGATTGCTATGTGATGGTAACTGATTCTCATGGAATGGTTGACCGATTGGGTGATTTGTAAGTTCAGAATGGCTTGTTACATGATTATAGCTGATTCTCATCTAACAGTTGATTGATTCGGTGATTTGTAAGCTCTAAACAGCTTATTTCATGATTGTAATTGATTCTCATCGAATGATTGACTGATTCGGTGATTAATAAGCACAGAATGGCTTGTTACGTGATTGTAGCTGATTGTCATCAAATAGTTGACCGATTCATTGATTTGTAAGCTCAGAATGGCTTGTTACATGATTGTAGTTGATTCTCATCAAACGATTAAACTATTCAGTGATTTGTAAGCTCATAATGGCTTGTTACATGATTGTAGCTGATTCTCATCAAATGGTTGACTGATTTAGTGATTTGTAAGCTCAGAATGGCTTGTTATGTGATTGTAGTTGATTCTCATCAAATGGTTGTGTTGGCACCTTGAAAAAATTTCATGGCTCTAACCCTTTTCTTTTGGTCTTTGTAGTTGTTTTTTGGTCCCTGGCATAAACCCTAAGCTTAGAAAATTCAAAAATATAGCCGTTGTAGTAAAAAACCCTAAAAATGCCCTGGCCTTGTTCTAATTTTGTGTTACTTTAATCAGGCCACTTAAAAGTCCTTTAACGCATGTGCTTAATTTATACCCCCTTTGTCGCATGATCGCGTGAGCCTTTTTTATGTTATGCAATCTTGCGACTAATGTTTTTTGGGCCCCTTTTAATAATTGTCGATTCACCTAAGTCTACAAGCCCGGCGGTGCTTTAATTTTGCCTAAGTCAGTGCCTTAATATTTCCTATGTTTTGACTCAATTTTTCTTGGACCCGGCTCTGACACCTTCTTGATCCTACGGTTGTCGTAAGTTTGCAAGGGTTTTGTTAGAGGCTTGCGATCTTACGATGGCCATTGATTCTCTTTATGACACGACACTTCAAACTGTGGGTCCAAGGTGACACGTATGCACAAATGGCGGTATGTGATTGGTCCATGTATTAATACAGTGGTAGTTGTCAGTGGGACCTAGTTTTTGAGTGCGTCAGAGGGTCCTGACATTGTCGGTAGATCAACGGTGGGCGTAAGTTCTTATGAAATGTGTCAGAGGTTTAAGATCATGCGCCAACCGTTGATTCTACTTTTTTCATAGGGGATAAAGTGCAGCAGGTTCACATGCCAGGTGTGTTGATTTGTTGTAATCTGATTGGTCCACGTAGTGTGACTGGACATGTTGTCAGTGGGGCCAAGTTTTTCAAGGTTCAGTGGGCTTTGACACTTGCAGAGCATCGACGATCGACGTGTAATCTGATGGTTTTTTTTGACACATGCGAACTTAAGACAGCCATTGATCTCTTCGGTGTCAGAGGGTTGTCATGGCAGGGTAAGATTCTTCATTCGATGGTTGTCTTATGATTTGGAGGAATCTTGGAGGGCTATGCGAAGATGAGACAACTGTCGATCTTCTTGATGTGGGCCTAGTGAATTTCCTTAGTCTTTTGGCAGTTCTGATAAAGTGTTTAGTGGCCTGACAAATTTTTGAGGCTTCGCTCATTCGCTGAGTAAGGTGGTAATGTTCCAAAAGGTTTAACGACTTAGCGAACAAGTGTTTGCGTAATAGCTAAATAATTTGGCAAAGGCATAAAGTATTCTGTGACTTGGAGGTATCCTTCAGTCGCCAATTCGCTAAGTTTGACTAGGGTCCTATTAAGTGATAAATCATAAAGACCGCGAAAAAGAGAGATCTAACGGTCAGGACTTAAAGTTGATCGAGATTCAAATGTGGACCGCTGATTTGCTGCTGGCGCCATGGAAATGACCGTTTGATTTCAAATTCAAATTTGTGAAGGGTTTCCTGCGACCAAAAGGACCAAAATATAATGCAAAAGCAACTAGAGCTAGTAAGAGATGATTTGTTTACCGTTGCAGTGTGGTCCAGGGTGTGCCATGATCATTTGCAGGGGTTTGTACTATGTTTTTTGTGCTTGAGGCATGTTGTAGGTGGCCAAAAGGGTTGACAAATTTGAAATTCCATGATTTGCAGTACTTTCCCAGAGATCTATCATAAGTGCAAATCTTTCTCAGGCATGGTCGACTAGTTTTCATCCCCTGCATTATATTCTTGACTGATTTAGTTGGTCTGGTGGGTGAAACCCTAACCCTAGTCATCCATAGCTTGTTGCATCCTATTTTGGAGATTCCAAGATGACTAGTGGTGGTATATATTGAAAAAAGTGATATTTTGTAAGGGTTGTTGTTGATGGTATTATACTGAGCAAGGAGAGCCTGGATTTTGGGTCTATTTCTTTGGCATTTTGTTGTTTGATAATGTATTGATTTTGCAAATTTTAATGAGAATACATTTGGATTCCAATCTCATGTTTGTGTATGTCTTCTTATTTTGTTCATGGGCTCATATATGTTAATTTCACAAAGTGGGTTATCATATGGTAAACAAAGAGTATTTTGAGATTATCTTTGAGTTCCTAACAAAGTTAGGATTAAAGTCTTTAGGTAGTTTCAGTGAGTTCATGGCTAGATAAGGATTTGATGTCCTGATATGTGAGTGAGAAGGATAATAGGCAAAGTACTTATCCTGAATTCAAGTGTCTTTGAGTTAGGGTTTTTGGTTCATGTATGCTATTATTAGATGACTCTATGCAGGCACTAATCCTTTCTCTAGAGGCAATCCATCATCATCAATCACACATACACAAATAAAATGATAAAATCTTTCAATCAATTAGTAAGGGGTATAGTTGTATATTTTTTTGAGACTCCTTTGGAGAAGTGAGTCAAGGGTACACCCGCCTGAGCATTAAGGCTCAAAGTGTAGGAGGATTTCATTGTTGATCCTTATTAATTGGCCCTCTTCCTTGTAGACTCTGGAGTGGTGATAGAGTCAAAGTTATATTAAAGTTATCCATCAAAGTATAAATCTACAAGTTGAAGATCAAAGGGAACTCCCAACAGGTTGACTGATTTGGTGATTTGTAAGCGCATAATGGCTTGTTATGTGATTGTAGCTGATTCTCATCCAACGGTTGATCAATTCGATGATTTGTAAGCTCTAAATAGCTTGTTACGTGATTGTAATTGATTCTCATCGAACGGTTGACCAATTCAGTGATTTGTAAGCTCAAAATGGCTTGTTACATGATTGTAGTTGA
Organism: Chamaecyparis obtusa; assembly: GCA_027943335.1. Taxonomy (NCBI): domain Eukaryota; kingdom Viridiplantae; phylum Streptophyta; class Pinopsida; order Cupressales; family Cupressaceae; genus Chamaecyparis; species Chamaecyparis obtusa. Next base: position 1,613,479 of record BSBK01001399.1, on the reverse strand, counting down.
TTCTCATCGAACGGTTCACCAATTCAATGATTTGTAACTCAGAATGGCTTGTTATGTATTTGTAGCTGATTCTCATCGAACGGTTCATCGACTCGGTGATTTGTAAGCTCAAAATGGCTTGTGACATAATTGTAGCTGATTCTCATCGAATGGTTCACTGATTTAGTGATTTGTAAGCTTAGAATGGCTTGTTACATGATTGTAGCTGATTCTCATCAAACGGTTGATCGATTTGGTGATTTGTAAGCTCAGATGGCTTGTTACATGATCGTAGCTGATTGTCATCGAACGGTTGACCGATTTGGTGATTTGTAAGCTCAGAAGGGCTTCTTAAATGATTGTAGCTAATTCTCATTAAACAATTGACTGATTTGATGTTTTGAAAGCTCAAATTGGCTTGTTACACGATTGCAGCTGATTCTCATCGAACAGTTGACCGATTCGGTGATTTGTAAGCTCATCATGGCTTGTTATGTGATTGTAGCTGTAGCTGATTATCATCGAACGGTTGACCGATTCGATGATTTGTAAGCTCAGAATAGCTTGTTACATGATTCTAGTTGATTCTCATCAAACAGTTCACCGTTTCGATGTTTTGTAAGCTCAGAATGGCTTGTTACATGATTGTAGTTGATTCTCATTGAACGGTTGACTGATTCGGTGATTTGTAAGCTCAAAATGGCTTCTTATGTGATTGTAGTTGATTCTCATCGAATGGTTGACCGATTCAGTGATTTGTAAGCTCTAAATGGCTTGTTACGTCATTATAATTGATTCTCATCGAATGGATGACCAATTCGGTGATTTTTAAGCTCAGAATGGCTTTTTACATGATTTTAGCTAATTCTCATTGAACGGTTCACCGATTCAATGATTTGTAAGCTCAGAAAGGCCTTTTACATGTTTGTAGTTGATTCTCATCGAATGGTTCACTAATTCAGTGATTTCTAAGCTCAGAATGGCTTGTTATGTTATTGTAGCTGATTCTCATCGAACGGTTCACTGATTTAGTGATTTGTAAGCTCAGAATGGCTTGTTACATGATCATAGGTGATTCTAATCAAACGGTTGACCATTTTGATGATTTGTAAGCTCAAAATGGCTTGTTACATGATTGTAGCTGATTCTCATTGAACAGTTGACTGATTCAGTGATTTGTAAGTTCAGAATGGCTTGTTACATTATTGTAGTTGATGCTCATCGAATGGTTGACCGATTCATGATTTGTAAGCTCACAATGGCTCGTTACATGATTGTAGTTGATTCTAACCAAGCGATTGACCAATTCAGTCATTTGTAAGCTCAGAATAGCTTTTTACATGATTTTAGCTGATTCTTATCGAACGGTTCACTGATTCAGTGATTTGTAAGCTTAGAATGGCTTGTTACATGATCATAGGTGATTCTCATTGAATGGTTGACCGTTTTGATGATTTGTAAGCTTATAATGGCTTGTTACGTGATTGTAGCTGATTCTCATCGAACGGTTGACTGATTTGGTGATTTGTAAGCTTAGAATGGCTTGTTACATGATTGTAGTTGATTGTCATCGAACAATTGACCGATTCGATTATAAGTAAGCTCAGAATGGCTTGTTGCATGATTGTAATTCATTCTTATTGAATGATTGACCGATTCGGTGATTTGTAAGCTCATAATGGCTTGTTACGTGATTGTAGTTGTTTCTCATCGAACGGTTGATTGATTAGGTTATTTGTAATCTCAGAATGGCTTGTTACGTCATTGTAGCTGATTTTGATCGAACCGTTAGCCAATTCGGTAATTTGAAAGCTCAGAATGCCTTGTTACCTGATTGTAGCTGATTCTCATTGAACGGTTGACCGATTCAATGATTTGTAAGCTCAGAATGGCGTGCTACATGATTGTAATTGATTCTCATCGCAGGGTTGACCACTTTAGTGATTTGTAAGCTCATAATGGCTTATTACGTGATTGTAGCTGATTCTCATCGGACGATTGACCGATTCGGTGATTTGTAAGCTCAGAATGACTTGTTAAGTGATTGTACCTAATTTTCATCAAACGGTTGACCGATTCAGTGATTTTTATGCTCAAAATGGCTTGTTACATGATTGTAGCTGATTCTCATCGAACAATTGACCGATTCATTGATTTGTAAGCTCAGAATGACATGTTACATGATTGTAATTGATTCTCATCAAATGGTTGACCGATTCAGTTATGTGTAAGCTTAAAATGGCTTGTTATGTGATTGTAGCTGGTTCTCATCAAACAGTTGATCAATTCAGTGATTTGTAAGTTCAAAATGGCTTGTTACGTTAGTGTAGCTGATTCTCATCAAACGGTTGACCGATTCGGTGATTTGTAAGCTTAGAATGGCTTGTTACGTTATTGTAGTTGATTCTCATCAAATGGTTGAATGATTCAATGATTTTTAAGCTCAGAATGGGTTGTTACGTGATTGTAGCTAATTCTCATCGAACAGTTGACGGATTCGGTGATAAGTAAGCTTAGAATGACTTGTTATGTGATGTAATTCATTCGTATCGAATGATTGACCGATTCGGTGATTTGTAAGCTAGTAATGCCTTGTTACATGATTGTAGCAGTTTCTCATCGAACGGTTGACCAATTCGGTCATTTGTTATCTCAGAATGGCTTGTTACATATTTTAATTGATTCTTATCGAATGGTTGACTTATTCGATGATTTGTAAACTTAGACTGGCTTGTTACATGTTTGTAATTGATTCTCATCGAATGGTTGACCAATTCAGTGATTTGTAAGCTCAAATGGTTTGTTACATGATTGTAGTTGATTCTCATCAAATAGGTGACCTATTAGTTAATTTGTAAGCTTAGAATTGCTTGTTATGTGATTGTAATTGATTCTCATTGAATGGTTGACCGATTCAGTGATTTGTAAGCTCAAAATGGCATGTTACATGATTGTAATTTATTATAATCGAATGGTTGACCGATTCAATTATTTGTAAGCTCAAAATGTCTTTTTACATGATTGTAGCTGGTTCTCATCAAACAGTTGATCGATTCGATGATTTGTAATCTCAGAATGCCTTCTTACGTGATTGTAGTTGAGTCTCATCAAATGGTTGACCGTTTTGATGATTTGTAAGCTCAAAATGGCTTGTTACATGATTGTAGCTGATTCTCATCAAACGGTTGACTAATTTGGTGATTTGTAAACTCATAATGGCTTGTTACATGATTGTAGCTAATTTTCATCGAACGGTTGACCGATTCGGTGATAAGTAAGCTCAGAATGATTTGTTGCATGATTGTAATTCATTCTTATTGAATGATTTACCGACTCAATGATTTGTAAGCTCATAATGGCTTGTTACGTGGTTGTAGCTGTTACTCATCGAACGATTGACTGATTCGATCATTTGTAATCTCTAAATGATTTGATACCTATTTTAATTGATTCTCATCAAACTGTTAACATATTCGGTGATTTGTAAGCTCAGAATGGCTTGTTACGTGTTTGTAATTGATTCTAATCAAATGGTTGATCGATCCGGTGATTTGTAAGCTCAAAATGGCTTTTTATGTGATTGTAATTTATTCTCATTGAACTGTTGACTGATTCTGTGATTTGTAAGCTCAGAAAAGCTTGTTACATGATTGTAATTGATTCTAATAGAATGGTTGACCAATTCGATGATTTGTAAGCTTACAATGGCTTGTTACATGATTGTAGCTGATTCTTCTTGAACGGTTGATCTATTGGGTGATTTGTAAGCTCAAAATGGCTTGTTACATTATTGTAACTAATTCTCAATGAATGGTTGACCGATTGGGTGATTGGTAAGCTCAAAATGGCTTGTTACGTGATTGTAGTTGATTCTCATCAAACAGTTGACCGATTCGATGATTTGTAAGCTCAAAATGGCGTGTTACATGATTGTAATTGATTCTCATCAAACGGTTGACCACTTCGATAATTTGTAAGCTCAGAATGGCTTGTTACATGATTGTAGTTGATTCTCATCAAACGGTTGACCGATTTGGTGATTTGTAAGCTCAGAATTGCTTGTTACGTGATTGTAGTTGATTCTCATCAGATGGTTGATTGATTCATTGATTTGTAAGCACACAATGGCTTGTTTCATGATTGTAGCTGATTCTCATCGAACAATTGACCGATTCGTTGATTTGTAGGCTTAGAATGGCTTGTCAGGTGATTGTAGTTGATTCTCATTGAATTGTTGACCGATTTGGTGATTTGTAAGCTCAGAATGGCTTGTTACATGATTGTAGCTAATTTTCATCAAACAATTGACTGATTCAATGATTTGAAAGCTCAGAATGGCTTGTTACATGATTGTACCTAATTTTCATCAAATGGTTGACCGATTCGGTGATTTATAAGCTCATAATAGCTTGTTACATGATTGTAGTTGTAGCTGATTCTCATCGAATGGTTGACCAATTCGGTGATTTGTAAGCTGAATGGCTTGTTACATGATTGTAGTTGATTCTCATTGAACGGTTGACCAATTCAGTGTTTTGTAATTTTAGAATGGCTTGTTACGTGATTGTAGTTGATTCTCATCAAATGGGTGACTGATTCATTTATTTCTAAGCTCAGAATGACTTGTTATGTGATTGTAGCTTATTCTCATCGAATGGTTAACTGATTTGATGATTTGTATAAGCTTAGAATGGCTTGTTATGTGATTATAGTTGATTCTCATCGAACGGTTTACTGATTCGATGATTTGTAAGCTCAGAATGGCTTGTTACATGTTTTTAGCTGATTCTATTTGAGATTTGCCAACAAGCCAGTATTGACTTTATGTTTGTCATTGATGACAACATATGGAAAGTAGTATGCATGGAAGTCTTATGCAGTAAGCCTTCTATATATATTGCATGGACATGATATCAGCATGATATCATGGGCGCAGAGGTTGAATGTGAGTACAGACAGTTATATAGTAGCTTGTGTCAGCAGTGTTCCTGACAGAGTTACAGACAGTGTTCTGTGTATGGTTGTCTGTACAGTTGTCCTATGGGCATAGGCCTAGGATATATGTTGAAGACATGTTAGTGATGTTTCAGTTATGAACACATAGTTTAATGATGAACTCAAGTGAATTTATGCAATCGCTATTCACTAGTAGCAGTTTCCTATGTTTGTTCAGAAGAGCCGACAAAGAGTTTATTGTTTCTTGAGTTGCACCTATCTTGAGGATATGTACCCTTGGAGTTAAGTTTGGAGAAGTGTTATTGATGTTCGGTTAAGAGCGCATAACTTAATTCAGCTTACAAAGAAAGTTCCAATTGTTTTGGTAGAGCCGACAGTGTGTGGCATGCGTCTACAATTATTTTATTATTCAGGTCCCAGAATGTGTTGCATCCATAGTAGAGCCGACAAAATATTTGTTGGAGTTTATTATGGTTTCTCTAATATGATTTCAAGGTGGTTCTAATAGGCTGACTTGATTATATCATTTGGAGGAAAGATATTTATAGGCAGTCATTTGTGTTTGCTGAAGTGTGGTTCATGGTTGATTAAGCAAAGCAAAGCAGAGTGTACGAAGTGTTGAACCATCAGAAGAAGGTCAATGTGACCAGGTAGAATATGTGTGCTATTCATTGGAAATGATCTAGACAGTAAGTCAAGGCGCAGTTCACCAAGATCCAGATATAGTGTGTATCTGTTATTCAAAAGGTTGTAGCTTTCGCCCCTTTGAGCAATGAACTCTCGGACAGTGCGTCCTCTCCCCTAACAAGGACAATTGTACACTAGTACAAAATAAAAGATCTTCTAACAAGGACATTATACACTAGTACAGAATATTAGTGGGTATCAATTCCCACCGGGGTTTTTACATATTTGGGTTTCTCCATAACCAAAATATTGGTGTTGTGTTCATGTGTTCTTTCATTGTGTTTATGCTTTATGTTTAAAGATACTTAATTGGATAAAGACTTAAAACTTGTAGATAACTGATTCACCCCCCGCCCCCCTTTTAGTTATCTCTTGGGACTATTCCTAATAGATTCTCATCGAACGGTTCACTGATTCGGTGATTTGTAAGCTTTGAATGGCTTGCTACGTGATTGTAGCTGATTCTCATCCAATAGTTGACCGGTTCGGTTACTTTTAAGCTTAGAACGGCTTGTTCCGTGATTGTAGCTAATTTTCATCGAACGGTTGACCGATTCAGTGATTTGTAACATCAGAATGGCTTGTTACGTGATTGTAATTGACTCTAATTGAATCATTCACCGATTCTATGATTTGTAAGCTCAGAATGGCTTGTTACGTGATTGTAGGTGATTCTCATCGAACGGTTGACCGATTCGGTGATTTGTAAGCTCAGCATGATGTGTTACATGATTGTAATTGATTCTCATCGAACAATTGACTGCTTTGCTAATTTGTATGCTTAGAATGGCTTGTTACATGATTGTAGCTGATTCTCATCGAACGGTTGACCAATTCAGTGATTTGTAAGCTCAGAATAGCTTGTTACCTGATTGTAGCTGATTCTCATTGAACGGTTGACCGATTAGGTGATTTGTAAGCATAGAATGACTTGTTACGTGATTGTAGCTGATTCTCATCAAATGGTTGACCGATTCGGTCATTTGTAAGTTCACAATGGCTTGTTAGGTGATTGTAGCTGATTCTAATCAAATGGTTCACCAATTCGGCAATTTGTAAGTTCATAATGGCTTGTTACATGATTAGAGATGATTCTCATCAAAAAATTAACCAATTTGGTGATTTGAAAGCTCAGAATGGCTTGTTACATGATTGTAGTTGATTCTCATCGAACGATTGATTGATTCAGTGATTTGTAAGCTCAGAATGGCTTGTTACATGATTGTAGCTGATTCTCAATGAACAGTTCACAAATTGGCTGATTTTTAAGCTCATAATGACTTGTTACATGATTGTAGCTAATTCTCATTGAACGGTTCGCCGATTCGGTGATTTCTAAGCTCAAAATGGCTTGTTATGTGATTGTTCCTGATTCTCATCGAATAGTTGACCAATTCAGTGATTTGTAAGGTCAAAATGGCAAGTTACATGATTGTAATTGATTCTCATTGAACGGTTGACTGATTCAATGATTTGTAAGGTTAGAATGGTGTGTTAAGTGATTGTAATTGATTCTCATTGAATGGTTGACTGATTCAATTATTTGTAAGCACAAAATGGCTTGTTACGTGATTGTAGCTAGTTCTCATCAAACAGGTGATCGATTCGATGATTTGTAAGCTCAGAATGGCTTGTTACTTGTTTGTAATTGATTTTGATCGAACGATTCACCGATTCGGTGATGTGTAAGCTCAGAATGGCTTTTTACATTACTGTAATTGATTCTCATTGAACGGTTGATTGATTCGGCAATTTGTAACCTTAGAATGACTTTTTACGTTATTGTAGCTGATTCTCATCGAACGGTTGATCAATTAGGTGATTTGTAAGCTCAGAATAGCTTGTCACATGTTTGTAATTGATTCTCATCAAACGGTTGATTGATTCAATGATTTGTAAGCTCACAATGGCTTCTTGTGTTAGTGTAATTGATTCTCATCAAACAATTGACCGATTTGCTTATTCGTAAGCTCAGAATGGCTTATTACATGGTTGTAGCTGATTCTCATCGAACGGTTGACCGATTCGATGATTTGTAAGCTTAACATGGCTTGTTATGTGATTGTAACTAATTCTCATCGAACGGTTGACCGATTTGGTGATTTGTAAGGTTAGAATGGCTAGTTACGTGATTGTAGCTGATTCTCATTGAACGGTTGACCGATTCGATAAATTGTAAGCCCAAAATGGCTTGTTACATGATTGTAGTTGATCCAAGATGAATGGTTGACCGATTCATGATTTGTAAGCTCACAATGGCTTGTTACATGATTGTAGCTGATTCTCACCAAGCGATTGACCGATTCAATGATTTGTAAGCTTAGAACAGCTTGTTCCATGATTGTAGCTGATTCTCATCAAAAGGTTGATCGATTCAGTGATTTGTAAGCTCAAAATGGCTTGTTACATGATTGTAATTGATTCTCAAGCTCAGAATGGCTTGTTATGTGATTGTAGCTTATTCTCATCGAACGGTTCACTCATTCGGTGAATTGTAAGCTTAGAATGGCTTGTTACGTGATTGTAGCTGATTCTCATCGAAAGATAGATCAATTCGGTGATTGGTCAAAATGGCTTGTTACGTGATTGTAATTTATTCTCACCTTATGGTTGATCAATTCAGTGATTTGTAAGCTCGGAATGGCTTGTTACATGATTGTAATTGATTCTCATCAAACGGTGATTTGTAAGCTTAGAATGGCTTTTTACATAAAATTCTAGCTGACTCTCAAGGAACAGTTGACCGATTCAGTGATTTATAAGCTTAGATGGCTTGTTACGTCATTGTCACTGATTCTCATCAAACGGTTGACCGATTCGGTGATTTGTAAGCTCAGAATGGCTTGTTACATGAATGTAGCTGATTCTGATTGAATGGTTGAATGTTTCTTTAATTTGTAAGCTTATAATGGCTTGTAACCTAATTGTAGCTGATTGTCGTCGAACGGTTGACCGATTCGGTGATTTCTAAGCTCAGACTAGCTTGTTACATGATTGTAGCTAATTCTTATAAAACGGTTGACTGATTTGGTGATTTCTAAGTTCAGAATGGCTTGTTATGTGATTGTACCTAATTGTCATCAACTGATTGACCGATTCGGTGATTTCTAAGGTCAAAAAAGCTTATTACATGATTGTAGCTGATTCTCATTGAACAGTTGACTGATTCGATCATTTCTAAGCTCAGAATGGCTTATTACATGATTGTAGTTGATTCTCAGCGAACGGTTGACCGATTCAGTGATTTGTAAACTCAGAATGGCTTGTTACATGATTGTAGCTTATTCTCATCGAATGGTTGACCGATTTGGTGAGTTGTAAGCTCATAATGGCTTGTTACGTAATTGTAGTTAATTCTCATCGAACAGTTGACCGATTTGGTGATTTCTAAGCTTAGAATGGCTTGTTACGTGATTGTACCTAATTCTCATAGAACGGTTGATTGATTCGATGATTTCTAAACTTAGAATGGCTTGTTACGTGATTGTAATTAATTCTCATCGAATAGTTGACCAATTTGATGATTTCTAAGTTCAAAATAGCTTGCTACGTGATTGTACCTGATTGTCATTGAATGGTTGACCATTTCGATGATTTCTAAGCTCAGAATGACTTGTTACGTGATTGTAGCTGATTCTCATTGAACGGTTGACCGATTTGGTGATTTCTAAGCTCAAAATGGCTTATTACGTGATTGTAGCTGATTCTCATCGAATGGTTGACCGATTTGGTGATTTCTAAACTCAGAATGACTTGTTACATGATTGTAGTTGATTCTCATTGAACGGTTGATCAATTCGATGATTTGTAAGCTCAGAATGGGTTATTTCATGATTCTAATTGATTCTCATCAAACTATTGACTGATTCGGTGATTTGTCAGCTCAGAATGGCTTATTACATGATTGTAACTGCTTCTCATCAAATGGGTAACTGATTTGGTGATTTGTAAGCTCAGAATAGCTTGTTACATGATTGTACTTGATTCTCATCAAATAGTTGACCGATTCGGTGATTTGAAAGGTTAGAATGGCTTGTTACGTGAATGTAGCTTATTCACATCGAATGGTTGATGGGTACGGTGATTTGTAAGCTCAGAATAGCTTTTGACATGATTGTAGCTGATTCTCATCGAACAGTTGACCGATTTGGTGATTTGGAAGCTCAGAATGGCTTGTTACGTCATTGTAGCTGAGTGTCATTGAACTGTTGACTGATTCAGTGATTTGTAGCTCAGAATGGCTTGTTACGTGATTGTAATTTATTCTCCTTCAACGGTTGACCGATTTGGTGATTTATAAGCTCAGAATGGCCTTTTATGTGATTGTAATTGATTCTCTTCAAACGGTTGACCAATTCAGTGATTTGTAAGCTCATAATGGCTTGGTATATGATTGTCATTGATTCTCATCAAATGGTTGATTGATTCGGTAATTTGTAAGCTCAAAATTGCTTGTTACATGATTGTAGTTGATTCTCATCGAACAGTTGACTGATTCTAGATTTGTAAGCTTAGAATGACTTGTTACATAATTGTAGATGATTCTTATCGAACGGATGACCGATTCGGTGATTTGTAAGGTCAAAATGGCTTGTTATGAGATTGTAGCTGATTCTCATCGAATGGTTGACCAATTCAGTGATTTGTAAGCTCAGAATTGGTTGTTACGTGATTGTAACTGATTCTCATTGAACGGTTGACCTGTTCGGTGATTTATAAGCTCAGAATGGCTTGTTAAATGATTGTAATTAATTCTCAATGAACGGTTGATCGATTCGATGATTTGTAAGCTCATTCTCATCAAACAGTTGATTGATTCAGTGATTTGTATGCTCAAAATGGCTTGTTACATGATTGTAGCTGATTCTCATCGAAGGATTCATTGATTTGGTGATTTGTAAGTTGAAAATGGCTTGTTACGTGATTGTAATTTATTCTGATCAAATGGTTGACCAATTTGGTGATTTGTAAGCTCAGAATGGCTTGTTATGTGATTCTAATTGATTCTCATTGAACGGTTGATCGATTCGGTGATTTGTCAGCTCAGAATGGCTTGTTACATGATTATAATTGATTCTCATCAAATGGTTGACCGATTCGGTGATTTGTAATATCAAAATTACTTTTTACATGATTGTAATTGATTCTCATTGAACGGTTGGCCAATTCGGTGATTTGTAAGCTCAGAATGGCTTGTTACGTGATTATAGCTGATTCTCATCGAATGGCTGACCGATTTGGTGATTTGTAAGCTCATAATGGCTTGTTACATGATTGTAATTGATTCTCATCAAACGATTTACCAATCCGTTGATTTGTAATCTCAAAATGGCTTGTTACGTGATTGTAGCCGATTCTCATCAAGCGTTTGACTGATTTGTTGATTTGTAAGCTCAGAATGGGTTGTTATGTGATTGTTGCTAATTATCATCGAACAGTTGACCAATTCAGTGATTTGTAAGCTCAGAATGGCTTGTTATGTGATTATAGTAGATTCTTATCCAACGGTTGACTGATTTGTTGATTTGTAAGCTTAGAATGGCTTGTTACAAGATTGTAATTAATTCTCATCGAGCAGTTGACCGATTCGGTGATTTGTAAGGTCAGAATGGTTTGTTAAGTGATTGTAGTTGATTCTCATCGAACGGTTGATCGTTTCATTGATTTGTAAGGTCAGAATGGCTTGTTACATATTGTAGTTGATTCTCATTGAACGGTTGACTTATTCACTAATTTGTAAGGTTGAAATAGCTTGTTACGTGATTGTAGTTGATTCTCATTGAACAGTTGATCGATTTGGTGATTTGTAAGCTCATAATGGCTTGTTACATGATTGTAGTTGATTGTCATCGAACGGTTGACCGATTCGGTGATTTGTAAGCTCAAAATGGCTTGTTATGTGATTGTAGCTGATTCGCATTGAATAGTTGACTTATTCACTGATTTGTAAGGTTGAAATAGCTTGTTACGTGATTGTAGCTGATTCTCATTGAACAGTTGATCGATTTGGTGATTTGTAAGCTCATAATGGCTTGTTACATGATTGTAGTTGATTCTCATCAAACGGTTGACCGATTCGGTGATTTGTAAGCTCAAAATGGCTTGTTATGTGATTGTAGCTGATTCGCATTGAATAGTTGATCGATTTGGTGATTTATAAGCTAAGAATGGCTTGTTACGTGATTGTAATTGAGTCTAATCAAATGGTTGATCGATTCGGTGATTTGTAAGCTCATAATGGCTTGTTACGTGATTGTAATTGATTCTCATCGAATGGTTGACCTATTCGGTGATTTGTAAGTTCAGAATGACTTGTTACGTGATTGTAGCTGATTCTCATCGAACTGTTGACTGATTCAGTGATTTGTAAGCTTAGAATGGCTTGTTACGTGATTGTAGCTGATTCTCATCAAACGGTTGACCAATTCGGTGATTTGTAAGCTCACAATGGCTTGTTACATGATTGTAATTGACTCTCATCGAACGGTTGATCGATTCAGTGATTTGTAAGCTTAGAATGGCTTGTTACATGATTGAAGCTGATTCTCATTGAATGATTGACCGTTTCGGTGATTTGTAATCTTGAAATGGCTTGTTGGGTAAGTGCTCAAAGATGGGGGACCAAAAAGGGGGTATAAGATGCCACTTTTTTCTTGAAATCAGCAAACTCTAAACTTCAACAAGAAATTGAAGATAGTTAGACTCAAAATTTTAAGATGCGATAAAAACAAGAGTTGTAATACTCTGAATCTAGTTCCTAAACTACTAACTTATTTTGAAAATGGTGCAAATTAAGGCCCTCAAAAAGGGGGAGCAAAAAAAGTGGTCCTATTTTTTATTCGAAAACATAACATAGCGTCTGGTGTGGTCCCCCTAAAATGTTAACTTTTTTTAAAAATTTTTTTAATCGCTCCAATGAGAAGTTAGCTAACACAACGTAGTTTATCTTAGATTTTTTTGATAATTTTTTGATGAATGTATAATTTTTGATTAATTTACGAATTGCACACAACCTGAAAACATGAAATTTCTGTGTGCTCCCCCTAGAAATCATTTAAAACTAATCAAAAATCAAATTTTCTTTTTTGTAAAGTGTGTAGAATGGAGTCTAGTTTCTAAAAATGTAACTTGTTGCAAAAGTCAATGAACGAGCCAAAATCTATGCCCAAAATACTGAATGTTGGTTTTTTACAAAAAAATGGACATACACACAAAAGAAATTAGAGTTGAAAAACTTAACATAATTAGAATTCAAAATAAATTATATGCTTAGATAGCTAACAAAGAGATCTACAATATTAGGTCGTCTGATTTTTACATTCTTGAGCCACGAGTAAACCTGATGAGGAGCACAAAAAAAAGATGTTATTTTTTTGTATGTTTGCTGGAAAACACGTCTCGGGCCTATTTCAATCATCCAAGCCTTTGGGTTGGATCTCCAAGGCAAATCCAAGCCTTAGGATTGGTAAATTCAAATGCTTTATAAAGCGCGCACGCCCTATAGGGTGTGCACACTATTTAAATCTATGACTTTCATAGCGTATGCGTGCTATGAAATTCATAGATTTGCATAGTGTGCACACCCTATAGGGCGTGCGTAATATGTAAGACAGATTTATACAGTGAGAGAGAGAGAGAGAGAGAGAGAGAGAGTGGGGGGCCAGGTAATCTATACAAAGAGACAGGGGTATTTTATACAAATATAACATTTAAGTATAAGAATTATACTTTAAGTTATATTTGTATAAATTATAATATATAATGCTTTTAGGATGTTTGGGATAGGTTCCAGCTTCATAGGAGTTAACATGTAAATTCTAGATTTGAAAAATTCCAGATTTAGCCAAATTTTAGGATTCAACAAACCTTCAGCAAGGTTACCTCCCACAATCCGTCATGGATTTCTAAGGTCAAACTAAAGCTGGCAAAAGGATTCCCAAAAGGTTTTAACATGTTTTATCACAAATCACTTGGTTTTGACCCCATCTCTACGATAGACTTAGCTCTCTCTCTCTCTCTCTCTCTCTCTCTCTCTCTCTCTCTCTCTCTCTTCTCACATCACCCTCTCTCTCCCCCTTATCCACACTCTCTCTTTCATTACTCTCTCTCTCTCTCTCTCTCTCTCTCTCTCTCTCTCTCTCTCTCAGACACACACACACACACATCACCCTCTCTCTCCCCCTTATCCACTCTCTCTCTCTCTCTCATTACCCTCTCTCTCTCTCTCTCATTACCCTCTCTCTCTCTCTCAAACACACATCACCCTCTCTATCTCTTCTCACATCACCCTCTCTCTCTCTCTATCTTTGAGGAGAGAGAGAGAGAGAGGGGCTAATGAAAGAGAGAGTGTGGATAAGGGGGAGAGAGAGGGTGATGTGAGAAGAGATAGAGAGGGTGATGTGAGGGGAGAGAGAGAGAGAGAGAGAGAGAGAGAGAGAGGATAAGGGGGAGAGAGAGGGTGATATTACGTGATTGATTCTTATCAAATGGTTGACCGATTGGGTGATTTGTAAGCTCAGAATGGCTTGTTCTGTGATTATAATTACTTCTCATCAAACAGCTAACTGATTCGATGATTTGTAAGCTCAAAATGGCTTGTTAAGTGATTGTCGCTGATTCTCATCGAACTATTGACCGATTCGGTGATTTGTAAGTTTAGAATGGCTTGTTACGTGATTGTAGCTAATTCTAATCGAACAGTTGACCGATTTGGTGATTTGTAAGCTCAGAATAGCTTCTTACGTGATTGTAGTTGATTCTCATCAAACAGTTGACCGATTCAGTTATTTGTAAGCTCAGAATAGCTTATTACATGATTGTTACTGATTCTAATCGAACAGTTGACCGATTCCATGATTTGTAAGCTCAGAATGGCTTGTTACGTGATTGTAGATGATTCTCATCGAACGGTTGACCAAATTGATGATTTGTAAATTCAGAAGGCTTGTTACGTGATTGTAATTGATTCTGATTGAATGGTTGACCAATTTGGTGAGTTGTAAGCTCAGAATGGCTTGTTACGTGATTGTAATTGATTCTCATCGAACGGTTGAACAATTCGGTGATTGGTAAGGTCAGAATTGCTTGTTACATGATTGTAGGTGATTCTCATGGAACAGTTGACCGATTCAGTTATTTGTAAGCTCAGAATGACTTGTTACATGATTGTAGCTGATTCTCATCGAATAGTTGACTGATTTGGTGATTTGTAAGCTCAGAATGGCTTGTTACATGATTATAGCTGATTCTCATCGAACAGTTAATCGATTCGATGTTTTGTATGCTCAGAATGGCTTGTTACACTATTGTAATTGATTCTCATAAAATGGTTGACTGATTCAGTGATTTGTAGGTGCAAAATGGCTTGCTACGTGAGTGTACCTGAATCGCATCAAATGGTTGATCGATTCGGTGATTTGTAAGCTCAGAATGACTTGTTACATGATTGTAATTGATTCTCATCGAACGGTTGATCAATTTCATGATTTGTAAGCTCCGAATGGCTTGTTATGTTATTGTAGCTGATTCTCATCGAATGGTTGACCGATTCGGTGATTTGTAAGCTCAGAATGGCTTGTTAGGTGATTGTAGATGATTCTCATCGAACGATTAATCGGCTCAGTGATTAGTAAGTAGAGAATTACTTATTACATGATCGTAGCTAATTCTCATCGAACGGTTGACTGATAAGGTTAGTTGTAACCTCAAAATGGCTTGTTACATGATTGTAATTAATTCTCATCCAATGGTTGACCAATTCAGTTATTTGTAAGCTCAGAATGCTATGTTACATGATTATAGTTAATTCTCATCGAATAGTTTACCGATTCGATGATTTGTAAGCTCAGAATGGCTTGTTACGTGATTGTAGCTGATTCTCATCGAACGGTTGACCGATTCAATGATTTGTAAGTGCAAAATGACTTGTTAGGTTATTGTAATTGATTCTGATCATATGGTTGACCGATTCAGTGATTTGTAAGCTTGGAATGGCTTTTTACGTGATTGTAACTGATTCTCATCGAATGGTTGACCGATTCAGTGTTTTGTAAGCTCAAAATGGCTTGTTACATTGATTCTCATCCAAGGGTTGACCAATTCGGTGATTTGTAAACTCAAAATGGCTTGTTACGTGATTGTTGCTACTTCTCATCTAACAATTGACCAATTCTGTAATTTGTAACCTCTAAACAGCTTGTTAGATGATTGTAATTGATTCTAATCGAATGATTGACCAATTCAGTAATTTGTAAGCTCAGAATGGCTTGTGACATGATTGTAGCTGATTCTCATCGAACAATTGACAAATTCAATTATTTGTAAGCTTACAATGGCTTCTTATGTAATTGTCATTGATTGTCATCGAACAGTTGATTGATTCGGTGATTTGTTAGCTTAGGATGGCTTGTGACGTGATTGTAGCTAATTTTCATCGAATAATTAACTGAGTCTGTGATTTATAAGTTCAAAAATGGCTTGTTACGTGATTTTAATTGATTCTCATCGAACGGTTGACCAATTCAGTGATTTCTAAGCTCAGAATGGCTTGTTACATGATTGTACCTAATTCTCATCAAACGATTGACTGATTCAGTGATTTATAAGGTCATAATGGCTTGTTACGTGATTGTAATTGATTCTCATCAAACGGTTGACCGATTCAGTGATTTCTAAGCTCAAAATGGCTTGTTACATGATTGTAGCTAATTCTAATCAAACGATTGACCGATTCGGTGATTTGTAAACTAATAATGGCTTGCTACGTGATTGTAATTGATTCTCATCGAATGGTTGACCGATTCAGTTGTTTGTAAGCTCAGAATGGCTTCTTACATGATTGTAGCTGATTCTCATCGAATGGTTGATCGATTCAATGATTTGTAAGCTCAGAATTACATGATTGTAATTGATTCTCATCAAACGGTTAACCGATTTAATAATTTCTAAGCTCAGAATACTTATAGCTGATTCTCATCGAACGGTTGACCGATTCGATGATTTATAAGCTTAGAATGGCTTGTTACGTGATTGTAGCTGATTCTAATCGAATAGTTGATCGAATCGGTGATTTCTAAGCTCAAAATAGCTTGTTACATGATAATTTTCATTGAACAGTTGACCGATTCAATGATTTGTAAGCTTAGAATGACTTTTTACATGATTGTAGCTGATTATCATCGAATGGTTGACTGATTTGGTGATTTGTAAGCTTAGAATGGTTGTTTCATGATTGTAGTTGATTCTCATCAAACTGTTGACCTATTCAGTGATTTATAAGCTCAGAATGACTTGTTACGTGATTGTAGCTGATTCTCATCGAACGGTTGATCGATTCGGTGATTTGTAAGCTCAGAATTTCTTGTTAAATGATTATAATTGATTCTCATTGAACGATTGACCAATTCAATAATTTGTAAGCTTAGAATGCCTTATTATGTGATTGTAGCTGATTCTCATCGAACAGTTGACCGATTCGTTGATTTATAAGCTCACAATGGCTTGTTACATAATTGTAGCAAATTCTCATCGAACGGCTGACCGATTTGGCAATTTGTAAACTCAAAATGGCTTGTTACATGATTTTTGCTGATTGTCATCGAACGGTTGATCGATTCGGTGATTTGTAAGCTCAGATTCACTTGTTACGTGATTGTAATTCATTCTTATCGAATGATTAACCGATTCGGTGATTTGTAAGCTCATAATGGCTTGTTACATGATTGTAGCTATTTCTTATCGAATGGTTGTCTGATTCGGTGACTTGTAATCTCACAATGGCTTTTTACGTATTTTAATTGATTCTCATCGAACGCTTGACCGATTCGGTGATTAATAAGCTCATAAATAGCTTGTTACATGATTGTAGCTAATTCTCATCGAACGATTGACCGAGTCGGTGATTTTTAAGCTCATAATGGCTTGTTACATGATTGTAGCTGATTTTCATCGAACTGTTGACTGATTGGGTGATTTTTAAGCTCAGAATGGCTTGTTACGTGATTGTAATTGATTCTAATCGAACAGTTGACCAATTTAGTGATTTATAAAGTTACAATGGCTTGTTACATGATTGTAGTTGATTCTCATTGAACGGGTGATCTATTTTGTGATTTGTAAGCTCAGAATAGCTTTCTACATGATTGTAACTGATTCTCATTGAACGGTTGATGGATTGGGTGATTTGTACGCTCTAAATGGCTTGTGACATGATTGTAGCTGATTCTCATCAAACGGTTGATCGATTTGGTTATTTTTATGTTCAGAATGGCTTGTTACATGATTGTAGCTGATTCTCATCGAACGGTTGACCGGTTCGGTGATTTGTAAGCTCAGAATGGCTTGTTAGCTGATTGTAGCTGATTTTCATCGAATAGTTGATTGATTCGATGTTTTGTAAGCTTGGAATGGATTTTTACGTGATTGTAGTTGATTCTCATCGAACGATTCACCGATTCATTTATTTGTAAGCTTAGAATGGCTTGTTATGTGATTGTAGTTGATTCTCATCGAACAGATGATCGATTCAGTGATTTGTAAGCTCTAAATGGCCTATTAAGTGATTGTAATTAATTCTCATTGAATGGTTGACCAATTCAGTGATTTTTAAGGTCATAATGGCTTGTTACATGATTTTAGCTAATTCTCATCGAACGATTCATCGATTCAGTGATTTGTAAGCTCGAAATGGCTTGTTACATGATTGTAGCTGATTCTATTGAACGGTTCACCGATTTGGTGATTTGTAAGCTCATAATGGCTTGTTACATGATTATAGTTGATTCTCATCAAACGGTTGACCGATTCAGTGATTTGTAAGCTCAAAATGCCTTCTTACATGATTGTAGTTGATTCTCATCGAACGGTTGACCGATTTAGTTATAAGTAAACTCAGAATGGCTTGTTACATGATTATAATTCATTCTTATCGATTGATTGACCGATTCGGTGATTTATACTTAATGGCTTGTTACATGATTGTAGTTATTTCTCATCAAACGGTTGACCGATTCAGTGATTTGTAATCTCAGAATGGTCTGGTTGTCTAGCATACTTCCCTTTTATATACATTCCCACCCTAGACAATCAATCAAAAGGATGAACGAAATGTATTGTTGGCCATTTTGGTGAATCAGGTTCTAGGCATGCTCAACCTACTCCCAGAAAATATGGTTCCCAATGAAGTCGGTCCCCTTTGGAATGAGATGGTCATTACCATCTCATTGCCTATAAAGGGTAACCAAATCCTAGGGTATGGCTACGGGAGTAATCTATAATAGTGGTTGGCTCCAGGTAACCACACTTCGAATGGATAATGGGCCATTTGATAATCAGGGTAAAAAAATGGTAATTGTAAATGTTAAAACTAAATTACCATTTTTTAATGGTAATTTAGTTTTAACATTTACAATTACAATTTTAGTAATTTAGTTTGTAAGCGCAGAATGGCTTGTTACGTGACTGTAGTTGATTCTCATCGAACGGTTGACCGATTTGGTAATTTTTAAGCTTAGAATGACTTGTTACGTGATTGTAGCTGATTCTCATCGAATGGTTGACCGATTCAGTTATTTGTAAGCTTAGAATGACTTCTTATGTGATTGTAATTGATTCTGCTCGAGCGGCTGACCGATTCGGTGATTTCTAAGCTAAGAATAGCTTGTTACATGATTGTAATTAGTAAGCTCAGAATGGCTTGTTACGTGATTGTAGTTGACTCTCATCGAACGGTTGACCGATTTGGTGATTTGTAAGCTAAGAATAGCTTGTTACATGATTGTAATTGATTCTCATTGAACAGTTGGTCGATTCGGTGATTTGTAAGCTTAGAATGGCTTGTTACGTGATTATAATTGATTCTTATCGAACGGTTTACCAATTCGGTCATTTGTAAGCTCAGAATGGCTTGTTACATCATTGTAGCTTATTCTCATCGAATGTTTGACCGATTCGATGATTTGTAATTTCAGAATGGCTTGTTGCATGATTGTAGCTAATTCTTATCAAACGATTTATCAATTCGATGATTTGTATGCTTAGAATGGCTTGCTATATGATAGTAGCTGATTTTAATTGAACGATTGACCGATTTGGTGATTTGTAAGCTTATAATGACTTGTTACGTGATTGTAGCTAATTCTCATCAAATGGTTGACCAATTGATTGATTTGTCAACTCAAAATGGCTTGTTACGTGATTTTTAGGTTATTCTCATTGAATGGTTGATTGATTCGGTTATTTGTAAGCTCATAATGGCTTGTTTAATGATTGTAGCTGATTTTTATCGATGGTTGGCCGATTCGGTGATTTGTAAGCTCAAAAAGGCTTTTTACGTAATTGTAACTAATACTGATCAAACGGTTGACTGATTTGGTGACTTGTAAGCTCAGAATGGCTTGTGATGTCATTGTAATTGATTCTCATCAAATAGTTGACCGATTTGGTGATTTGTAAGCTCAAAATGGCTTGTTATGTGATTCTAATTAATTCTCATCGAACAGTAGATCGATTCGATGATTTGTAAGCTCAGAATGGCTTGTTACGTGATTTTAGTTGATTGTCATCGAATAGTTGACCGATTCGGTGATTTGTCAGCCCAGAATGGGTTGTTACATGATTGTAACCGATTGTCATTCAACAGTTGACCGATTCGATGATTTGTAAGCTCAGCCTGGCTTGTTACATGATTGTAATTTATTCACATCGAATGGTTGACTGATTCAATGATTTGTAAGCTCTTAATGGCTTGTTACGTGATTGTAGTTGATTCTCATTGAACAAATGAGATATTCGGTGATTTTTAAGCTTAGAATTGCTTGTTACATGATTGTAGTTGATTCTCATCAAACGGTTGACCGATTCGGTGATTTGTAAGCTCAGATTTGCTTGTTACGTGATTATATCTGATTATCATCAAACGGTTGATCGATTCGATGATTTGATAGCTCAGAATGGCTTGTTACGGTATTGTAATTGATTCTTATCGAATGGTTGACCAATTTGGTGATTTGTAAGTTTAGAATAGCTGCTTACATGATTGTAGCTGATTATCATCGAACAGTTGATCGATTTGATGAATTGTAAGCTTAGAATGGCTTGTCATGTGATTGTAGCTGATTCTCATCGAATGGTTGACTGATTCGGTGATTTGTAAGCTCAGAATGGCTTGTTACATGATTTTAGCTGATTCTCATTGAACTGTTGACCGATTCGGTGATTTGTATGCTCAGAATGGCTTGTTACATGATTGTACTTGATTCTCATTGAAAGGTTGACCGATTCAATGATTTGTAAGCTCAAAATGGCTTGTTATGTGATTGTAATTGATTCTCATGTAACGGTTGATCGATTCGGTGATTTTTAATCTCAGAATGGCTTGTTACGTGATTATAGCTCATGCTCATTGAACGGTTGACCGATTCGATAATTTGTAATCTCAAAATTGCTTGTTACATGATTGTAGCTGATTCTCATTAAACGGTTGATCGATTCGGTGATTTGTAAGCTCATAATGGCTTGTTACATGATTGTAGTTGATTCTCATCGAACATTTGCTCGATTTGGAGATTTGTAGGCTCAGAATGGCTTGTTACCTGATTGTAGTCGATTCTCATCGAACGGTTGACCGATTCGATGATTAGTAAGCTCAGAATGGCTTGTTATGTGGTTGTAGCTGAGTCACATTGAACGGTTGACCAATTCGGTGATTTGTAAGCTCGAAATGGCTTGTTACGTGATTGTAGCTGATTCTCATCCAACATTTGACTGATTTGGTGCTTTGTAAGCTCAGAATGGCTTGTTACATGATTGTGGCTGATTCCTATCAAACAGTTGACTGTTTTGATGATTTTTAAGCTCAAAATGCATTATTACATGATTATAGCTGATTCTCATTGAACGGTTCACCAATTATGTGATTTGTAGCCTCAAAATGGCTTGTAACGTGATTGTAATTGATTCTTATCGAATGGTTGACTGATTCATGGATTTGTAAGCTCAAAATGGCTTGTAATTGATTCTCATCGAACGGTTGGCCTATTCGGTGATTTGTAAGTTCAGAATGGCTTGTTACATGATTGTAGCTGATTCTCATCGAACGGTTGACCAATTCAGTGATTTGTCAACTCAAAATGGCTTGTTACATTATTGGAGCCTATTCTCAACGAACGGTTGACCGATTCGGTGATTTCTAATCTCAGAATGGATTGTTACGTGATTGTAGCTGATTTTCATCGAACGGTTGACTGATTTGTTGATTTGTAGGTTCATAATGTCTTGTTACATGATTGTAGCTAATTCTCATCGAACGATTGACCGATTCAATGATATGTAATCTCAGAATGGCTTGTTACATGATTGTAGCTGATTCTCATCAAACGGTTCACCGATTTGGTGATTTGTAAGCTTAGAATGGCTTGTGACGTGATTCTAGCTGATTTTCATCGAACGGTTGATCGATTCGGTCATTTGAAAGCTCAAAATGGCTTGTTACGTGATTGTAATTAATTATTATCGAACGGTTGACCGATTCAGTGATATGCAATCACAGAATGGCTTGTTACGTGATTGTAGCTAATTCTCATCGAATGGTTGACCGATTCGATGATTTGTAAGCTCACAATGGCTTGCTATGTGATTATAGCTAATTCTCATTAAACGATTGACCGATTTGGTGATTTGTAAGCTTAGAATGGGTTCTTACGTGATTGTAGCTAATTCTCATTGAACGGTTCACTGATTCGGTGATTTGTAGGCTAAGAATGACTTGTTACGTGATTGTAATTGATTCTCATCGAATGGTTGACTGATTTGGTATTTTGTAAGCTTAGAATGGCTTGTTACGTGATTATAATTGATTCACATCTAACGGGTGACTGATTTAGTGATTTGTAAGCTCGAAATGGCTTGTTACGTGATTGTTGCTGATTCTCATCGAACGGTTGACCGATTCTTTGATTTGTAAGCTCAGAATGGCTTGTTACGTGATTGTAGCTGAGTATCATCAAATCGTTAATTGATTAGGTGATTTGTAAGCTTAGAATGGCTTTTTACGTGATTGTAGCTGATTATCATCCAACGGTTGACCGATTCGGTGATTTGTAAACTCAGAATGGCTTGTTACGTGATTGTAGCTGATTCTAATCGAATGGTTGACCGATTTGATGAATTGTAAGTTCAGAATGGCTTGTTACGTGATTGTAGCTTATTGTCATCGAACGATTGACCGATTCGATGAATTGTAATCTCAGAATGGCTTGTTACATTATTGTAGTTGATTCGCATCGAGCAGTTGACCGATTCAGTGATTTTTAAAATGGCTTGTTACATGATTGTAGGTAATTCTCATCGAATAGTTGACCGATTCGGTGATTTGTAAGCTAAGAATGGCTTTTTACGTGATTGTAATTGATTCTCATTGAACGGTTGGCTGATTCGCTAATTCGTAAGCTCAGAATGTCTTGATTATAATTGATTCTCAACAAATGGTTGATGGATTCAGTGAATTGTAAGCTCATAATTGCTTGGTTCATGATTGTTGTAGCTAATTCTCATCTAACGGTAAACCGATTCGATGATTTGTAAGCTCATAATGGCTTGCGACCTGATTGTAGCTGATTCTCATCGAATGGTTGATTGATTTGATGATTGTAAAGCTCAGAATAGCTTGTTATGTGATTGTAGCTCATTCTCATTGAATGGTTGCCCGATTCAATGATTTGTAAGCTCAGAAGGGCTTGTTAAATGATTATAGCTGATTCTCATCAAACAGTTGATCGATTCAATGATTTGTAAGCTTAGAATGGCTTGTTACATGTTTGTCATTGATTCTCATCGAACGGTTGACCGATTCAATCATTTGTAAGCTCAGAATGGATAGTTACATGATTGTAATTAATTCTGATCAAACAGTTGACCGATTTGGTGATTTTTATGCTTAGATTGGCTTTTTACGAGATAGTAGCTGATTTTTATTAAACATTTGAGCGACTTAGTGATTTGTAAGCTCAGAATGGCTTGTTACATGATTGTAGCTGATTCTCATTGAACGGTTGACCAATTCGATGATTTGTAAGCTCAGAATAGCTTGTTACGTGATTGTAGTTAATTCTCATCAAACAGTTGACCGATTCGGTGATTTTTATGCTTAGATTGGCTTTTTACGTGATAGTAGCCAATTTTTATTAAACAGTTGAGCAACTTGGTGATTTGTAAGCTCAGAATGGCTTGTTACGTGATTGTAGTTGATTCTCATCGAACAATTGACTGATTCAGTGATTTGTAAGCTCAGAATGGCTTGTTACGTGATTGTAGCTGATTCTTATCGAACGGTTGACTGATTCGGTGAATTGTATGCTCAGAATTGCTTGTTACGTGATAATTGCAAATTTTGGTCGAATGGTTGACTGATTCGGTGATTTGTAAAATCAAAATGGCTTGTCACATGATTCAAATTAGTTCTCATCAAACGGTTGACCGATTCGGTGATTTCTAAGCTCAGAATGGCTTTTTACATGATTGTAGCTGATTCTCATCGAACGGTTGACCGATTCGGTGATTTGTAAGCTCAGATTGGCTTGTTATATGATTGTAGCTGATTTCCATAAAATGGTTGACTGATTCAGTGATTTGTAATCACAGAATGGCTTGTTACATAATTGAAGATCATTCTGATTGAACGGTTGACCGATTCGGTGATTTATAATCTAAGAATGGCTTGTTACATTATTGTAGCTCATTCTCATCAAAGGGTTGACTGATTCGGTGATTTGTAAGTTGATAATGGCCTATTATGTGATTATAGTTGATTCTCATCGAACAGTTGACCAATTCAGTCATTTGTAAGCTCAAAATGCCTTGTTATGTGATTGTAATTGATTCTCATCAAACGGTTGACTGATTCGGAGATTTGTAATCTTAGAATGGCTTGTTACATGATTATAGCTCATTCTCAATGAACGGTTGACCGATTAAGTGATTTGTAATCTCAGAATGGTTTGTTACATGATTGTAGCTGATTCTCATCAAACAGTTGAAGGATTCAGTGATTTGTAAACTCAGAATGGCTTGCCACGTGATTGTAGCTAATTCTCATCGAACTGTTGACTGATTCAGTGATTAGTAAGCTCAGAATGGCTTGTTATGCAATTGTAGCCGAGTTTCATCGAACGGTTGACTGATTCAATGATTGTAACCTCAGAATCACTTGTTACATAATTGTAGTTGATTCTCATGCAACGGTTGACCGATTCGGTGATTTGTAAGCTCAGCATGGCTTGTTACATAATTGTAGTTGGATCTCATCGAACGGTTGACCGATTCGGTGATTTGTAAGCTCAAAATGGCTTGAACATGATTGTAGCTAATTCTCATCAAACAAGCCATTCTGAGCTTATAAATCACCAAATTGGTCAACCGTTCGATGAGACTCACCTACAATCATGTAACAAGCCATTCTGAGCTTACAAATCACTGAATAGGCCAACCATTCGATGAGAATGAATTACAATCACGTAACAAGCTATTCTGATTTGACAGATCACCAAATCAGTCAACTATTCGGTGATTTGTAGGCTCAGAATGGCTTGTTACATGATTTTAATTGATTTTCATCGAATAGTTGACTAATTTGGTGATCTGTAAGCTCAGAATGGCTTGTTACTAGATTGTAATTGATTCTCATCGAACGGTTGGCCAATTCGATGATTTGTAAGCTCAGAATGGCTTGTTACATGATTGTAGGTGATTCTCATCGAATGGTTGACCGATTCTATGGTTTATAAGCTCAGAATGGTTTATTACGTGATTGTAATTTATTCTCATTGAACAGTTGACCGATTCAGCAATTTGCAAGCTCAAAATGGCTTGTTACGTGATTGTAATTGATTCTCATCGAATGGTTGATCGATTCGATTATTTGTAAGGTAAGAATGGCTTGTTACATGATTGTTGCTTATTCTCAACGAACAATTGACCAATTTGGTTATTTGTAAGCTCAAAAAGGCTTGTTACATGATTGTAGTTGATTTTCATCGAACGGTTGACCGATTCGGTGATTTGGAAGCTCAGAATAGTTTGTTATGTGATTGTATTTGATTCTCATCAAAGGGTTGACTGATTCGATGATTTGTAAGCTCTGAATGGATTGTTACGTGATTGTAATTGATTCTCATCAAATGGTTGATTGATTCGGTGATTCGTAAGCTTAGAATATCTTGTTATATTATTGGAGCCTATTATCATTGAACGGTTGACCAATTCAGTCATTTGTAATATCAGAATGGATTGTTACGTGACCGTAGCTGATTCTCATCGAACGGTTGACCGATTTGGTGATCAGTAAGTTCAGAATGGCTTGTTACGTGATTATAGCTGATTCTCATTGAATGGTTGACCGATTCAGTGATTTGTAATCTCAGAATGGCTTGTTACATGATTGTAGCTGATTCTCATCGAGCGATTGACAAGTTCGGTGATTTGTAAGCTCATAATGGCTTGTTACATGATTGTAGCTTATTCTCATCGAACTTTTGATCGATTCGGTGATTTGTCAGCTCAGAATGGCTTGTTATGTGATTGTAGTTGATTCTCATCGAACGATTGACCGATTCGGTGATTTGTAAGCTTAGAAGGGCTTGTTACGTGATTGTAGCCGATTCCCATCGAACGGTTGATCGAAACAGTGATTTATAAGCTTAGAATGGCTTGTTACATGATTGTAATTGATTCTCATCGAACGGTTGACCGATTCGGTGAATTGTAAGCTCAGAATGGCTTGATACGTGATTGTAGCTCATTCTCATTGAACGGTTGATCGAATTGGTGATTTGTAAGCTCAGAATGGGTTGTTATGTTATTGTTGTTGATTCTCATCGAATGGTTCATAGATTCAGTGATTTGTAGGCTCATAATGCCTTGTTACGTGATTGTAATTGATTCTCATGGAACGGTTGACTGATTTGATGATTTGAAAACTCAAAATGGCTTATTACGTGATTGTAATTGATTCTCATCGAACAGTTGGCCGATTCGGTGATTTGTAAGCTCACAATGGCTTGTTAAATGATTGTAGCATATTCTTTATCGAACGGTTGACCGATTCAGTGATTTGTAAGCTTAGAATAGCTTGTTACATGATTGTAGTTGATTCTCATCGAACGGTTGACCTATTCGGAGATTTGTAAGCCCGGAATGTCTTGTTACATTATTGGAGCCTATTATCATTGAACGGTTGATCGATATGCTGATTTGTAATCTCAGAATAGATTATTATGTGATTGTAGTCGATTCTCATTGAACGGTTGACCGATTCGGTGATTTGTAAGTTCAGAATGGCTTGTTATGTGATTGTAGCTGATTCTCATCAAACGATTAACCGATTCGGTGATTTGAAATCTCAGAATGGCTTGTTACATGATTGTTGCTTATTCTCAACGAACAATTGACCAATTTGGTGATTTGTAAGCTCAAAAAGGCTTGTTACATGATTGTAGTTGATTCTCATCGAACGGTTGACCGATTCGGTGATTTGTAAGCTCAGAATAGTTTGTTAGGTGATTGTATTTGATTCTCATCAAAGGGTTGACTGATTCAGTGATTTGTAAGCTCTGAATAGATTGTTACGTGATTGTAATTGATTCTCATCAAACGGTTGACTGATTCGGTGATTTGTAAGCTTAGAATATCTTGTTACATTATTGGAGCCTATTATCATTGAATGGTTGACCGATTCAGTGATTTGTAATATCAGAATGGATTGTTACATGACCGTAGCTGATTCTCATCGAACGGTTGACCGATTTGGTGATTAGTAAGTTCAGAATGGCTTGTTACGTGATTATAGCTGATTCTCATTGAAAGGTTGACCGATTCATTGATTTATAAGCTCAGAATGACTTGTTACGTGATTGCAGCTAATTCTCATCCAACTGTTGACTAATTCAATGATTTGTAAGCCCAAAATCAGCTTATAGCTGATTCTAATGGAACGTTTGACCAATTTGGTCATTTGTAAGCTCATAATAGCTTCTTACGTGATTATAGCTGATTCTCATCAAACAGATGACTAGTTTGGTTATTTGTAAGGCTAGAATGGCTTCTTACGTGATTGTAGCTAATTCTCATCGAATGGTTGATCGACTCAGTTATTTGTAAGCTTAGAATGCATTGTTACGTGATTGTACCTGATTGTCATCGAACGGTTAACCGATTCAGTGATTTGTAGGCTTAGAATGGCTTGTTACGTAATTGTAATTGATTCTCATCAAATGGTCAACTTATTCGGTGATTTATAAGCTTAGAATGGCTTGTTACGTGATTGTAGTTGATTCTCATGGAACAGTTGACCGATTCCAAGTTTTGTAAGCTCATAATGGCTTGTTACGTGATTGTAGCTAAATCTAATTGAATGGTTGACTGATTCGGTGATTTGTAAGCTTAGAATGGCTTGTTATATGATTGTAGCTATTTCTCATTCAACGATTGACTGATTCAATGATTTGTAAGGTAAGAATGCATTATTACATGATTGTTGCTGATTCTCATCAAACAGTTGACCGATTCGATGATTTGTCAGTTCAGAATGGCCTGTTACATGATTGTAACTAATTCTCATCGAATGGTTGACCATTTTAGTGATTCATTCTCATCAAACGGTTGACCAATTCAGTGATTTCTAAGCTCATAATGGCTTTTTACATGATTGGAGCTGATTCTCATCGAACGGTTGACCGATTCAGTGATTGCTAAGCTCAAAATGGCTTGTTACATGATTGTAACTAATTCTCATCAAACAGTTGATCGATTTGGTAATTTGTAATCTCAGATTGGCTTGTTACGTGATTGTAGTTGATTCTCATTGAACAGTTGATCGATTCAATAATTTTTAAGTTCATAATGGCTTGTTACATGATTGTGGTTGATTCTCATCGAACGGTTGACCAATTCTATTATTTGTAAGCTTAGAATGGCTTTTTACGGTACTGTAGTTGATTCTCATCGAATAGTTGACATATTCGGTGATTTGTAAGGTCAGAATGACTTGTTACATGATTTTAATTTATTCTCATCGAACGGTTGACCGATTTGATGATTTGTAAGCTTAGAATGACTTGTTACGTGATTTTACCTGATTCTCATCAAACGGTTGACTGATTCCATGATTTGTATGCTCAGAATAGATTCTTATGTGATAGAAGTTGATTTTAATCGAACAGTTGACTGATTCAGTGATTTGTAAACCCATAATGGCTTTTTATGTGATTGTAGCTTATTCTCATCGAACGGTTGACCGATTCATTGTTTTGTCAGCTCAAAATGGCTTGTTAGGTGATTGTAGATGATTCTCATTGAACGGTTAACCGATTCAGTGACTTGTAAGCTTAGAATGGCTTATTACATGATAGTAGCTGATTCTCATCGAATGATTGACTGATTCATTGATTAGTAAGGTCAGAATGACTTGTTATGTGATTGAGATGAGTCTAATCAAACGGTTGACCGATTCGGTGATTTGTAAGCTCAGAATGGCTTCTTACATGATTGTAGCTGATTCTCATCCAACGGTTGACCGATTTGATAATTTGTAAGCTCAGAATGGCTTGTTACATGATTGTAGCTATTTCTCATCCAACGATTGACCGATTCGGTGATTTGTAAGCTAAGACTGGATTGTTACATGATTGTAGCTAATTCTCATCAAATGGTTGACCGAATTGGTGATTTGTAAGCTCAGAATGGGTTGTTATGTTATTGTAGCTGATTCTAATCGAATGGTTCTTCGATTCAATGATTTGTAGGCTAAGAATGCCTTGTTACGTGATTGTAATTGATTCTCATGGAACAGTTGACTGATTCGATGATTTGAAAGCTCAAAATGGCTTGTTACGTGATTGTAATTGATTCTCATCGAACGGTTGGCCGATTCGATGATTTGTAAGCTCACAATGGCTTGTTACATTATTGAAGCCTAGTCTTATCGAATGGTTGACCGATATGGTGATTTGTAATCTCAGAATGGATTATTACGTAATCGTAGGTGATTCGCATTGAACGGTTGACCAATTCAGTGATTTGTAAGTTCAAAATGGCTTGTTATGTGATTGTAGCTAATTCTCATCGAACGAGTAACCGATTCGGTGATTTCAAATCTCAGAATGGCTTGTTACTTTATTTTAGCTGATTCTCATTGAACGGTTGACCAATTCGGTGATTTGTAAGCTCAAATCGACTTGTGTGTTTGTAGCTGATTCTTATCGAACGGTTGATCGATTTGGTGATTTGTAAGCTCAAAATATCTTGTTACATGATTATAGATGATTCTCATCAAACGATTGATCGATTCGGTGATTTGAAAGCTCAGAATGGCTTGTTACATGATTTAATTAATTATTATCAAACGGTTGACCGATTCGGTGATTTGTAAGTTCAGAATGGCCTGTTACGTGATTGTAACTGATTCTCATCGAACGGTTGACCGATTCGATGATTTGTATCCTCAGAATAGCTTTTTATGTCATTATAATTGATTCTCATCGAACAGTTGACCGATTTAGTGATTCGTAAGCCTAAAATAGCTTGTTACATGATTGTAGCTGATTCTCATCGAACGGTTGACCGATTCGATTATATTTAAGCTAAGAATGGCTTGTTACGTGATTGTATTTAATTCTCATCGAATAGTTGACCGATTTGGTGATTTGTAAGCTCAGAATGACTTGTTACATGATTGTAATTGATTCTTATCGAACGGTTGACCAATTTGATGATTTGTAAGCTCAAAATGGCTTGTTACGTGATTGTAGTTCATTCTCATCAAACGGTTGACTGATTCGGTGATTTCTAAGCTCATAATGGCTTTTTACATGATTGTAGCTGATTCTCATCGAACAATTGACCAATTCGGTGATTTCTAAGATCAGAATGGCTTGTTACATGATTGTAGTTGATTCTCATTGAACAGTTGAACGATTCTATGATTTGTAAGCTTAGAAATGCTTTTTACAGTACTGTAGCTGATTCTCATTGAACGGTTGACATATTCGATGATTTGTAAGGTCAGAATGACTTGTTGCATGATTTTAATTTATTCTCATCGAACGATTGACCGATTCAATGATTTGTAAGTTTAGAATGGCTTGTTACGTGATTGTACCTAATTTTCATTGAACAGTTGACCGATTTCATGATTTGTATGCTCAGAATGGATTCTTATGTGATAGTAGTTGATTTTCATCGAACGGTTGACCGATTATGTGATTTGTAAGCCCACAATGGCTTGTTACATGATTGTAGTTGATTCTCATCGAATGGTTGACCGATTTAGTGTTTTGTAAGCTTAGAATGGCTTGTTAGGTGATTGTAGATGATTCTCATCGAACAGTTGACCGATTCGGTGACTTGTAAGCTTAGAATGGCTTGTTACATGATAGCAGCTATTTCTCATCGAATAGTTGACCGATTCAATGATTTGTAACCACATAATAGCTTGTTACATGATTCTTATTGATTCTCATCGAATAGTTGACTGATTAAGTGATTTGTATGCTCAAAATGGCTTGTTTCATGATAGTAGCTGATTTTCATTGAAAACTTGACCGATTCTGTGATTTGTAAGCTCAGAATGGCTTGTTACGTGATTGTAGCTGATTCTTATCAACCTCAGAATGGCTTGTTATGTGATTGTAATTTATTCTCATCAGACAGTTGACTGATTTGGTGATTTGTAAGCTCATAATGGCTTGTTATACATTTGTAGTAGATTCTGATCGAACGGTTGACCGATTTAGTGATTTATAAGCTCAGAATGGCTTTTTACTTGATTTTAATTAATTCTCATCGAATGGTTTGACCAATTGGGTGATTTTTAAGCTTAAAATGGCTTGTTACGTGATTGTAGCTGATTCTTGTCAAACAGTTGACTGATTTGGTGATTTGTAAGTTCAAAATGGCTTATTACTCGATAGTAGTTGATTTTCATGAAATGGTTGACCGATTTGGTAATTTGTAAACTCAGAATGGTTTGTTATGTGATTGTAATTGATACTCATCAAACAGTTGACCGATTCAGTTTTTTGTAAGCTTAGAATAGCTTGTTACATGATTGTAATTGATTCTCATCGAATGGTTGACTGATTCGTTGATTTGTAAGCTCAGATTGGCTTCTTATGTGATTGTAGTTGATTCTCATCGAACAGTTGATAGATTCAATGATTTGTAAGCTCAGAATGGCTTTTTATGTGATTATAATTTATTCTCATCGAACGGTTGACCGATTCGGTGATTTTTAACCTTAGAATGGCTTGTTACGTGATTGTAGTTGATTCTCATTGAACAGCTGACCGATTCGATGATTTTTAAGCTCAAAATGCCTTGTTACATTATTGGAGCCTAGTCTTATCGAATAGTTGACCGATACGGTGATTTGTAATCTCAGAATGGATTATTACGTGAGCGTAGCTGATTCTCACCGAATGGTCGACCGATTTGGTTTCTTTTAAGTTTAGAATGGCTTGTTACGTGCCTGTAGTTGATTGTCTTCGAATGATTGACCAATTCGGTGATTTAAAATCTCAGAATGGTTGTTAGGTGATTGTAGCTAATTCTCATCAGACGGTTGATCGATTCGTTGATTTGTAAGCTCAGAATGGCTTGTTATATGATTGTACCTAATTTTTATTGAACGGTTGACCGATTCGGTGATTTGTATGCTCAAAATAGCTTTTTACATTATTATAATTGATTCTCATCTAACAGTTGACCGATTCAATGATTCGTCAGCCCTGAATAGCTTGTTACATGATTGTAGCTGATTCTAATCGAATGGTTGACCGATTTGATTATTTGTAAGCTTAGACTGGCTTGTTGCCTGATTGTAGCTGATTGTCATCCAACAGTTGACCGGTTCGGTGATTTGTAAGCTTAGAAGCTAGTTACGTGATTGTAGCTGATTCTCATCAAACAGTTGACTGATTCGGTGATTTGTATGCTCAGAATCACTATGGCTGACCGATTCGGTATTTGTAAGCTCAGAAAGGCTTGTTATGTAATTGTAGCTGATTCAGTGATTTGTAAAATTAGAATGGCTTGTGACATGATTGTAATTAATTCTCATCGAATAGTTGACTGATTTGGTGATTTGTAAGCTCATAATGGCTTGTTACATGATTGTAATTGATTCTTATCAAATGGTTGACCAATTTGATGATTTGTAAGCTCAGAATGGCTTGTTACATGATTGTAGTTGATTCTCATCAAACGGTTGACTGATTCAGTGATTTCTAAGCTCATAATGGCTTTTTACGTGATTATAGCTTATCCTCATCGAACGGTTGACCGATTCGATGATTTGTACGTGTAGAATGGCTTGTTGCATGATTGTAGTTGATTCTCATCGAACGGTTGACCAATTCAATGATTTCTAAGCTTAGAATGGCTTGTTACATGATTGTAGCTTATTCTCATCGAAAGATTGATTGATTCAGTGATTTCTAATCTAAGATTGGCTTGTTACATGATTGTAGTTTATGCTCATCGAACGATTGATCGATTCAGTTATTTCTAAGGTCAGAATGGCTTGTTACGTGATTGTAGCTGATTCTCATTGAACGGTTGACCGATTCGATGATTTGTAAGCTCAGAAAGGCTTGTTACTTGATTGTAGCTGATTCTCATCAAACGTCAAACGGTTGATCGATTCGGTGATTTGTAAGCTTAGAATGGCTTGTTATATGTTTGTAATTGATTCTTATCGAATAGTTGACCGATTCCATGATTTGTATGCTCAGAATGGCTTCTTACGTGATAGTAGTTGATTTTCATCGAACGGTTGATTGATTCAGTGATTTGTAAGCTCACAATGGCTTGTTATGTGATTGTAGTTGATTCTCATCGAACAGTTGACCGATTCATTATTTTGTAAGCTCAGAATGGATTGTTAGGTGATTGTAGATGATTCTCATTGAATGGTTGACCGATTCGGTGACTTGTAAGCTTAGAATTACTTGTTACATGATAGTAGCCGATTCTGATCGAACAGTTGACCGATTCGGTGATTTGTAAGCACATAATGGCTTGTTATGTAATTCTTATTGATTCTCATCAAACAGTTGACTGATTCGGTGATTTCTTTGCAAAAAATGGCTTGTTATGTGGTAGTAGCTGATTTTCATCGAATGCTTGACCGATTCAGTGATTTGTAAGCTCAGAATGGCTTTATATGTGATTGTAGTTTATTCTAATCAACCTCAGAATGGCTTCTTAAGTGATTGTAATTGATTCGCATCGAACAGTTGAGTGATCTAGTGATTTGTAAGCTCATAATGGCTTGTTACGTATTTGTAGTAGTTTCTCATTGAACGGTTGACCGATTTGGTGATTTCTAAGCTCATAATAGATTTTTACATCATTGTAATTAATCCTCATCGAATAGTTGACCGATTCGATGATTTTTAAGCTAATCATGGCATGTTATGTGATTGTAGCTGATTCTCGTCGAACGGTTGCCTGATTCACTGATTTGTAAGCTTAGAATGACTTATTACTTGATAGTAGTTGATTTTCATCAAACTGTTGACCGATTCGGTGATTTGTAAGCTCAGAATGGTTTGTTACATGATTGTAGGTGATTCTCATCGAACAGTTGACAGATTTGGTGATTTGTAAGGTCGGAATGGCTTGTTACATGATTGTAATTGATTCTCATCAAACGGTTGATCGATTCGGTGATTTTTAAGCTCAGAATGGCTTGTTACGTGATTGTAGCTGATTCCCATCGAACGGTTGACCGATTCAGTGGTTTGTAAGCTCAGAATGGCTTGTTACATGATTATATCTGATTCTCATTGAACGGTTGATCGATTCAGTGATTTGAAAGCTTAGAATGGCTTGTTACAGTATTGTAATTGATTCTTATCAAACGGTTGACTGATTCAGTGATTTATAAGTTTAGAAGTGCTTGTTACGTGATTGTAGCTGATTCGCATCGAACGATTGATCGATTTGATGATTTGTAAGGTTAAAATGGCTTGTTACTTGATTGTTGCTGATTCCCATAGAACAGTTGACCGATTCAGTTATTTGTAATCTCAAAATGGCTTGTTACGTGATTGTAGCTCAGTCTCATTGAACGGTTGACCGATTTGGTGATTTGTAATCTTAGAATGGCTTGTTACATGATTGTAGTTGATTCTCATCAAACGATTGACTGATTCGATGATTTTTAAGATCATAATGGCTTGTTACGTTATTGTAGTTGATTCTCATCGAATGGTTGCCCGATGCGATGGTTCTTAAGCTCAAAATGGCTTGTTACGTGATTATAGTCGATTCTCATCAAACCATTGACCGATTTAGTGATTAGTAAGCTCAAAATGGCTTGTTATGTGATTGTAGCTGAGTGTCATCGAACGGTTGACCGATTCGGTGAGTTGTAAGCTCAAAATGGCTTGTTACGTGATTCTAGCTGATTCTCATACAATAGTTGACTGATTCGATGATTTGTAAGCTCAGAATGGCTTGTTACATGATTGTAGCTGATTCTCATCGAACGGTTGACCAATTCGATGATTTTTAAGCTCAACATGCATTATTACATGATTGTAGATGATTCTCATCAAACAGTTCACCGATTCGGTTATTTGTAAGACCAAAATGGCTTGTTACATGATTGAAGCTAATTCTCACCAAATGGTTGATCGATTCAGTGATTTGTCAGCTCAGAATGGGTTGTTACATGATTCTAGCTAATTCTCATCGAACAGTTCACCGATTCAGTGATTTGTAAGCTCAGAATGGCTTGTTACATGATTGTAATTGATTATCATGGAACAGTTGACTGATTCAGTGATTTGTAATGTCAGAATGGATTGTTATGTGATCGTAGTTGATTCTCATCGAACGATTGACCGATTTGGTGATTTGTACATTCAGATTGGCTTGTTAGGTGATTGTAGCTGATTATCATTGAACGATTGACCGAATCAGTGATTTTTAATCTCAGAATGGCTTGTTATGTCATTGTAGCTCATTCTAATCGAACAGTTGACCGATTCTGTGATTTGTCAGCTCAGAATGGCTTGTTAGGTGATTGTACATGATTCTCATCGAACGGTTGACCAATTCGATGATTTGTAATCTTAGAATGGTTTGTTACATGATTGTAATTGATTTTTATGGAACGGTTGACCGATTCGATGATTTGTAAGCTCAGAATGGCTTGGTACGTGATTGTAGCTGATTCTCATCGAAAGGTTGACCTATTCAGTGATTTGTAAGCTTAGAATGGCTTCTTATGTGATTGTAGCTTATTCTCATTGAACAGTTGACCAATTCCGTGATTAGTAAGCTCAGAATGGCTTGTTACAAGATTGTAGCTGATTCTCATCCAACGATTGACCAATTCGGTGATTTGTAAGCTCATAAGGGCCTGTTACATGATTGTAGCTGATTCTCATCGAACGGTTGACTGATTTGGTGATTTGAAAGCTCAAAATGGCTTGTTACATGATATTAATTGATTCTCATCAAATGATTGATTGATTTGATGATTTGTAAGCTCAAAATGGCTTGTCATGTGATTGTAGTTCATTCTCATCAAACGATTGACCGATTCGGTGATTTCTAAGCTCAGAATGGCTTTTTTCATGATTATACCTGATTCTCATGGAATGGTTGACCGATTTGATGATTTTTATGCATAGAATGGCTTGTTTTATGATTGTAGCTGATTCTCATTGAATGGTTGATTGATTCGATGATTTGTATGCTCAGAATGGTTTGGTTCGGTGATTTGTAAGTTCAGAATGCCTTGTTACGTGATTGTAATTGATTCTCATCGAACGGATGACCGATTGTATGATTTCTAAGTTTAGAGTGGCTTGTTACGTGATTGTAATTGATTCTCATCAAATGGTTGACCGATTCGATTATTTGTAAGTTCAGAATGTCCTGTTACGTGATTGTACCTGATTCTCATCGAATGGTTAATTGATTCGGTGATTTGTAAGCTCATAATAGCTTGTTATAGAATGGCTTGTTACGTCATTGTAATTGATTCTCATCGAATAATTAACTGATTCATTGATTCATAAGCTCAGAATGGCTTGTTACATGATTGTACCTGATTCTCATTGAACGGTTGACTGATTCGGTGATTTGAATGCTTAGAATGGCTTGTTACGTAATAGTAGTTGATTTTCATCGAACTGTTGACTGATTTGGTGATTTGTAAGCTCAAAATGGCTTGTTACGTGATTGTAGCTGATTCTCATCGAAGGGTTGACCGATTCGGTGATTTCTAAGCTCAAAATGGCTGGTTATATGCTTGTAGCTGATTCTCATCGAACGGTTGACCAATGCAGTGATTTGTAAGCTTAGAATGCCTTGTTACGTGATTGTAGTTGATTCTCATCAAACGATTTACCGATACGGTCATTTGTAAGCTTAGAATGTCTTGTTACGTGATTGTAGTTGATTCTCATCGAACGATTGATTGATTCGATGATTTGTAAGGGCAGAATGGCTTGTTACATGATTGTAGCTAATTCTTATCGAATGATTGACCGATTCAGATATTTGTAAGCTCAGAATAGCTTGTTACATGAATGTAGCTGACTCTCATCGAACGGTTGACCGATTCAATGATTTATAAGCTCACAATGGATTGTTACATGATTGTAGCCAATTCTCATCAAACAGGTGACCGATTTGGTGATTTGTAAGCTAAGAATGACTTGTTACCTAATCGTAATTAATTCTCATCAAATGGTTGATCGATTCAATGATTTGTAAGCTCACAATAGCTTGTTATGTGATTGTAGCTAATTTTCATCGAATGGTTGATCGATTCGGTGATTTATAAGCTTAAAAATGGATTGTTACGTGATTAGAGATGATTCTCATCGAATGGTGGCCCGATTGGGTGATTTATAAGCTCAGAATGGTTTGTTACATGATTGTAATTGATTCTCATCGAAAGGTTGACTGATTCAATGATTTGTAAGCTCATAATAGATTGTTAGGTGATTTTAATTGATTCTCATCGAACGGTTAGCCAATTCGGTGATTTGTAACATTAGAATGGCTTGTTACGTGATTGTAGTTGATTCTCATCGAACGGTTGTCTGATTTGGTGATTTGTAAGCTCAGAATGGCTTGTTACATGATTGTAGTTGATTCTCATCGAACAGTTGACCGATTCAATGATTTGTAAGCTCAGAATGGCTTGTTACATGATTGTAGTTGATTCTCATCGAAAGGTTAATCGATTCAGCAATTTGTAAGCTAAGAATGGCTTGTTACGTGATTATAGCTGATTCTCATCGACCGGTTGATCAATTCGTTGATTTGTAAGCTTAGAATGGCTTGTTACGTGATTGTAATTTATTCTTATCGAACTTTTGACCAATTCTATGATTTGTAAGATCATAATGGCTTGTTACGTGATTGTAGCTAATTCTCATCAAACAGTTGACTGATTTAATGATTTGTAAGCTCAGAATGCCTTGTTACGTGATTGTAGCTGATTCTCATTGAACGGGTTGACTGATTCAGTGAGTTGTAAACTCAGAATGGCTTGTTATGTTATTGTAGCTGTGCCTCTCCGAACAATTGACCGATTCAATGATTTGTAAGCTTAGAATGGCTTGTTACGTGATTGTAGCTGATTCTCATCGAACGGTTGACCGGTTCACTGATTTGTTAGCTCAGAATGGCTACTTACGTGATTGTAATTTATTCTCATCGAACGGTTGACCGATTCAGTGATTTGTAACTCAGAATGGCTTGTTACGTGATTGTAGCTGATTCTAATCGAAAGGTTGACCGATTGGTGATTTATAAGCTTATAATGGCTTGTTACCTGATTGTAGCTGATTCTCATCGAATGGTTGACTGATTCGGTGATTGGTAAGGTCAGAATGGATTGTTACATGATTGTAGCTTATTCTCATCGAATGGTTGATCGATTCAGTGATTTGTAAGCTCAGAATGGCTTGTTACATGATTGTAGCTGAGTCTTATCAAACGGTTTGACCGATTCGATGATTTGTATGCTCAGAATGCCTTGTTATGATTATAGTTGATTCTCATCGCACGGTTGACTGATTCAGTGAATTGTAAGCTTGAAATGGCTTGGTATGTGATTGTAATTGATTGTCAGAGAACGGTTGATAGATTCGGTGATTTGTTAGCTTAGAATGGATTGTTACGTGATTGTAATTGATTCTCATCGATCGGTTGACTGATTTGGTGATTTGTAAGCTTAGAATGGCTTGTTACATGATTTTAGTTGATTCTCATTCAACGGTTGACTGATTTGATGATTTGTATTCTCAGAATGGCTTGTTATGTGATTGTAGCTGATTCTCATCGAACGCTTTACCGATTCAGTGATTTGTAAGCTCAAAATGGCTTGTTACATGATTCTAGATAATTCTCATTGAACGGTTGACCGATTCAGTGAATTTTAAGCTCAAAATGGCTTGTTACGTGATTCTAGTTAACCAATTCGGTGATTTCTAACTCAGAATGGCTTGTTTCATGATTGTAATTGATTCTCATCGAACGGTTGACCGATTTGTTGATTTGTAAGCTCAGATTGTAGCGGATTCTCATGGAACAGTTGACCGATTCGGTGATTTGTAAGCTGAGAATGGCTTGTTACGTGATTGTTATTGATTCTCATCAAATGGTTGACCGATTCGGTGATTTGTAAGCTCAGAATGGCTTGTTACATTATTGTAATTGATTCTCATCGAAAGGTTGACGACCGATTCAATGATTTATAAGCTTAGACTAGCTTGTTATGTGATTATCGCTAATTCTCATCAAACGGTTGATTGATTCAGTGATTTGTAAGCTAAGAATAACTTTTTAGCTAATTGTACTTGATTCTCATCGAACGGTTGACCGATTCAGTGATTTGTAAGCTCAGAATGGCTTGTTACATGATTGTAGTTGATTCTCATTGAACAGTTATGTAATTCGGTGATTTGTAAGCTCAGAATGGCTTGTTACGTGATTGTAGCTTATTTTGATCGAACGATTGACTGATTCGATGATTTGTAAGCTCAGAATGACTTTTTACGTGATTGTAGTTGATTCTCATCGAACGGTTGTCCGAATCGGTGATTTGTAATCTTAGAATGGCTTGTTACATGATTGTAGCTGATTCTCATCCAACGGTTGATTGATTCGGTGATTTGTAAGCTCAGAAAGACTTGTTACATGATTGTAGCTAATTCTGATGGAACAATTGACCGAATCGGTGATTTGTAAGCTCAAAATGGCTTGTTAGGTGATTGTAGTTGATTCTCATCGAATGGTTAACCGATTCGATGATTTGTAAGCTCAAAATGGCTTGTTACGTGATTGTAATTGATTCTCATCAAACGGTTGACCGATTTGGAGATTTGTAAGCTGAGAATGGCTTGTTACGTGATTTTAGCTGATTCTCATTGAATGGTTGACCAATTCATTGATTTGTAAGCTGAGAATGGCTTGTGACCTTATTGTAGGTGATTCTTTTCGATTGGTTGACCGATTCGATGATTTGTAAGCTCATAATGGCTTGTTACGTGATTGTAGCTTATCTTCATCAAACGGTTGATCGATTCAGTGATTTCTGAGCTTAGAATAGCTTGTTACATGATTATAGCTAATTCTCATCCAACACTTGACCGATTCAGTGATTTATCAGCTCAGAATGGCTTGTTAGGTGATTGTAGCTGATTCTCATCGAACGGATGACTGATTCAGTGATTTCTAAGCTCAAAATGGCTTGTTAGGTGATTGTAGCTGATTCTTATCAAACGAATGACTAATTTGATATTTTGTAAGCTTAGAATGGTTTGTTACATGATTGTAGTTGATTCTCATCGAATGATTGACTTATTCGATGATTTGTAAGCTTAGAATGGCTTGTTACATGATTATAACTGATTCTCATCGAACGGTTGATCGATTCGGTGATTTGTAATCTAAGAATGGCTTGTTACATGATTGTAGCTGATTCTCATCCAACGGTTGACCGATTCGGTGATTTGTAAGCTTAGAAAGGCTTGTTACGTCATTATAGCTAATTTTGATCGAACAGTTGACCGACTCAGTGATTTGTAAGCTGAAAATGGCTTGTTAGGTGATTGTAGTTGATTCTCATCGAACGGTTGACCAATTTGATGATTTGTAAGCTGAGAATAGCTTGTTACATGTTTTTAGTTGATTCTCATCGAACGATTGACCGATTCATTGATTTGTAAGCTCATAATGGCTTATTACCTTATTGTAGGTGATTCATTTCGATCGGTTGACCGATTCGATGATTTGTAAGCTCAGAATGACATGTTACGTGATTGTAGCTAATTTTTCATTAAACGGTTGACTGATTCGATGATTTGTAAGCTTAGAATGGCTTGTTACGTGATTATAGCTGATTCTCATCCAACAATTGACCGATTCAATTATTTATAAGCTAAGAATGGCTTGTTATGTGATTGTAGCTGATTCTCATCGAATGGTTGACCGATTCGGTGATTTGTAGGCTCACAATGTCTTGTTACGTGATTGTAGCTGATTGTCATCAAAAGATTGACCAATTCGGTGATTTGTAAGTGCATAATGGGTTGTTACGTGATTGTTGCTGATTCTCATCGAACGATTGACCAATTTGGTGATTTGTAAGTGCATAATGGCTTATTATGTGATTATAAATGATTCTCATCAAACAATTGACCGATTAGGTGATTTGTAAGCTTAGAATGGTTTGTTATGTGATTGTAGCTGATTCTCAGTGAAAAGTTCACCAATTTAGTGATTTGTAAGCTCATAATGGCTTGTTACATGATAGTAATTGATTCTCATCAAATGGTTGACCAATTTAGTAATTTATAAGCTCATTCTCATCTAACAGTTGACCGATTTGGTGATCTGTAAGCTCATAATGGCTTTTTAGGTGATTGTAGCTAATTCTCATCGAACGGTTGATTGATTCGATGAGTTGTAACCTCAGAATGACTTGTCACTTATTTGTAGTTGATTCTCATTGAAAGGTTGACCGATTCAGTGATTTGTAAGCTTAGAATAGATTGTTACGTGATTGTAATTTATTCTCATCAAACAATTGACTGATTCAGTAATTCATAAGCTCAGAATGGCTTGTTACGTTATTGTAGTTGATTCTCATTGAACGGTTGATCGATTCAGTGATTTGTAATCTCAAATTGGTTTGTTATGTGATTGTAGTTGATTCTCATTGAACAATTGATTGATTCGATGATATGTAGGTCAGAATGGCTTGTTACATGATTGTAATTGATTCTCATCAAACGGTTGACCAATTCGATGATTTGTAAGCTCAGAATGGCTTGTTACATGATTGTAGCTGATTCTCATCAAATGATTGACCAATTCGGTGATTTGTAAGCTTAGAATAGCTTGTTATGTGATTGCAGCTGATTCTCATTAAGCTCAGAATGGCTTGTTACGTGATTGTATTTGATTCTCATCAAACAGTTGACCAATTCAGTGATTTGTAAGCTCATAATGGTTTGTTACGCAATTGTAATTGATTCTCATCGAACGGTTGATCATTTCAGTGATTTGTAAGCTCAAAATGGCTCGTTACATGATTGTAGCTGATTCTCATAGAACGGTTGACCGATTTGGTCATTTGTAAGTTTAGAATGGTTTGTTACGTAATTGTAATTGATTCTCTTTGAAGGTCGACTAATTCGGTGATTTGTAAGCTCAAAATAGATTGTTACGTGATTGTAATTGATTTTTATCGAACGATTGATTGATTCTGTAATTCGTAAGCTCAGAATGGCGTGTTACGTTATTGTAGCTAATTTTCATCGAACGGTTGACCGATTAGAAGATTTGTAAGCACAGAATGGACTGTTACATGATTGTAATTGATTCTCATCGAACAGTTGTCTGATTCGGTGATATGTATACTCAGAATGGCTTGTTACATGATAATAACTGATTTTCATCAAACACTTGACCGATTCGGTGATTTGTAAGCTCAGAATGGTTTTTTACGTGATTTTAATTAATTCTTATCGAACGGTTGACTGATTCAGTGATTTGTAAATTCAGAATGACTTGTTATGTGATTGTAGCTGATTCTCATCGATTTAATGATTTGTAGGCTTAGAATGGCTTGTTACTTGATTGTATTTGATTCTTATCAAACAGTTGACTGATTCAGTGATTTGTAAGATCAGAATGGCTTGTTATGTGATTTTGGCTGAGTCTAATCAAACGGTTGACCGATTCAATGATTTGTAAGCCTAGAATGAGTTGTTACATGATTGTAGCTGATTCTCATCGAACAATTGACTGATTCAGTGATTTCTATGCTCAGAATAGCTTGTTACGTCATTATAATTGAGTCTCATCGAACAGTTGATAGATTCAATGGTTTGTAAGCTAAGAATGACTTGTTACCTAATTGTAATTGATTGTTATCAAACGGTTGACCGATTTGGTGATTTGTAATCTCAGAATAGCTTGTTACGTGATTGTAGCTTATTCTCATTGAGTGGTTGACTGATTCGGTGATTTGTAATCTCAAAATTGCTTGTTACATGATTGTAGCTAATTCTCATCAAACGATTGACCAATTCAGTGATTTGTAAGCTCAGAATGGCTTGTTATATGATTGTAGCTGATTTTCATCGAATGATTGATTGATTCAGTGATTTGTAAGCTCAGACTAGCTTGTTACGTGATTGTAATTCATTCTCATCGAACATTTGACCGATTTAGTGATTTGTAAGCTCAAAATGGGTTGTTACGTGATTGTAATTGATTCTCATCAAACGGTTGATCAAGTTCATTATTTGTAAGGTAAGAATGACTCTTTAGATGATTCTCATTGAACAGTTGACCAATTCAGTGATTTGTAACCTCAAAATGGCCTTTTACATAATTGTAGTTGATTCTATTCGAACGGTTGACCAATTCGATGATTTGTAAGCTCAAAATGGTTTGTTACATGATTGTATTTGATTCTCATCAAAAGGTTGACTGATTCGATGATTTCTAAGCTCTTAATAGATTGTTACATGATTGTAATTGATTCTAATGAAATGGTTGACCGATTCGGAGATTCGTAAGCTCGGAATGGCTTTTTAC
Organism: Chamaecyparis obtusa; assembly: GCA_027943335.1. Classification (NCBI taxonomy): domain Eukaryota; kingdom Viridiplantae; phylum Streptophyta; class Pinopsida; order Cupressales; family Cupressaceae; genus Chamaecyparis; species Chamaecyparis obtusa. The sequence goes on along the minus strand of BSBK01001399.1, from coordinate 1,569,727 downwards.
ATTGTTGAAGCCTAGTCTCATTGAACGGTTGACCAATTCAGTGATTTGTAATCTCAGAATGGATTATTACGTGATCATAGCTAATTCTCATCGAATAGTTGACCAATTCAGTGATTTGTAAGTTTAGAATGGTTTGTTACGTGATTGTAGCTGATTTTCATCGAACGATTGATCGATTATATGATTTGTAATCTCAAAATGGCTTGTTACATGATAGTAGCTGATTCTCATCAAATAGTTGATCGATTCAGTGATTTGTAAGCTCAGAAAGGCTTGGTGCATGATTGTAGCTGATTCTAATCGAATGGTTGACCGATTCAGTGATTTGTAAGCTTAGAATGGCTTGTTAGGTGATTGTACATGAGTCTCATCGAATAGTTGACTGATTCAATGATTTGTAAGCTCAGAATGGCTTGGTACGTGATTGAAATTGATTCTCATCGAATGATTAACCGATTCTATGATTTGTAAGCTCAGAATAGCTTGTTACGTGATTCTAGTTGATTCTCATCGAATGGTTGACCGATTCAGTGATTTATAAGCTCAGAATGGCTTTTTACATGATTGTAGCTTATTCTCATCGAACGGTTGACTGATTTGGTGATTAGTAAGCTCAGAATGGCTTGTTATGTGATTGTATCTGAGTCTCATCGAATGGTTAACTGATTCAGTGATTTGTAAGCTCAGAATGTTTGTTACATGATTGTAGCTGATTCTCATCGAACAGTTGATTGATTCAATGATTTGTAATCTCATAATGGCTTCTTACATGATTGTAGCTAATTTTCATTGAACGGTTGATCGATTCGGTGATTTCTAAGCTTAGAATGGGTTGTTACCTAATTATAGCTGATTCTCATCAGACGATTCATTGATTAAGTGATTTGTAGTCTCAAAATGGCTTGTTACGTGATTCTAATAAATTCTCACCAAATAGTTGACTGATTCGATGATTTGTAAACTTAAAATGGCTTGTTATGTTATTGTAGCTGATTCTCATCGAACTGTTGACCGATTCCATGGTTTGTTACATGATTGTAGCTTATTCTCATTGAACCTTTGACCGATTCGATGATTTGTCAACTTAGAATGGCTTGTTACGTGATTGTAGCTAATTCTCATCAAACGATTGACCGATTCGATGATTTGTAATTTCAGAATGGCTTGTTACATGATTGAAGCTGATTCTCATCGAACGGTTGACCGATTCGGTGATTTGTAATTTCAGAATGGCTTGTTATGTGATTGTAGCTAATTCTCATCGAATGGTTGATCGATTCGGTGATTTATAAGTTTAGAATGGCTTGTTACGTGATTGTAATTGATTGTCATTGAGTAGTTGATTCTAATTGAATGGTTGACCGATTTGGTGATTTGTAAGCTCAGAACGGCTTGTTTCATGATTGTAGCTAATTCTAATGAAAAGATTAACCGATTCAGTGATTTGTAAGCTCAGAATGGCTTATAACATGATTATAATTGATTCTCATCGAATGGTTGACCGATTCAGTGAATTCTAAGCTCAAAGTGGCTTCTTACATTATATTAATTGATTCTCATTGAACAATTGACCGATTCAGTGATTTGTAAGTTCAAAAGGCCTTGTTACGTGATTGTAGCTGATTCTCATCAAATTGTTCATCGATTTGGTGATTTGTAAACTCATAATAGCTTGTTACAGAATGGCTTGTTAGGTCATTGTAATTGATAATCATCGAATAGTAGACCGATTCATTGATTCGTAAACTCAGAATGGCTTGTTACATGATTGTAGCTGATTCTCATCGAACGGTTGACCAATTTAGTGATTTGTATGCTCAGAATGGCTTGTTACATGATAGTAGTTGATTTTAATCAAACGGTTGACCGATTCGGTGATTTACAAGCTTAGAATGGCTTGGTACGTGATTGTAGCTGATTCTCATCAAATGGTTGATGAATTTGATGATTTATAACCTCATAATGGATTGTTTTGTGATTATAGCTGATTCTCATCAAACGGTTGACCAATTCAGTGATTTGTAAGTTGAGAATGGCTTGTTACATGATTATAATTGATTCTCATCGAACGATTGACCGTTTTGGTAATTTCTAAGCTCATAATGGCTTGTTATGAGATTGTAGCTTATTGTCATCAAATGATTGACCGATTCAGTGATTTGTAAGCCTAGGAGGGCTTGTTATGTGATTGTAGTTGATTCTCATCAAACGGTTAATCGATTCGATGATTTGTAAGCTCATAATATCTTGTTACATGATTCTAGCTAAGTCTCATCGAACGGTTCACCAATTCATTTATTTGTAAGCTCAGAATGACTTGTTACATGATTGTAATTGATTCTCATCGAACAGTTGACTGATTCAGTGATTTATAAGCTCAGAATGGCTTGTTACGTGATTATAGTTGAATCTCATCAAATAATTGACCAATTCGATGATTCGAAAGCTCAGAATGGCTATGTGATTATAGCTGATTATCATCAAACAGTTGAGCGATTCGATAATTTATAAGCTCATAATGGCTTGTTACGTGATTGTAGCTAAGTCTGATCAAACGGTTGACTGATTTGATAATTTGTAAGCTCAGAATGGCTTGTAACAAGCCATTCTGAGCTTACAAATTACCCAATCGATCAATGATTCGATGAGAATCAGCTACAATCACGTAACAAGTCATTCTGATCTTAAAAATCACCAAATCAACCAACCGTTTGATGAGAATCAATTACAATCATGTAAAAGCCATTTTGAGGTTACAAATCACCAACTTCATCAACCGTTTGATGAGAATCAACTACAATAATGTAACAAGCCATTCTAAGCTTACAAATCATCAAATTAGTTAACCATTCGATGTGAATCAATTACAATCATGTAACAAGCCATTCTTAGATTTCAAATCACTGAATCCATCATTGTTCGATGAGAATCAGTTACAATCATGTACAAAGCCATTTTGAGCTTACAAATAACCAAATCGGTTAACAGTTTGATCAGAATCAGCTACAATCACGTAACAAGCCTTTCTGAGCTTACCAATCATAGAATTGGTCAACCATTCGATGAGAATCAGCTACAATCACGTAACAAGCCATTCTAAGCTTACAAATCATAGAATCGATGAACCGTTCGATGAGAATCAGCCACAATCATGTAACAAGCCATTTTGAGATTAGAAATCATTGAATCAGTCAACCGTTCGATGAGAATTAGGTACAATCATGTAACAAGCCATTCTGAGCTAACAAATCACTGAATCGGTAAAAGGTTCAATGAGAATAAGCTACAAACATGTAACAAGCCATTTTGAGCTTACAAATCATCGAATCAGTTAACCGTTTGATAAGAATCAGCTACAATCATGTAACAAGGCATTTTGAGATTACAAATCACTGAATCGGTCAACCGTTCGATGAGAATCAACTACAATCATGCAAGAAGCAATTCTGAGCTCACGAATCACCGAATCGGTCAATCGTTCGATAAAAATCAATTACAATCATGTAACAATCTATTCTGAGCTTAGAAATCACCGAATCGGTCAACCTTTCAATAAGAATCAATTATAATCATGTAAGAAACTATTCTGAGCTTACAAATCACTGAATCGGTCAACCATTCGATGAGAATCAGCTATAATCACGTAACCAGCCATTCTGAGCTTACAAATCACTTAATTGGTCAACTGGTCGATGAGAATCAACTACAATCATGTAACAAGCCATTCTGAGCTTACAAATTACCGAATCAGTCAACCATTCTATGAGAATCAATTACAATCATGTAACAAACCATTCTGAGCCTACAAATCATCGAATCGGTGAACCATTTGATGAGAATCAGCTACAATCACATAACAAGCCTTTCTGAGCTTACAAATCATAGAATCGGTCAACTATTTGATGAAAATCAGCTACAGTCATGTAACAAGCCATTTTGAGATTACAAATCACTGAATCGGTTAACGGTTCGATGATAATCAACTACAATCACATAAGAAGCCATTCTGAGCTTACAAATCACTGAATCCGTCAACCCTTCGATGAGAATCAACTACAATAATGTAACAAGGCATTCTGACCTTACAAATCACTGAATCGGTTAACTGTTCGATAACAATCAATTACAATCACATAAAATGCCATTCTGAACTTAAAAATCACCGAATTAGTCAATCGTTTGATGAGAATCAGCTATAATCATGTAACAAGCCATTCTGAGCTTACAATTTACTAAATCGATCAACCGTTTGATGAGAATCAACTACAATCAAGTAACAAGCTATTTTGAGCTTACAAATGACTGAATGGTCAACCATTCGATGAGAATTAGGTACAATCATGTAACAAACCATTATGAGCTGACAAATCATCGAATCAGCCAACCGTTTGATGAGAATCAATTACAATCACGTAACAAGCCACTATGAGCTTAGAAATCACCGAATCAATCAACCATTCGATGAGAATCAATTACAATCACGTAACAACCCATTTCGAGCTTACAAATCATTGAATCGGTCAACCGTTCGATGAGAATCAGCTACAATCATGTAACAAGCCATTCTGAGCTTACAATTCACTGAATCGGTCAACCGTTCGATGAGAATCAGCTGCATCATGTAACAAACCATTTTGGGCTTACAAATCACCAAATCGGTCAACCATTCAATGAGAATTAACTACAATCACATAACAAGTCATTCCAAGCTTACAAATCATGTAACAAGTCATTATGAGCTTACAAATCACCGAATCGGTCAACCGTTCGATGAGAATCAGCTACAATCATGTAACAAGCCATTCTGAGCTTACAAATTACCGAATCGGCCAACCATTCAATGAGAATAAATTATAATCACGTAACAAGCCATTCTAAGCTTACAAATCAACGAATCAGTCAACCATTCAATGAGAATCAATTACAATCACGTAACAAACCATTCTAGCCTACAAATCGCCGAATTGGTGAACTGTTTGATGAGAATCAACTACAATCACATAACAACGCATTCTGAGCTTAGAAATCACTGAATTGGTCAATCATTCGATGAGAATTAACTACAATCACATAACAAGCTATTCTAAGTTTACAAATCACTGATTCGATCAACTGTTCGATGAGAATCAGCTAGAATCACGTAAAAATGCATTATGTGCTTACAAATCACCGAATCGGTCAACCGTTTGATGAGAATCAGCTACAATCATGTAACAAGCCATTATGAGATTACAAATAACTGAATCGGTTAACCATTCAATGAGAATTAAACAAAGCCATTCTGAGATTACAAATCACCGAATCGGTCAACCATTCGATTAGAATCAATTACAATCACATAACAAGCCATTCTGAGCTTACAAATCACTAAATCAGTCAACCGTTCGATGAGAATCAGCTAGAATCACGTAACAAGCCATTGTGAACTTACAATTCAAGGAATCGGTCAACCATTCGATGAGAATCAGCGACAATCATGTAACAAGCCATTCTGACCATACAAATGATGAAATCGGTCAACCATTCGATGAGAATCAGCTTCAATCACCTAACAAGCCATCTGAGCTTACAATTCACCGAATTTGTTAATCGTTTTGTGAGAATCAGCTACAATCATGTAAAAAGCCATTTTGAGCTTACAAATCATCGAATCGGTCAATCGTTCGATGAGAATCAGCTACAATCATGTAATAATCCATTCTGAGATTATAAATCACTGTATCAGTCAACTGTTGAATAAGACTATGCTCCAATAATGTAACAAGGCATTCTGAGCTTACAAATCACCGAATCGGTCAACCGTTCGATGAGAATCAGCTACAATCATGTAACAAGCCATTTTGAACTCACAAATCACCGAATCGGTCGACTGTTCGATGAGAATCAGTTACAATCACATAACAATCTATTCTGAGCTTACAAATCACCGAATCAGTCAACCGTTTGATGAGAATCAACTACTATCAAGTAATAAGCCATTATGAGCCTGCAAATGATCGAATCAACAAGCATTCGATAAGAATCAGCTAATATCACGTAACAAGCCATTCTGAGCATACAAATCATCGAATCAGTCAACTATTCGATGAGAATCAATAAGAATCACGTAACAAGCCATTCTGAAATTACAAATCACCGAAGCGGTCAACTGTTTAATGGGAATCAACTACTATCATGTAACAAGGCATTCTGAGGTTACAAGTCACCAAATTGATCAACCATTCGATGAGAATCATCTATAATCACCTAACAAGCCATTCTGAGCTTACAAAACACCGAATCGGTCAACTGTTCGATGAGAATCAGCTACAATCATGTAACAAGCCAATGTGAGCTCACAAATCACTGAATCGGTCAACCGTTAAATAAAAATCAACTACTCTCACATAAGAACCCATTCTAAGCATACAAATCACCGAATCGGTCAATCGTTCGATGAGAATAGGCTCTAATAATGTAACAAGCTATTCTAAGCTTACGAATCATTGAATCGGTCAATTGTTTGATGAGAATCAATTACAATCACGTAATAAGGCAATCTGAGATTACAAATCACCGAATCGATCAATCGTTCGATGAGAATAGGCTCCAATAATGTAACAAGCTATTTTGACCTTACGAATCACCGAATTGGTCAATTGTTTGATGAGAATCAACTACAATCACGTAACAAGCCAATCTGAGATTACAAATCACCGAATCGATCAACCGTTCGATGAGAATAAGCTACAATCACGTAACAACCATTCTGAGCTTACAAATCAGCAAATCCATCAACTGTTCGATGAAAATCAACTACAATCATGTAACAAGCCATTCTGAGCTTACAAATCACTGAATCGGTCAACTGTTTGATGAGAATAAACTACAATCATGTAAAAAGCCATTATGAGCTTAGAAATCACCGAATCAGTCAACCGTTTAATGAGAATCAACTACAATCATGTAACAAGCTATTCTAAGCTTACAAATCATCAAATTGGTCAACTGTTCGATGAGAATTAATTACAATCATGTCACAAGCCATTCTAATTTTACAAATCACCGAATCAGTCAACCATTCGATCAGAATCAGCTACAATTACATAACAAGCCTTTATGAGCTTACAAATATCGAATCGGTCAACCATTTAATGAGACTCAACTACAATCACGTGACAAGTCATTCTAAGCTTTCAAATCACCGAATCGGTCAACCGTTTGAGCAAAATTAGCTATTATCATGTAACAAGCCATTCTGAGTATACAAATCACCGAATTGGTCAACCGTTTGATGATAATCAACTACAATCACGTAAGAAGCCATTCTGAGCTTACAAATCACTGAATTGGTCAACTGTTCTATGACAATCAGCTATAATCACATAACAAGCCATTCTGAGCTTACAAATAATCAAATCGGTCAAGCGTTCGATGAGAATCAGCTACAATCATCTAACAAGCTATTCTTGGCTTACGAATCAGTGAATTGGTCAACTGTTCGATGAGAATCAATTATAATGACGCAAAAAGCTATTCTAAGCATACAAATCACCAAATCGATCAACCATTTGATGAGAATCAGCTACAATCACGTAACAAGCCATTTTGAACTTACAAATCACTGAATCGGTCAACAGCTCCATAATAATTAATTACAATCACGTAACAAGCCATTCTAAGCTTTCAAATCACCGAATCGATCAACCGTTCAATGAGAATCATCTAAAATCATGTAACAAGGCATTCTGAGCTTACAAATCACCGAATCGGTCAACCATTTGATGAGAATTAGCTATAATCACACAAGCCATTTTGAGGTTACAAATCACCGAATCGGTCAACTGTTCAATGAGAATCAACTACAATCATGTAACAATCCATTTTGAGATTTCAAATCACCAACTCAGTTAATCGTTTGATGAGAATCAACTATAATCACGTAATAAGCAATTCTGAACTTATAAAATATTGAATCGGTCGACCATTCCATGAGAATCAGCTACGATCACGTAATAATCCATTCAGAGATTACAAATCACCGTATTGGTCAACCGTTTGATAAGACTAAGGTCCAATAATGTAACAAGGCATTCTGAGCTTACAAATCACTGAATCAGTCAACCGTTCGAAGAGAATCAGCTACAATCATGTAACAAGCCATTTTGAACTCACAAATCACCAAATTGGTCAACTATTCGATGAGAATGAGCAACAATCACGTAACAAGCCCTTCTTATCTTACAAATAACCGAATCGATCAACCATTCAATGAGAATCAGCTACAATCATGTAACAAGCCATTTTGATATTACAAATCACTGAATCGGTCAATTGTTCGATGAGAATCATCTATAATCATGTAACTATTCTAAGCTTACAAATCACCGAATCGGTCAACCGTTAGATGAGAATCAACTACAATCATGTAACAAGTGATTCTAAGCTTTACAAATCACTGAATTGGCCAACCGTTCGATGAGAATCAATTACAATCATGTAACAAGCCATTCTGAGCTTACAAATCACTGAATAAGTCAACTATTCGATGAAAATCAATTACAATCACGTAACAAGTCATTCTGAGCCTACAAATAACTGAATCGATGAACCATTCAATGAGAATCAGCTACAATCACATAACAACACATTTTGAGCTTACAAATCTCCGAATCGATCAACCATTTGACGAGAATTAGCTACAATTAGGTAACAAGCCATTCTGAGCTTACAAATGACCGAATCGGTCAACTAATTGATGAGAATAAGCTACAATCATGTAACAATGCATTCTAAGCTTACAAATCACTGAATCGGTCAACCGTTTAATGAGAATCAGCTACAATCATGTAACAAGCTATTTTGAGGTTACCAATAATGAAATCAGTCAACCGCTGGATGAGAATCAGCTATAATCACGTAACAAGCCATTTTGAGCTTACAAATTACTAAATCGGTCAACTGTTCGATGGGACTCATCTACAATCACATAACAAGCCATGTTGAGCTTACTAATCATCGAATCAGTCAATCGTTTGATAAGAATCAGCTACAATCACATAACAAGTCATTCTAAGCTTACAAATCACCGAATCGGGCAACCGTTTGATGACAATCAGCTACAATCACGTAACAAAGCTTACAAATCACCAAATTGGTCAACCGTTTGATGAGAATCAGTTACAATCATGTAATAAGCCACCGAATTGGTCAACAATTTGATGAGAATTAGCTGCAATCACATAACAAGGCATTATGAGCTTATAAATCACCGAATCGGTCAACCGTTCAGTGAGACTTAGCTACAATCACATAACAAGTCATTTTGGGCTTACTAAGTAACAAGGCATTTTGAGCTTATAAATCACCCAATCGATCAACAATTGGATGAGAATAAGCTACAATGATGTAACAATCCATTTTGAGCTTACAAATCACCGAATCGGTCAACCGTTCGATGAGAATCAGCTATAATCACGTAACAAATCATTCTGAGCTTACAAATCACTGAATCGATCAAGCGTTTGATGAGAATCAGCTACTATCACGTAACAAGCCTTTCTGAGTTTAAAAATCATCGAATTGGTCAGTCATTCGATGAGAATTAATTACAATCACGTAAAAAGCTATTCTGAGCTTACAAATCACGGAATCTATCAACCATTCGATGAGAATCAACTACAATCACATAACAAGCCATTCTCAACTTACAAATCATCGAACCAGTCAACCATTCGAGGAGAATCAGTTGCGATCACATAAAAAGCCATTCTGAGCTTATAAATCACCGAATCGGTCAATCCTTCGATGAGAATCTCCTACAAATGTGTAACAATCCATTATGAACTTACAAACCACTGAATCGGTCAACCGTTCGATGAGAATTTACTACAAACACATAAAAACCCATTCTGAGCATACAAATCATCGAATCGGTCAACTATTCGATGAGAATCAATAAAAATCATGTAACAAACCATTCTATGCTTACAAATCACCGAATCGGTCAACTGTTCGATGAGAATTAGCTACTATCATGTAACAAGCCATTCTGAGCTTACAAGTCACTAAATCTATCAATCGTTCGATGAGAATCATCTACAATCACCTAATAGGCCATTATGAGCTTACAAAATACTGAATCGGTCAACTGTTTGATGAGAATCAGCTACAATCACGTGACAAGCCATTGTGAGCTTACAAATCAATTGAATCGGTCAACCGTTCGATAAAAATCAACTACTATCACGTAAGAAGCCATTATGAGCATACAAATCACAGAATCGGTTAACCGTTGGATGAGAATCAGCTACAATCACATAACAAGCCATTCTAAGGTTACAAATCATCCAATCGGTCAATCGTTTACTGAGAATAAATTACAATCATGTAACAAGCCATTCTGACCTTACAAATCATCGAATAGGTCAATCGTTCGATTAGAATCAGCTACAGTACCCTAAAAAGTAATTCTGAGCTTACAAATCACTGAATCAGTGAACCGTTCGATGAGAATTAGCTACAATCATGTAACAAGCCATTCTGAGCGTACAAATCATTGAATCGATCAACCATTTACTGAGAATCAACTACAATCATGTAAAAAGCCAATCTAAGATTACAAATCACCGAATCGATCAATCATTTGATGAGAATAAAGTACAATAATGTAACAAGACATTTTGAGCTTAGAAATGATTGAATCAGTCAACTGCTCGATGAGAATCAACTACAATCACGTAACAAGCTAGTTTGAGCTTACAAATTATCGAATTGGTCAACCGTTCGTTGAGAATCTGCTATAATCATGTAAAAAGCCATTATGAGCTTAGAAATCATTGAATCAGTCAACTATTTCATGAGAATCAACTACAATCACGTAACAAGTCATTCTAAACTTACAAATCATCAAATTGGTCAACCATTCGATAATAATCAATTACAATCATGTAACAAGCCATTCTAAGCTTACAAATCACCAAATCAGTCAACTATTCGATGAAAATTAATTACAATCACGTCACAAGCCATTCTAATTTTACAAATCACCGAATCAGTCAACCTTTCGATCAGAATCAACTACAATTATGTAACAAGCCTTTCTAAGCTTACAAATACCGAACCAGTCAACCATTCGATGAGACTCAGCTACAATTATGTGACAAGCCATTCTGAGCATGCAAATCACCAAATCGGTCAACCGTTCGATGAGAATCAGCTACAATCACGTAACAAGCCATTCTAAGCTTACAAATCACCGAATCAGTCAACTGTTCAATGACAATTAGCTACAATCACGTAACAAGCCATTTTGAGCTTACAAATAATCGAATCGGTCAACCATTCGATGACAATCAGCTACAATCATGTAACAAGCCATTATGAGGTTACAAATCATCAAATTTGTTAACCATTCGATGGGAATCAGCTAGACTCACGTAACAAGCCATTTTGAACTTACAAATCATTGAATCGGTCAACCATTCGATGAGAATCAGCTACAATCGATCAATTGTTTGATGATAATTAGCTAAATTCACGTAACAAGCCATTCTGAAGTTACAAATCATCGAATCGATTAACCGTTTGATGAGAATTAGTTACAATCACATAACAGACCATTTTGAGCTTACAAATAACCGAATCGGTCAACCGTTCGATGAGAATCAGCTACAATCACCTAACAAGCTATTCTAAGTCTACAAATCAATGAATTGGTTAACCGTTTGATGGGAATCAGCTACAATCACGTACCAATCCATTCTGAGCTTACAAATCACCGAATCGGTCAACCTTTCAATGAGAATTAGCTATAATCACATAACAAGTCATTTTGAGCTTACAAATCACCAAATTAGTTAACTATTTGATGAGAATCACCTACAATAACGTAACAAGGCATTCTCAGATTACAATTCACCGAATCGGTTAGCCCTTTGATGACAATTAGCTACAATCACGTAACAAGTCATTTTGAGCTTTCAAATCATCGAATCGAACAACCGTTCGATCAAAATTAGCTACAATCAAGGAAAAAGCCATTATGAGATTACAAATCACTGAATCGATCAACCATTGATGATAATCAGCTACAATCAAGTAACAAAGCATTCTAGGCTTACAAATCACTGAATCGATCAATCGTACGATGACAATCAGCTACAATTATGTGACAAGCCATTCTAAGCTTATAAATGACTGAATCGGTAAACCGTACAATGAGAATCAATTACAATCATGTAACAAGTCATTCTGAGCTTACAAATCACCAAATCAGCCAACCATTCAATGAGAATCAAATGCAAAAATGGAAGCCATTCTCAGCTTACAAATCACCAAATCGGTCAACCGTTCGATGATAGCGAGCTACAATCACGTAACAAGCCATTCTTAGCTTACAAATCATCGAATCGGTTAACTATTTGATGAGAATCAGTTAAAATCATGTAACAATCCATTCTAAACATAAAAGTCACCGAATTGGTAAATTGTTTGATGAGAATCAGCTACAATCATGTAACATGCCATTCTAAATTTATAAATCACTGAATCATTCAACCGTTTGATGAGAATTAGCTACAATCATGTAAGAAGCCATTCTGAGCTTACTAATCACCGAATCGGTCAACCGTTCGATGAGAATTAATTACAATCATGTAACAATCCATTCTAAGCTTACAAATCATAGAATAGGTCAACCGTTCGATGAGACTAAATTACAAACACGTAACAAGCCATCCTAAGCTTACAAATCACCGACTCAGTCAGCCGTTTGATGAGAATCAGCTACAATCATGTAACAAGCCATTCTGAGCTTACAAATCACAAAATCGGTCAACCATTCAATGAGAATCAGCTACAATCATGTAACAAGCCATTATGAGCTTAACAATCATCAAATCACTCAAGCATTCAATGAAAATTAGCTAAAATCAATTCGCAAACCATTCTGAGCTTACAAATCATCAAATCAGTTTATCATTCGATGAGAATCAACTACAACAATAACGTACCAAGCAATTCTAAGCTTAGAATTCATCGAATCCATGAACCGTTCATTGAGAATCAATTACAATCACGTAACAAGCCATTCTGAGCTTACAAATCACCAAATCGGCCAACCGTTCAATGAGAATCAATTACAATCATGTAACAAGCCATTCTCAGCTTACAAATCACCAAATCGGCCAACCGTTCAATGAGAATCAATTACAATCACGTAACAAGCCATTCTCATTTTACAAATCACTAAATCGGTCAACCGTTCGATTAGAGTCAGCTACAATCATGTAACAAGCCATTCTGGGCTTACAAATAATTGAATCGATCAACCGTTCCATGAGAATCGGCTACAATCACGTAACAAGTTATTCTGAGCTTGCAAATCATCAAATCGGTCAACTATTCGATGAGAATCAACTAAAATTACGTAACAAGCCATTCTGAGCTTACAAATAACTGAATTAGTCAACTGTTCGATGAGAATCAGCTACAATCACGTAACAAGCTATTCTGATCCTACAAATCACCAAATCGATCAACCATTCGATGAGAATCAGCTACAATCATGTAACAAGCAATTCTAAGTTACAAACCACTTAATCAATCAACCGTTTGATGAGAATCAATAACAATCACGTAACAAGTCATTTTGAGCTTACAAATCACTAAATCGGTCAACCGTTTGATGAGAATCAGCGATAATCATGTAACAAGCCATTCTGAGCTTACAAATCACCGAATAGGTCAACCGTTCGATGAGAATCAGCTACAATCATGTAAAAAGCCATTCTAAGTTTTCAAATCACCGAATTGGTTAATCATTCAATGAGATTCAACTACAATCACATAACAAGCCATTCTGAGTTTACAAATCATCTCTAATTGGTCAACCGTTTGATGAGAATCAGCTACAATCACGTAACAAGAGATTCTCAGCTTACAAATCACCAAATCGGTCAACCATTCAATAAGAATCAGTTACAATCATGTAACAAGCTATTCTGAGCTTACAAATCACATAATCGGTCAACTGTTCGATGAGAATTAGCTACAATCACGTAACAAGCCATTTTGAGCTTACAAATCACTGAATCAGTCAACTATTCAATGAGAATCAGTTACAGTAATGTAACAAGCCATTCTGAGGTTACAATTCACCGATTCGTTAAACCATTCGATGATAATAAGCTACAATTGAGTAACAAGCCATTCTAAGCTTACAAATCATCAAATCGGTCAACCATTTGATCAAAATCAGCTACAATCACGTAACAAGCCATTGTGAGCTTGCAAATCACCAAATTGGTCAACCGTTCGATGATAATCAGCTACAATCATGTAAAAAGCCATTCGGAGCTTACAAATCACTGAATCGGTCAACCATTCGATTAGACTCAACTATAATCACGTAACAAGCTATTCTGAGCTTAGAAATCATGAAATCGATCAACTGTTCGATGAGAATCAACTACAATCATGTAATAAGCTAATATGAGCTTACAAATAACCCAATCAGTCAACCATTCGATGAGAGTCAATTACAATCACGTAACAAGCCATTCTAGGCTTACAAATCACCGAATCGGTCTACTGTTCGATGAGAATCAATTACAATGACGTAACAAGCAATTCTGGGCATACAAATCACTGAATCAGTCAACCGTTTAATGAGAATCAGTTATAATCATGTAAGCTTACAAATTACATAACAAGATTCTAAGCTTACAAATCATTGAATCAGTCAACTGTTTGATGAGAATCAGCTACAATCATGTAAGAAGCTATTCTGATATTACAAATCACCGAACCGGTTGATCCTTCGATGAGAATCAGCTACAATCACGTAACAAACCATTTTGAACTTACAAATCATCGAATCAGTCAACCGTTCGATAAAAATCAGCTACAATCATATAACAATCCATTTTGAGATTACAAATCACCGACTCAGTCAACCATTTGATGATAATAGGATCCAATAATGTAACAAGCCATTCTAAGCTTACAAATCACCGAATAGGTGAACCATTCAATGTGAATCAATTACAATCACATAACAAGCCATTCTGAGCTTACAAATCACTGAATCAATCAGCCATTCTTAGCCTACAAATTACCGAATCAGTGAACCGTTTGATGTGAATCAGCTACAATCACGTAACAACCCATTCTGAGCTTAGAAATCACCGAATCAGTCAACCATTTGATGAGAATTAGCTACAATCATGTAACAAGCCATTATGAGCTTACAAATCACCGAATCAGTCAACTGTTCGATGAGAATCAGCTACAATCATGTAATAATGCATTCTGAGCTTACAAATCACTGAATCGGTCAACAGTTTGATGAGAATCAGCTACGATCACGTAACAAGCCATTCTGAGATTACATATCATCAAATTGGTCAATTGTTCAATGAGAATCAGCTATAATCACGTAGCAAGCCATTTTGAGCTTACAAATCATCGAATTGGTCAACCGTTTGATGAGAATCAGCTACAATCACATCACAAGCCATTTTGAGCTTACAAATCACCAAATTAGTGAACCGTTTGATAAGAATCAGCTACAATCACGTAACTAGCCATTCTGAGATTACATATCACCGAATCGGTTAATCGTTCGATGAGAATCAACTACAATCACGTAACAAGCTATTCTTAACTTACAAATCACTGAATCGGTGAGACATTCGATGAGAATCAACTAGGATCATGTAACAATCTATTCTGAGATTATAAATCACTGAATCGGTCAACCTTTCGATGAGAATAGGCTCCAATAATGTAACAAGCCATTTTGAGCTTACGGATCATCGAATCGGTCAATTGTTTGATGAGAATAAATTACAATCATGTAACAATCTATTTAGAGCTTACAAATGACTGAATCAGTCAACCTTTTGATGAGAATCAAATACAATCACATAACAAACCATTCTGAGCTTACAAATTACCAAATCGGTCAACTGTTCAATGAGAATCAGCTACAATCATGTATAACAGGCCATTGTTAACTTACAAATCATTGAATCGGCCAACGGTTCGATGAGAATCAATTATGATCACGTAACAAGCCATTTTGAGCTTACAAATCCCTGAATCGATCAACCATTCGATGAGAATCATATACAATCACATAACAAGCCATTCTGAGCCTACAAATCATCGAATCAGTGAACCGTTCGATGAGAATCAGCTAAAATCACGTAACAACACATTTTGAGCTTAAAAATCACTGAATCAGTCAACCATTTGATTAGAATTAGCTACAATCAAGTAACAAGTCATTCTAAGCTTATTAATCACTGAATCGGTCAACTATTTGATGAAAATTAGCTACAATCATGTAACAATGCATTTTGAGCTTAAAAATCACCAAATCGGTCAACCGTTCGATGACAATTAGCAACAATCATGTAACAAGCTATTCTTAGCTTACAAATCACTGAATCGGTTGGATGAGAATCAACTACAATCACGTAACAAGCCATTCTGAGCTTACAAATCACCGAATCGGTCCACTGTTTGATGAGAATCGACTATAATCATGTAACAATGCATTTTGAACTTACAAATCATTGAAACGGTTAATTGTTCGATAAGAATCAGCTACAATCATGTAATAAGCCATTCTAAGCTTACAAATCACCGAATCGGTCATCTGTTGGATGAGAATCAGCTATAATGACGTAACAAGCCATTCTGAGCTTACAAATCATTGAATCGATCAACCGTTCGATGAGAATAAGCTAAAAATCATGTAACAAGTCATTTTGAGCTTACAAATTAATGAATCGGTCAACCGTTTGATGAGAATTAGCTACAATCACATAACAAGCAATTCTAAGCTTACAAATCACCGAATCGGTCAACCGTTTGATTAAAATCAGCTACTATCATGTAACAACCAATTCTGAGCATACAAATCACCGAATTGATCAACCGTTTGATGAGAATCAGCTACAATCATGCAACAAGACATTCTGAAATTACAAATCACCGAATTGGTCAAACGTTCGATGAGAATCAATTACAATAACATAGCAAGCCATTCTGACATTACAAATCATAGAATCAGTCAACTGTTCAATGGCAATGAGCTACAATCATGTAACAAGCCATTCTGAGCTTACAAATCATCGAATCGGTCAACCATTTTATGAGAATAAGCTACAATCATGTAACAAGCCATTTTGAGCTTACAAATGACCGAATCAGCAAACCGTTCAATGAGAATCAATTACAATCACGTAACAAGTCATTCTGAGCTTACAAATCACCGAATCAGCCAACCGTTCAATGAGAATGAATTACAATTACGTAACAAGCTATTCTCAACTTACAAATCGCCGAATCGGTCAACCGTTCGATGAGAGTCAACTACAGTCATGTAACAAGCCATTCTGAGCTTACAAATGATCGAATCAGCAAACCGTTCAATGAGAATCAATTACAATCACGTAACAAGTCATTCTGAGCTTACAAATCACCGAATCAGCCAACCGTTCAATGAGAATGAATTACAATCACGTAACAAGCTATTTTCAACTTACAAATCGCCGAATCGGTCAACCGTTCGATGAGAGTCAACTATAGTCATGTAACAAGCCATTCTGAGCTTATAATTATAATCACGTAACAAGCTATTATGAGCTTACAAATCACCGAATCGGTTAACTATTTAAGTAGAATCAATTACAATCACATAAGAAGTCATTTCGAGCTTACAAATAACCAAATCGGTCAACCCTTCGATGAGAATTAGCTACAATCACGTAACAAGCCGTTCTGAGCTTAAAAATCACCAAATCGGTCAACTGTTTGATGAGAATCAACTACAATCACATAACAAGCCATTCAATGAGAATCAATTATAATCACGTAACAAGCCATTTTAAGCCTACAAATGATTGAATTGGTCAACCGTTCGATGTGAATCGATTAGAATCATGTAACAAGCCATTCTAAACTTATAAATTACCGACTTGGTCAACCGTTTGATGAGAATCAATTACAATCACGTAACAAGCCATTTCGAGCTTAAAAATCATCGAATTAGTCAACCGTTTGATGAGAATCAATTACACTAATGTAACAAGCCTTTCTAAGCTTATAAATCATTGAATCACGTAACAAGCCATTCTGAGCTTACAAATCATCAAATTCATAAATCGTTTGATGAGAATCAGCTATAATCATGAAACAAGCCATTCGAAGCTTAGAAATCATCGAATCGGTCAACCGTTCAATGAGAATCAGCTACAATCACGTAACAAGCCATTATGAGCTTACAAATCACTGAATCAGTCAACCATTCGATGAGAATCAGCTACAATCATGTAACAAGCCATTCTCTGCTTACAAATCATCAAATTGGTCAACCATTTGATAAGAATCAGCTACAATCATGTAACAAGCCATTATGAGCTTACAAATAATCGAATCAGTCAATAGTTTAATGAGAATTAGCTACAATCACATAACAAGCCATTCCAAGCTTAGAAATCACTGAATCAGTCAACCCTTCGATGAGAATCAGATACAATCACGTAACAAGCCATTTTAAACTTACAAATCACCAAATCGGTCAATTGTTCGATAAGAATCAGCTACAATCATGTAATAAGCCATTCTGAGCTTACAAAGCACCCAATCGGTCAACCGTTCGATGAGAGTCAATTACAATCACATAACAAGCCATTGTGAATTTACAAATCACTGAATCAGTCAACTATTTCATAAGAATTAGCTACAATCATATAACAAGCCATTCTTAGCTTACAAATCACTGAATAGGTGAACCGTTCAATGAGAATCAATTAAAATCATGTAACAAGCTATTCTGACCTTACAAATCACCGAATCGGTCAACCGTTTGATGATATTCAACTACAATGATGTAACAAGCCATTCTGAGCTGTAATCATTAAATCGGTCAACTGTTCGATGAGAATGAGGTGCAATCATGTAAAAAGCTATTCTAAGCTTACAAATCAACAAATCGGTTAACCATTACATGAGAATTAGCTACAATCACCTAACAAGCCATTCTGAACTTACAAATCACTGAATTGGTCAACCGTTCGCTGATAATCAACTATAATCACCTAACAAGCCATTTTGAGCTTACAAATCACTAAATCAGTTAACCTTTCAATGAGAATCAGCTACAATCACGTAACAAGTAATTTTGAGATTAGAAATCATCGTATCGGTCAACCGTTTGATGAGAGCTAGCTACAATCATGTAACAAGCCATTCTGAGCTTTCAAATCACTGAATCGGTCAACTATTCGATGAGAATCAGCTACAATCATGTAACAAGCCATTCTCAGCTTACAAATCATTGAATCGGTCAACCATTCGATGAAAATCAGCTACAGTCATGTAACAAGCCAATTTTGAGCTTATAAATCAATGAATCGGTCAACCGTTCGATAAGAAACAACTATAATCACGTAACAAGCCATTATGAGATTATAAATCATAGAATTGGTCAACCGTTTGATGAGAATCATCTACAATCATGTAACAAAAAATTCAGAGTTTATAAATCATCGAATCAGTCAACCGTTCGATGATAATTTGCTGCAATCACATAACAAGTCATTATGAGTTTACAATTCACCGAATCGGTCAAGAGTTCGATGAGAATTAGCTACTATCACTTATCAAGCCATTCTGAGCATACAAATCACCAAATTGGTCAATTGTTCAATTAGAATCAGCTACAAGCACGTAACAAGCCCGTGCTTACAAGTCACCAAATCGATCAATCGTTCGATGAAAATCAATTACAAACCTCGAATTGGTGAATAATTACAATCATGTAACAAGCCATTCTGGGCTTACAAATCATCGAATCGGTCAACCGTTCGATGAGAATCAACTACAATCATGTAACAAGTCATTCTGAGCTTAAAAATCACTGAATCGGTCAACCGTTCGATGAGAATAAGCTACAATCACTTAACAAACCATTCTGAGCTTACAAAACACTGAATCTGTAAACCATTCGATGAGAATCAATTACAATGATGTAACAAGTTGTTCTAAGTTTACAAATCACTGAATCGATCAACTGTTCATTGAGAAATAGAGTACAATTATGTAACAAGCCATTCAAAGCTTACAAATCATCAAATTGGTCAACCGTTCGATGAGATTCAATTACAATCATGTAACAAGTCATTATGAGCTTACAAATCACTGAATCGGTCAACCGTTCGATGAGAATCAGCTGAAATTTAGTCAAGCATTTGATGAGAATCAGCTACAATCACGTAACAAGCCATTCTAAGCTTACAAATCATCAAATCGGTCAACCTTTCAATAGGAATCAATTACAATCACGTAACAAGCCATTCTGAGCTTACAAATTAACAAATCGGTCAACCGTATGATAAAAATCAATTACAATCACATAACAAGCCATTTTCAGCTTACAAATCACCGAATCGGTCAACCATTC
Source organism: Chamaecyparis obtusa (assembly GCA_027943335.1). NCBI lineage: Eukaryota > Viridiplantae > Streptophyta > Pinopsida > Cupressales > Cupressaceae > Chamaecyparis > Chamaecyparis obtusa. The sequence continues at coordinate 1,549,272 of BSBK01001399.1, read as the reverse complement.
CATGAAAATTAGCTAGAATCATGTAACAAGTCATTCTAATTTTACAAATCATCAAATTTATCAATCGTTCGATGAAAATTATCTACAATCACGTAACAAGCCATTCTGAGTTTACAAATCACCGAATCGGTCAACCGTTTGATGAGAATCAGCTACGATCAAGTAACAAGATATTATGAACTTACAAATCACCGAATCATTCAACCATTTGATGAGAATCAATTACAATCACGTAACAAGCCATTCTGAAATTACAAATCATCAAATCGATCAACCGTTCGATGAGAATTAGCTACAGTCATGTAACAAGCCATTCTAAGCTTACAAATCACCAAATAGGTCAACCGTTTGATGACAATCAGCTACAATCATGTTACAAGCCATTCTGAGTTTACTAATCACCAAATTGGTCAACCATTTCATGAGCATCAGCTACAATCATGTAACAAGCCATTCTAAGATTACAAATCACCGAATCGGTCAACAGTTCGATGAGAATCAACTACAATCACATAACAAGCCATTCTAAAATCGCTGAATCGGCCAACCGTTCATTCAGAGTCAGCTACAATTTCATGTAAAAAGTCATTCTGAGTTTACAAATCACCGAATCAGTCAACCATTGGATGAGAATCAGGTACAATTATGTAACAAGAAATTTTGAGTTTGCAAATCATTATATCGGTCAACCGTTCGATGAGATTTAGCTACAATCACATAACAAGTCATTCTGAATTTTCAAATCACTGAATCGGTCAACGATTTGAGGAGAATAAGCTACAATCATGTAACAAGCCATTCCCAACTTACAAATCACCGAATCGGTCAACCGTTTGAAGAGAATCAATTACTAACACATAACAAGCCATTCTGAGCTTACAAATCACTAAATCAGTGAACCATTCGATTAGAATCAATTAAAACATGTAACAAGCCATTCTGAGATTATAAATCACCGAATTGGTCAACTGTTCAATGACAAATAGCTACAATCATGTAACAAGCCATTTTGAGCTTACTTATAACTGAATCAGTCAACCGTTTGATGAGAATCAGCTACAATGACATAACAAGCCATTCTGAGCTTACAAATCACTGAATCGGTCAACCGTTTGATGAGAATCAGCTACAATCATGTAACAAGCCATTCTGAGCTTATAAATAATTGAACCAGTCAACCATTCGATGATAATTAATTACAATCATGTAACACGCCATTCTGAACTTACAAATCACCGAATTGGTCAACAGTTCGATGAGAATCAATTACAATCATGTATCAAGCCATTCTAAGCTTACAAATCACCGAATCGGTCAACCATACGAAGAGAATCAGCTACAATCAAATAACAAGGTATTCTGAGCTTACAAATCACCGAATCAGTGAACCGTTCGATGAGAATCAGCTACAATCATGTACCAAGTCATTTTGAGCTTAAAAATCACCCAATCTATGAACCATTCATTGAGATTCAGCTACAATCACGTAACAAGCCATTCTGAGCTTACAAATCACTGAATCGATCAACTGTTTGATGAGAATCACCTACAATCACGTAACAAACTATTATGAGCTTACAAATCACCAAATGGGTCAACCGTTTGATGAGAATCAACTACAATCACATAACAAGTCATTCTGAGTTTACAAATCATCGAATCGGACAACCCTTTGATGAGAATCAGCGACAATCACTTAACAAGCCATTCTGAGCTTACAAATCACCAAATCAGTCAGTCGTTTGATGAGAATCAACTACAATCATCTAACAAGCCATTTTGAGCTTACAAATCACCGATCAGTAAATTGTCTGATGATAATCAGGTACAATCACGTAACAATCCATTCTGAGTATACAAATCACCGAATCAGTGAACCGTTCGATGAGAATCAAATACAATCATGTAACAAGCCATTCTGAGCTTACAAATCACCAAATCGGTCAACCGTTCGATGAGAATCAGCTACAGTCAACAAGCCATTCTAAGCTTACAAATCACCGAATCAGTCAACCATTCAATGAGAGTCAATTACAATTACGTAACAATCCATTCTGAGCTTAGAAATCTTTGAATCGGTCAACCGTTTGATGAAAATCAATTACAATCATTTAACAAGCCATTTTGAGCATACAAATCAATGAATCGATCAAACGTTTGATGAGAATCAGCTAAATCGTAGCAAGCCATTCTAAGCTTACAAATCATGAAATCAATCAACCTTTCGATGACAATCAGTTACAATTACGTAACAAGCTATTCTGAGGTTAGAAATCACTGAATGGGTCAACCGTTTGATGAGAATAAATTATAATCACGTAACAAGCCATTCTGAAACTACAAACCACTGAATCGATCAACCATTCGATGAGAATCAGCTAAAATCATGTAACAAGCCATTCGTAGCTTACAAGCCATTCTAAGCTTACAAATCACTGAATCGGTCGACTGTTTGATGAGAATCAACTAGGATCATGTAAAAGCCTTTTTGAGCTTAGAAATCACAGAATCGGTCAACCGTTTGATGAGACTCAATTACAATCACGTAACAAGTCATTTTGAGTTTACAAATCACCAAATCGATCAACCGTTTGGTGAGAGAGTCAACTACAATCGCATAAGAAGCTATTCTGACCTTACAAATCACCTAATCAGTCAACCATTCGATGAGAAATCACTACAATCATGTAACAAGCCATTTTGAGCTTACAAATCATGGAATGGGTCAACCGTTTAATGAGAATGAAATACAATCACGTAACAAGCTATTTTGAGCGTACAAATCAGCAAATCAGTCAATTGTTCGATGAGAATGAACTACAATCACGTAACAAGCCATTCTGAGAAAGAAATCACTAAATCAGTCAACTATTTGATGACATTCAGCTACAATGATGTAATAAGCCATTCTGAGCTTACAAATCACTGAATCGATCAACCGTTCAATGAGAATCAACTAAAATCACCTAACAAATCAGCTACAATCACGTAACAACCTATTCTGAGCTTACAAATCACCGAATCGGTCAACCATTCGACGAGAATCAGCTACAATCACGTAACAAGCCATTCTGAGCTTACAAATCACCAAATTGGTCAATCGTTGGATAAGAATCAACTACTATCACGTAACAAGCCATTCTGAGCTGTAAAATTGCCGAATCAGTCAACCGTTCGATGAGTATAAATTACAATCATGTAACAAGCCATTCTGAGTGTACAAATCACTGAATCAGTCAACCGTTTGATGAGAATCAGCTACAATCACATAACAAGTCATTCTAAGATTACAAATCACTGAATCGGTTAATTGATTGATGAGAATCAACTACAATCATGTAACAAGCCATTCTGAGCTTACAAATCACCAAATCGGTCAACTGTTTGATAAGAATCAATTACAATCACGTAGAAAACCATTCTGAGCTTACAAATCATTGAATCAGTCAACCGTTCGATGAGTATAAATTACAATCACGTAACCAGCCATTTTGAAATTACAAATCACCTAATCAGTCAACTGTTCCATGAGAATCAGCTACAATCACGTAACAAACTATTTTAAGCTTACAAATCACTGAATTGGTCAACCATTCAATGACAATCAATTACGATCAGGTAAAAAGCCATTCTGAGTTTACAAATCACCAAAGCATTCAACCGTTCGATGAGAATCAATTAACATCACGTAACAAGCTATTTTGAGCTTACAAATCACCAAATCGGTCAACCGTTTGATGAGAATGAATTACAATTATGTAACATGCTATTCTTAGCTTACAAATCATAGAATCAGTCAATCATTAAATGTGAATCAGCTACAATCATGTAACAAGCCATTCTAAGCTTACAAATCATCGAATCGATCAACCGTTCGATGACCATCAGCTACAATCATGTAACAAGGCATTCTGAGCGTACAAATCACTGAATCGGTTAACCGTTTGATGAGAATCAACAGCAATTAGGTAACAAGTCATTCTGAGATTTCAAATCACCGAATAAGTCAAGCATTCGATGAGAATGAGCTACAATCATGTAACAAGCCATTTTGAGCTTAGAAATCACTGAATCAATCAACTGTTTGATGAGATTCGGCTACAATGACGTAGCAAGCCATTCTGAGCTGTAATCATTGAATTGATCAACCATTCGATGAAAATCAAGTACAATCAGGTAACAAGCTATTCTGAGCTTACAAATCACCAAATCGATCAACCATTTGATGAGAATCAGCTACAATCACATAACAAGCCATTATGAGCTTACAAATCATTAAATCGGTCAACCATTCCCTAATAATGAGCTACAATCACGTAACAAGTCATTCTGAGCTTACAAATCACCGAATTGGTCATCTATTTGATGAGAATCAATTACAATCACGTAACAAGGCATTCTGAAATTACAAATCACCGAATCGGTCAACTATTCGATAAGAATCAACTATAGTCACGTAACAACCCATTTGAGCTTACAAATCACCGAATAGGTCAACCGTTTGATGATAATCAGCTACAATCATGTTACAAGCAATTTTGAGCTTAGAAATCACTGTATTGCTCAACCATTCGATGAGATTTAGCTACAATCACGTAACGAGACATTTTGAACTTTTGAATCACCGAATCGGTCAACTATTCGTGACAATCAGCAACAATCACGTAACAAACTATTCTCAACTTACAAATCACCGAATCGGTCAACCGTTTGATGAGAATCAACTACAATCACGCAACAAGCCATTTTGAGCTTAAAAATCACTGAATTAGTCAACTATTCGATGAGAATTAGGTACAATCACGTAACAAGCCATTCTAAGCTTGTAAATCACCGAACCGGTTAACCGTTTGATGAGACTCAATTACAATCATGTAACAAGTGATTCTGAGCTTACAAATCACTGAATCAGTCAATCATTCAATGAGAATCAACTACAATCATGTAACGAGCCATTCTAAGCTGAGAAATCACCGAATCGATCAACCGTTCGATGAGAATCAGCTAAAATCATGTAACAAGCCATTTTGAGCTAACAAATCACCGAATTGGTCAACCGTTCGATGAGAATCAGCTACAATCATGTAACATGAAATTTTGAGCTTACAAATCATCGAATCGGTCAACTATTTGATGAGAATGAACTACAATCACATAACAAGCCATTCTAAGCATATAAATCATCGAATAGGTCAACAGTTTGATGAGAATCAACTCCAATCATGTAACAACCAGCCTTAGGTTACAAATCACCAAATCGGTCAACCGTTCGATGAGAATCAACTACAATCACATAACAAGCCATTCTGAGCTTACAAATCAACAAATTGGTCAACTATTCAATGAAAATCAGCTACAGTTTCATATCAAGCCATGCTAAGTTTAGAAACCACCGAATCAGTCACCCGTTCGATAAGAATCAGCTACAATCAAGTAACAAGCTATTTTGAGCTTAAAAATCACTGAATCGGTCAATCGATTGATGAGACTCAGCTACACTCACGTAAAAAAACATTTTGAGCTTAGAAATCACTGAATCAATCAACCGTTCAATGAGAGTCAATTACAATCACGTAACAAGCCATTCTGAGCTTACAAATCACTGAATCGATCAATCATTAGAGGAGAATCAGCTACAATCATGTAACAAGCAATTCTAAGCTTAAAAATTACTGAATCACTCAACCGTTTGATGAGAATCAATTACAATCACGTAACAAGCCATTATGAGCTTACAAATCATCGAATCGGTCAATCGTTTGATGAGAATCAGCTACAATCATGTAACAAGCCATTTTGAGCTTAGAAATCACTGAATCGGTCAACCGCTCGATGAGAAATAATTATAATCATGTAACAAGCCATTCTGAGCTTATAAATGACCAAATCGGTCAATTATTTGATGAGAATCAGCTACAATCATGTCACAAGCCATTCTAAGCTACCAAATCACTGAATTGGTCAACCGTTCGATGAGAATTAATTACAATCACGTAACAAGTCATTGTGAGCTTACAAATCATCGAATATGTCAATTGTTCGATGAGAATCAATTACAATCACGTCACAAGCCATTCTGAGCTTAGAAATCACTGAATCGGTCAACAGTTCAATGAGAATCAATTACAATCACGTAACAAGCCATTGGCGAATTACAAATCATTGAATCGGTCAACTGTTCAATGATAATTAGCATAATCAAGTAACAAGTTATTTTGAGCTTACAAATTACCAAATCGATGAACTATTTGATGAGAATCAGCTACAATCGTGTAACAAGCCATTCCGCGCTTACAAATCACCGAATCGATCAACCGTTCAATGAGAATCAGCTACTATCACGTATGCCATTTTGAGTTTACAAATCACCAAATCGGTCAACTGTTCAATAAGAATCACTTACAATCACGTAACAAGCCATTTTAAGCTTACAAATCATCGAATCGGTCAACCGTTCAATCAAAATCAACTACAATCATGTAACAAGCCATTCTAAGCTTATGAATAAGCAAATCGGTCAACTGTTCGATGAAAATTAATTACACTCACGTAACATGCCATTCTGAGCTTACAAATCATTGAATCGATCAACTGTTCGATGAGAATCAATTACAAAGACGTAACAAGCTATTCTGAGCTTACAAATCAATGAATCAGTCAATCGTTAGATGAGAATCAGCTACAATAACATAACAAGGCATTCTGAGCTTACAAATCATTGAATTGATCCACCGTTCGATGAGAATCAATTACAATCACGTAAAAAGCTATTCTAAGCTTAAAAATCACCGAATCGTCAACCGTTCAATGAGAATCAATTACAAAAATGTAACAAGCCATTCTGTGCTTGCAAATCACCGAATCAGTCAACCGTTCGATGACAATAATTTAAAACATGTAACAAACCATTCTGACCTTACAAATAACCGAATCGGTGAGCCGTTTGATGAGAATTAGCTACAATCATGTAACAAGCCATTCTAAGCTTACAAATCACTGAATTAGTCAACCGTTCAATGAGGATCAGCTACAAACACTTAACAAGTCATTCGAAGCTTACAAATCATCGAATCTGTATACCGTTTGATGAGAATCAATTACAATGATGTAACAAGCCCTTCTAAGCTTACAAATCACTGAACCGGTCAATCATTCAGTGAGAATCAACTACAATCACATAACAAGTGATGGTTAGCTTACAAATCATGAATCGATGAACCATTCGATGAGCATCAGCTACAATCACGTAACAAGCCATTCTAGGCTTACAAATCACCAAATCCGTCAACCATTCCATGAAAATTAGCTACAATAACATAACAAGCCATTATGAGCTTACAAATCACCGAATCAGTCAACCGTTCGATGAAAATTAGCTAAAATCATGTAATAAGCCATTTTAAGCTCACAAGTCATCGAATCGGTCAACCGTTTGATGAGAATCAGCTACAATCACATAACAAGCCATTCTAAGCTTTAGAATAAGCAAATCGGTCAATTATTCGATGAGAATCAATTACACTCATGTAATAAGCAATTTTGAGCTTTCAAATTACCAAATCAGTCAACCGTTTGATGAGAATCCATTACAAACATGTAACAAGCCATTCTGAGTTTCCAAATCACCAAATTGGTCAACAATTCGATGAGAATCAGATACAATAACATAACAAGCCATTTTGAGCTTATAAATAGCCGAATTGGTCGACTGTTCGATGAGAATGAATTGCAATCATGTACAAAGCTATTCTGAGCTTACAAATCACCAAATCGGTCAACCGTTTGATGAGAATCAATTAAAAATGTAACAAGTCATTCTGAGATTAGAAATCACCAAATCGGTCAACCGTTTGATGAGAAACATCTACAATCATGTAACAAGCTATTATACACTTATAAATCACCGAATCGGTCAATCATTCGATAAGAATGAATTACAATCATGCAACAAGCCATTCTAAGCTTACTTATAATCGAATCGATCAACCATGCATTGAGAATAAGTGACAATCATGTAACAAGACATTCTGGGCTTACAAATCACCAAATCGGTGAACTGATCGATGAGAATCAGCTACAAACATGTAACAAGCCATTCTAAGCTTAAAAATATGTAACAAGCCATTTTGAGCTTACAAACACATAACAAGCCATTTTGAGCTAACAAATTACCGAATCGGTCAACGATTCAATGAGAATCAACTACAATCATGTAAGAAGCCATTCTGAGTTTACAAATCACCGAATCAGTTAACTATTCGATGAGAATCAACTACAATCATGAAACAAGCCATTCAGAGCTTACAAATCACCGAATCTATGAACCGTTTAATAGAATCAGTTACAATCACGTAACAAGCTATTCTAAGCTTAAAAATCACCAAATTGGTCATCCATTCGATGAGAATCAATTACAATCATGTAACAAGCCATTTAGAGCTTACAAATCATCGAATCGGTCAACCGTTCGATGAGAATCAGCTAGAATCACATAACAAGCCATTATGAGCTTACAAATAAATGAATTAGTGAACCGTTCGATGAGAATCAACTACAATCACGTAACAAGCCAATCTGAGCTTACAAAACACCAAATCGATCAACCGTTCGATGAGAATCAACTACAATCATGTAACAAGCCATTTTGAGCTTACAAATCACTGAATCGATCAATCGTTCGATGAGAATCAGCTACAGCTACAATTACATAACAACCCATTATGAGCTTACAAATCATCAAATCGGTCAACCGTTCAATGAGAATTAGCTACAATCACGTAACAAGTCATTCTGAGCTTACAAATCATCAAATCGGTGAGCCATTTGATGAGAATCAGCTATAATCAGCTAACAAGCCATTCTGGGCTTACAAATCATCGAATCGGTCAACCGTTCAATGAGAATCAACTACAATCATGTAACAAGCCATTTTGACCTTAAAAGTAACCAAATCGATCAACCGTCTGATGAGAATCAGCTACAATCATGTAACACACTATTCTGAGCTTACAAATCACCAAATCAGTCAACCGTTCGATGAGAATCAGCTAGAATCACGTAACAAGCCATGAGTGTAAAAATCAGCCAATTGGTCAACCGTTCAATGAGAATCAGTAACAATCATGTAGCAAGCCATTTTGAGATTACAAATCATAAAATAGATCAACCGTTCGATGAGAATCAGCTACAATCATGTAACAAGCCATTGTAAGCTTATAATTCACTGAATCGGTCAACCGTTCAATTAGAATCAATTACAATCATGGAACAAGCCTTTCTAAGCTTACAAATCATAGAATCAGCTACAATCTTGTAACAAGCCATTATGAGCTTACAAATCAACGAATCGGTCAACCATTCGATGAGAATTAGCTACAATCATGTAACAAGCTATTATGAGCATACAAATCACTGAATCGGTCAACCATTTGATGAGAATCAGCTAGACTCACATAACAAGCTATTCTAAGCTTATTAATCACCGAATCGGTCAACCATTTGATGAGAATAAATTACACTACGTAAAAAGTGATTCGGAGGTTACAAATCACCGAATCAGTCACCCGTTCGATGAGAATCAATCAGAGATAACTTTAGTGGTGAATCTTCGCCTTTTGGCGATCCCGTCTGACGGGTCAATCGTCATTTGGCGAATAGAGCACGCAACGCAGGTCAACTACATCACCGGATATTTATAAGATTTGGGTCCAACGCCCGGGGTAGTCGCCCATTAGTTATCACATGATTGGTCAAAACTATCGGTGCAATCGCCAATGCAATATACGTTTTGGATACATTTATTTTAAACATATCGCCAGCTTTTGCATGCTGTTTCTTATTGGCCCACGTTCTTTCGCCATTACTACAACCAATTAATTTTCCCTTGGGTTGGGCGTCGCCAACCATTTTCCGGACGTGTGTCGACCACCAACCCCGTTTAGCCAATTGTTTCCTACTGTGGGCTTGCATAGGAAGGTGCGTTTCGCCTGCATTTGAAATTCCCGCTTGTTAATCCTGCCTAATTCGCCAACCTAGATTGGACTATAAAATATTATTATTCTACACAGTTCGCTCTTTTCTGGTCTGGAGACTGGCATTTCTTATTGCTGCCGAACTTTCAGAGTGCTGAGTGCATTGGCCATTGACTCGTGGACCCTGGTTTTTTTAAAAGGCAAGTGCTTTTTAATTTATTTTTTATGTCAACAGTGGTACTGGACCACTGGTACAGTGGTACTGGTTATTTTTTTAGTTTTACTGTCCAGTGTAATGCTAAGATAGCCTATAGGTTTGCGAATTATATTGGCCCTTGGGTAGTACCGTAGACTGTAGTACCGTAGCAGTAGAACCCATTTTTTGAGAATGAATCATATTATTGTTATTATATGTAGTCTAAGTAGTTGAGTCTTTTGTTCAACAACTAAGTTGATATATTTTTTGCAGCCTTTATCGGTTTGCCATGTCAAATAAGAGGGGTAACAGGGGTTCCGGTAGGATCCCTGAATGCCAAGAGAAGCCACCATTACCAAAACGCAGAACCATAGCAGCATATTTTGGTGGTGGAAATGTTGGCAAGCTACAAGATTCACAAGTTAGATCTCGAGTTGAAAAAGGAGATTCATCACAAGTTGGACCCTCAGACCATATTGAAGTTCAAGTTGGTGAACCTGATATCTCAGTCGAGGACGAACTTGAACACGATTTGGAGGCACTTCCCCTGAGTAGGGAGTCACAAACTGAGATTATAGAGTTGGAGTCGGTCCTGGACCAGTCGGGTGAGAAAACCAAAACTGATTCCATAAATCATGCTCATGCACAAAAGGGGAAAAGAAAATTGGGATCGACGAAAGATCGATCTCGCTGGGATCTGTCCCAAAGGAGTTTTCAGTTAGAATGGGTGGAAAAGTACTGGTTCATTGAACCAGTGCCCAATCCAATTGATGGTGCGCCTCCTACTGAATGCAGATGTAACATTTGCACAGAGATAACAAAGAAGGAGAAGAGGTTGCAGCTTAAAATTGATACCATAGAAAAGCATGTCGGTAAAGTTTACAAGAAGGAAATTATAGATGGAGTTGAAAAATCCGTGCTAACTTGGAAAACAAAGGACAACTGTCTGCATATCAGGAATGCCGAAAAATACGAGTTACACCAGCAATTACGGGATAAGCGTTCTGCAGTAAAAGGTTCCATTGAAGATTTCATTGGGAAAGCAACAGAAGTGCAAAATATGGGAAAAGTAGTTCAATTAAGTGTGGTCTTTTATTTATTGAGTAGAGGACGTCCTATGACAGACTACCCTTCAATTCCTGCCTTATTGCACTTTTTGAAAACTCAAAACTATCCGAACAGTCACTGGTCAGTAAACAGGGGATGGGAATGGGCTAGATGTCTTGCACAGGTTGAAAAAGAAGATATGAAGGAAAAAATAAAAGACTCAAATTTCTTTGCATTGTCTCTAGATGAAGTTACAGCAATTGATAATACTTCCTGGGTGTGCATGCATGTTTATACTGTAAACAATCTTTGTCGTCAACCATTTATACTATCTGTTGCTAAATTGAATTGTAGTGCGACAGCTGAAAATTTATATGAATTATTAAAGACTACTCTAATTGAATCTGGAGGTTTGGATAGCATGGAGATTGCCAAAAAGTTGGTGTGTGTTGGAGCAGATGGAGCTTCGGTTATGCAAGGTCATAAAGGTGGTCTTTGCAAAAAGATCAAGGATGATTTGGCACCCTACGCTATTCCCATTCATTGCATGGCCCATCGAATGAATCTAGCTTTTGGAATTGTTAGCAATTTTGGTTGTGTAAGTAAAGTGGAATCTCTAATCAAAGAGATTTACCAATACTTCTGTCGAAGTCCAAAACGAGTCCGAGAATTTCAACACTTTTCTCAAGGACTTACTGATGGGAAGAAGCTTCTTAAAGACAATGATACCAGATGGATCTCTTTGGATGGACCGGCACATCGAGTAATGTCTGAATACCCGTCATTGCTTGGACTAATCCACTCTGTGCGAGACAGATTCCCTCGGCTATATTCAAGCCTAACTAATGTTAAGGTACTCTTAACTTTAGCAGCTATTCTCCCCATGCTACAGGACATGAGAAATATTATAAAAAAGGTTCAACAAAGAGGTATGTACATTGCAGAATATAATAAGCTGCGTAAAATGACATGTAGTAGCCTGGATACTCTGTATCGATTACTACCATTAGATGAATCAAAGTTTGCAAAGTGGATAGAAATCACAGATTTGAACAATCCTGGGAACTTTTTACATATTGGTGCAAACGATGAGGTATATGCCAGGGTACGTGGAGTTGACATACCAATGCAGTACTATGCCCGCGTCAACCCCGACGAAGCAGGAAGTGAAGTTGAATCAGAACCAGAGAAGGTACTTTCACGTGTTACAAGTGAAGACTTCAAGAAGATCAAAGACTCTGTGCTTGACTCTGTCAAGCGAGTTTGCTACAATCTTTCATCAGAAATCAGAGACAGATTCCCTCCAGAGGAACTTCTCGAAGCAATGTCAATTGTTTTTCCACAATATTGGTCTCTAAACTATCCGACTGATTTTCGAAGAAGGATGACGACTCTGATTCAGCATTTTTGCAAACCTAAAGTAATCAATGGAATCACTACAAATGGAATTTTAGATGAATCTCGACTGAGAGATCAATCATATTCTTTTGCAAACATAATGAGGGAACAATATGCTCTTATGGAGAACCCAAATGAAGAGGGAGCGGTAACAAAGCTTTGGAAAAACCTTGGTGAGAGCAATCAGTTGAGAGAGGCAATACCAGAATATTTCAAGCTTACCGATTTATGTTTGACAATGATATTGGGTTCAGTGGAGGATGAGAGAGTTTTCAGTACTTTGGGCTTCCTGAAGTCAAAGGTTAGAAACAAATTAGACAAAAATTTGGATAATTATCTGAGGCTCTATAATTCTAGGTATAAGGTAGAAAATTTCCCTTATGACAGGGCTGTCAGCATTTGGAGAAAACGATGTCAAAGAAGAGGGATTGCCAACATTTCAAACCCAAGTGGCAGTGGTAGTGGTGGTGGCAATGGTAGTGGCAGTGGTTCATATCCTGATATTGGAAGCAATGAAGATGATGTTGACTTTGGCATGCATAGTGAGTCTGACGCTGACAGTGAATCTGAAGAAAACACAACGAACAATCAAATGTTGTATGCAATAAATGAGGAGGATTCTGATGATAGTGATGCTGAGCCGGTCCAGGCGGAATGGCAACTATAGCAGCTTCTCAACCTCAAGTTCTAACTTCTGTGAGTCAAGTAGTAGGCTAGAAGTAGTAGCTCTGATCTAAGACTCTATCTACTAATTTATTATGTTTGTAGAAGTCAATTTATAGCCTTCATTCACAGTTTCACTGTCCTTTTATAGATGCTTAAATGTTTTTTTTTAACATGTTGATAATACAAACTTACATGTTGAGATTTTCATTGATTGTATTTTTGTAACATGTTGAGATTTTCATTGATTCTAGTTTCTTTAAGAAATTGTAACATAATGCATTTAACAGAATAAGCTCTATTTAAAAAAAATTGTATTATAATTTATAATTATAAATCAGCCTGTAACATAATACATTTAACAATTGTCAATTACAAACAATTACAACCCTTTGCAAATGACTCAACGTCAAATTGAAATGACCCTGAATTCCCTTTTGCAGATATAAGGGAGCAACAATAGCTGTAGGTCGGTTTGTAATTGTATATATAATCAGATTATTACTACATAATACATTATGTGTGTACAATCACATTGCCAATTGTACAATTTTTTCTAGTAGGGAAATTTTTTCCATCTGCTGTGTAGTAATAGTATGCCAGTGCCTGGCTGCCCAACTATCCTGATATGCTGGCTCTTGATTCCTGTAACAATTAACATTAAACAAAGTTGAAATTAAATCCAAAATTTGAAATTAAAGAGAAACAAGTAACAAAATGATTATAGTACTATCACTTACTGAGTTGCTACTTCTTAGTGCTATCAGCTATGAGTCATGACTGCCAATGACAGCAACAGTAACAGCTTGAGTTTCAGAAGATGACCCAGCTTCTAAGAATTTCTTTAGGGCGCTCCATTCTGCATCATTTGGTGGCTCCATTTGTTTGAGGTTGTAGCTAAATAGTTGTAACCTCGTCAACAATAAATACTTCTGAGAGATATTTTTAAATGAATCGAGGAATTTATCTACAACTTCATTCATTGTTGACAGTGGTTTGATGCAACTTGCAATTCCTTCTGGAGTGGTATCCTCAGGCAAGTTGCCTAAATCATGATTCATGCTCTCCTGCAACCTTTTCATGTAATTTTCATTTCCAATGAATCTGGCATTTGAGTCAGCTGGATTTGGTAATCCAGCATTCAGCAAGTTCAGTATGATGTTATTCATCTTCTTCAATTCTTTGGAAACAGATTTGAGAGCTTCACCCATTTCCGTTAGTTGTTCACAATGGTGACCGACATCAATGGTCATTACAGAGGCATCCAAGCGGCTGTTTATTCCATGCTTTGCCAAATCCCTATCACTGGATATCTTTACTTTACTCAAAATTTGGTCAGAAACATTTTTTAAGGATTTGGTGAAGATTTGTCTTTTACCCAAAAAATCACTTTTTACATTTTCAAAGAGAAGTCTGATATTGCTATTTAAATCAAGCCATTCAAACAAACTATCAGTGTTCTTCATTATTTTGTCCCAATTTTCTTGTTTGATAAGCTTAACCATGTTTATTATAGTATCCTTCACATGATGGTCTTCGGAAGAGGTCGCTCTATTTTCTGCCATTACATTCTCCATCTTTTTCTTCATTTGAGACAACTCTTTTTCACTCTTTTTATGTATTTCCTCTACTTGCCCTTGCAAATTAGTTGCTCTCTTCCTCTCATCCTCCAATTTCTTCTTCAAATCTTGGATTGTATTTGCAGCAGTTACCTCTTTTTTCTTCTCATCCCCGAGTTCCCTTTTCAAATCATGGATTGCCTTTGCAGTGGACTCCTCCTTTTTCTTCGCATTGTCCAATTCCTTCTTCAAATCATGGAGTCTTTGAGTAGAGTCAGTAGACTCCTCTTTCTTCGTGTTCTCCAATTCCTTTCTCAAATTGAAGATTTTCTTTGCAGCTGACTCTTCTTTTTTCTTTGCATTCTCCAATTCCCTCCTCATTTGGTGGATTATGTTAGTGTTTGCAGTAGCACTAGACTTTGTTTTCTTCACATTCTCCAATTCCTTCTCCAAATTACTGATAGTTTTTGCAGTTGACTCCTCTTTTTGTTTCATGTTCTCCAATTGCTTATTCAAATTGTTGATTGTTTTTGCACTAGACTCCTCTTTTTTCTTCTCATTCCCCAATTCCTTTTGCAAATTAAAAATCATATTTGCCCTAGACATCGACTGTTTCTTTTCATTCTCCAATTCAGTCTTCAAAATATTATTTCCCTTGACAGCATAGTCCAGGTCAGTTTTCAATTTATTGTTGACCTGTGCACTACTCTCTAAAGACTTGAACAACTGTGCACTAGAGGCTTGTTCATCCTGAAGTCTTTTTTGGCACTCATCCAATTCTTTAGTCAATTTTTCCACTTGTTCATTCATCTTTTCTTGTTGGACAATTGCCTCTGTAGGAGAAGATTTCTTTATCCTATTTTGCAAATCTTTGAACCTATTGTCTGCTACTTTCTCCTTCGCCTTCACATTATCAAGGTCTGCCTGTAACTTTTCTATTTGCTTTGTAAGCCTTTTGTTTTCCCTCTCCGCTTTCAGAAGTGTAGAGTAGACCATTTTGTTGCTCTCTTTAGATATATTGATTTTGTCAATATTTTTCACTTTTGACAAATCCATTTGAAGACTGGTAACTTGTATATCGTTAGGATTTATTACATTTTGTGGTGGAATATTATCTCTACCCAGGGGCATAACAGCCATGAAGTTCATCATTTCATTGTTTGGATCATATGTTGAAAATATTCTGTTAGTAGATCCCTGACATTTAGCAACTGCATCACTTTTCAAAGTCTTCATAATTTGCCTATTTCTTTCGCTTGTCTGTTCAAACTTTGATGTAAATTCATTCAAACTAAAATCTGGGTTTGCTGACAGAATTGAGTGTTTGAAAGGTGAATTATCAGTTGTATCCTTGTGTGCTCCTCCAACTCCAGTTGAACTTACTCCACCTACAATTGTATTTTGAGGATTGCCAACAGACTGAAGATGGCCCATTCCAAATCCTGGCGTTTTAGGACTATTTTCTGGGTTTTGTACAGAAGCTACTGGTGCATACATTGGTGAAGTAACCGCTGACATTGTTGGTAGTGTAATTGTCATAACTTTTTGCTTTTTTGCACAAGGTTCATCCATGCTAGTGCCAGTGCCAATGCCAGTGCCAGTGGGATCAACTACAACTGGATTCGAAGATTTAACAAATAATGTTTTGGGATGACCTTCAGAAGCAGAGACATAATGTTTTTTGCCCTTTCTAGATGAATCATCTTCATTGTCAGAGAGTCCAATGATTGGTTTACATCCTCTTTTGGGTGGCTCTGGTATTGGAAGTGGATTCCAAATCCCTTCACCACTTGCACCAATGGGCCCTAGACCTGCATAACCCATTTTTTGTATCATAGTTGCCCCTCTACCATACGTTTGTTTAATAGAATCACTCATTTGAAGTGTAACAATATCTCTGCCCCTGGTTGACCCGGAATCCTGAATACCTTGAATGTCAGCATCAGACTGGAGGTCCTTCTGCCTTTCATTATCACCGTCACTGCCAAAATCATATAGTACAGTTGGATGCTCTTTATTCCAATAATTGCTGAAAATTTCATCCTCCTCAATTTCATCAAAAATAACTGATGTCTTTGGTTCACCCAAATTTTGCCTCATTTTCCAGAAATCAGTCATCTTGGGTTGACACCACATTTCAGCTTTGCATGCCTCTTTAATTTCTTTAGGTATAGACCTCGTAGAAGGTTGAGATGCTTTCTTGTAGAAATTTAAGTATGTCAGAGGCTCTGATTTGTGCAATGTCATAATTTGGGATGACAATTCTTGCATTGAAATATTATTCTCTGTTGCATGTTTCTCCATCTCTTTCTTAACCTCATCCCATGAATCCTTGTTTTTAAACTTTTCTATCAATGGCATCTCCTGATGTTGATATTTGCTCGCAGAGTTCCCATTGGCAATAAGTCTCGTTTGTATTATGTTCAGTGGATCATAATTCCAGTGACTGACAAAATCAAAGCCAAAAAAAGTTACCAATTCATTTGCCAGTTTGAAAGCCTTTCTCTCAAATGTGAGGCCTCCAATTGCGAAAGGCAAGGAAGGAAATATCATTTTCTTTTGTTGTCCACTGAAAAGTTCATCTGCGCTCTCCATCTGCCGTACATATTCCAGTGTAAAAACCCTTTCTGTAACATGCATTGGAAGTTTGCAGGGTTCAACCGCTGAACCGTAAAACCTTAAGAGAGTGTACTCTTCCATAAAGAACCAGTCAGCCAATTGAATCTGACTTCCCAGTTGAATGCAATCTTTACAAGACACAGGAAATCTAGGCATCGAAGTGCCTATGATTTTTTGGTAAATAGGTGCCAAAAAGAAGTCTACAAAATGGTTGTAGTTTTTATTTGCAGCAGTCATCCTCATCTTATGTGTCCACTCATATACTGGACTTGGAGTCTCTGATTTCTTCTGGGTTCTCTCATCAAACTTATAGACCTCAATACCAAGCTTGTTGTTCTCTGTCTCAAATATTGGGCGATGCTTTGCTAAAAGAAGGTAGCACAAGTAACTTGTGAACCTAAATGTCTTGGTCTTGCCTGTAGTTGTACTTTGTTTAATCATCAGTAATTGTTGTTGCATAGATTCAACAATGTGCTAAACAAAATTATATCTTACATCTACCTGCTCAACTGACTGCCCTCGACAATGGATATTATAAATCATTTCAAGAACACTGGCCCCCACTTCCTTGTTACTGTCCAATCCCAGACAAAATGATAACAAAGAAATAGTATTCTGAACCCATGGCACAAAAATATCATACTGATAAGGAGGCTTATGGTCTTTGTCCAGTGTAACACTAGTAGTGGACTCTGAGGGTATTAAACCCTTAATATATGAATCTTGAAAAGATCTTTCCAGCTTGTCATAAGCCTGAGCTAGTTTATCCAAGTCAATGCGCTCCTTAGAGCTTTCTGTTCTAAACCCTAACCCTAGGTCTAACAGAGTCAGAAATTCACTCTCAGTTATTGATAAAATTTCCTCCTGAGTGTTTTGGTTTACAATTGCCTTTCTATTTTCATCATAATTCTGAGCGCATAGCATTACAATTTCAGGGCAAGGGAATACTTCGGGTATAGCGAGGTTTGCTAATCCAGTAACCACAGCAGCTAGTTTATTTGTATATGCCCCAATACTGCTGTTATATTTGTAATAAATTCTCCCCTTCTGTGGATCTTTCCACTTACTAAACAATGAATGTCTAATTGCCATGATTTCAGAATCTCCATGGATAACAGGATCAAAAATATCATGACACTCATCGGTGAAACCTGGGGTTTGTAGCACTCGTCTGAGTTCTATAATGGTGTTCTTTTCCTTTATGGGTGCACTCGTTTGGGAGGTTTTTGACTTTGTTTTGCCCATGCCTGGCGCTACTGGTTATTAGACTTCAGGCCCTACTCAAAATAATTTTAAAGTGCAAACCTAAGACAATTAAAATCAAGATTTCTATTGCTGCAAATTGCAATGGAATTTTTTTGAAAAAAATTAAATACCTGGAATTGAGATTGGATAATTGGTGTTGTCGGCTGATAACAAAGTTTCACAGTGTCACACTTTCAGACTTCAGTCTTCAGAAATCAGAACACAAAATGGAATTCTGCCAGTCTTTGAAAATTTAAAATTTGAAAACCCTATGGCTATTGTATCGGACTCTCGTAAATACTTGAAGTTATAGTTAAAACGAAAGTAATAAGTAATTAATGGTTTTAACTTTAATGTACAATGTACATCTAACAGTAATAAATTGTCAAGACTCAATAATGTACATAAGTTACACGTGTCACGATTCTGAATGAATATTGGCAGATGGGAAAGCATTCCCCAAATCGGCCCGAAATTCATCTTGGGCCGTCGATCTATAGACTATCAAATGTTTATTAAATTTATTATTATTATTATTATATTTTATTATTTAATATTATAAATAATATTAAATAATACAATATAATAATAATAATCATAACCTATAATATAATATAATATAATTATAATTTATAAGCATATAATATAATATAATATAATATTAAATAATATTAAATAATACAACATAATAATAATAATAATCATAACCTATAATATAATTATTATTATTATTATTATATTGTATTATTTAATATTATTTATATGTAATATATTATTACATATAAATAATATTAAATAATATAATATAATAATAATTATTACATAAATAATATTAAATAATATAATATAATAATAACATTATTATTATTATATTATATTACATAAATAATATAATATATTAAATAATACATAAATAATATAATATAATAATAATAATAATAATAATCATAAGTTCATAACCATATAATATAATATAATATAATACAATCTGAAGACTGATAGATCGACGGCCCGGGATGAATTTCGGGCCGATTTGGGGAATCTTTTCCCATCTGCCCAGATTCATCCGGAATCGTGACACGTGTCACGATTCCGGATGAAACTGGGCAGATGGGAAAAGATTCCCCAAATCGGCCCGAAATTCATCCCGGGCCGTCGATGACTCAGACTCGATGGTCATTATTATTATTATTATTAATTATTATTATATTATATAAATATTATATGGTTATAATTATATTATATTATATGGTTATGATTATATCAATGTATCATATGGTTGTAATTATATTATATTATATTATAGTATAAATAATTATATCATATGTTCTATTATTTTTAATTAAATTATTAAATTATTATTGTTTTTAAATATTTTTAATTTTTTTTAATGTAACTGCATTGGTTTATATTTTATATTTTAATAATGTATTTTTTATAAATTATAATATGTTTTTTTGGCATTCAATTAAAAATAATATTACTTATATTATGTAATCATTTAAGATTTATTATTATTATAAAAATAATATTATTTTTATTTATAATTATTTATTATATAATAGAACATATAATATAATTATTTATACTATAATATAATTATAGCCATATGATATAATCATAACCATATAATTATTAATAAAATATAAATATAACCATGTAACAGTAATACAATCTGATAGATCGACGACCCGTCACCAGATTTATTATTATTATAAAAATAATATTATTTTTATTTATAATTATTTATTATATAATAGAACATATAATATAATTATTTATACTATAATATAATTATAGCCATATGATATAATCATAGCCATATAATTATTAATAAAATATAAATATAACCATGTAACAGTAATACAATCTGATAGATCGATGGCCCGGGATGAATTTCGGGCCGATTTGGGGAATCTTTTCCCATCTGCCCAGATTAAACAATTTTTCAGTTTACCACTGAAGATTAGCCAAGACCATTATTATTCATTTTCCTACAAAACAAGTAATTCACCTCTGAAATTATTAATTCATTTTTGGCAAGGGAAAAAATAGCCATCATTTATATATCCGTCAGTGAAAAAAAACATTAATTCGCCACATTTAAAATGATTTTTGCTAGGGCAAGAAAAAAATCGCCAACATATAATATTTTATTTCCCTATATGGAACAAAAAAATCGCCCTCGATATTAAAATTTTCCTGCCCACAAGATGTTGGATTCGCCAGCATTTTAGGCTTTTTTTTCGGGAGGGGTTTCTTAAAGTTATCCCTGGAATCAATTACAAACACGTAACAAGCCATTCCGAGCTTAGAAATCAATGAATCATGTAAGAAGCCATTCTGAGCTTACAAATCACTGAATCAGTTAACTATTCAATGAGAATCAGCTACAATCATGAAACAAGCCATTCAGAGCTTACAAATCACTGAATCTATGAACCGTTCAATAGAATCAGTTACAATCACGTACAAGCCATTCTGAGCTTAAAAATCACCGAATTGGTCATCCATTCGATGAGAATCAATTACAATCACGTAACAAGCCATTTAGAGCTTACAAATCATCGAATCGGTTAATCGTTTGATGAGAATTAGCTAGAATCACATAACAAGCCATTCTGAGCTTACAAATAAATGAATCGGTGAACCATTCGATGAGAATCAACTACAATCACGTAACAAGCCAATTTGAGCTTACAAAACACCAAATCGATCAACCGTTCGATGAGAATTAGCTACAATCACATAACAAGCTATTCTGAGCTTACAAATCACTGAAGTGGTCAACCATTCAATGAGAATTAGTTACAATCACGTAAAAAGCTATTTTGAGCTTACAAATCATCGAATCGGTCAACCGTTCAATGAGAATCAGCTACAATCATGTAACAAGCTATTTTGAGCTTACAAATCACCTAATCAGTCAATAGTTTGATGAGAATCAGCTACAATCACGTAACAAGCCATTATGAGCTTAGAAATCACCGAATCAGTCAACCGTTCGATGAGAATCAACTACAATTACGTAACAAGTCATTTTGAGCTTACAAATCACCGAATGGGTCAACTATTTGATGAGAATCAAGTAAAATTACATAACAAGCCATTCTGAGCTTAGAAATCACTGACTCGATCAACCATTTGATGAGAATCAACTACAATCACGCAACAAGCCATTCTGAGTTTACAAATCACCAAATTGGGCTACCGTTTGATGAGAATCAACAAAAATCACGTAAAAAGCCATTTTGAGTTTACAAATCGCCAAATCGGTCAACTGTTCGATGAGAATCAGCTACAATCTGAGCTTACAAATAGGCGAATCGGTCAACCGTTCGATGAGAATGAATTGCAATCATGTGAAAAGCCATTCTAAGCTTACAAATCATGGAATCGGTCAACCATTCAATGAGAATCAATTAGATACACATAACAATCCCTTTTGAGGTTACAAATCATTGAATCAGTAAACCATTCGATGAGAATCAATTAAAACACGTAACAAGCCATTTTGAAATTAGAAATCACTGAATTGGTCAACTGTTCGATGAGAAATAGCTATAATCATGTAACAAGCTATTATGCGCTTATAAATTACCGAATCGGTCAATCATTCAATAATAATGAATTACAATCATGTAACAAGCCATTCTGAGCTTACTTATAATTCAATCGGTCAACCGTTCGATGAGAATAAGCTACAATCACATAAGAAGCCATTCTGAGGTTACAAATCATCAAATAGGTGAACCGTTCGATAAAAATTAGCTACAAACACGTAACAAGCCATTCTAAGCTTAAAAACACATAACAAGCCGTTTTGAGCTTACAAACACGTAACAAGCTATTTTAAGCTAACAAATCACCGAATCAGTCAACGGTTTGATTACAATCAACTGCAATCCATTCTGAGTTTACAAATCACCAAATTGGTCAACCGTTCGATGAGAGTCAGCTACAATTGCGTAAGAAGCCATTTCAAGCTTACAAATCACATAATCGGTCAACCGTTCGATGAGAAACTGCTACAATCATGTAACAAGTCATTCTGAGCTTACAAATCATGGAATGGGTCAACCGTTCAATGAGAATGAATTACAATCACGTAACAAGCTATTTTGAGCGTACAAATCACAAAATTAGTCAATCATTCGATGAGACTGAACTACAATCACGTAATAAGCCATTCTGACCTTACAAATCACTGAATCATTCAACCATTTGATGAGAATCAACTACAATCATGTAACAAGCCATTCTGAGCTTACAAATCACTGAATCAATCAACTGTTCGATGAGAATCAGCTACAGCTACAATCACGTAACAAGCCATTATGAGATTACAAATCACTGAATCGGTTAACCGTTCAATGAGAATCAGCTACAATCACGTAACAAGCCATTCTGAGCTTACAAATCACCGAATCGGTGAACCATTCGATGAGAATTAACTACAATGAGCTAACAAGCCATTCTGGGCTTACAAATCATTGAATCTGTCAACCGTTCGATGAGACTCAGCTACAATCATGTAACAAGCCATTGTAAGCTTACAAATCATTAAATCGGTCAACCGTTCAATTAGAATCAATTACAATAACGTAACAAGCCTTTCTGAGCTTACATATCACTGAATCGATCAACCGTTCGATGAGAATCAGCTACAATCATGTAACAAGTCATTCTGAGCTTACAGATCACCTAATCGGTCAACAATTCGATGAGAATCAACTACAATAACGTAACAAGCCATTATGATATTAGAAATCATCAAATTAGTCAACCATTTGATGAGAATCAGCTACAATCACGTAACAAGCCATTCTGAGATTACAAATCACCGAATCGGGCAACCGTTCAATCAGAATCAGCAAAAATCACGTAAAAAGCCATTTTGAGTTTACAAATTGCCAAATCGGTTAACTGTTCAATAAGAATCAGCTACAATCATGTAACAAGCCATTCTGAGCTTATATATCAATGAATTAGTCAACCGTTCGAAGAGAATCATCTAAAATTACGTAATAATCCATTCTGACCTTACAAATCACCGAATTGGTCAACCGTTCGATGAGAATATGCTGCAATCATGTAACAAAAATTTTGAGCTTACAAATCATCGAATTAGTCAACCGTTCGATGAGAATCAGCTACAATCATGTAACAAGTCATTATGAGCTCATAAATCAATGAATCGGTCAACTGTTTGATTAGAATCAGCTACAATCACCTAACAAGCCATTCTAAGCTTAGAAATCATTGAATTGGTCAACCATTTGATGAGAATCAGCTACAATTATGTAACAAGAAATTTTGAGCTTACAAATCACCGAATCGGTCAACCGTTCGATGAGAATCAGCTACAATCACGTAACAAGTCATTTTGAGTTTAGAAATCACTGAATCGGTTAACTATTCGATGTGAATCAAGTATAATCACGTAACAAGCTAGTCTGAATTTATAAATCACCGAATCGGTCAACTGTTCGATGAGATTCAGCTACAATGACGTAATCCATTATGAACTTAGAAATCACTGAGTCGGTCAACCGTTCAATAAAAATTAGTTACAATCAACTACACAGCCATTTCGAGCTTACAAATCATCGAATTAGTCAACCGTTCGATGAGAATCAATTACAATCATGTAACAAGTGATTTTGAGCTTACAAATCACCAAATTGATCAAGCATTCGACAATAATCAATTAGAATCATGTAACAAGTCATTCTTAGCATACAAAACCCTGAATCGATCAATGATTCAATGAGAATTAGCTACAATCATGTAACAAGCCATTATGAGATTACAAATCATCGAATCGGTCAACTGTTTGATGAGAATCAGCTACAATCATGTAACAAGCCATTCTGAGCTTAGAAATCACTGAATCGGTCAACCGTTCGATGAGAATCAATTACAATCACGTAACAAGCCATTTTGAGCTTACAAATCAATCAATCAATCGTTCGATGAGAATTAGCTACAATCATGTAATAAGCCATTATAAGCTTACAAATCATCGAATCGGTCAACAATTCGATGGGAATCAATTACAATCATGTAACAAGCCATAATGAGTTTACAAATCATCGAATTGGTCAATCGTTTGATTGGAATCAGCTACAATCATATAACAAGCCATTCTAAGCTTAGAAATCACTGAATCGGTCAACCGTTCGATGATAATGAATTACAATCACGTAACAAGCCATTATGAACTTACAAATCATTGAATTGGTCAATCATTTGATTAGAATCAGCTACAATCATGTAACAAGCCATTTTGAAAAAAGAATCATTCAATCGGTCAACCGTTCAATGAGAATCATTTCAATCATGTAACAAGTCATTCTGAGCTAACAAATCATAGAATTGGTCAACTGTTCAATTAAAATCAATTACAATCACGTAACAAGTCGTTCTGAGCTTACACATCACCGAATCGATCAACCTTTCGATGAGAATTAGCTACAATCACATAACAGGACATTCTAAACTTACAAATCACCGAATCAGTCAACCATTCAATGAGAATCAGCTACAACACGTAACAATCCATTCTGAGTTTACAAATCACTGAATCAGTCAACCGTTCAATGAGAATCAATTACAAACATGTAGCAAGCCATTCTGAGCTTACAAATCACTGAATCAATTAACCGTTCAATGAGACTCAGCAACAATAATGTAACAAGTCATTCTAAGCTTACAAATCATCGAATCGGTCAATCATTCAATGAAATCAGCCACAATCGCATAACAAGCCATTTTATGCTTGCAAATCATCGAATCGGTCAACTGTTTGATGAGAATCAGCTACAATCACATAAGAAGCCATTCTGAGCTTACGAATAAGCAAATCAGTCAACCGTTTGATGAGAATCAATTACAATCACATAACAAGCCATTCTATGCCTACAAATCATCGAATCGATCAATCATTCGATCATAATCAGCTACAATCCCGTAACAAGCCATTCTGAGCTTACACATACCGAATTGGTCTACCGTTCGATGAGAATCAATTACAATCACGTAAGGAGCCATTATGAGATCGAATCTGTCAATAGTTCAATGAGAATCAGCTACAATGTAAAAAGCCATTTTGAAATTAGAAATCATTGAATCAGTCAACCGTTTGATGAGAATCAATTACAATCATGTAACAAGCCATTCTAATCTTACAAATCACCGAATCGGTCAACTGTTAGATGAGCATCAGCTACAATCATGTAACAAGCGATTCTGGGCTTACAATTCACTGAATCGGTCAACCGTTTGATGAGAATCAGCTACAATCACGTAACAAGCCACTCTGAGTTTACAAACCACCAACTCGGTCAACCGTTCGATGACAATCAATTACAATCACGTAACAAGTCATTTTAAGCTGACAAATAGTTGAATTGGTCAATCGTTCGAAGAGAATAAGCTACAATCACGTAAGAAGCCATTCTGAGCTTACAAATAAGCAAATCGATCAACTGTTCGATAAGAATCAATTACACTCATGTAAAAAGCCATTATGAGCTTACAAATCATCGAATCGATCAATCGTTCCGTGAGAATCAATTACAAACATGTAACAAGCCATTCTGAGCTTATAAATCATGGAATCGGTCAACCGTTAGATGAGAATCAGCTACAACTACAATCACCTAACAAGCCATTCTGAGCTTCATTATCAGCGAATCGGTCAACCGTTCAATAAGAATCTGCTACAATCACATAAAAAGCTATTCCGAGCTTACAAATCATCGACTCAGTTAACCGTTCAATGAGAATTAGCTACAATCACGTAACAAGCCATTTTGAGCTTACAATCATTCAATCAGTGAACTGTTCGATGAGAATCAGCTATAATCATGTAACAAGCCATTCTGAGCTTACAAATCACATAATTGGTCAACTGCTCGATGAGAATCAGCTACAATCATGTAACAAGCTATTCTGAGCTTAAAAATCACTGAATCGGTCAACCTTCGATGAGAATCAGCTACAATTATGCAACAAGCCATTCTAAGCTTACAAATCAACAAATCCATCAACCGTTCGATGAGAATCAGGTACAATTACGTAACAAGCCCTTTTCAGCTTACAAATCACCGAAACAATCAACCGCTTGATGAGAATTAGCTACAAGCATGTAACAAGCCATTCTAAGCATAAAAATCATCGAATCAGGCAACTGTTTGATGAGAATCAGCTACAATCATGTAACAAGCCACTCTGAGCTTACAAATCACCGAATCGGTCAACTGTTCGATGAGAATCAATTAAAATCATGTAACAAGCCATTCTGAGCTTATAAATCACCGAACCGGTCAATCGTTCCAATAGAGTTAATTACAATCACGTAACAAGCAATTGTGAGCTTACAAATCACTGAAATGGTCAACTGTTTGATGAGAATCAGCTACAATAACGTAACAAGCTATTATAAGATTACAAATCACTGAATCAGTGAACCATTTAATGAGAATTAGCTACGATAATGTAACAAGCCATTTTGAGTTTACAAATCGCCAAATCAATCAACCGTTCGATGAGAATCAGCTAGAATCATGTAACAAGCTATTTTGAGCTTATAAATCAATGAATCAGTCGAATGTTTGATGAGAATCAGCTAAAATAATGTAACAAGTCATTTTGAGCTTACAAATCATCGAATTGTTCAACCGTTCGATGAGAATCACCTAATTTCATGTAACAAGAAATTTTGTGCTTACAAATCACCAAATTGGTCAACTGTTTGATGAGAATCAGCTACAATCATGTAACAAGCTATTATGAGCTTATAATTCAATGAATCGGTCAACCGTTCGATGAGAATCAGCTACAATCATGTAACAAGCCATTTTGAGTTTACAAATCACCAAATTGGTCAACTATTTGATGAGAATCAGCTGTAATCATGTAACAAGAATTTTTGAGCTTTCCAATCACCAAATTGGTCAACTATTTGATGAGAATCAACTACGATCACGTAATAATTCATTCTGAGCTTATAAATCACCGAATCGATCAACAGTTTTATGAGAATTAACTACAATCACGTAACAACCATTCTAAGCTTACAAATCACCAAATCGGTCAACCGTTCGATAACAATCAGCTACAATCACGTAACAAGCCATTCTGAGCTTACAAATCATTGAATCGGTCAACCGTTGAATGAAAATTAGCTAGAATCACGTAACAAGCTATTCTAAGCTTACAAATCATCGAATAAGTCAACCGTTTGATGAGAATCAATTACAATCACGTAACAAGCCATTATGAGCTTACAAATCACTGAATCGATCAACTGTTCGATGAAAATCAGCTACAATCACATAACAAGCCATTCTGAGCTTACAAATCATCGACTCAGT
The DNA here is from genome assembly GCA_027943335.1 of Chamaecyparis obtusa. Taxonomy (NCBI): domain Eukaryota; kingdom Viridiplantae; phylum Streptophyta; class Pinopsida; order Cupressales; family Cupressaceae; genus Chamaecyparis; species Chamaecyparis obtusa. The sequence goes on along the minus strand of BSBK01001399.1, from coordinate 1,521,194 downwards.
CAACCGTTTCATAAGAATCAGCTACAATCATATAACAAGCCATTCCAAGCTTAAAAATCACCCAATCGGTCTACCGTTCATTGAGAATCAGCTACAATCATGTTACAAGCCATTTTGAGCTTACAAATCACCGAATTAGCCAATCATTTGATGAGAATCAGCTAAAATCATGTAACAACCCATTCTGAGATTACAAATCATCGAATCGGTCTACCGTTCTATGAGAATCAACTACAATCACGTAAGAACTAATTGTAAGCTTACGAATCACTGAATCGGTCAACCGATCGATGAGAATCAATTACAATCACGTAACAATCTATTCTGAGCTTAGAAATCACCGAATCGATCAACCTTTCGATGAGAATCAATTACAATCATGTAACAAAGCATTCTAAGTTTACGAATCGGTCAACCATTCGATGAGAATCAGCTACAATCACGTAGCAAGCCATTTTGAGTTTACAAATCACCAAATCGGTCAACCATTCGATGAGAATCAACTTCAATCATGTAACAAGCCATTGTAAGCTTACAAATCACTGAATGGGTCACCCGTTCAATGAGAATTAGCTACTATCACGTAGCAAGCTATTCTAAGCTTATAAATCATTGAATTTGTCAATCGTTCGATGAGAATCATGTACAATCACATAACAAGCCATTTTAAGCTTACAGAATACTGAATTGGGCAACCGTTGAATTAGAATTAGCTACCATCACGTAACAAGCTAGTCTGAGCTTACAAATGACCAAATCGGTCAACCATTCGATGAAAATCAGCTAATATCACATAACAATACATTCTGAGCATACAAATGACTGAATCGGTCAACCGTTCGATTAGAATCAGCTACAATCACGTAACAAGCCATTCTGAACTTACAAATCAGGAAATCGGTCAACCGTTTGATAAGAATCAATTACAATCACGTACCAAGCCATTCTGAGTTAACAAATCATTGAATCGCTCTGCCATTTGATGAAAATCAATTACAACCACGTATTAAGCCATTTTGAACTTACAAATCACCAAATCGGTCAACAGTTCGATGAGAATCAGATACAATCACCTAACAAGCCATTTTGAGCTTAGAAAGCACTGAATCGGTCAACATTTTGATGAGAATTAGCTACAATCACATGACAAGCCATTCTGAGCTTACAAATCACCGACTCGGTCAACTATTTGATGAGAATTAGCTACAATCACGTAATAAGACATTTTGAAATTATAAATCACCAAATTGGTCAACATTTTGATGAAAGTCAGCTACAATCATGTAACAAGCCAATCTGAGCTTATAAATCACCAAATCAGTCAACCGTATGATGAGAATTAGCTACAATGACGTAATAAGTCATTCTGAGCTTACAGATAAATGAATCGGTCAACTGTTCGATAAGAATCAATTACAATCACGTAAAAAGTCATTTTGAGCTTACAAATCACTAAGTTGGTTAAGTGTTTAATGCGAATGAATTACAATCATGTTACAAGCCATTCTGAGCTTACAAATCACTGAATCGCTCAACCGTTCAATGGAAATCAGCTACAATCATGTAACAAGTCATTCTAAGCTTTCAAATCACCGAATCGGTCAACCTTTCGATGAGAATCAGCTAAAATCATGTAACAAGCCATTATGAGCTTACAAATCCCTGAATCGGTCAACCGTTCAATGAGAATCAACTACAATCAAGTAACAAGCCATTCTAAGCTTACAAATCACCGAATCGGTCAACTGTTCAATAAGAATCAATTACAATAATGTAACAAGCCATTCTGACCTGACAAATAACCGAATTGGTCAACCGTTCAATGAGAATTAATTACAATAATGTAACAAGCCATTCTGAGCTTACAAATCACCAAATCGGTCAACCGTTCGATGATAATCAATTACAATCTGGTAACAAACCATTCTTAGCTTACAAATCACCGAATCGGTCAACCTTTGTATAAGAATCAGCTACAATCATGTAACAAGCCATTTTGAGCTTACAAATCACCGAATCAGTCAACTGTTCGATGAGAATCAGCTAAAATCATGAATAGTAGGGCCACCCAGATAGATATATAGGCACCGGCGATAGTGTCAAAGATTCTATACGTAACATGGGTGGGGGGGGAATTCTAAGTTCCCGGGAGAACCGGACTGGGTTGAAAACCGGCTAGGCCCTCGCGGACCAGACAGCCCTATATTCTAATTGGACCGGACAGCCCTCCCTCTATTCTAATTTGACTGGACAGAGTTTAGGACAGCCGGCCCTAACTAGTTATACCCATATCTGTCAACTAGTTATACCCATATCTGTCCCGAACATGAATCACTCCAATCCAAGCCCAACCAGCCGCCATTCAAACAACGGACTTTATTTATCTCAGATCGGCACGCACCGGATTTGATTATGTAACAAGCCATTCTGAGATTAAAAATCACCGACACGATCAACTGTTCGATGAAAATCAGCTAATATCATGTAGCAAGCCATTCTGAGTATACAAATCAATGAATTGGTCAATCATTTGATGAGAATTAGCTACAATCACGTAACAACCCATTGTGAGCATACAAATCATTGAATTAGTTAATCGTTCGATGAGATTTAGCTACAATCACATAACAAGCCATTATGAGCATACAAATCACCGAATCGATCAACCATTCGATGACAATCAACTACAATAATGTAACAAGCCATTCTAAGCTTACAAATCATCGAATCAGTCAACTATTCAATGGGAATCAGCTACAATCACGTAATAAGCCATTCTAAGATGAAAAATCACTGAATCTATCAACCATTCAATAGGAATCAGTTACAATCACGTAACAAGCCATTATGAGCTTTAAAATCACCGAATCAGTCAACTGTTCGATGAGAATCAGCTACAATCACATAAGAAGTCATTCTGAGCTTAGAAATCATTGAATCGATCAACCGTTCGATGAGAATCAGCTACAATCATGTAACAAGCCATTCTGAGCTTAGAAATCACCAAATGAGTCAACTATTTCAGCTACAATCATGTAATCTATTATGAGCTTACAAATCACTGAATCGGTCAATCGTTCAATGAGAATTAATTACAATCATACACAGCCATTCTAAGCTTATAAATCATTGAATCAGTAAACCGTTCGATGAGAATCAATTACAATCATGTAACAAGCGATTGTGAGCGTACAAATCACTGAATCGGTCAACCATTCGATGAGAATCAATTACAATCACGTAACAAGCCATTCTGAGCTTACAAATCATCAAATCAATCAATCATTCGATGAGAATTAGCTACAATTATGTAACAAGCCATTCTGAGCTTACAAATCACCAAATTGGTCAACCATTCGATGAGAATCAATTACAATCACATAACAAGCCATTATGAGTTTACAAATCACCGAATCAGTCAATCGTTTGATTAGAATCAGCTACAATCATGAAACAAGCCATCCTAAGCTTAGAAATCACTAAATTGGTCAACTGTTTGATGAGAATCAATTACAATCACGTAACAAGCCATTATGACCTTATGAATCATCAAATCGGTCAATCATTTGATGAGAATCAGGTACAATCATGTAACAAGCCATTCTGAACTTAGAAATCACTGAATTACTCAACCGTTTGATGAGAATCAATTACAATCACATAATAAGCCATTCTGAGCTTACAAATCACTGACTTGGTCAATTGTTCGATGAAAATCAACTACAATCACGTCACAAGCCATTCTGAGCTAACAAATCATCGAATCGATCAACCATTCGATCAGAATCAATTACAATCATGTAACAAGCCATTGTGAGCATACAAATCATCAAATTTGTCAATTGTTCGATGAGAATCAGCTACAATCATGTCACAAGCCATTCTAAGCTTACAAATTGCTGAATCGGTCAACCGTTTGATGAGAATCAATTACAATCACGTAACAAGACATTGTGAGCTTACAAATCATTGAATCGGTCAATCGTTCAATGAGAATCAACATAATCAAGTAACAAGCTATTCTGAGCTTACAAATCACCGAATCGGTGAATCGTTGAATAAAAATTAGCTACAATCACGTAACAAGCTATTCTGAGCTTACAAATCACTGAATCGGTCAACCGTTCGATGAGAAGCAATTACAATCACAGAACAAGCCATTTTGAGCTTACAAATCACCGAATTAGTCAACCATTTGATTAGAATGAATTACAATCACGTAACAAGCCATTCTGAGGTTACAAATCAGCAAATCGGTCAATTGTTCAATGAGAATCAGCTACAATCATGTAACAAGCCATTCTGAACTTACAAATCATTGAATCGGTCAACTGTTTGATGAGAATCAGCTACAATCATGTAACAAGCCATTCAAAGCTTAAAAATCATGAAATTGGTAAACTGTTCAATGAGAATTAGCTACAATCACGTATCAAGCCATTAAGAAATTACAAATGCCCGAATCGGTCAATCGTTCAATGATAATCAGCTACAATCACATAACAAGTCATTCTATGCTTATAAATCACCTAATCAGTCAATCATTTGATGAGAATTACCTATGATCACGTAACAAGCCATTCTGAGCTTACAAATCACTGAATCAGTTAGCCGTTCGATGAGAATCAGCTATGATCACGTAACAAGTCATTCTGAGCTTACAAATTAGTAAAGCAGTCAACTGCTCGATGAGAATCAATTACAATCATGTAACACATCATTCTAAGTTTACAAATCACTGAATCGGTCAACCCTTCAATGAGAATCACCTACAATCACGTAACAAGCCATTCTGAGCTTACAAATCACTGAATCGGTGAACAGTTCGATTAGAATCAACTACAATAATGTAACAAGTCATTCTAAGCTTACAAATCACCAAATCGGTCAACTATTCGATGAGGATCAGTTACAATCATATAACAAGCCATTTTGAGCTTACAAATCACCGAATCGGTGAACCATTCCATAAGTATAATGATTCTTGTTAGAAGATCTTTACCCTATTAGGAGTAGCTCTACAATAGATGAAGTACAGTAGACCTAGTTAAGGGTCAGACCCTGTTAGGAGTCTTTTACAATTTCCTTGTTAGGGGAGAGGAGGGACTATCTGAGAGCTCACTACTCAAAGGGGCAACCTTTTGAATAAAAGATACACACTATATCTAGATCTTGGTGAACTGTGCTTTGACCTGTTGTCTGGATCCTTTCCAATCGGTCAATTGTTCAATGAGAATTAGATACAATCACGTAACAACCCATTCTGAGCTTAAAAATAACCGAATCGGTCAACTGTTCGATGAGAATTACCTATAATCATGTAACAAGCAATTTTGAGCTTACAAATCATCGAATCAGTCAACCGTTCAATGAGAATCAGCTAAAATCATGTAACAAGGCATTTTGAGCTTAAAAATCACCGAATCGATCAACCGTTCAATGAAAATCAAGTACAATCACTTAACAAGCCATTCTAAGCTTACAAATCACTAAATCGGTCAACGGTTCAATGAGAATCAGCTGCAATCAGGTAACAAGCCATTTTGAGCTTACAAACCACCGAATTGGCCAGCGGTACAATGAGAATCAACTAAAATGATTTAACAAGCCATTATGAGCTTACAAATCACCGAATCGGTCAACCGTTCGATGAGAATTAGCTACAATGATGTAACAAGCAATTCTGAGCTTACAAATCAATGAATCGGTTAATCATTCAATGAGAATCAGCTACAATCATGTAAGAAGCCATTTTGAGCTTATTAATCACTGAATTGGTCAACCGTTCAATGAGAATAAATTACAATCATGTAAAAAGTAATTTTGAGATTATAAATTACTGAATCAATCAACCATTCGATGAGAATCAATTAGAAACACGTAACAAGCCATTCTGAGCTTACAAATTATGGAATATGTCAACCGTTTGATGAGAATCAATTAAAATATGTAAAAAGCCATTCTGAGATTACAAATAATCGAATCGGTCAACGGTTCGATGAGAAACAACTACAATCATGTAAAAAGCTATTATAAGCTTACAAATCACCGAATCGGTCAATCATTCGATAAGAATGAATTACAAACACGCAACAAGCCATTCTAAGCTTACTTATCACCGAATCGATCAACTGTTTGATGACAATCAGCTACAATCACGTAACAAGCCATTCTGAGCTTACAAATCACCGAATCAATCAACCGTTTCATGAGAATCAGTTACAATCATGTAACAAGCCATTCTGAGCTTACAAATCATCGTAACGGTCAACCGTTTGATGAGAATCACCTACGATAATGTAACAAGCCATTCTGAGCTTACAAATTATTGAATCAGTGAACCGTTCCATGAGAATCAGCTACAAACATGTAACAAGCCTTTCTGAGCTTACAAATCATCGAATCGATCAACCGTTCGATGAGAATCAACTACAATCATGTAACAAGCCATTTTGGGCTTACAAAATACTAAAACGGTCAACCGTTTGATGAGAATCAACTCTAATCACATAACAAGCCATTCTGAGCTTGCAAATCATCGAATCGGTCAACCACCCGATGAGAATCAGCTACAACTACAATCATGTAACAAGCCATTATGAGCTTACAAATCACTGAATCGGTCAACTGTTTGATGAGAAGTAGGTACAATCATGTAACAAGCCATTCTGAGCTTTCAGATCACTGAATTGGTCAATTGTTTAATGAGAATCAGCTACAATCACGTAACAAGCCCTTCTGAGCTTACAAATCAGTGAATCAGTGAACCATTCGATGAGATTCATCTAAAATCACTTAACAACCAATTTTGAGTTTAAAAATCATCGAATCAGTGAACCATTTGATGACAATCAACTACAATCACGTAACAAGCTATTCTGAGCTTACAAATGATCGAATCGGTCAACCGTTCGATGAGAATCAGGTACAATCATGTAACAAGCCATTTTGAGCTTACAAATCACCAAATCGATCAACCATTCGATGAGAATCAGCTACAATCTCGTAACAAGCCATTTTGAGCTTAAAAATCACCGAAGCAGTCAATCATTTGATGAGAATCAATTACAATCATGTAACACACCATTCTGAGCTTACAAATCACCAAATCGATCAACCGTTCAATGAGAATTAGTTACAATCATGTAACAAGCCATTTCGAGCTTACAAATAATTGAAACAGTCAACGATTTGGTGAGAATCAACTACAATCACATAACAAGCCATTCTGAGCTTAAAAATCACCGAATTGGTCAACCGTTTGATGAGAATCAACAATAATCACATAACAAATTATTTTGAGCTTACAAATCACCGAATCGATGAACCGTTCGATGAGAATCAGCTACAATCACGTCACAAGCCATTTTGAGCTTACAAATGACTAAGTCGGTGAACCGTTCGATGAGAATCAGCTACAAATACGTAACAAGCCATTCTGAGTTACAAATCACCGAATCGGTGAACCATCCTATGAGAATCAATTACAATCACGTAACAAGCCATTTTGAGCTTACAAATCACTAAATTGGTCAACTGTTCGATGAGAATCAATTACAATTATATAACAAGCCATTTAGAGGTTACAAATCACCGATTCAGTCAACCGTTGTATGAGGATCAGCTAAATCACGTAACAAGCCATTATGAGCTTACAAATCACCAAATCATTCAACCGTTCGCTGAGAATCAGCTAGAATCACATAACCAGCCATTCTGAGGTTACAAATAACTAAATCAGTCAACCGTTTGATGAGAATCAACTACAATCACGTAACAAGCCATTTTGAGCTTACAAATCACCGAATCAGTTAATTGTTCGATGAGAATAAGCTACAATCATGTAAGAAGCCATTCTGAGCTTACAAATCACCAAATCGATCAACCGTTTGATAAGAATCAGCCACAATAACGTAACAAGCTATTCTGTGCTTAGTAATCTCTGAATCGGTCAATCGATCGATGAGAGTCAATTACAATCACGTGATAAGCTATTTTGAGCTTACAAATCACCGAATTAGCTACAAACATGTAACAAGACATTTTGAGCTTTAAAATTACCGAATCGATGAACTGTTCCATGACAATCAGTTGTAATCACATAAAAAGCTATTTTGAGATTATAAATTACCGAATTCATCAACCATTCGATGAGAATCAATTACAATCATGTAACATGTTGTTTAGAGCTTACAAATCACTGAATCGGTCAACCGTTAGATGAGAGTCAGCTACAATCATGTAACAAGTCATTCTGAGCTTACAAACCACCAAATTGGTCAACCATTCCATGAGAATCAGTTACAATAACGTAGCAATTCATTCTGAGCTTAAAAATCACTAAATTGGTCAATGGTTTGATGAGTATCAACTACAATCATGTAACCAGCCATTCTGAACTTACAAATCACTGAAGCGGTCAATCATTCGATGAGAATCAATTACAATCATGTAACACGCCATTCTGAGCTTACAAATCAGTGAATCAGTCAAGGGTTCGATTAGAAACAACTACAATCACGTAGCAAGCCATTCTGAACTTACAAATCACCAAATCGGTCAACGGTTCGATGAGAATCCACTAAAATGATGTAACAAGCCATTCTGAGCTTACAAATCACCAAATCGGTCAACTATTTGATGAGAATTAGCTACAATCATGTAACAAGTCATTCTGAGCTTACAAATCATCAAATTGGTCAATCATTCAAAGAGAATCAGCTACAATCACGTAACAAGCCATTTTGAGCTTACAAATCACTGAATCGATCAACCATTCAATGAGAATCAATTACAATTACGTAACAAGCCATTCTAAGCAATCATCGAATACATCAACGGTTCGATTACAATCAGCTACAATCATGTAACAAGCCATTCTGAGCTTACAAATCACTGAATTGGTCAACCATTGGATGAGAATAAGCTACAATCACATAACAAGCTATTTTGAGCTTACAAAACACCGAAATGGTCAACCGTTCAATCAGAATCAGCTAAAATCATGGAACCAGTCATTCTGAGCTTACAAATCACCAAATCTATGAACCATTCGATGAGAATCAGCTACAATTTCACATAACAACCCATTCTTATCTTACAATCACTGAATAGGTCAACCATTCGATGAGAATCATGTACAATCATGTGACAAGTAATTATGTGGTTACAAATTACTGAATCGGTCAACTATTCGATGAGATTCAGCTACAATGACGTAACAAGCCATTCTGAGCTTAAAAATCACTAAATCGGTCAACGAAAATGAGAATCAACTACAATCATGTAACAAGACATTCTGAGCTTACAAATCACTGAATCGGTCAACCATTCGATGAAAATCAGCTACAATCACGTAACAAGCCATTCTGAGCTTACAAATAACCAAACAATCAACCGTTCGATGAGAATCAGCTACAATCATGTAACAAGCCATTCTGAGAGTACAAATCACCGAATCGGTCAACCGTTCCATGAGAATCAACTATAATCACGTAACAAGCCATTCTGAGCTTACAAATCATCGAATTGATCAATCGTTCGATGAGAATCAATTACAATCACGTAAGAAGCTATTTTGAGCTTACAAATCAGCAAATCGGTCAACCGTTTGATGACATTTAGCTACAATCATGTAACAAGCTATTATGAGCTTACAAATCATCGAATCGGTCAACCATTCAATGAGAATCAATTACAATCACGTAAAAAGCAATTTTGATCTTAAAAATCACTGAATTAGTCAACCATTTTAAGAGAATCAATTATAATCATGTAACAAGCCAAATCGGTCAATCGTTGAATGAGAATCAATTACAATCACGTAACAAGCAATTCTGAGCCTACAAATCACTGAATCGGTCAACCACTTGATGAGAATCAATTACAATCACATAACAAGTCATTCTAAGTTTACAAAACACTGAATCGGTCAACCGTTCGATGAGAATCAGCTCCAATCATGTAACAAGCCATTCTGAGCTTACAAATCACTAAATCGGTCAATCGTTCGATAAGAATCAGCTACAACCATGTAACAACACATTCTAAGGTTTCAAATTATCGAATCGGGCAATCTTTCGATGATAATTAGCTACAATCACATAACAAGCCATTTTGAGCTTACAAATCACCGAATCAGTCAATAATTTTATGAGAATTAATTACAATCATGTAACAAGCCATTTTGAGCCTACAAAAGATCCAATCGCTGAATAGTTCAATAAGAATTAGCTACAATCACATAACAAGCCCTTCTAAGGTTACAAATCACCGAATCATTCATCCATTTGATGAGAATTAGCTACAATCACGTAACAAGTCATTCTCAGCTTATAAATCATCGAATCGGTCAACAGGTCGATGAGAATTAGCTACAATCACTCAATAAGCCATTCTGAGCTTACAAATCTCTGAATCGGTCAACTGTTCAATGAGAATCAACTACAATCAGGTAGCAAGCCATTCTAAGATTACAAATCATCGAATTGGTCAACTGTTCGATGATAATCAGCTATAATAATGTAGCAAGCCATTCTAAGCTTACAAATCATCGAATCGATCAACTGTTCAATGGGAATTAGCTACAATCACGTAATAAGCCATTCTGAGCTGACAAATCACTGAGTCTATCAACCATTCGATGGGAATCATCTACAATCACGTAACAAGCCATTCTGAGCTTTCAAATCATCGAATCGGTCAACTGTTTGATGAGAATCAGCTACAATAAGGTAACAAGCCATTTTGAACTCACAAATACCGAATCGGTCAACTGTTTGATGAGAATCAGTTACAATCACATAACAAGCCATTCTAAGCTTACAAATCATCGAATCGGTCAACTGTTCGATGAGAATCAGCTACAATCATGTAACAAGCCATTCTGAGTTTACTAATCACCGAATCGGTCAACCGTTCGATGAGAATTAGCTATAATCACTTAACAAGCTATTTTGAACTTACAAATCACCGAATCGGTCAACCATTCGATGAGAAATAGCTACTATCACGTAACAAGCCATTCTAAGCTTACAAATTATTGAATCGGTCAACCCTTTGATGAAAATCAGCTACTATCATGTAACAAGCCATTTTGAGTATACAAATCACCAAATTGGTCAACCATTTGATGAGAATCAATTACAGTCACTTAACAAGGCAGTCTAACCTTATAAATCATCGAATCGGTCAATCGTTCGATTAGAATCAGCAACAATCACGTAACAAACTTTTCTGAGGTTACAAATCACCAAATCGATCAACCGTTTGATCAGAATAAGCTACAATCATGTAACAAGCCATTATGAGATTACAAATCACTGAATCGGTCAACTATTTGATGAGAATCAATTAAAATCATGTAACAAGCCATTTTGAGCCTACAAATCACTGAATCATTCAACCGTTCAATGAGAATTAGCTACAATCACGTAAGAAGCCATTATGAGCTTGCAAATCACTGAATCGGTCAACTATTCGATGAGAATCAATTACAATGAAGTAACAAGCAATTCTGAGCTTACAAATCATCAAATTGGTCAATCGTTCAATGAGAATCATCTACAATCACATAACAAGCCATTCTAAGCTTAAAAATCACTGAATCGGTCAACCATTCGATGAGAATCAATTACAATCACATAAGAAGTCATTCTGAGCTTACAAATCTCTCAATCGATCAACTCTTCGATCAGAATCAGCTACAATCACTTAACAATCCAGTCTGAGCTGACAAATAGATGAATAGGTCAACTGTTCGATCAGAATCAGCTACAATCACGTAACAAGCTATTCTCAGCCTACAAATCATCGAATCGGTCAATTGTTCGATGAAAATTAGGTGCCATTTTGAATTATAAATCACTAAATCAGTCAATTGTTCAATGAGAATCAATTACAATCATGTAACAAGGCATTCTATGTTTACAAAGAATAGAATCGGTCAACCATTCAATGAGAATCAGCTACAATCACATAGCAAGCCATTCTAAGCTTACAAATCACAGAATCAGTCAACCGTTTAATCAGAATTAGCTATAATCACGTAAAAATGAATTTTGAGTTTACAAATCATTGAATTGGTCAACTATTCGATGAGAATCAGCTACAATCATGTAATTACCATTCTAAGCTTACAAATCACCGAATTGGTGAACCGTTCAGTGAGAATTAATTACAAACACGTAACAAGCCATTTTGAGATTACAAATCACCGAATCGATTAACCATTCGATGAAAATCAATTACAATGACGTAAAAAGCCATTCTAAGCTTACAAATCACCGAATCAGTCAACCGTTCAATCAAAATCAGCTACAATCACATAACAAGCCTTTTGAGCTTACAAATCACCGAATCAGTCAACCATTCGATGAGACTCAGCTACAATAAAGTAACAAGCCATTCTGAGATTACAAATCACCGAATCGGTCAACCGTTCGATGAGAATCAGTTACAATCATGTAACAAGCCATTCTAAGCTTACAAATCACCGAATCGGTCAACCGTTCTATGAGAATCAACTACAATCACGTAACAAATCACTTTGAGCATAAAAATCACTGAATCGGTCAATCATCTGATGAGAATCAGCTACAATCATGTAAGAAGCTATGTTGAACATACAAATCACCAAATCGGTCAACCGTTCGACATAATTAATTACAAACATGTAACAAGCCATTTTGAGCTTACAAATCACTGATTCGGTCAACCGTTTGATGAGAATCAGATACAATCACATAACAAGCCATTATGAGCATACAAATCACCAAATTGGTCAACCAACTGATGAGAATGAGTTACAATCACGTAACAAGCCATTATGAGTGTACAAATGATCGAATCAGTCAACCGTTCGATGGGAATCAATAACAATCACCTAACAAACCATTTTAAGTTTACAAATCACCGAATTGGTCAACCATCCATTGAGAATTGATGACAATCACGTAATAAGCCATTCTAAGCTTACAAATTACTGAATCGGTCAACCGTTTGATGAAAATCAGCTACTATAATGTAACAAGTCATTCTGAGCATACAAATCTCTAAATCGATCAATCATTTGACGAGAATCAGCTACAATCATGTAACAAGCCATTTTGAACTTACACATCACCTTATCGGTCAACCATTTGATGAGAATCAATTACAATCATGTAGCAAGCGATTCTGAGCTTACAAATGAAAGAATCGGTCAACCGTTCAATGACAATCAGCTACAATCACGTAACAAGCCAGTCTGAGCTGACAAATCATCTAATTGGTCAACCGTTTAATGAGAATCAGTTATAATCAAGTAACAAGCCATTCTGAGCTTATAAATCACCAAATTTTTCAACCATTCGATGGGAATCAGCTACAATCATGTAACAAGCTATTCTGAGCTTACAAATCATCGAATTAGTCAACTGTTTGATGAGAATTAACTACAATCAAGTAACAAGCCATTCTGACTTTACAAATCACCGAATCGGTCAATTGTTCGATGAGAATCAGAGCTATAATCACATAACAAGCCATTCTAAGCTTACAAATCACCGAATCGGTCAACCGTTTGATGAGAATTAAGTACAATCACGTAACAAGCTATTCTGAGCTTACAAATCACTGAATCGATCAAACATTTGATGAGAATCAACTACAATCATGTAACAAGCCATTCTAACCTTACAAATAACTAAATCGGTCAACCGTTCGATGAGAATCAATTACAATCACGTAACAAGCAATTTTGAGCTTGCAAATCACCAAATCGGTCAACCGTTCTATGAAAATCAATTACAATCATATAACAAGCCATTCTAAGCTTAAAAATCACAAAATCGATCAACCGTTCGATGAGAATAAGCTACAATAATGTAATAAGCCATTCTGAGCTTACAAATCATCGAATCGGTTAACCGTTTGATGAGAATCAACTACAATCATGTAACAAGCAATTCTGAGATTACAATTCACCGAATCGGTTAACCGTTCGATGAGAATCAATTACAATCATGTAACAAGCTATTATGAGCTTACAAATCATTGAATCGGTTAACCGTTTGATGAGAATTAGCTAAAATCATGTAACAAGCCATTCTGAGATTAAAATTCACTGAATCGCTCAATTGTTCAATGAGAATCATCTACAATCATGTAACAAGCCATTCTGACCTTACAAATCACTGAATCGGTCAACCATTTGATGAGAATAAGCTACAATCACGTAACAAGGCATTCTGAGCTTACAACTCAGGGAATCAGTCAACCGTTCGATGAGAATCAACTACAATCATGTAACAAGCCATTCTGAGCATACAAATCACCGAATCGGTCAACCGTTCAATGAGATTCAATTACAATAATGTAAGAAGATATTTTGAGCGTAAATATCATTGAATTGGTCAACCGTTCGATAAGAATCTGCTACAATCACGTAACAAGTCATTTTGAGCTTACAAATCACCGAATCAGTCAACTATTCGATGAGAATCAGCTACTATCATGTAACAAACCATTCTAATCTTAGAAATCACCGAATCGGTCGACCATTCTATGCCAATCATCTACAATCACATAGCAAGCCATTCTGAGGTTGCAAAACACTGAATCGGTCAACTGTTCGATGGGAATCAGCTACAATCATGTAACAAGCTATTCTGAGCTTACAAATCACTAAATTGGTCAACCTTTTTGATGAGAATCAGCTACAATCACATAACAAGGCATTCTGAGCTTACAAATCACCAAATCGGTCAACCGTTCGATGAGAATCAGTTACAATCACTTTATAAGATATTCTGAGATTACAAATCACCGAATCGTTCAATCATTCAATGAGAATCAGCTACAATCATGTAACAAGCCATTCTGAGCTTACAAATCACTAAATCGATCAACCATTCGATGAAAACCAACTACTATCACGTAACAAGCCATTTAGAGCTTACAATAATGTAACAAGCCATTTAGAGCTTACAAATCACTGAATTGGTCAACCCGTTTGATGAGAATCAGCTGCAATCATGTAAAAAGTCATTCTGAGCTTACAAATCTATGAATCATTCAATCGTTTGATGAGAATCAGCTACAATCATGTAACAAGCCATTTTGAGCTTTGAAATCACCGAATCGGTCAACTGTTCGATGAGAATCAATTACAATCATGTAAAAAGCTATTTTGAGCTTACAAATCACCGAATCGGTGAACTGTTCGATGAGAATCAACTAAAGTCACGTAACAAGCCATTCTGAGCTGACAAATCACCGAATCAATCAAAGGTTTGATGAGAATAAGCTACAATCATGTAACAAGTCATTCTCAGCTTACAAGTCACTGAATTAGTGAATTGTTCGAGGAGAATCAACTACAATCATGTAAGAAGCCATTCTGAGCTTATGAATCAGCGAATCAGTCAACCATTTGATGAGATTAATTTACAATCACGTAACAACCTATTCTAAGCTTAGAAATCACCGAATTGGTCAACCTTTCGATGAGAATCAATTATAATAACGTAACAAACCATTTTGAGCTTACAAATTACCAAATCGATCAACCATTCAATGAGATTTAGCTACAATATCGTAACAAGCTATTATGAGCTTACAAATCAGAGAATTCATCAACTGTTCGATGAGAATCAACTACAATCACGTAACAAGCTATTCTGAGCTTACAAATCAATGAATCAGTAACTCAAATATTGGCTAGAATCGAGTAAGCAGCCCCAACTAGAATTGTGATTGGAGCTTGATATTCTATACGCAACCTGCCGCATAGAATTAGGTCAACCATTCGATGAGAATCAATTACAATCTCGTAACAGGCCATTTTGAGGTGACAATTACCGAATTGGTTAGCCGTTCGATGAGAATTAGCTACAATCACGTAACAACCCATTCTAAGATCACAAATCACTGAATCGGTCAACCATTCTATGAGAGAATTAGCTACAATCATGTAAGAAGCCATTCTGAGCTTACAAATCACCGAATCAGTCAACTGTTCGATGAGAATCAACTATAATCATGTAACAAGTCATTCTGAGCTTACAAATCACCGAATCGATTAACCGTTTGATGAGAATCAGCAACAATCATGTAACAAGCCATTTTAAGTTTACAAATCACTGAATTGGTCAACTGTTGGATGAGAATCAGGTAGAATCACGTAACAAGACATTATGAGCTTATAAATCACCAAATCGGTCAACCGTTCGATGAGACTCAGCTAGAATCACATAACAAGCCATTCTGAGATTACAAATCACCGAATCGGTCAATCGTTCGATGAGAATCAGCTACAATCATGTAACAAGCCATTCTGAACTTACAAATCACCGAATCGGTCAACCCTTCGATGAGAATATAGGCTCCAATAATATAACAAGCCATTCTGAGTTTACGAATCACCGAATTGGTCAACCATTTGATGAGAATCAATTACAATCATGTAACAATCGATTTAGAGCTGACAAATCACCGAATCAGTCAACCTTTTGATGAGAATCAAATACAATCATGTAACAAACCATTTTGAGCTTACAAATCACTGAATCGGTCAACCATTCGATGAAAATCAACTACAATCACGTAAGAAGCCATTTTGAGCTTACAAATCACCGAATTGGTCAACTGTTCGATGAGAATCAGCAACAATCATGCAACAAGTCATTCTTATCTTACAAATAACTGAATTGATCAACCGTTCGATGAAAATCAATTATAATCATGTAACAAGCCAGTTTGAGCTTACAAATTGCCAAATCGGTCAACCGTTCGATGAGAATCAATTATAATTAGGTAACAAGCCATTCTTAGCTTACAAATTACTAAATCAGTCAACCGTTCGATGAGAATCAGCTGCAATTGTGTAACAAGCCATTTTGAGCTTACGAATCACCAAATTGGTTAACTGTTCGATGAGAATCAATTAAAATCACATAACAAGATATTCTGAGCTTACAAATCATCGAATCGGTCAACCATTCAATGAGAATTAGCTACAATCATGTAACCAGCCATTCTGAGCTTACAAATCACCGAATTGGCCAACCGTTCAATGAAAATCAGTTGCAATCATGTATCAAGCCATTCTGAGCTTACAAATCATCAAATCAGTCAACCATTCGATGAGAATCAATTACAATCACATAACAAGCCATTCTAAGCCTACAAATCATTGAATCGGTGAACCATTCGGTAAGAATCAACTACAATCACGTAAAAACCCATTCTAAGCTTACAAATCATCGAATCGGTCAACCATTTGATGAGAATTAGCTACAATTGCATAAGAATGAGCCAACTTGAAATTTGAGCATTATCACTATGAAATTTTTTTCCTTCTTATTGTAGGAAATCATGGATTATTCTGAATCCTCTTCCTTCATACAAAGAAATGAAATAACGTAACAAGCCATTCTAAGCTTACAAATCATCAAATCGGTCAATTGTATGATGAGAATCAGCTACAATCATGTAACAATGCATTCTAAGTATACAAATCACCAAATCGGTCAATCGTTCGATGAGAATCGGCTACAACCATGTAACAAGCCATTTTGAGCTTACAAATCACCAAATCGGTCAACTGTTGGATAAGAATCAGCTACAATCACGTAACAAGCCATTCTGAGCTTACAAATCACCGAATCGGTCAATCATTTGATGAGACTACGCTACAATGACATAACAAGCCATTCTGAGCTTACTAATCACCGACTCGGTCAACCGTTCGATGAGAATCGGCTACAATCATGTACCAAGCCATTCTAAGCTTCCAAATCACTGAATCGGGCAACCGTGTGATGAGAATCAGATACAATGACATAAGAAGCCATTGTGAGCTTACAAATCGCTGAATTGGTCACCTTACATAATTTTTCTTATTATGAAGGTAAACAAGAGTGTGTTTCCTCCAAATAATGATTTGCCAAACTCCTTAAATAGATTCGTGAACTTCCCAAGTGATGGAAATTAAATAGATTGAGAATTATTTTTAGTTTTATTGCCACTTACATGCCATTTGCATTCACTTCTTTACTTTCCAACACACCAACTTTCTTCCAGACCCTTGGATATTGATGAAGCGATTCAACTTCATGATAACCATTCAAACATACACACTATGCATGAAAAGGAAATAATATTAACCCACATTGCATAAATTCTCTATGACAGTTACATACCCTGACTCTACAGGGATAGTCATGTTTGGAGGGATACAGTTTCTATAAGGAGTAGAATAACCGTTTGATGAGAATCAACTACAATCAGGTAACAAGCAATTTTGAGATTACAAATCATTGAATCGGTCAACCGTTCAATTAGAATGAGTTACAATCACGTAACAAGCCATTCTGAGATTACAAATCATCAAATTGGTCAATGATACGATGAGAATCAATTACAATCATGTAACAAGCCATTCCGAGCTTACAAATCATTGAATCGGTCAACCATTCGATGAGAATCAGCTACAATCATGTAATAAACCATTCGGAGCTTATAATTCACCAAATTGGTCAATCGTTCGATGAGAATCAGCTACAATCACATAACAATCTATTCTAAGCTTACAAATCACTGAATCGATCAACCATTTAATCAGAATCAGCTACAATCATGTAACAAGCATTTCTAAGCTTACAAATCACTGAATCGATCAATCGTTCGATGAGAATCAGCTACAATCAGGTAACAAGCCATTCTGAGCTTACAAGTCACTGAATTAGTCAACTATTCGATGAGAATCAATTACACTCATGTAACAAACCATTCTAAGCTTACAAAACACCGAATCGGTCAATTGTTCAATAAGAATCAGCTACAATCATGTAACAAGCCATTATGAGCTTACAAATTATTGAATCAGTCAACCGTTCGATGAAAATTAGCTTCTATTATGTAACAAGCTATTTTGAGCTTACAAATCGCTGAATCGGTCATCCGTTCGATGAGAATCATCTACAATCACGTAACAAGCCATTCTGAGCTTAGAAATCACCGAATCTATCAACCATTCAATGGAAATCAGCTACAATCATGTAACAAGTCATTTTGAGCTTACAAAATACCGAATCGGTCAACAGTTCGATGAGAATCAGCTACAATAATGTAACAAGCCATTCTGAGCTTACAAATCACCAAATTGATTAAGTATTTGATGAAAATTAATTACAATGACGTAACAACCCATTCTGAGCTTACAAATCACCGAATTGGTCAACCGTTCGATCAAAATCAGCTATAATCACATAACAAACCTTTTTGAGCTTACAAATCACCGAATCGGTTAAATATTCGATGAGAATCAGCTACAATCATGTCACAAACCATTCTGAGATTGCAAATCACCGAATCAGTCAACTATTCGATGAGAATCAGCTACAATCACGTAACAAGCCATTCTGACATTACAAATCATCGAATCGGTCAACCATTCGATGAGAATCAACTATAATCATGTAACAAACCATTTTGAGCATAAAAATCACTGAATCGGTCAATCATTCGGTGAGAATCATCTATAATGGCGTAACAAGCCATTTTGAACATACAAATCACCGAATCGGTCAACCATTCGATGAGAATCAATTACAAACATGTACCAAGCCGCTTCAAATCACTGAATTGGTTAACCATTTGATGAGAATCAATTAAAATCATGTAACAAGCCATTCTAAGCTTACAAATCACTGAATCGGTCAATTGTTCGATCAAAATCAACTACAATCACGTAACAAGCATTTTTGAGCTTACAAATCATCGAATCGGTCAACCGTTCGATGAGAATCAACTACAATCACGTAACAGACCATTCTGAGATTACAAATCATGAATCGGTCAACTATTCGATGAGAATGAATTACAATCACGTAACAAGCCATTATGAGCTTACAAATCACTGAATCGGTTAACCGTTCGATTAGAATTAGCTACAATCACGTAACATGCCATTATAAGTTTACAAATCATTGAATCAGTCAACCGTTCGATGAGAATCAGCTACAATCACGTAACAAGGCATTCTGAGGTTACAAATCACCGAATCGGTCAACCACTCGATGAGAATCAGCTACAATCATGTAACAAGCTATTTTAAGCTTACAAATCACTGAATCGGTCAACCGTTTGATGAGAATCAATTACAATCATGTAACAAGATATTCTAAGCTTACAAATCACCGAATCGGTCAATCGTTCCATGAGAATCAATTACAATCATGGAATAAGCCATTCTAAGCTTACAATCACGTAACAAGCCATTTTGAGCTTACAAATCACCAAATCGGTTAATGATTCGATGAGAATCAGTTTCTATCATGTAACATGCCATTCTGAGCTTACAAATCACTGAATCAGTCAATCGTTCGATGAGAATTAATTACAATTACGTAACAAGCTATTCTAAGCTTACAAATTACTGAATCGGTCAACCGTTCGATGAGAATTAGCTACAATCACATAACAAGCCATTCTGAGCTTACAAATTACCGAATCCATGAATCCATGAATTGGTCAACCGTTTGATGAGAATCTGCTACAATCATGTAACAAGCTATTCTGAGCTTATAAATCATGGAATCGGTCAACCATTCGATGAGAATCAACTACAATCATGTAACAAGATATTCTGAGCCTACAAATCATTGAATCGGTCAATCCTTCGATGAGAATCGGCTACAATCACGTAACAAGCCATTCTGAGTTACAAATCGCTGAAATGGTCAATCGTTCGATGAGAATCAATTACAATCACGTAACAAGCCATATTGAGCTTATAAATCATCGAATCGGTCAATTGTTCGATGAGAATCAATTACAATCATGTAACAAGCCATTCCGAGCTTATAAATCATCGAATTGATCAACCATTCGTTAAGAATCAGCTAGAATCACGTAACAAGCCATTTTGAGCTTAAAATTCACTGAATTGGTCAACCATTCAATGAGAATTATCCACAATCATGTATGAAGCCATTCTGAACTTACAAATCACCGAATCGGTCAATTCTTTGATGCAAATAAACTACAATCACGTAAGAAGGCATTCTGAGCTTACAAATCACGGAATCGATCAACCTTTCAATGAGAATCAATTACAATCACGTAACAAGCCATTCTGAGCATACAAATTAACGAATTGGTAAACTGTTCAATGAGAATCAATTACAATAACATAACAAGAGATTCTAACCTTACATATCACCGAATCAACTGTTTGATAAGAATCAGCTACAATCACGTAACAAGCCATTCTAAGCTTACAAATAATTGAATCGGTTAACCATTTGATGAGAATCAGCTACAATCATGTAACAATCCATTATGAGCTTACGATTCATCGAATCGTTCAATTGTTTGATGAGAATGAACTACAATCATGTAACAAGCATTTATGAGCTTATAAATCACCGAATCGGTCAACCTTTCGATTAGAATCAGCTACAATCACGTAACAAACCATTTTGAGCTTACAAATCATCGAAATAGTGAACCGTTCAATGAGAATCAGCTACAATTATGTAACAAGCTATTCTGAGCCTACAAATCACTGAATCAATCAACTGTTTGATGAGAATCAGCTACAATCATCTAATAAGCCATTCTGAGCCTACAAATCACTAAATCACTCAACTGTTTGATGAGAATACATTACAATCACATAACAAGCCATTTCGAGCTTACAAATCGTTGAATCAGTCAACTGTTCGATGAGAATCAATTACAATCACGTAACAACCCATTTTGAGCTTACAATTCATGGAATCGATCAACCGTTCGATGAAAATTAGGTACAATGACATAACAAGCCATTTTGAGCTTACAATTCATCAAATCGGTCAACTGTTCAATGAAAATCATCTACAATAATGTAACAAGCCCTTTTGAGCTTACGAATCACGAATCGATCAACCGTTCGATGAGAATCAGCTACAATCAAGTAACAACCCATTCTGAGCTTACAAATCATCGAATCGTTCAATCGTTCGATAAGACTCAATTACAATAATGTAACAAGAGATTCTGATCTTACAAATCATCAAATTGGTTAACCATTCGATAAGAATCAGCTACAATCACGTAACAAGCCATTCTGAGCTTACAATAAATCAAATCCGTCAACCGTTCGATGAAAATCAACTACAATCACGTAACAAGCCATTATGAGCTTATAAATCATTGAATCGGTCAACCGTTCGATGAGAATCAATTACAATTATGTAACAAGCCATTATGAGCTTACAAATCACCAAATCAGTCAACTGTTCGATGAGAATCAATTACAATCACATAACAGACCAATTTGAGCTTATAAATCACTAAATTGATCAATCGTTCAGAGAGAATCAATTACAATCATGTAACAAGCCATTCTGAGCTTACAAATCAGCAAATCGGTGAACCATTCAATGAGAATCAGCTACAATCACGTAATAAGCCATTCTAAGCTTACAAATCACTGAATCGGTGAACCAATTGATGAGAATCAATTCCAATCACGTAACAATCCATTATGAGCGAACAAATCACCGAATCGGTCAACCGTTCGATGAGAATCAATTATAATCATGTAACAAGCCATTTCAAGCTTACAAATCATTCAATTTGTCAACCGTTTGATGAGAATCAGCTACAATCATAGCAAGCTATTCTCAGCTTACAATTCACTAAATCTATCAACTGTGTGATGAGAATCAGCTACAATCGCATAACAAGCCATTCTGAGCATACAAATCACCGAATTGGTCAACCGTTCGATGAGAATCAGCTACAATCACGTAACAAGCTATACTGAGCTTACAAATCATTGAATCGGTCAACCGTTCAATGAGAATCAGCTACAATCATGTAACAAGTCATTATGAGCATACAAATCATAGAATCGGTCAACCGTTCGATGAGAATTAGCTACAATCATGTAACAAGCCATTCTGAGCTTACAAATCACTGAATCGGTCAATTGTTTGATGAGAATCAGCTCCAATCATGTTACAACCATTCTGAGATTACAAATCACCGAATTAGTGAATCGTTCAATGAGAATCAAATATAATCACGTAACAAGCCATTTTGAGTTTACAAATCATTGAATCGGTCAACTGTTCAATGAGAATCAGCTACAATAATGTAACAAGCCATTCTCAAATTATAAATCATCGAATCTATCAACCTTTCAATGAGAATCAACTACAATCATGTAACAATCTATTCTGAGCTTACAAATTATCGAATCAGTAAGCCATTCATTGAAAATTAGCTACAATCACATAACAAGCCATTCTAGCCTTACAAATCACTGAATCGGTCAACCGTTCGATGAGAATCAATTACAATGACATAGCAAGCTATTCTCAGCTTAAAATTCACTAAATCTATCAACCGTGTGATGAGAATCAGCTACAATTGTGTAACAAGCCATTCTGAGGATACAAATCATCGGATCAGTCAACCGTTCAATGAGAATTAGCTACAATCACGTAAGAAGCTATTCTAAGCCTACAAATCACTGAATCAGTCAACCATTTGATGAGAATCAGCTACAATCACGTAACAAGCCATTCTGAGTTACAAATCACTGAATCAGTCAACCATTTGTTGAGAATCAACTACAATCACGTAACAAGCCATTTTGAGATTACCAATCACTGAATCGCTCAACCATTCAATGAGAATCAACAACAATCACGTAACAAGCTATTCTCCACTTACAAATCATCGAGTCGGTCAACCGTTCGATGAGAATCAATTACAATCACCTAACAATCCATTGTGAGCTGACAAATAACCGAATCGGCCAACCGTTCGATGAGAATCAATTACAATCATGTAACAAGCCATTTTGAGCTTACAAATCACAAAATTGATCAACAGTTTGATGAGAATTAGCTACAATCACATAACAGGCCATTCTGAGCTTACAATTCACCGAATCGGTCAACCATTCAATGAAAATCATCTACAATAATGTAACAAACCATTCTGAGCTTACAAATCACTGAATCGATCAACCGTTCGATGAGAATCAGCTACAATCAAGTAACAAGTCATTCTGAGCTTACAAATCATCGAATCGTTCAACCGTTCAATGAGAATCAATTATAATAACGTAATAAGAGATTTTGATCTTGCAAATCATCGAATTGGTCAACCGCTCGATAAGAATGAGCTATAATCACATTACAAGCCATTCTGAGATTACAAATCACCGAATCAGTCAACCGTTCAATGAGAATCAGCTACAATCACGTAACGACCCATTCTGAGCATACAAATCAACAAATCGGTCAACCTTTCGATGAGACTTAGCTACAATCACGTAACAACCCATTCTAAGCTTACAAATCACTGAATCAGTCAACTATTTGATAAGAATCAGCTACAATCACGTAACAAGCCATTTTGAGCTTACAAATCAACGAATCGGTCAACCGTTCGATGAGAATTAGCTACTATCATGTAACAAGCAATTCTGACATTACAAATCACCGAATCGGTCAACCGTTCGATAACAATCATCTACAATCATGTAACAAGCCATTCTGAGTTTACAAAATACCAAATCGGTGAACTGTTCGATGAGAATTAGCTACAATCACATAACAAGCCATTTTGAGATTACAATCATGTAACAAGCCATTCAAAACTTACAAATCATCGAATCAATCAACCCATTTGCTGAGACTTAGCTACAATAATGTAACAAGCTATTTTGAGCTTACAAATCATCGAATCTATCAACCGTTCGATGAGAATTAGCTACATTCACGTAACAAGCCATTCTGAGCTTACAATTCACCGAATCGGTCAACCGTTCAATAAGAATCATCTACAATCATGTAACAAGCTATTCTGAGCTTACAAATCACTGAATCAGTCAACTGTTCAATGAGAATCAATTACAATAATATAACAAGAGATTCTGAGCTTACAAATCATCAAATTGGTCAATCGTTCGATGAGAATCAACTAGAATCATGTAACAAGCCATTCTAAGCTTACAAATCACCGAATCAGTCAACTGTTCGATGAGAATCAACTACAATCATGTAACAAGCCATTCTAAGCTTACAAATCACCGAATCGGTCAGTTGTTCGATGAGAATCAGCTACAATCAGGTAACAAGCCATTCTGAGCTTACAAATCAATGAATCGGTTAACCGTTCATTGAGAATTAGCTACAATGACGTACCAAACCATTCTGAGCTTACAAATCACTGAATCGGTTGACCGTTCGATGAGATTCAGCTATAATCATGTAACAAGCTATTCTGAGTTACAAATCACTGAATTGGTGAACCGTTCAATGAGAATTAGTTACAATCATGTAACAAGCCAATTTGAGCTTATAAATCACCGAATCAGTCAAATGTTCGAAGAAAATCAGTTATAATCATGTAACAAGCCATTCTGAGCTTACAAATCATTGAATCAGTCAACCGTTTAATGAGAATCAATTACAATAACATAATAAGAGATTTTGAGCTTACAAATGACTGAATTAGTCGACCATTCGATAAGAACCAGCTACAATAATGTAATAAGCCATTCTGAGCTTTCAAATCATCGAATCTATCAATTGTTTGATGAGAATCAGTTACAATTATGTAACAAACCATTGTGAGCTTACAAATCAATGAATTAGTCATCTGTTCATTGAGAATCAGCTACAATCTTGTAACAAGCCATGATGAGCTTACAAATCAATTAATCGGTCAACCGTTCGATGAGAATTAGCTACAATCATGTAACAAGCCATTCTAAGCTTACAAATCACCAAATCGGTCAACCGTTTGATGACAATCAGCTACAATCACGTAACAAGCCATTCTGAGATTACAAATCACCGAATCGCTCAACCGTTCAATGAGAATCTGCTACAATCACGTAAGAAGCCATTCTCCACTTACAAATCATCGAGTCGGTCAATCGTTCGATGAGAATCAATTACAATCACGTAACAATCCATTGTGAGCTGACAAATAATTAAATCAGTCAACCGTTCGATGAGAATCAATTACAATCATGTAACAAACCATTCTGAGCTTACAAATCATTGAATGATTCAACCGTTCGATGAGAATCAACTAGAATCACATAACAAGCCATTCTAAGCTTACAATTCACTGAATCGGTCAACCGTTCGATGAAAATTAGCTACAATCTCGTAACAAGCTATTATGAGCTTATTAATCACCGAATCAGTTAAGCGTTCGATGAGAATCAATTAAAATACATAAAAAGCCATTGTGAGATTACAAGTCACCGAATCAGTCAACCATCGATAAGAAATAGCTACAATCACGTAACAAGCCATTATGAGGTTACAAATTACCAAATCGGTCAACCCTTCGATGAAAATAGCTACAATCACGTAACAAGCCATTATGATGAGCTTACAAATCACCGAATCGGTCAACCATTTTATGAGAATCAGCTACAATCATGTAACAAGCCATTTTGAAATTACAAATCACTGTATTGGTCAACCGTTCGATGAAAATTAATTACAATCACTGAATCGGTCAACCCTTCGATGAGAATTAATTACAATCATGTAACAAGCCTTTCTGAGGTTACAAATCACCGAATTGGTCAACCATTCATTGAGAATAAGCTAAACTCATGTAATAAGCCATTCTAAGCTTACAAATCATCGAATCATTCAACCGTTCGATGAGAATCAGCTACAATCACGTAACAAGCCATTCTGAGATTATAAATCACTGAATCGATCAACCTTTCGATGAGAATCAACTACAATCACGTAACAATCTATTCTGAGCTTACAAATCACCGAATCGGTTAACCATTTGATGAGAATCAACTACAATCACGTAAAAAGCCATTTTGAGCTGACAAATCATCAAATCGGTCAACCGTTGGCTGAGAATCAGCTACAATCGCGTAACAAGCCATTCAAAGCTTACAAATCACTGAATTGGTCAACTATTTGATAAGAATAAATTACAATCACGTAACAAGCCATTGTGGGCTTACAAATCATTGAATCAGTGAACCGTTCGATGAGAATCAATTATAATCTCGTAACAAGCCATTTTGAGCATACAAATCATCGAATCGGTCAACGTTCAATGAGAATCAATTATAATAACGTAAGAAGAGATTCTGAGCTTACATATCACTGAATCGGTCAACAATTCGATAAGAATCAGCTACAATCACGTAACAAGCCATTCTAAGCTTACAAATCATCGAATCGGTCAACCGTTCGATGAGAATCAGCTACAATCATGTAACAAGCCATTATGAGATTACAAATCACCAAATCGGTCAGCTGTTCGATGAGAATCAACAACAACCATGTAACAAGCCATTCTGAGATTACAAATCATCGAATCAATCAATCATTTAATGAGAATTAGCTACAATCACGTAACAAGCCTTTTTGAGCTTACAAATCATCAAATTGGTCAACCGTTCGACGAGAATCATCTACAATCAACTGTTCGATGAGAATCAGCTACAATTATTTAACAAGCTATTCTGAGGCTAAAAATCATTGAATCAATCAACCGTTTGATTAGAATCAACTACAATCACATAACAAGTCATTCTGAGTTACAAATCACTGAATTGGTCAACCGTTCGATGAGAATGAATTACAATCATGTAACAAGCCATTCTGAGCTTACATATCACTGACTCGATCAACTGTTTGATGAAAATCAATTACAATCACGTAACAAGCCATTCTAAGCTTACAAATCACAGAATCGATCAACCGTTCGATGAGAATCAGCTACAATCACATAACAAGCCATTCTGGACTTACAATTCACCAAATCAGTCAACCGTTCAATGAAAATCATCTACAATAATGTAACAAGTCATTCTGAGGTTACAAATCACTGAATTAGTCATTTGTTGGTGTTTGAAAACTCTTATGCACAAATGGCTGCCAATATGCCTTGAGACTGATGTTAGGATTGGTTAAATCCAAATGTGAAAGCTCCGCAAGGCAACTGGACCAACTATAGGATCTTAATATGCCCTCTTCTGGTTCTGGCTCTACAAAACCAAGGCGGGTGCACCTAATCCAAACAAAATTCAAACTCACTACACAACCTATACTTCTAGATTCATAAAGCAGATCATAGTAAAGGATTGCTAAATGCTAACCAGGCATTCATTGAATCAACTCTACTATGCAAGATAAAATGGTCTTGTGAAGGGTATTACTGGTGATGGTATTGATATAAAGAGATGCAGAAAATAGCCAAAAACCCATCAAACATTGGACTCCACTGAATATACTAACTGTGCCATTATCCATTGGGCAGACCTCACATACAAACAATGAGAACATGAACCAACTGTTGTCAAAGACACAACCATAAATATAAATATTTCAGCCCATCCACTACTTATAAGATCCTTCTATAAACATCCAAGACTGAATCTATGTCCCCTCTAAAGTATATTTCACCTGATCCTAGACCAAGAACTAAAGACAAGAACATATGCAAAGGGAAAACTTGCAATGGATCAGAAAATCCAAGATTCACAGGAATGACACCAAGGAGAGACTTGGAAGCATGAAAAACTTACGTTAAGTATAATGAGTCATGTACATGATCAAAGTAAGACAGAGATCAAACCACTTCAATAACCTGCAAAAGACTTCTAGGCATTCTATTTAGCTTACATGTAATGTGATAGAGCCTTATATTTCCCACTGGAACCAAACAAAAAATGGAACCCTGAACAAGTCAAAAATTTGACCCTTTATACCACTAGCTACCATGGGAACCCAAAACGGGTTGCAAGAAGCTACAGACAGCTAGGGCATAGCCTTCACCAACCAAATCAAGAAATGGCTAGAAAACCATAAATTTTGGGTACCTCCTGCCGCTGCAAATCCAAATTTGAAAATAAACGGTCACCATGCATTTGCGGGCCTGTGCTTTTTAACCATTTGCCCTCAGTCACGTAATTGCGTAGTCACAACTCACCGCCACAGGAATCTGGGCTCCAATTTATGCTTGGTTGCATGATCGCATAACCCGAAAATGGGTTATGCGAACATGCGACAACCCGCTATCCACTTGCCTTCTGCATAACCGCTGACACCAGACCGTTGCCACAAAAGGGCATGTCACATGTTCACAAGCCAGAAAATTGGCTCACGCGAACATGCGACAAGCCACAAACATGCAACCTGCCGACTGTTAAATCACCGCCGAGATACCCAAGCCTGGGCCCGCGTTCAAACCTGATCATCCCGCCAGCTCAGACCAACCGGAGATCGCCATGACACATTTGCCAACGGGACCACCAAGAAAATATAGATGGGCCCCAGCACACGTGGCATCCTGTCGCATGATCGTATAGCCCAAAAATGGGCTATGCGAACATACGACAGCCCGCGAACCTTAACCATCACTGCAACCGCCACCGCATGGAGTCAACAGCAAGGGGTTCTGTCGCATGCCGTGGAAATGACCCTTGTGATCATGCGACAAGGCCAAGAGACCGCCACACCACCACCCGCCAGCCAATAAAAATCATGCACATCAACACATGTCAACTGGTCGCATGATCGCATAGCCAAAAACTGGGCTATGCGATCATGCGACAGCCAACCCAAAGCTGCCACATCACCACCTCCGGGACCACGGAACAACAACCACCAACTGTGAAGAGCCGGGACCCATGCAAACAGATGGCAAGCAGTCGCATGATCGCATGTTAGAAAAGTCTGACATGCAGCCATGTGACAGCTAATAAGGACATGCCATCTTTCACCACTCTGACACCGGGCCCACTTCACCGAAGAGACACTTGGAACAGACAAAATCAACGGCAGGCGCATGATCGCATGGGGAAAGAATATTTCATGCAATCACATGCCGACCGTTGATCTCCTCCCTCTACCGCTTTGAAGAAACTGGCCCCACATCGTCGCACTTACGCAGTTAAGACAGATGAATAAGGAGAAATGACAGAAAAGAAGACATGCAAGGTTGAAAACACACAAAGTTTTCGGTGAAAGATCGAAAACACACAAAATTTTCAACATGACACAAAGGTAAACAAAGAAGCTGAAAACATCGAGGGTTTTCGAAAACACTGCAGGTTTTTGACACTGTGGTAGATTTTTTAAAGTTTGTTTCCCACAGACCTTAGAATTTGAATAACCTTCTGGGTTTTGTGAATTAGGAGATACAGTTTGGACCATAGCAAGGCGACAACAAGAAGAACACAGGGCAGGAAATTTGACAAACACCTGCAGGGGAAAGGCCATCTTCATAAAAATTTGCAATGACAGAAAAAAGGCCTAACACCATTCTAAACTTCCAAATCACCGAATCGATCAACCATTCGATGAGAATCAATTACAATAACTTTACAAGAGATTCTGATCTTACAAATCACTGAATCGGTCAACCGTTTGATAAGAATCAGCAACAATCACTTTATAAGCCATTCTGAGATTACAAATCACTGAATTAGTTAACCGTTCAATGAGAACCAGCTAAAATTAGGTAACAACACATTCTGAGCTTAGAAATCATTGAATCAGTCAACCTTTCGATGAGACTCAGCTACAATCACGTAACAAGCCATTATGAGCTTATAAATCACGTTATTGATCAACCATTCCATAGGAATCAGCTACAATCATGTAACAAGCCATTCTGAGCTAAGAAATCACTGAATCGGTCAATCGCTCGATGAGAATCAAATACTGTCATGTAACAAACCATTCTAAGCTTACAAATCATCGAATCGGTCAATTGTTTGATGAGAATCAGCTACAATCATGTAACAAGCCATTCTGAGCTGACAAATCACCGAATCAATCAACCATATGATGAAAATCAACTACTATCACATAACAAGCCATTCTGAGCATTCAAATCACTGAATCGATCAACCGTTCGATGAGAATCAGCTACAATCATGTAACAAGCCATTCTGAACTTACACATCACCGAATCGTTAAACTATTTGATGAGAATCAGCTACAATCATGTAACAAGCCATTCTGAGCTGACAAATCACCGAATCGATCAACCTTTCGATGAGAATCAGCTACAATCACGTAACAAGCCATTTTGAACTTACAAATCACCGAATCAGTCAATCGTTTGATGACAATTAGTTACAATCATGTAACAAGCTATTCTGAGCTGACAAATCACCGAATGGGTCAACCGTTCAATGAGAATATCTACAATCATGTAACAAGCCATTCTGAGCTTACAAATCACCGAATCAGTCAACTGTTCAATTAGAATCAATTACAATAACGTAACAAGAGATTCTGAGCTTAAAATCACCGAAT
Source organism: Chamaecyparis obtusa (assembly GCA_027943335.1). Taxonomy (NCBI): domain Eukaryota; kingdom Viridiplantae; phylum Streptophyta; class Pinopsida; order Cupressales; family Cupressaceae; genus Chamaecyparis; species Chamaecyparis obtusa. The sequence continues at coordinate 1,489,884 of BSBK01001399.1, read as the reverse complement.
AAGTCAACCATTCGATAAGAATCAGCTACAATAATGTAACAAGCCATTCTGAGCTTACAAATAACCAAATCGGTCAACCGTTCGATGAGAATCAACTACAATAATGTAACAAGCTATTCTGAGGTTACAAATCACCGAATCGGTCATCCACTCGATGAGAATAAGCTGAAATCATGTAACAAGCCATTCTGAGCTTACAAATCACCGAATCGGTCAACCATTCAATGAGAATTAGCTACAATCATGTAACAAGCCATTCTGAGCTTACAAATCACCGAATCGGTCAACCGTTCAATGAGAATCAGCTACAATCATGTAACAAGCCATTTTGAGCTTACAAATCATCGAATCGATCAACCGTTCAATGAGAATCAGCTACAATAATGTAACAAGCCATTCTAAGCTTATAAATCACTGAATCTATCAATCTTTCGATGAGAATCAATTACAATCACGTAACAACGGAAGTATAAAAAAAATTTCAAATTTTTTCAAATTTTTCAAATTTTTATGGGCAAATGTGCATTTTTATTGTTTGATTTTTGTTTGTCGTCAAATGTTCATTTTTTGATTTGTTATTTGTTTATTTTGGTTGGTTTTTTTCACTCACATGTCACAATATTATAATTTCAAAGTATTTTTATGGAAAAAAGTCTCATATAATATGTTTCTTGGGAAGAGCAGAATGGTAGATCCATTTTTGAGCTTAAAAATTACTGAATCGATTAGCCGTTCATTGAAAATCAGCTACAATCACATAACAAGCCATTCTAGGCTTACGAATCACCGAATCAATCAACTGTTTGATGAGAATCAATTACAACAAAGTAACAAGCTATTCTATGCTAACAAATCAGCGAATTGGTCAACCATTCCATTAGAATTAGCTACAATCACATAACAAGCCATTCTAAGCTTACAAATCACGGAATAGGTCAACCCTTTGGTGAGACTCAGCTACAATAATGTAACAAGCCATTCTGAGCTTACAAATCACTGAATAGGTCAACTGTTCAATGAGAATTAGCTACATCACGTAAAGAGCCATTCTGAGCTTACAAATCACTGAATCGGTCAATTGTTCGATGACAATCAGCTACAATCACATAACAAGCCATTCTAAGATTACAAATGACTGAATCGGTCAACCGTTCAATGAGAATTAGCTACAATCATATAAAAAGTCAATGTGAGCTTACAAATCACCGAATCGATCAACCGATTGATGAGAATCAACTACAATCACGCAACAAGCCATTCTGAGATTATAAATCACCAAATCAGTGCACCGTTCAATGAGAATGAACTACAATCATGTAACAAGCCATTCTGAACTTACAAATCATCGAACCGGTCAACCGTTCGATGAGAATCAACTACAATCATGTAACAAGCCATTCTGAGCCTACAAATCATGGAATCGGTCAACAGTTCGATGAGAATCAGCTACAATCATGTAACAAGCCATTCTGAGCTTACAAATCATCGAATCGGTCAACCGTTCGATGAGAATCAACTACAATCATGTAACAAGCCATTATGAGCTAATAAATCATCGAATCGGTCAACCTTTCTATTAGAATCACCTACAATCATGTAACAAGCCATTCTGTGCTTACAAATCATCAAATCGATCAACCGTTTGATGAGAATCAGCTACAATCACGTAACAAGCCATTCTTATTTTACAAATCATCGAATTGGTCAATCGTTGGATGAAAATCAACTACAATCATGTATCAAGCCATTCTGACCTTACAAATCACCGAATCGGTCAACCGTTCAATGAGAATCAGCTATAATCACTTTATAAGCCATTCTGAGTTTACAAATCACCAAATCGGTCAACCCTTCAATGAGAATCAGCTATAATCACGTAACAACCTATTATGTGCTGACAAAACACTGAATCCGTCAACCTTTCAATGAGACCCAGCTACAAGCCATTCTAACCTTACAAATCACTAAATCGGTCAACTCGTCCGATGAGAATCAGCTACAACCATGGAACAAGCCATTCTTAGCTTAAAAATCATCGAATTTATCAATCATTCGATGAGAATCAGCTACAATCACGTAACAAGCTATTCTGAGCTTACAAATAACTAAATCAATCAACCGTTCGATGAGAATCAACTATAATCACGTAACAAGCTATTCTGAGCTTACAAATCTCCGAATCATTCAACCGTTCAATGAGAATCAGCTACAATCACGTAACAAGCCATTCTAGGCTTACAAATCACCGAATCGGTCAACAGTTCAATCAGAATCGGCTACAATCACCTAACAAGCCTTTTTGAGCTTACAAATCATCGAATCGGTCAACCGTTCGATGAGAATCAGCTACAATCACGTAACAAGCCATTCTGAGCTTACAAATCACTGAATCAGTCAACTGTTTGATCAAAATTAGCTACAATCATATAACAAGCGATTCTGAGCTTACAATTCACTGAATCGATCAACCGCTCGATGAGAATCAACTACAATCATGTAACAAACCATAATCAACTTACAAATCACTGAATCGGTTAACCGTTTGATGAGAATCAGCTACAATCATGTAACAAGCCATTCTGAGCTTACAAATCATCGAATCGGTCAACATTTTGATGTGAATCAATTACAATCATGTAACAAGCCATTCTGAGCTTACAAATCACCAAATCAATGAACCGTTCAATGAGAATCCGCTACAATCATGTAACAAGGCATTATGAGCTTACAAATCATCGAATCGGTCAACCGTTTGATGAGAATCAACTACAATCACGTAACAACCCTTTCTGAGCTTACAAATCACCAAATCAATCAACCGTTCGATGAGAATCAACTACCATCATGTAAGTAGCCATTTTGAGCTTATAAATCATCGGATCGATGAACCATTCGATGAGAATCAGCTACAATCATATAACAAGCTATTGTGAGCTTACAAATCACTGAATCGGTCAACAAATTGATGAGAATCAATTACAATCATGTAACAAGTCATTCTCCGCTTACAAATCACCGAATCGGTCACCTGTTTGATGAGAATTGGCGAGAATCATGTAACTAGCTATTCTGAGCTTATAAATGATCAAATTAGTTAATCGTTCGATGAGAATCAACTACAATCACGTAACAAGCCATTCTAAGCTTACAAATCACTGAATCTGTCAACCGTTCAATGAGAATTAGCTACAATCATGTAAAAAGCCATTATGAGCTTACAAATCATGAAATCGGTCAACCGTTCGGTTAGAATCAGCTACAATCATGTAAAAAACCATTTTGAGCTTACAACTCATTGAATCGGTCAACCATTTGATGAGAATGAATTACAATCATGAAAAAATTCATTATGAGCTGATAAATCACCGAATTGGTCAACTGTTTGATGAGAATCAGTTACAATCACGTAACAAGCCATTCTGAGCTTACAAATCACCAAATTGGTGAACCGTTCGATGAGAATCAGCAACAATCACATAAAAATCTATTTTGAGCTTACAAATCTTTGAATCACTCAATCATTCGATGAGAATTAGCTACAATCACATAACAAGCCATTATGGATTTACAAATCACCGAATCGGTCAATCGTTTGATGAGAATAAGCTAGAATCACGTAACAAGCCATTTTTAGATTACAAATTACCAAATCGGTCAACCATTCAATAAGAATCAATTACAATGACGTAAAAGGCCATTGTGAGCTTACAAATCACTGTTCGATGAGAATCAATTACAATCATGTAACAAGCCATTCTCAACTTACAAATCACCGAATTGGTCAATGATTTAATGAAAATCAGCTATAATCACGTAACAAGCCATTATGAGGTTGTAAATCATCAAATCCATCAACCATTTGATGAGAATCAGCTACAATCATGTACCAAGCCATGTTGAGCTTACAAATCACCAAATCGGTCAACCATTCGATGAGAATCAGCTACTATCAGCCATTCTATGCTTACAAATCACTGAATCGGTCTACCGTTTGATGACAATCATTTACAATCATGTAACAAGCCATTCTGAGCTTACAAAACACTGAATCCATTAACTGTTCGATCAAAATCAGCTACAATCACGTAACAAGCCATTTTGAGCTTAACAATCATCAAATCAGTCAACCGTTCGATGAGAATCAACTACAATCATGTAATAAGCCACTCTGAGCATACAAATCACCGAATTGGTCAACTGTTAGATAAGAATCAGCTAAAATCATGTAAAAAGCCATTATGAGCTTACAAATCATCGAATCGATCAACTGTTCAATGAGAATGAACTACAATCACGTAACAAGCTATTCTGAGCAAACAAATCACCAAATCGGTGAAAGGTTCGATGAGAATAACCTACAATCATGTAACAAGTCATTTTGAGCTTACAAATCATTGAATCGGTCAACCATTCGATGAGAATCAGCTACAATCATGTAAGAAGCCATTCTGAGCTTAAAAATCATGGAATCGGTCAATCGTTCGCCGAAAATCAATTACAATCATGTAAAAAGCCATTCTAAGCTTTCAAATCATTGAATCAATCAACTGTTTGATGAGAATCAACTACAGTCATGTAACAAAGCCATTCTAAGCTTACAAATCATCGAATTATTCAACCGTTCCATGAGAATCAATTACAATCATGTAACAAGCCATCTTGAGATTACAAATCACCGAATTAATCAACTGTTTGATGAGAATCAGTTATAATCATGTAACAAGCCATTTTGAGCTTACAAATCACCGATTTGGTCAACAGTTTGATCAGAATCAACTACAATCACGTAACAAACCTTTCTGAGCTTAGAAATCACAGAATCGGTCAATCGTTCGATGAGAATCAGCTACAATCATGTAACAAGCTATTCTGAGATTACAAATCACCGAATCGGTTAACCATTCAATGAAAATCAACTACAATCACGTAAGAAGCCATTCTGAGCTTACAAATAATTGAATTAGTCAACCATTCGATGAGAATCAACTACAATCACGTAACAAGACATTCTAAGCTTACAAATCATCGAATCGGTCAACTATTCGATGACAATCAATTACAATCACTTAAGAAGTCATTTTGAAATTTGAAATCACCGAATTGGTCAACCGTTTGATGAGAATCAATTACAATCATGTAACAAGCCATTCTAAGCTTACAAATCACCGAATCGCTCAAGTGTTCGACGAAAATTGGCTACTATTATGTAACAAGCCATTATGAGCATAAAAATCACTAAATCAGTCAATAGTTTGATGAGAATCAGCTACAATCATGTAACAAACCATTCTAAACTTACAAATCATTGAATCGGTTAACCGTTCAATGAGAGTCAACTACAATCATGTAAAAAGCCATTCTAAGCTTACAAATCACCGAATCGATCAGTCGTTCAATGAGAATCAGCTACAATCACGTAATAAGCCATTCTGAGCTTACAAATCATCGAATCGGTCAACTGTTCGATGAGAATCAGCTACAATAAGGTAACAAGCCATTCTAAGCTTACCATTCACCAAATTGGTCAATCATTCGATGAGTATTAGCTGCAGTCATGTAACAAGCCATTCTGAGATTACAAATCACTGAATCGTTCAACCGTTCGATGGAAATCAGCTACAATCACGTAAGAAACCATTCTTCTGAGCTTACGAATCACCGAATCGGTCAACCATTCGATGAGAATCAATTACAATCATGTAACTGTTAATGTATTATGAGTTCGTATTTAAAATCATTTGTTATTCAAATTGTTAATACAAACAGTCATGACTCATTAATATGATGAGTCATGTCTATTCATATTCACACCCTTTAGGTTCAATATATATAGTTGTTACATTTTGTAGAATCAATCAATAACCAAGGCAATTGCATTCTACTACTTACATTCCGTTTATATCTTATCTTCTGATCTATAATTACTTAACACGGTATCAGAGCCAAGTTCCTTCTGTAAAGCCTAATCGCTTGAAGGAAGATCTTATGAGCACACATAGAAGACAAATACTTCTGACACTCACATTACTAGTCTGGCTACAAAACTTATTTTATCGAGTGTGAGCTTTATAATTAAAGTACTGGGAATTACACAGCGTATAATAACATCGACCAGGAGATCACCATATATATCTACCTTCAGGTAATACTTGTAGATAGAAGAGAAGAGGAATAGAAGTGGATATGAAAATTACGCAGCCAAGGAAAAGATTCAGACTTGACCTCATAATCCAATCAACAGCCAGTATATACAGTCAGCCATTGAATCAACCAATGAGGAGTTTATATGTTATTGAATCATCATCTGTAGAATGGGAAGAGACAAAGGCATCGAAGAAGTCTGCAGCAGAGACAAGGAAGCCTAAGAAAGTCTGCTGAGATATTTATATTGTTGTGTATGAATATATATGAATTGCATCTTATTAATATCTTGGGTGTAAATTACTACACTCGGTCTAATATAAATCTGGATAAAATATATATAAATTAATGTGTCTTACATTAATCGAATGGAATGAATGTATGTATGTGACATGAAAAATATATGTGTGTGTGTGTGTGTGTGTGAGGAAGGTATATAGATATAGATATACATAAACAAAAGATTGTGTGTGTAAGAGGAAGGAACAAAAAACAAAGAATACAGAACGAAAGGAAGATATAGAAAAATAGGAGATAAAGGGACTGTCGGCAGCAGAATAGAAAAGCATTTCAACATTGGTTAAGAAGATTTAAATTAAATTTGAGATATCAGATTATCACCTATTGATATTACAATCACATGACATTCTTGAGAGATGAAATAAATCACTCCACAAGTTTATTAAACTGTTGAAGTTAAGGATTGTGAAATCATCACCAAAGGTTCCATTGTAGAGAACGCTTGATTGCCAAATGATAATTCTGAAAAGTTCACCGAAGAACTTACTAATGATGTTGAGACTAGGCGATAATCATTGTAAGTATTGATTTATAAATCCGAAGTGGTGCAAGCCATATTTCTGAAACAAATAAAGTGCAGTTTGTATAAAGTGGAGAAGCGGTATTATAAGAGGACACATCAGAGATCCTTCCATTCAAGAGATACAAAGATTTCAGCAAACTGAGCATTAGCAAAGTAGCAGGCATCCACTACCAATGGCCACTGCAGTACTCAAAGCATCACTTACAACCAATATCAATTTGATATTAATTTTTGGCTTCTGCGTGGAAATCAAATTGGGATTGACCATAAATTTTGATAAATAACTAGTGCAATTTCACCGAAGAGAAGTGAGAAGACTTTTGTAGATTATTGGATAAAGAAATTAAAAATGATGGAGTCCACCTTGGGTCACCCGATACATGAAGATTGGTAATGGTGAGTGTATCAATGGGAAATGAATATATTCATATATCGATGTATTCATTGCAACAAGTTATCATCATGATCATTGTGATGCAGATATAAATCGTGCAAGGATATAAAAAGTGGATTAATGGTTGATAGCTACATACTTTTGAAAGCAGTGGGACTACATTTGATATTGATCTCTGAAAATATTATCAGAGACTTGAAGGATTTGTGTTAATACTATCAGCATGAGATTCGAATATTCCCCTTGCTGTGCATATCCCATTCTAAAGTGATATCCATTGGGAAATGGATGTGTTAGTTGATGTTGTGTTACATCAGTAATGGGAGAAATATCTGAATGTTAACGTGCATGTACAGTATCTTTCAGAATTGTTGTACATATAAGTTTTGTTATTGGTGTGCATTGCATATCACAAGCATGAGAAAGTACAACATATCAACTTTTGCATTTTTAATGATACAATTGAAAATCTTCAACAATGACAAGATTTGGAATATAAATAGGGAAATTCAAATATATATATCTCCCTAACTACTATGAAATCTTCTTTTCACTCATTTACGGGACTCATAGACATATAAACACATTTTCTATTGAGATAGTGCTGTTAGATTTGAGACATACGAATGTGAAAGAAGAAAATTGGTATAATCCTCTTATAATAGTAGAATGATTTAATTAGTCGACAAATCTATGATATAACTATTCGATGGGGAAATATCAACATTTCCAGTTTGATATTGACTGACAATTATTCTTAGATTCCATATCACGTAATCAGGTAGATTTCAATGCAACATTTGTGTTCTAAAGAGTTGGTCATCAATTGCAAGACAATGTTGTGAATCACTGAACAACTTAGCACATGTGAAGTGGGTAGTTGAGTATTCAATATACATTGTCAAAGTTGGAGACTTTGAGATTGGGGTTGTGAGGCACTCAGAATTGAATCCTCTAGGTTTTGACATCTATGGCTACTCCTGTGAAATTAACGAACTGAGATTCACCAGTGAAAAGTGTGAGCACTAAAGAACAAATATAAGTTTTCATATTTGATATGATGTAGAATTGTTCAAGAGTGGGAATCTTACATTGTGGGGGGAATAATAACCAATGTTGCATTCTCATTTGAACCATCCTTAGAGGGGAGATGTCAGAGAAGAGGCACTATCAGAGTTAAATGTTGAACCATCCTTAGTGGGGAGATGTCTCTCAAATAATCTAAGAAGGTGTTTTCTAATTTGATGTATATGGACCTTCTTTGAAGCAACTTGTATCAAGGATGTTGATGCATAAGATAAGTATTTATTATCCTTGAGTATTACATTTATCTGCTCATTGTAGTCTCTCTCTTATCTGCATTTCTATACATACTATAAGAGCTATTTTCCTTGATCTTTTCCAAGGATTCTCTTGCAGGAAAATAAGATTGATATTAGCTTCAGAGGGAGTATGACACTTTAAAGGTAACTTTGGATGAGAATGTCAGAAAGTTGATATCACATTCAGAAGAAATCTGATGAACTATCAAAAGCAACCTTGGACGAGAAGGATAAATGTTGACGTTAGTACTGAAAGCTTCAAAGGGAGTAAATCATATCGAGATGGTTTCCCTGGTGACCAGGAAACTATAAAAAGAATTGTGATTCAAAAGATGTAGTTCCATGTATGTGAGCTAGAAGGTTTGTATGTAGATATCCAGGTCATGATATTCCTAGATAGATGGTTAGGCATTCAAGAAAAGAGCCTAATGCAAACTAAAGAACTAAGAGATGGCTTGCTCACAGAAGTTTGATATTAAATTCTAAGGGAGTATGATAGTTCATCTAAAAACAACTTTGTGAGGAGGTTATTACAAGACCTTAAAGGAAGCATCTAGAGGACTATGATCATGAATTTGAGCCTCATGTGTGCTACAGAAATGCCTTTATGCTAGCTCCTACATAACTTGGGGTTCACCTAGTGAGATGCAAACTATATAAGAGATATAGTGTATAAGTATGCTATTCAAGGTACATTATCCCTACAGAACATATGGCTGATATTCTCACCAAGTTTCTTGCTAGAGGTAAGGTTGTGTACCTTCGAGGTAAACTTGGCATGTTGAAGAATGAAGCCTTAGATGAAAAGGACTTTCATCTACTATCTTGTATGTTATTGCATTCTTCTCCTTGATAGAGAAGTCAAAGGTGAAAGCCCTTGTTTCCACCCTTTGGAATGAGCCTTGATAGATCCACCATTTGACGTGAGTCAAGGTGGATGTCACATGTGTGACTCTAGGACCTATGGCCCTCCTGTGAATATTAGAGAAAGGTGACAACTTTTTGACAATGAACACTTGTATTTAATATTACAAGGTGACGATCTTGTAATAAGGATTCATTATGGAAGACTTTTTGTCTGTGCACATACCATAATAGGGTTATATAAGTAAATGGAATGTAATGTTCTTATTTACTATATCCTAGTATCACGATTTGAGGTGATATGAAAACTAGGTATCACATGTTAGGTGATTCCTCATATCACATGTTAGGTGATATTGAAAACTGGGTATCACATGTTAGGTGATTCCTCATATCACATGTTAGGTGATATTGAAAACTGAGTATTTAGGTTACTATGTCAAGGTGACAATCTTGACAATAGTAACCAGGCTTCAAGATTGACTCCCGTAAGGGTTTGTCCTGGATAGGACTGGACATCTTGTTGCTTATGTTATTACTTGTTGGGTAATCAAATTGTTAGGATCGACTCTCGAAAGGGTTTGTCCCAGATAGGACTGGACATCTTAACACTTATATTATTACTGTGTAATAACTTATCATGATAAACATTTTTAAAATGTCTTAGATTGGGCCAAATATCATGATATGAAAGGTTTACAATTCAATTAAACTCTCTCTCAAGAGGGAGTGTTAAAGTATTGTGAGTTCATGTTTAAAATCATTGGTTATTCAAATTGTTAATACAAACAGTCATGACTCATTAATATGATGAGTCATGTCTATTCATATTCACACCCTTTAAGTTCAATATATATATAGTTGTTACATTTTGTAGAATCAATCAATAACCAAGGCAATTGCATTCTACTACTTACATTCAATTTATATCTTATCTTCTGATCTATAATTACTTAACAGTAACAAGCCATTATGAGCTCACAAATCACATAATTGGTCAACTGTTTGATGAAAATCAGCTACAATCACGTAACAAGCCATTCTAAGCTTACAAATCACTAAATCAGTCAATAGTTTGATGAGAATTAGCTACAATCATGTAACAAGTCATTCTGAGCATACAAATCACCGAATCATCAACCGTTCGATGACAATCAGCTACAATCACTAAAAAGCCATTCTGAGCTTACAAATCACCCAATCGGTCAACCGTCTGATAAGAATGAACTACAATTACGCAACAAGCCATTCTCAGCTTACAAATAACTGAATCTATCAACCATTCGATGAGAATCAGCTACAATCACGTAACAAGAGATTCTAATCTTACAAATCATAGAATCGGTAAACCATTCGATAAGAATCAACTACAATCATGTAACAAGCCATTCTAAGCTTACAAATAACTGAATCAATCAACCGTTCGATGAGAATTAGTTACAATCACGTAACAAGCCATTTTGAGCTTACAAATCACCAAATCGGCCAACTGTTCGATGAGAACCAGCTACAATAATGTAACAAGCCATTCTGAGATTACAATTCACCAAATCGGTCAACCGTTCGATGACAATAAGCTACAATCATGTAACAAGCCATTCTGAGCTTACATATCATCGAATTGATCAACCGTTCGATTAGAATCAGCTACAATCATGTAACAAGCCATTCTAAGCTTACAATTCACCGAATTGATCAATCATTTGATGAGAATTAGTCAACCATTCGATGAGAATCAATTGCAATCATGTAACAAGCCATTCCTAGCCTACAAATCACCGAATCGGTGAACCGTTCAATGAGAATCAGCTACAATCACGTAAAAACCCATTCTAAGCTTACAAATCATCGAATCGATCAACCATTTGATGAGAATTAACTACAATCACATCACAAGCAATTTTGAGCTTATAAATCACCGAATCGGTTAACCGTTCGATGAGAATCAGCTATAATCACATAACAATGCATTTCAAGCTTACAAATCACCAAATCGGTCAACCATTTGATGAGAATCAGCTACGATCATGTAACAAGCTCTTCTGAGATTACAAATCACCGAATAGGTCAACCGTTCAATGAGAATCAACTATAATCATGTAACAAGCCATTCTGAGATTACAAATCAATGAATCGGTCAACCATTCGATAAGAATCAATTACAATAATGTAAACATCCATTCTGAACTTACAAATCACCAAATTGGTCAACTGTTCAATGAGAATCAACTACAATCACCTAAGAAGCCATTTTGAGCTTACAATTCACCAAATCGGTCAACCGTTCGATGAGACTCAGCTACAATCATGTCACAAGCCATTCTGGTCTTATGAATCACTGAATCAATCAACTGTTCGATGAGAATCAATTACAATGATGTCAAAAGCTATTCTAAGCATAGAAATCACTGAATCGGTCAACCGTTTGATGAGAATCAGCTATAATCATGTAACAAGCCATTATGAACTTACAAATCACCGAATCGGTCAACCGTTCTATAATAATTAATTACAATCATGTAACAAGCCATTCTGAGCTGTTAAATCACCAAATCGATCAACTGTTCGATGAGAATCAGCTATAATCATGTAACAAGCCATTCTGAGCTTACAAATCACCGAATTGGTCATCCGTTCAATGAGAGTCAGCTACAATCATGTTACAAGCCATTCTAAGCTTACAAATCATCGAATCAGTCAACCGTTTGATGATAATGAGCTACAAACACATAACAAGCCATTTTGAGATTACATATCACCGAGTTGGTCAATCATTAGATGAGAATCAGCTACAATCACATAAGAAGCCATTTTGAGCTTACAAATCACCGAATTGGTTGACTATTCTTACCTTACAAATAACCAAGTTGATCAACCGTTCCATCAGAATCAATTACAATCATGTAAGAAGCCATTTTGAGGTTACAAATCACCGAATCGGTCAATCATTCGATGAGAATCAATTAAAATCAGGTAACCAGTCATTCTTAGCTTACAAATCACTAAATTGGTCAACTATTCGATGAGAATCAACTACAATCCCGTAAGAAGCCATTCTGAGCTTACGAATCACCAAATTGGTAAACTGTTTGATGATAATCAATTACAATCATGTAACAAGCCATTCTAAGCTTACAAATCACTGAATCGGGCAACCATTCAATGAGAATCAGCTACAATCATGTAACAAGCCATTCTGAACTTACAAATCATCGAATCGGCCAACCGTTCGATGAGAATGAATTAAAATCATGTAACAAGCCATTTTGAGCTTACAAATCCCTGAATCAGTCAACCATTCGATAAGAATCAATTACAATAATGTAACAAGCAAACCTTCAATGAGAATCAGCTACAACCACGTAACGACCCATTCTAAGCTTACAAATCACCGAATCAGTCAACCATTTTATGAGAATTAGCTACAATAAGGTAACAAGCCATTCTGAGCTTACAAATCACTGAATCGGTAACCTGTTTGATGAGAATCAGCTACAATCATGTAAGAATGCATTTTGAGCTTACAAGTCACCGAATCGGTCAACCGTTCGATGAGAATCAGTAACAATCACGTAACAAGCCATTCTGAGCTTTCAAATCACCGAATCGGTCAACCGTTCAATGAGACTCAGTTACAATCACATAACAAGCCATTCTGAGCTTACTAATCATCGAATCGGTCAGCCATTCGATAAGAATCGGCTACAATCACGTAACAAGCCATTCTGAGCTTACAAATCACTGAATTGGGCAAACATTTGATGAGAATCAGCTACAATCATGTAACAAGCCATTATGAGCTTACAAATCACCAAATCGGTCAACCGTTTGATGAGAATCAACTATAATCATGTAAGAAGCTATTCTGAGCTTATAATTCACCGAATGGGTCAACCGTTTGATGAGAATCACCTAGAATCATGTAACAAGTCATTCTGAGCATGCAAATCACTGAATCAGTCAACCGATCGATGAGAATTAGCTACAATCATGTAACAAGACATTTTGAGCTTACAATTCACCGAATTGGTCAACCGTCAATCAAAATCAGCTACAATTATGTAACAAGCCATTCTGGCTTATGAATTGGTCAACCGTTCGATGAGAATCAACTACAATCACGTAACAAGTCATTCCAAGCTTACAAATCATCCAATCAGTCAACCATTCGATGAGAATAAATTACAATCATGTAACAAGCCATTCTTAGCTTACAAATCACCGAATCGGTCAACCATTCGATGAAAATCAACTATTATCACATAACAAGCCATTCTGAGCATACAAATCACAAAATCGGTCAACCATTTGATGAGAATTAGCTATGATCATGTAACAAGCCATTTTGAACTTACAAATCACTAAATCGGTTAACCATTCGATTAGAATCAGCTAGAATTATGTAACAAGCTATTCTGAGCTTACAAATCATCAAATCGGTCAACTGTTCGATGAGATTCAGCTACAATCACGTAACAAGTCATTCTAAGCTCACAAATCACTGAATCGGTCAACTATTGGATGATAATCAATTAGAATTACCTAACAAGCTATTTTGAGCTTACAAATCACCAAATCAATTAACTATTCGATGAGAATCATTTACAATCACGTCACAAGCCATTCTAAGGTTACAAATCACCAAATCAGTCAATCGTTCGATTAGAATCAACTACAATTATGTCACAAGCCTTTCTGAGCTTACAAATCACCGAATTAGTCAACCATTCAATAAAAATGAGCTACAATCATGAAACTAGCCATTCTGAGCTTACAAATCACTAAATCAGTCAACCATTCGATGAGAATCAGCTAAAAATCACGTAACAAGCCATTTGAGCTTACAAATCATTAGTTGGTCAACCGTTGGATGAGACTAAGCTACAATCACGTAACAAGCCATTCTAAGCTTACAAATCACTGAATCGGTCAACCGTTCGATTAAAATCAGCTACTATCATGGAACAAGCCATTCTGAGCATACAAATCACCGAATCGATCAACCATTTGATGAGAATCATCTACAATCATGCAAGAAGCCATTCTGAACTTACAAATCATCGAATCTGTCAAACGTTCAATGAGAATCAATTACAATAACGTAGCAAGCCATTCTGAGCTTACAAATCACAAAATGAGTCAACTGTTCGATGACAATCAGCTACAATCATGTAGCAAGCCATTCTGAGCTTACAAATCACCGAATCAGTCAACCGTTCTATGAGAATCAGCTACTATCATGTAACAAGTCATTCTGAGCTTACAAATTACCAAATCTGTCAACCTTTCAATGACAATCATCTACAATCTCGTAACAAGCCATTCTAAGCTTACAAAACATCAAATTTGTCAACCGTTCGATGAGAATCAGCTATAATAACGTAACAAGCCTTTTTGACTTTAAAAATCACCGAATCGGTCAACTGTTTGATGAAAATCAACTACTATCACGTAACAAGCCACTCTAAGCATACAAATCACTGAATCGGTCAAAACCGTTCGATGAGAATTAGCTACAATCAAGTAACAAGCCATTCTGAGCTTACGAAGCAATGAATTGGTCAACTATTTGATGAGAATCAATTACAATGACATAAGAAGCTTTTATGAGCTTACAAATCATCGAATCAGTCAACCATTCGATGAGAATCAGCTATAATCACGTAACAAGCCATTCTTAACTTACAAATCACTGAATCGGTCAACCATTCAATGAGAATCAGCTACAATCACGTAACAAGCCATTCTGAGCTTATAAATCACCGAATCGGTCAACCATTCGGTGAGAATCAATTATAATCATGTGAAAAGCCATTCTGATCTTACAAATCACCGAATAAGTCAACAATTCATTGAGAATCAATTACAATCACGTAACAAGCTATTCTAACCTTACAAATCACTGAATCAATCAACCATTCGATGAGAATCAACTACAATCATGTAAGAAGCTATTATGAGCTTACAAATCATGGAATCAGTCAACTGTTCGATGAGAATCAGCTATACTGATGTAACAAGCCATTTTGAGCTTAAAAATTACCGAATCGGTCAACCATTCGATGATTTTCAATTACAATCACGTAACAAGCCATTCTGAGCCTACAAATCACCGAATCAGGGAATCATTCAATGAAAATCAACTATAGTCACGTAACAACCCATTCTGAGCTTACAAATCAATGAATCGGTCAACCATTTGATGAGAATTAGCTATAATTACGTAAGAAGCCATTATGAGCTTACAAATCACCGAATCAGTCAACTGTTCGATGAGAATCAGCTACAATCACGTAACAAGCCATTTTGAACTTACAAATCACTGAATCGATCAACCGTTCGATGAGAATCAGCTACAATCATGTAATAAGCCATTTTGAGCTTACAAATAATTGAATCAGTCAACCGTTTGATGAGAATCAATTACAATCATGTAACAAGCCATTCTGAGCTTACAAATCATTGAATCCATCAACCAGTCGATGAGAATCATGTATAATCATCTAACAAGGCATTCTGAGCTTACAAATCACTAAATTGGTCAACCGTTCGATCAGAATAAGCTATGATGATGTAACAAGCCTTCCTGAGCTTACAAATCATCGATGTGATCAACGATTCGATGACAATCAACTACAATCATGTAACAAGCCATTCTGAGATTACAAATCACCGAATCGGTTAATTATTCGTGAGAATTAGCTACAATCACATAACAAGCCATTCTGAACTTACAAATCACCGAATCAGTCAACCGTTCGATCAGAATCAGCTACGATCATGTAATAATCCATTCTGAGATTATAAATCACTGAATTGGTCAACCGTTTGATGAGAATCAATTACAATCACGTAACAACCCATTTAGAGCTTACAAATCACCGAATCAGTCAACCTTTTGATGAGAATCAAATAAAATCATGTAACAAACCATTCTGAGCTTACAAATCACCGAATCGGTCAACCGTCTGATGAGAATCAACTACAGTCACATAACAAGCCATTTTGAGCTTTAAAATCACCGAATTGGTCAACTATTCGATGAGAATCAACAATAATCACATAACAAGCCATTCTTACCTTACAAATAATCAAATCAATCAACCATTCAATGAGAATCAATTACAATCACGTAACAAGCCATTTTGAGCTTACAAATCACTGAATCGGTCAACCGTTCGATGAGAATCAATTACAATTAGGTAACAAGCCATTCTTAGCTTACAAATCACCGAATTGGTCAACCGTTCGATGAGAATCAGCTACAATCACGTAACAAGCCATTCTGAGCTTACGAATCACCGAATCGATCAACTGTTCGATGAGAATGAATTCCAATGATGTAACATTTTGAGCCTACAAATCATCGAATCGGTCAACCGTTCAATGAGAATGAGCTACAATCATGTAACAAGCCATTCTGAGCTTACAAATCACCGAATCAGCCAACCTTTCAATGAGAATCAATTTCAATCATGTAACAAGCCATTCTGAGGTTACAAATCACTGAATCAGTCAACCATTCTATGAGAATGAATTACAAACATGTAACAAGCCATTATGAGCCTACAAATCACCAAACCGGTGAACCGTTCAATGAGAATTAGCTACGATTACGTAACAACCCATTCTGAGCTTACAACTCACCGAATCAGTCAACCATTTGGTGAGAATTAGCTATAATGAAATAACAAGCCATTCTGAGGTTACAAATCACCGAATCCATCAAATGTTCGATGAAAATAAACTACAATCATGTAACAATGCATTTTTAGCTGACAAATCACCAAATCAGTCAACTATTCGATAAGAATCAATTACAATCACGTAACAAGCCATTCTGAGCTTACAAATCATCGAAACATTCAACCATTAGAAGAGAATCAACTAGAATCATGTAACAAGCCATTCTGAGCTTAAAAATCACCGAATCGGTCAACCGTTTGATGAGAATGAATTACAATCATGTAAAAAGCCATTATGAGCTTACAAATCACCGAATCGATGAACCATTCGATGAGAATCAACTACAATCACGTAACATGCCATTTTGAGCTTACAAATCATCGAATCAGTCATCCGTTCAATCAGAATCAATTACAATCATGTAACAAGCCATTCTGAGATTACAAATAATAGAATTGGTCAACTGTTTGATCAGAATCAATTACAATCATGTAACAAGCCATTATGAGCTTACAAATCATCAAATCGGTCAAACATTCAATGAGAATCAGCTACAATCACGTAAGAAGCCATTTTGAGCTTAAAAATCATCGAATCAGTCAACCATTCGATGAGAATCAATTAAAATCACGTAAGAAGCCATTCTAAACTTAAAAATCATTGAATTGCTTAACCATTGGATGAGAATCAGTTACAATCATGTAACAAGCCATTCTGAGCTTACAAATCACCGAATCGCTCAACTATTCGATGAAAATCGGCTACTATCATGTAACAAGCCATTGTGAGCGTAAAAATCACAGAATCGGTCAACCGTTTGATGAGAAACAACTACAATCATGTAACAAGCCATTCTAAATTTACAAATCATTGAATCAGTTTACCGTTCGATGAGAAACAGCTACAATTACGTATGAAGACATTCTGAGCTTATGAATCACCGAATTGGTCAACTGTTCAACGAGAATTAAGTACAATCATGTAACAATCCACTCTGAGCTTAAAAATCACCAAATTGGTCAACCATTTGATTAGAAACAATTAAAATCATGTAACAAGCCATTCTGAGCTTACAAATCATAGAATCGGTCAACGGTTTGATGAGAATCAGCTATAATCACATAACAAGACATTTTGGGCTTACCAATCACCGAATCGGTCAACCATTCAATGAGAATCAGCTACAATCATGTAACAAGCTATTCTACACTTAACAATCATCAAATCAGTCAACTGTTCGATGAGAATCAACTACAATCATGTAATAAGCCATTATGAGCACAAAAATCACTGAATCAGTCAACTGTTCGATGAGAATCAGTTAAAATCATGTAAAAAGCCATTCTAAGCTTACAAATCACTGAATCGATCAACCGTTCAATGAGAATGAACTACAATCATGTAACAAGCCATTCTGAGCAGACAAATCACCGAATCAGTCAAAGGTTCGATGAGAATAACTTACAATCACGTAACAAGCCATTCTGAGCTTACAAATCACTGAATCAGTCAACTGTTTGATTAGAATCAATTACAATCACGTAACAAGCCATTCTGAGTTTATAAATCACCGAATAGATCAACCGTTCGATGAGAATCAGCTACAATCACATAACAAGCCATTCTGAGCTTACAAATCACCGAATCGATCAACCGTTTGATGAGAATAAGCTACAATCACGCAACAACCCATTGTGAGTAAACAAATCACCGAATCGGTCAAAGGTTCGATGAGAATAACCTACAATCATGTAACAAGCCATTTTGAGCTTACAAATCACCGAATCAATCAACTGTTTCATTAGAATCAATTACAATCACTTAACAAGCCATTCTGAGCTTGTAAATCACCTAATAAGTCAACCTTTCAATGAGAATCAGCTACAATCATGTAACAAGCCATTCTGAGCTTACAAATCGTCGAATCGATCAACCATTCGAAGAGAATCAGCTACAATCATGTTCATGCCATTATGACCTTACAAATCATCGAATAGGTCAACCATTTGATGAGAATCAGCCACAATCATGTAAGAAGCCATTATGAGCTTACAATTCACCGAATCGGTCAACTATTCGATAAGAATCAATTACAATCACAATCACGTAACAAGCCATTCTGAGCTTACAAATCATCGAATCAATCAACTGTTCAATGAGAATCAACTTTAATGACGTAACAAACCATTTTGAGCTTACAAATCACTAAATCGGTCAACCATTCGATGAGAATCAACTACAATCACGTAACAAGCCATTCTGAGCTTAAAAATTAGGGAATCGGTCAACTATTCACTGAGAATCAATTACAATCACGTAAAAAGCCATTCTAAGCTTACAAATCACCAATTCGATTAACCGTTCCATGAGAATCAATTACAATCATGTAACAACCCATCTTGAGATTACAAATCACCGAATCAATCAACTATTCGATGAGAATCAGTTATAATCATGTAACAAGCCAATCTTAGCTTACAAATCATCGATTTGGTCAATAGTTTGATCATAATCAACTACAATCATGTAACAAGTCTCTCTGAGCTTAGAAATCACAAAATTGTTCAGCCGTTTGATGAGAATCGGCTACAATCATGTAACAAGCCATTTTGAGATTACAAATCACCGAATCGGTTAACCGTTCGATGAGAATCAGCTACAATCATGTAAGAAGTCATTCTGAGCTTACAAATAACTGAATTAGTGAATTGTTCGATGAGAATCAACTACAATCACATAAAAAGACATTATGAGCTTACAAATCACCGAATCGGTCAACTGTTCGATGACAATCAATTACAATCACTTAAGAAGTCATTCTGAACTTCCAATTCACCGAATTGGTCAACCATTTGATGAGAATCAGTTAAAATCATGTAACAAGCCATTTTGATCTTACAAATCACCAAATTGCTGAACTGTTCGACGAAAATTGGCTACTATCATGTAACAAGCCATTCCCAGCATAAAAATCACTGAATCGGTCAACCGTTTGATGAGAATCAGCTACAATCATGTAACAAGTCATTCTGAACTTACATATCATTGAATCGGTTAACTGTTCGATGAGAGTCAACTACAATCATGTAACAAGTACTTCTAAGCTTACAAATCACTGAATCGGTCAATCGTTCGATGAGAATCAGCTGGAATCACGCAAAAAGCTATTCTAAGCTTACAAATCACCAAATTGGTCAACCATTCGATGAGAATCAGCTACAATCATGTAACAAGCCATTCTGAGCTTACAAATCACCGAATCGATCAACTGTTCGATGAGAATCAGCTACAATAAGGTAACAAGCCATTTTGAGCTTACCATTCGATGAGTATCACCTACAGTCATGTAGCAAGCCATTCTGAAATTACAATTCACCGAATCATTCAACCGTTCGATGAGAATCAGCTACAATCACGTAAGATGCCATTCTGAGCTTACGAATCACTGAATTGGTCAACTGTTTGATGAGAATCAATTACAATCATGTAACAAGATATTTCGAGTATACAAATCACCTAATCAGTCAACTGTTCCATGAGAATCAGCTACAATCACTAAAAAGCCATTCTGAGCTTACAAATCTCCAAATCGGTCAACCATTCAATGAGAATGTACTACAATTACGTAACAAGTCATTCTGAGCTTACAAATCACTGAATCCATCAACCGTTCGATGAGAATCAGCTACAATAATGTAACAAGCCATTCTAAGATTACAACTCACTGAATCGATCGACCGTTCGATGACAATAAGCTACAATCATGTAATAAGCCATTCTAAGCTTACATATCATCAAATGGGTCAACCGTTCGATCAGAATTAGCTACAATCATGTAACAAGCCATTCTGAGCTTACAATTCACTAAATCGGTCAAGCGTTCGATGAGAATCAATTACCATCATGTAACAAGCCATTCTGAGTTTACAAATCACCGAATTGGTCAACTATTTGATGAGAATCAATTACAATCATCTAACAAGCCATTATGAGCATACAAATCACCAAATCAGTCAACCATTAGATAAGAATCAACTAAAATTATGTAACAAGACATTCTAAGCTTATAAATCACCGAATCGGTCAATTTTTTTGATGAGAATCAGCTACAATCATGTAACAAGCCATTCTAAGCTTACAAATCATCAAATCGGTCAACCATTCGATGAGAATCAGCTACAATCATGTAACAATCATTCTAAGCTTATAAATCACTGAATTTGTCAACCTTTCGATGAGAATTAACTACAATCACGTAACAAGCCATTCTAAACTTACAAATCACTGAATCGGTCAACCCTTCGATGAGAATCAGCTACAATCATGTAAGAAGCCATTCTAAGCATACAAATCGCCGAATCACGTAACAAGCTATTCTGAGCTAACAAATCATTGAAGTTGTTAACCATTCGATGAGAATCAGATACAATCACGTAAGAAGCCATTATAAGCTTACAAATTACCAAATCGTTCAACTATTCAATAAGAATCAATTACAATCATGTAACAAACCATTCTAAGGTTACCAATCATCGAATCGATCAACCGTTCGATGTGAATCACCTATAATCACGTAACAAGCCATTTTATGCTTACAAATCTTCAAATCGGTTAACTATTCGATGAGAATCAGCTACAATCATGTAACAAGCCATTCTGAGATTACAAATTACCAAATAGGCTAACCGTTCAATGAGAATCAACTACAATCATGTATGAAGCCATTATGAGCTTACAAATCATCGACTCAATCAACCGTTCGATGAGAATCAACTACAATCATGTAACAAGCCATTCTGAGCTTACAAATCATCGAATCCATCAATTGTTCGATAATAATAAATTACAATCACGTAACAAGCCATTCTAAACTTACAAATCATCGAATTGGTCAACCGTTCGATGAGAATCAGCTACAATCACGTATTAGCCATTCTGAGCTTACAAATCACCGAATTAGTGAACCATTTGATGAGAATAAGCTATAATCATGTAATAAACCATTCTGAGCTTACAGATCATCGAATTAGTCAACTGTTCAATGAGAATGAGCTACAATCACGTAACAACCCATTCTGAGCTTACAAATCATTGAATTGGACAACTATTTGATGAGAATCAGCTACAATCACTTAACAAGCCATTCTGAGTGTACAAATCACCGAATTGATCAACTATTTGATGAGAACTAACTACAATCACGTCACAAGGCATTCTGAGCTTACAAATCAATGAATCGGTCAACTGTTTGATGAGAATCAGGTACAATCACGTAACAAGCCATTTTGAGCTGACAAATCATCGAATCGGTCAAAGGTTTGATGAGAATAAGCTACAATCAAGTAACAAGCCATTCTGAGCTTACAAATCACTAAATCGGTCAACTGTTTGATGAGAATCAGCTAGAATCATGTAACAAGCGATTTTGAGATTACAAATCACTGACTCGATCAACCATTCAATGAGAATCAACTACAATCACATAAGAAGCCATTATGTGCTTACGAATCATCTAATTGCTCAACCGTTCGATGACAATCAATTACAATCATGTAACAATCTATTCTGAGCTTAGAAATCACTAAATCAGTCAACCTTTTGATGAAAATCAATTACAATCATGTAACAAACCATTCTGAGCTTAAAAATCACCGAATCGGTCAACCATTTGATGAGAATCAGCAATAATCATGTAACAAGCCATTCTGAGCTTACAAATCATAGAATCGGTCAACAGTTCGATGAGAATCAGCTACAATCACGTAACAAGCCATTCTAACCTTACAAATCACTGAATCAGTCAACCATTCGATGAGAATCAATTACAATCACATAACAAGCAATTCTTAGCCTACAAATCACCAAATCGGTGAACCGTTCGATGAGAATCAACTAAAATCATGTAACAACCCATTTTGAGCTTACAAATCACCAAATCAGTCAACCATTTGATGAGAATTAGCTACAATCACATAATAAGCCATTCTGAGCTTACAAATCACTGAATCGGTCAACTGTTCGATGAGAATCAGCTACAATCACGTAATGATGCATTCTAAGCATACTAATCACCAAATCGGTCAATTGTTTGTTAAGAATCAGCTACGATCATATAACAAGCCATTCTGAGATTACAAATCACCGAATCGGTCAACCGTTTAATGAGAATCAACTACAATCATGTAACAAGCCATTCTGAGATTACAAATCAACGAATCGGTTAACCATTCGATGAGAATCAATTACAATAATGTAAACATCCATTCTGAGCTTACAAATCATCGAATCGGTGAACTATTCGATGAGAATCAGCTACAATGACCTAGCAAGCCATTCTGAGCTTACAATTCACCAAATCAGTCAATCGTTCGATGAGATTTAGCTACAATCATGTAACAAGCCATTTTCATCTTACCATTCACTGAATCGGTCAACTGTTCGATGAGAATCAATTACAATGACATAGAAAGCTATTCTGAGCCTAAAAATCATCGAATCGGTCAACTGTTCGATGACAATCAACTACAATCACGTAACAAGCCATTCTGAACCTAAAAATCACCGAATCGGTCAACCGTTCGATAATAATTAATTACAATCATGTAACAAGCCATTCTGAGCTTTCAAATCACCAAATCGAATAACTATTTGATGAGAATTAACTATAATCATCTAACAAGCCATTCCAAGCTTACAAATCACCGAATCGGTCAACCGTTCGATGAGAATCAGCTACAATCACATAACAATCCATTTTGAGCCTACAAATTATCGAATTGGTCAACTATTTGACGAGAATCAGCAACAATCATGTAATAAGCCATTCTTACCTTACAAATAATTGAATCAATCAACCGTTCGATGAGAATCAATTAAAATCATGTAAGAAGCCATTTTGAGGTTAGAAATCACCGAATTGGGCAATTGTTCGATGAGAATCAATTACAATCATGTTACAAGTCATTCTAAACTTACAAATCACCGAATCGGGCAACCGTTCGATGAGAATCAATTACAATCATGTTACAAGTCATTCTAAACTTACAAATCACCGAATCGGGCAACCGTTCGATGAGAATCAATTACAATCATGTAACAAGTCATTCTGAGCTTAGAAATCCTTGAATTAGTCAACCATTCGATGAGAATCAATTAAAATCACGTAGCAAGCCATTATGAGCCTACAAATCACCGAATTGGTGAACCGTTTGATGAGAATCAGCTACAATCATATAACAACCCATTCTAAGATTACAAATCACCAAATCGATCAACCATTTGATGACAATTAGCGACAATTGGCTAACAAGCCATTCTGAGCTTACAAATCACCGAATTGGTAACCTGTTTGATGAAAATTAGCTACAATCATGTAAGAATGCATTCTAAGCTTACAAGTCACCGAATCGGTCAACCGTTCGATGAGAATCAGTTACAATCATGTAACAAGTGATTCTTTAGGCTTTCAAATCATCGAATCGGTCAACCGTTGAATGAGACTCAGTTACAATCACATAACAAGCCATTTTGAGCTTACTAATCATTGAATCAGTCAACCATTCGATGAGAATTAGCTATAATCATGTAACAAGCCATTTTGAGCTTACAAATCACTGAATCGGTTAAACGTTTGATGAGAATCAGCTACAATCATGGAACAAGCTATTATGAGCTTACAAATCACCTAATCGGTCAACTGTTTGATGAGAATCAGCTACAATCATGTAACAAGCAATTTTGAGATTACAAATCAGCGAATTGCTCAACTGTTCAACGAGAATGAGCTACAGTGATGTAACAAGCCATTCTGAGATTACAAATCACCGAATCGATCAACCGTTCGATGAGTATCAGTTACAATCATGTAACAAGCCATTCCGAGCTTAGAAATCACTAAATCGATCAACCGTTTGATGAGAATCAACTACAATTACGTAAGAAGCCATTCTGAGCTTATAATTCACCGAATCGGTCAATCGTTTGATGAGAATCACCTAGAATCATGTAACAAGCTATTCTGAGCATACAAATCACTGAATCGGTCAACCGATCGATAAGAATTAGCTACAATCATGTAACAAGCTATTTTGAGTTTACAATTCACCGAATCGGTCAACCGGTCGCTGAGAATCAGCTACAATTATGGAACAAGCCCTTTTGGGCTGACGAATCGGTCAACCGTTCGATAAGAATGGACTACAATCACGTAACAAGCCATTCTAAGCTTAGAAATCATCCAATCAGTGAACCATTCGATGAGAATAAATTACAATCATATAACAAGTCATTCTAAGCTTACAAATCACTGAATTGGTCAACCGTTTGATGAAAATCAGCTACTATCACGTAACAAGCCATTTTGGGCATACAAATCACCAAATCGGTCAACTATTTGATGAGAATTAGCTATGATCATGTAACAAGTCATTTTGAACTTACAAATCACTGACTCAGTTAACCGTTTGATGAGAATCGGCTACAATCATGTAACAAGCCATTCTGAACTTACAAATTAATGAATCTGTCAACCATTCGATGGGAATTAGCTAGAATCATGTAACAAGCCATTCTCAGCTTACAAATCACCAAACCGATCAATCGTTTGATGAGAGTCAACTACAATCATGTAACAAGATATTCTGAGCTTACAAGTCATCGAATTGGTCAATTGATTGATGAAAATCAGCTACAATCATGTAACAAACTATTCTGAGCTTTCAAATCACCAAATCGATCAATCGTTCAATGAGAATTTGCTACAATCACCTAACAAGCCATTCTGAGCTTACAAATCAGCGAATCGGTCAACTGTTTGATGAGAATCAGCTGCAATCACGTAACAAGCCATTTTCAGCTTACAATCACTGAATTGGTCATCCGTTCGATGAGAATCAGCTATAATCATATAACAAGCCATTCTGAGCTTCCAAATCTCTGAATCAGTCAACCGTTTGATGAGAATCAATTACAATAATGTAACAAGTCATTCTGAGCTTACAAATCACTGAATCGGTTAATCGTTCGATGTGAATCAATTACAATCATGTAACAAGCCATTTTGAGCTTACAAATCATCGAATCAGTCAGCCGTTCGATGAGAAGCATCTACAATAACGTAACAAGACAATCTAAGCTTACAAATCACTAAATCGGTCAACAGTTTGACTAGAATCAGCTACAATTATGTAACAAGCCATTCTGAGCTTACAAATCATCGAATCGGTCAACCGTTCGATGAGAATTAGCTACAATCATGTAACTTCTGAGTTTACAAATCACCGAAGTATTCAACCGTTCGATGAGAATCAATTACAATCATGTAACAAGCCATTTTGAGCTTACAAATCACTGAATTGGTCAATCGCTCGATGAGAATCAACTACAATCATGTAACAAGCCATTTTGAGCTTAAAAATCACTGAATCAATCAACCGGTCCATGAGAATCAATTAAAATCATGTAACAAGCCATTTTGAGCTTATAAATTACTAAATCGGTCAACCGTTCAATGAGAATCAATTAAAATCATGTAACGAACAATTTTGAGCTTAAAAATCCCTCAATCAGTCAACCGTTTGATGAGAATTAGCTAGAATCACGTAACAGATCATTCAGAACTTACAAATTACTGAATCAGTCAACCGTTCCATGAGAATCAGCTACAATCACGTAACAAGCCTTTCTTAGCTTACAAATCACCAAATCGGTCAACTGTTCGATGAGAATCAGTTACAATCATGTAACAAGCCATTCTAAGCTTACAAATTACTGAATCGGTCAACCTTTCGATGAGAATGAATAAAAATTACGTAACAAGCCATTCTGAGCTTACAAATCACTAAATCGATCAACCGTTTGATTAGCATTAGCTACAATCATGTAACAAGCCATATTGAGCTTACAAAAAACCGAATCGGTCAACACTTCGATGAGAACTAGTTACATTCACGTAAAAAGACATTGTGAGCTTAGAAATCACCGAATTGGTCAACCGTTCGATTAGAATCAATTACAATTACCAAACAAGCCATTCTAAGCTTACAAATCACCAAATCAGTCAACCATTTGATGAGAATCAGCTACAATCATGTAATAAGCCATTCTGAGCTTACAAATCATTGAAGTGATCAACCGTTCGATGAGAATCAATTATAATCACGTAAGAAGCTATTCTGAGCTTACAAATCACTGAATCGGTCAACAGTTCGATGAGAATCAGCTACAATCATGAAACAAGACATTCTTATTTTACAAATCACCAAATCGGTCAACCGTTTGATGAGAATAAATTACTATCATGTAACAAGCCATTCTGAGCTTAGAAATCACCGAATCGGTCAATCATTCGATGAGAATCAGCTACGATCACGTAACAAGCCACTTCAAGCATACAAATCACTGAATCGGTCACCTGTTCAATGAGAATCAGCTACAATCACGTAACAAGCCATTATGAACTTACAAATTATCGAATCGGTCAACCGTTTGAAGAGAACCAGCTACAACCACCTAACAAGCCATTTTGAGCTTTCAGATCATCAAATCGGTCAACCGTTCCATGAGAATTAGCTACAATAACCTAACAAGCCTTTTCGAGCTTACAAATCACCAAATCGGTCAATTGTTCGATGAGAATCAATTACAATCACATAACAAGCCA
Source organism: Chamaecyparis obtusa (assembly GCA_027943335.1). Lineage (NCBI taxonomy): Eukaryota > Viridiplantae > Streptophyta > Pinopsida > Cupressales > Cupressaceae > Chamaecyparis > Chamaecyparis obtusa. Next base: position 1,461,994 of record BSBK01001399.1, on the reverse strand, counting down.
TTCTGAGATTACAAAACACTAAATCGGTCAATTGTTCGATGGGAATCTATTACAATCACGCAACAAGCTATTCTGAGCATACAAATCACTAAATCGGTCAACTATTCAAGCTTATAAATCACTGAATTGATCAACCGTTCAATGAGAATGAATTAAAATCACGTAACAAGTCATTCTGAGCTTTTAAATCACCAAATCGGTTAGCCTTTTGATGAGAATCAATTACAATCACATAACAAGCTATTTTGATCTTACAAATCACTGAATCATTCAACCGTTCGATGAGAATCAATTACAGTCATGTAACAAGCCATTTTGAGCTTACAAATCACCGAATCGGTCAACTGTTTGATGAGAATCAATCACAATCATGTAACAAGCTATTTTGAGCTTATAAATCACCGAATCGGTTAACCGTTTGATGAGAATCAGCTACAATCATGTAAAAAGCCATTCTGATCTTATAAATCACCGAATCATTTAACCTTTTGATGAGAATAAGCTACAATCACGTAACAAGATGTTCTGAGCTTACAAATCACTGAATCGGTCAACCATTTGATGAAAATCAATTACAATCACATAACAAGCCATTCTGAGCATACAAATCACCCAATCGGTCAACCGTTTGATTAGAATCAATAACAATCACATAACAAGGCATTCTAAGCTTACAAATCATGGAATAGATCAACCGTTCGATGAGAATCACCTACAATCATGTAACAAGCAATTCTGACTTTACAAATTATTGAATCAGTCAACCATTACATGAGAATCAGCTACAATCACGTAACAAGCCATTCTGAGCTTACAAATCACCGAATCAGTCAACCATTCAATGAGAATCAGCTACAATGACATAACAAGTCATTCTGAGCTTAAAAATCACCGAATCGGTCAACCGTTCGATGTGAATCAACTATAATCACGTAACAAGCTATTCTAAGCTTACAAATCACCGAATTTGTCAATCGTTTGATGAGAATCAGCTACAATCATGTAACAAGTCATTCGAAGATTACAAATCATTGAATCAGTCAACCATTCGATGAGAATCAGCTATAATCACATAACAAGCCATTTCGTGCTTTAAAATGACTGAATCGGTCAATCGTTCGATGAGAATCAGCTACAATCATGTAACAAAATATTCTGATTCTCATTGAACGGTTGACCGATTCGGTGAGTTCTAAGCTCAGAATGGCTTGTTACATGTTTGTAGCTAATTCTCATTGAATGATTGTGCAAATATACAAAACCTACAGAGTCCCCCCTATATTATAAAGGGCCAGGTGCCTATAGAATGGTAGGTACCCAGACGCAGTTGCATTTGCCCCTCTCTCTATATGGGGCAAAGTACGTAGAGGGATAGTCCACATAAGCAGGGACGGGTGCCTATAGAATAATGGGGTGGAGCCAACAATAGAAAAAAAGGGCCCCCCTATATTATAAAGGGGCCCTTTATAAATAGTAGGGGGCTATGGGGCCTACTATTCTAAAGGCGAAAGCCAGATGTTGACCCAATTTAACCAGCAGCATCCCAACATTTTCGGACGTTACTATTTATAAGTAGTGTTTCGACAAATGCTATAGTTACTATTTATAATGCAGGGGCCTAGGCAGAGGTAAAGGTAGCGCTTTCAGCACCATATGGAATCCAGGAGCTACAATTTCACCCGTTGATTTAGTTGACTCAGTAGTGACAGTTCCTATTGCTTAAGCATCCGAGCGATTGACTGATTTGGTGATTTGTAAGCTCAAAAGGGCTTGTTACGTGATTGAAGCTAATTCTCATCGAACGGTTGACCGATTCGATGATTTGTAAGCTGAGAGAATGGCTTGTTACGTGATTGTAGTTGATTCTCATTGAACGGTTGACCGATTCGGTGATTTGTAAGCTCAAAATGGATTGTTACGTGATTGTAGCTATTTTTGATGGAATGGTTGATCGATTCAATAATTTGTAAGCTCAGAATGGCTTGTTACGTGATTGTAGTTGATTCTCATCGAACGGTTGACCAATTCAGTGATTTGTAAACTCAAAATGGCTTGTTATGTGATTATAATTGATTCTCATTAAACGTTTGAATGCTTCAATGATTTGTAAACTTAGAATGGCTTGTTACATGATTGTAGTTGATTCTCATCGAACAATTGACCAATTCAGTGATTTGTAAGCTCAGAATGGCTTGTTACGTGATTGTAATTGATTCTCATCAAACGGTTGATCGATTCGGTGATTTGTAAGCTTAGAGTGGCTTGTTACGTGATTGTAGCTGATTCTCATCTAACGATTGACCAATTGGTGATTTGTAAGATGAGAATGGCTACTAGTTACATGATTGTAATTGATTCTCATCAAATGTTTGACCGATTCGGTGATTTTTTAGCTCAGAATGGCTTGTTACATGAAATTGTAGCTTATTCTCATCGAACGGTTGATCGATTTGGTGATTTGTAAGCTAAGAATGGCTTGTTATGTGATTGTAGCTGATTCTAATCGAATGGTTGATCGATTCGGTGATTTGTAATTTTCAAATGGCTTGTTACCTAATTGTAGCTCAATCTCATCGAACGGTTGACCGATTCACTGATTTGTAAGCTTAAAATGGCTTGTTAGGTGATTGTAGTTGATTCTCATTGAAGGGTTGACCGATTCGGTGATTTGTAAACTCAGAATGACTTGTTACATGATTGTAGTTGATTTTTATCGAACGGCTAACCGATTCAGTGATTTGCAAACTAACAATGGCTTGTTGCATGATTGTAATTGATTCTTATCGAACAGTTGCTTGATTCGATGATTTGTAAGCTCAGAATGGCTTGTTATGTGATTGTATCTAATTCTCATTGATCAGTTGACCGATTTGATGATTTTTAAGCTCAGAATATCTTGTTATGTGATTGTAGCTGATTCTCATCGAATAGTTGACGGATTCAGTTATTTTAATGCTCAGAATGGCTTGTTACATGATTGTAGCTGATTTTTATCGAACGGCTAACCGATTCAGTGATTTCCAAACTAAGAATGGCTTGTTGCATGATTGTAATTGATTCTTATCGAACGGTTGCTTGATTCGATGATTTGTAAGCTCAGAATAGCTTGTTATGTGATTGTATCTAATTCTCATTGATCAGTTGACCGATTCGATAATTTTTAAGCTCAGAATGTCTTGTTATGTGATTGTAGCTAATTCTCATCGAATAGTTGACGGATTCAATTATTTTAATGCTTAGAATGGCTTGTTACGTGATTGTAATTGATTCTAATTGAATGGTTGACTGATTTGGTGATTTTTAAGCTCAGAATGGCTTTTTACGTGATTGTAGTTGATTCTCAGCGAGCGGTTGACCGATTCGGTGATTTGTAAGCTCAGAATGGCCTATTATGTGATTGTAGCTAATTCTGATCAAACGGTTTACCGATTCAGTGATTTGTAAGATCAAAATGGCTTGTTACGTGATTATAGCTGATTCTCATCAAATGGTTGACTGATTCGGTGATTTGTAAGCTCAGAATAGGTGATTTATAAAATGGCTTGTTAGGTGATTGTAATTGATTCTCACCGAATAGTTGACCGATTCGGTGATTTGAAGCTCAGAATGGCTTTTTACATGATTATAGATGATTCTCGTCGAACGGTTGACCGATTTGGTGATTTGCATGCTCAGAATAGCTTGTTACGTGATTGTAGCTGATTCTCATCGAACGGTTGACTGATTCGATGATTTGTAACCTCAGAATGGCTTGTTACATGATTGTAGCTAATTCTTGTTGAATGTGTGATCGATTCAGTAATTTTTATGCTCAGAATGGCTTGTTACATGATTGTAGTTGAATCTCATCCAACGATTGACCTATTCGATAATTTGTAAGCTCAGAATGGCTTGTTACGTGATTATAGCTGATTCTCATCAAATGCTTAACAGATTTGATGATTTGTAAGCTCAGAATGACTTGTTATGTGATCGTAGCTAATTCTCATCAAATGGTTGACCGATTCCTTGATTTCTAAGCTCATAATGGCTTATTAGATGATTTTAGCTGATTTTCATTGAACGATTGCTAAGCTGTTGATTTGCAAGCTCACAGTGGCTTGTTACGTGATTGTAATTGATTTTCATCGATCGGTTGACTAATTTGATAATTTGTAAGCTCATAATGGCTTGTGACATGATTGTATCTGATTTTCATCCAATGGTTTACCAATTCGGTGATTTTTAAGCTCAGAATGGCTTGTTACATGATTTTAGCTGATTCTTATCAAATGGTTAACCGATTCGGCAATTAGTAAACTCAGAATGTTTTGTTACATGATTCTAGCTGATTCTCATCGAACGGTTGACCGATTCGGTGATTTGTAAGCTCAGAATGGCTTGTTACGTGATTGTAGTTGATTTTCATCAAACGATTGATCGATTCGAGAATTTGTAAGCTCATAATGGCTTGTTACGTGATTTTAATTGATTCTCATCAAACGGTTTGTAGATTCAGTGATTTGTAAGCTTAGAATGGCTTGTTACATGATTGTAGCTATTTCTCATCGAACGGTTTACCGATTCAGTGATTTATAATCTTAGAATGGCTTGTTATGTGATTGTAGCTGATTCTCATCAAATGGTTGACCGATTCGGTGATTTGTAAGCTTAGAATAGTTTTTTATGTGATTATAGTTGATTCTCATCAAACGGTTGACTGATTCAATGAGTTGTAAGCTTAGAATGGCTTGTTACATGATTGTAATTGATTCTCATCGAACAGTTGAGTGATTCGATGATTTCTAAGGTTAGAATGGCTTGTTACATGATTGTAGCCAAATCTCATTGAACGGTTGACTGATTTGGTGATTTGTAAGCTCAGAATAGCTTGTTACATGATTGTAGTTGATTATCATCAAATGGTTAACCGATTCGATGATTTGTAAGATCATAATAGCTTGTTACATAATTGTAGCTGATTCTCATCGAATGGTTGACCGATTTGGTTTTTTGTACATTGAGAATGGCTTGTTATGTGATTGTAATTGATTCTCATCATACGGTTAACCGATTCTTTGATTTGTAAGCTTGGAATGGCTTGTTACGTGATTGTAATGTATTCTCATCAACCGGTTGGCCGATTCGATGATTTGTAAACTAGGAATAGTTTGTTACATGTCATAGCTAATGTTCATCGAACGGTTGTTCGATTCAATGATTTTGTAAGCTCAAAATAGCTTCATACGTGATTGTAGCTGATTCTCATCAAACGGTTGACCGATTCGATGATTTGTAAGCTCAGAATAGCTTGTTACGTGATGGTAGCTGATTCTCATCGAACGGTTGACGAATTCGGTGATTTGTAAGCTCAAAATGGCTTGTTATGTGATCATAGCTGATTCTCATCGAATGGTTGACCGATTCGATGATTTGTGAGCTCATAATGGCTTTTTGACGTGATTGTAGCTTATTCTCATTAAACGGTTGATCGATTTGGTGATTTGTAAGGTCATAATGGCTTGTTAAGAGATTGTAATTGATTCTCATCGATCGGTTGACCGATTCGATGATTTGTAAGCTTAGAATGGGTTGTTACGTAATTGTAGCTGATTCTCATTGAACGATTGACCGATTTAGTGATTTATAAGCTCAGAATGGGTTGTTACTTGATTTATCTGATTCTCATCGAACAGTTGACCGATTTGGTGATTTTTAAGCTTAGAAAGGCTTTTTACGTGATTGTAGTTGATTCTCATCCACAGTTGAGCCATTCACTGATTTGTAAGCTAATAATGGCTTGTTACGTGATTGTCACTAATTCTCTTCAAACGGTTGACCGTTTCAGTGATTTGTAACATCAGAATGACTTGTTACGTGAATGTAGCTGATTCTCATCGAACAGTTGAACGATTCAATGATTTCTAAGCTCAGAATGGCTTGTTCTGTGATTGTAGCTGATTCTCATCAAACAATTGACCGATTCAGTGATTTGTAAGCTCAGAATAGCTTGTTACATGATTGTAGCTAATTCTCATCAAATGGAAAACCAATTCAGTGATTTGTAAACTCATAATGACTTGTTACGTGATCGTAGCTGATTCTCATTGAACAGTTGACCAATTAGGTGATTTCTAAGCTCAAAATGGCTTGTTAGGTGATTGTAGCTGATTCTCATTAAACGATTGACCGATTCGATGATTTGTAAGCTCAGAATGGCTTGTTACATGATCGTACTGATTTTCAACAAATAGTTGACCGATTCGGTGATTTGTAACCTTAGAATGGCTTGTTACATGATTGTAGCTGATTCTCATCAAATGGTTGATCGATTCAATGATTTGTCAGCTCAAAATGGCTTGTTACGTGATTGTAATTGATTCTCAGCATACAGTTGACTGATTCGGTGATTTGTAAGCTCAAAATAGCTTGTTACGTGATTGTAGTTGAATCTCATCGAACGGTTTACCGATTCGGTGATTTGTAAGCTCAGAATAGCTTGTTACATGATTGTAGTTGATTGTCATCGAACGGTTAACTGATTCAGTGATTTGTAAGGTCAGAATAGCTTGTTACGAATTGTAGCTGATTCTCATCAAATGGTTGACCGGTTCGGTGATTTATACGCTGAGAATGGCTTGTTATGTGATTGTAATTGAGTCTCATCGTATGGTTAAGCGATTCTTTGATTTGTAAGCTTGGAATGGCTTGTTACGTGATTGTAATTTATTCTCATCAACCGGTTGACCAAGTTGGTGATTTGTAAGCTAAGAATAGCTTGTTACGTGTCGTAGCTGATGCTCATCGAATGGTTGAATGATTTAGTGATTTGTAAGCTCAGAATGGCTTCATACATGATTGTAGCTGAGTCTCATCGAATGGTTGATCGATTCAGTGATTTGTAAGTTCAGAATGACTTGTTATGTGATGGTAGCTAATTCTCATCGAACGGTTGATGGATTCGATGATTTGTAAGCTCAAAATGGCTTGTTACATAATCGTAGCCAATTTTCATCAAACAGTTAACCGATTCAGTGATTTGTAAGCTCATAATGGCTTTCTTTCATGATTGTAGCTTATTCTCATTGAACGGTTGACCGATTTGGTGATGTGTAAGCTCAAAATGGCTTGTTAAGAGATTGTAATTGATTCTCATCGAACGGTTGACCGATTTGATGATTTGTAAGCTCAGAATGGCTTGTTACATGATTGTATCTGATTCTCATCGAACAATTGATTGATTTGGTGATTTGTAAGCTCAAAATTTTTTTTTATGTGATTGTAGCTGATTCTCATCAAACGGTTAACCGATTCGGTGATTTCTAAGTTCAAAATTGCTTGTTAAGTGATTGTAATTGATTCTCATCGAACAGTTGACTGATTTGGTGATTTGTAAGCTCAAAATGGCTTGTTACATGATTGTAGCTGAGTCTCATCGAACGATTGACTGATTTGGTGATTTTTAAGTTGAGAATTTCTTGTTACGTGATTGTAGCTTATTCTCATCAAACGGTTGACCGATTTGATGATTTGTAAGCTCAGAATGGCTTGTTACATGATTGTAGCTGATTCTCATTGAACGATTGACCGATTTAGTGATTTGTAAGCTCAGAATGGGTTGTTACTTGATTTATCTAATTCTCATCGAACAGTTGACTGATTTGGTGATTTTTAAGCTCAAAGAGGCTTTTTACGTGATTGTAGCTGATTCTCATCTACGATTGAGCGATTCACTGATTTGTAAACTCAAATGGCTTGTTACCTGATTGTCATTGATTCTCATCAAATAGTTAACCGTTTCGATGATTTGTAACCTCAGAATGGCTTGTTACATGAGTGTAGCTGATTCTCATGGAATGGTTTGTTAGGAATGAATGCTGAAGCCTTTGGCAGTCATTCAGTAGCAGTGGTTGTTGCATTCATGACTATGATTGTCATTGATGTCAACATAGTGATATTCTAGAGTTTAGCAGAGAAGCAGGCATAGTTTTGTTTTGCGCACATGTAATATTGCAAATTGAGTTATGCGTAGTTGATGGTATGTTCTTTGGTGTGTTATTAGCCTATGGTTAAGAGCGCAAAAGAAAATTCATTTATTCATGAAAGTTATAAGCATTTTGGTGGAAGCAGTATTCTGGCAGTGTTCTTGAGTAGTGATTTTTGGTAATCGGAGGATATTTCCTAACCGGGATGGAATATGATTCTGCGCAGTTAAAAGGAAGTTTGAGACTCATTGGTGGTGATGTGGTTCACAGTGCAAACTTCGAGGTCACACAATTGGAAAGTTATTGTATTTGGAAGCCGATAGTTTTTATGTAGCGTGTTGAAATTATTATTTTGTATTTGGATGCTGACTCATTTGTAATTATTTGAGTGTGGTATAAAGGAATGAATATTTTCCTTGTTATGATGGGATTGTAATAGTTGTGATATGAAATTGTGAAAGTTGTGATGTGAATGTATGCATGAAGTGAAGAAAAGAGCTAATTCAGTGTTGAAGGAAGACTTGTGAAGTACAGAGATCTGGATTTGTGATCTTGTGTAGCAAAGAGTGTGGTTTTGGCACAGTGTGAACGAGGTAACATATTTCATATTATTTTGTTGAATAATCCTAAGTTCTATTGGATAGTGAGTTCAAAGATCTTGCCTTGAAGCTGTTTGGGCAGTGGGTCCTTCTGTCTTCCATAACTCCTAACAGGGTTAGAATCTTTTAACAGGGATTCAAAATCTCCTAACAGAGATTCATATGTACTGAATGTATTTCATAAGACTCCTAACAAGGTCCATCCTTTCACAAGAAACTTTCATATTAGTGCATCATTTTGTGGGCATCATTCCCACCGAGGTTTACTCTTTGATCAAGACGTTTCCTAGTTAACATATCTTGTGTTATTGTGTCATTGTGTATGATTATCTTTCTATGGTTGGTTACTGCATTGATCATATGGTTTAAAGCTGCTAAAGTTGATATTGAACTTGATAAATGGTTTAATTATCAGATAACTGATTTACCACCCCCCCTCTTAGTTATCTTGGTGGTATTTACTTTCTAACACGGTTAACCGATTCAGTGATTTGTAAGCTCAGAATGGCTTGTTACATGATTGTAGCTGATTCTCATCAAATAGTTGACCGATTTAGTGATTTGTAAGCTCAAAATGGCTTATTACGAGATCCTAGCTGATTCTCATCCAAGGGTTGACTGATTCAGTGATTTTTAAGCTCAGAATGGCTTGTTACATGATTGTAGTTGATTCTCACCAAACAGTTCACTGATTCGGTGATTTCTAAGCTCAGAATGGCTTGTTACATGATCATAGCTGATTCTCATTGAACGGTTGACCAATTAGGTGATTTGTAAGCTCAAATGGCTTGTTACATGATTGTAGCTGATTCTCATTAAACTGTTGACTAATCGATGATTTGTAAGCTTAGAATGGCTTGTTACATGATCATAGTTGATTCTCATCAAACAGTTGACTGATTTGGTGATTTGTAAGCTCAGAATGGCTTGTTATGTGATTATAGATGATTCTCATCCAATGGTTGACCGATTCAGTGATTTGTAAGCTCAGAATGGCTTGTTATGTGATTGTAATTGATTCTCATCAAACGGTTGACCGATTCGACGATTTGTAAGCTCAGAATGGCTTGTTACGTGATTGTAGCTGATTTTTATCAAATGGTTGACCGATTCGGTGATTTGCAAGCTCACAATGGCTTGTTACGTGATTGTAATTGACTCTCATCGAAAGGTTGACTGATTCAATGATTTTTAAGCTCATAATGGCTTGTTACGTGATTATAGTTGATTCTCATCAGACGGTTGACCGATTCATAACAGGGTCCATCCTTTCACAAGGAACTTTCATATTAGTGCATCATTTTGTGGGCATCATTCCCACCGGGGTTTACTCTTTGATCAAGATGTTCCCTAGTTAACATATCTTGTGTTATTGTGTATGATTATCTTTCTATGGTTGGTTACTGCATTGATCATATGGTTTAAAGCTATTGAAGTTGATATTGAACTTGATAAATGGTTTAATTATTAGATAACTGATTTACCACCCCCCCTCTCAGTTATCTTGGTGGTATTTACTTTCTAACACGATTAACCATTGGGTGATTTGTATGCTCAGAATAGCTTGTTATATGACTGTAGCTCATTCTCATCGAACGGTTGACCGATTTGGTGATTTTTAATCTAAGAATGGCTTGTTATGTAATTGTAGCTAATTCTCATCAAATGGTTGTCCCATTTGGTGATTTGTAAGCTTAGAATGGCTCGTTATGTGATTATAGTTGATTCTCATCAAACGGTTGATCGATTCAATGATTTGTAAGCTCAAAATGGCTTTTTACATTATCCTAGCTGATTCTCATTGAATGGTTGACCAATTAGGTGATTTATAAGCTCAAAATAGATTGTTACGTGATTGTATCTAATTCTCGTTAAACAGTTGACCAATTCAATGATTTTTAAGCTAAGAATGGCTTGTTACATGATCGTAGTTGATTCTGATCAAATGGTTGACCGATTCGGTGATTTGTAAGCTTAGAATGGCTTGTTACGTGATTGTAGCTGATTCTCATCAAACGGTTGACCGATTTGCTGATTTGTAAGCTTAGAATGGCTTCTTACATGATTTTAATTGATTCTCATCAAATGGTTGACTGATTTGTTGATTTGTAAGCTTAGAATGGCTTCTTATGTGATTCTGGCTGATTTTCGTCGAACGGTTGACCGATTCGGTGATTTGCAAGATCATAATGGCTTGTTACGTGATTGTAATTGATTCATCAAACATTTGACTGATTCGATGGTTTGTAAGCTCATAATGGCTTGTTACATGATTGTATCTGATTCTCATTGAACGGTTGACCGATTCAGTGATTTTTAAGCTCAGAATGGCTTGTTACTTGATTCTAGCTGATTCTCATCGAACGGTTGACCGATTTGGTAATTTATATGCTCAGAATTAGTTGTTACATGATTGTAATTGATTCTAACGGTTGCTGATTTGGTGATTTGTAAGCTCACAATGGCTTATTACGTGATTGTAATTGATTCTCATCGAACGGTTGATTGATTCGATGATTTGTAAGCTCAGAATGGCTTGTTACATGATTGTATGTGATTCTCATCCAACGGTTGACCAATTCGATAATTTTTAAGCTTAAAATGACTTGTTACATGATTGAGGTTGATTCTCATCGAACGCTTGACCGATTCAATGATTTGTCTACTCAGAATGGCTTGTTACGTGATTGTAATTGATTATAATCAAACGGTTGATCGATTTGGTGATTTTTAAGCTTAGAATGGCTTGTTACGTGATTCTAGTTGATTCTCATCAAATGGTTGACCGATTCGGTGATTTGTAAACTCAAAATTGCTTATTACGTGATTTTAGCTGATTCTCATCGAACGGTTGAGCAATTTGGTGATTTGTAAGGGAAAAATGGCTTGTTACATGATTGTAGTTGATTCCCAGTGAACGATTGGCCGATTCAGTCATTTGTAGACTTTGAATGCCTTGTTACATGATTCTGATTCTTATTGAACGGTTGAACGATTCGGTGATTTGTAAGCTCAGAATAGCTTGTTACATGATTGTAGCTGATTCTCATCAAACGGTTGACCGATTCGAGAATTTGTAAACTCATAATGGCTTGTTACATGATTGTAATTTATTCTCATTGAATGGTTGACCGATTTGGTGATTTCTAAGCTCAGAATGGCTTGTTACATGATTGTAGCTGATTCTCATCAAACGGTTTACCAATTCGATGATTTGTAATCTTAGAATGGCTTGTTATGTGATTGTAGCTAATTCTCATCGAATGGTTGACCAATTCGGTGATTTGTAAACTCAGATTGGCTTGTTATGTGATTGTAGTTGATTCTCATCAAACGGTTGACTGATTCGATGATTTGTAAGCTCATAATGGATTGCTACGTGATTGTAATTGATTCTCATCGAATAATTCACTGATTCGATGATTTCTAAGCTTAGAATGAGTTGTTACGTGATTGTAGCTGATTATCATCTAACGGTTGACTGATTCGGTGATTTGTAAGCTCAGAATGGCTTGTTACATGATTGTAGCTTATTCTCATCAAACGGTTGACTGATTCAATGATTTGTAAGGTCAAAATGGCTTGTTACGTGATTGTAGTTGAATCTCATCGAACGGTTGACTGATTCGGTGAGTTGTAAGCTCAGAATAGCTTGTTACATGATTGTAGTTGATTGTCATCGAATTGTTAACTGATTCAGTGATTTGTAAGGTCAGAATAGCTTGTTAGATAATTGTAGCTGGTTTTCATCAAACAATTGACCGATTTGGTGATTTGTATGCTGAGAATGGCTTGTTATGTGATTCTAATTGATTCTCATTGTACGGTTAACCTATTCTTTGATTTGTAAGGTTGGAATGGCTTGTTAAGTGATTGTAATTTATTCTCGTCAAACGGTTGACCTATTTGGTGATTGTATGCTCAGAATGGCTTGTTACATGATTGTAGCTGATTCTCATCAAACGATTGACTGATTCGATGATTTGTATGCTTAGAATGGCTTGTTACATGATTGTAGTTGATTCTCATCAAACTGTTGACTGATTGGGTAATTTGTAAGCTTAGAATGGCTTGTTATGTGATTGTAGTTGATTCTGATCAAATGATTGATCAATCTAGTGATTTGTAAGCTTAGAATGACTTGCTACATAATTATAGCTGATTCTCTTCAGATGGTTGACCGATTTCATGATTTCTAAGCTCATAATGGCTTGTTACGTGATTGTAGTTGATTCTCATCAAACGGTTAATGATATGGTGATTTGCCAGCTCACAATGGCTTGTTACGTGATTGTAATTGATTCTCATCAAACAGTTGACTAATTCGATGATTTTTAAGCTCATAATGGCTTGTTACCTGATTGTATATGATTCTCATTCAATGGTTGACTGATTCAATGATTTTTAAGCTCAGAATGGCTTGTTACACAATTGTAGCTGATTCTCATCGAACAGTTGACTGATTCGGTGATTTGTATGCTCAGAATGGCTTGTTACGTGATTGTAATTGATTTTAATCAAATGGTTGACCAATTTTGTGATTTTTAAGCTTAGAATGGCTTGTTAAGTGATTGTAGCTGATTCTCATCAAAGGGTTGACCGATTCCATGATTTGTCAACTTAGAATCGTTTGTTATGTGATTGTAGCTGATTCTCATCAAACGATTGATTGATTCAGGGATTTGTAAGCTCATAATCACTTGTTACGTGATTGTAAATGATTCTCATCGAATGGTCAACCGATTCAGTGATTTGTAAGTGTAGAATGACTTGTTACGTGATTGTAGCTGATTCTCATCGAACAGTTGATAGATTCAGTGATTTGTAAAATTAGAATAGCTTGTTACGTGATTGTAGTTTATTGTCATCAAATGGTTAACCGATTCAGTGATTTGTAAGGTCAGAATAGCTTGTTACATAAGTGTAGCTGATTCTCATTGAACGGTTGACCAATTCGGTGATATGTAAGCTGAGAATGACCTGTTATGTGATTGTAATTGATTCTCATCGTACGGTTTATCGATTCTTTGATTTGTAAGCTTAGAATGGCTTGTTATGTGATTGTAGTTTATTCTCATCAACCGGTTGACCCATTCGGTGATTTGTACGCTAAGAATAACTTGTTACATGTCGTAGCTGATGCTCATCGAACAGTTGATCAATTTAGTTATTTGTAAGCTCAGAATGGCTTCATACGTGATTGTAGTTGATTCTCATCAAACGGTTGACTGAGTTGGTGATTTGTAAGCTCAGAATGCCTTGTTACGTGATGGTAGTTGATTCTCATTGAGTGGTTGATGAATTCAGTGATTTGTTAGCTCAGAATGGCTTGCTACGTGATCGTACTCAATTCTCATCAAACGGTTGACCGATTCGGTGATTTGTAAGCTTATAATGGCTTTTTTAGATGATTGTAGCTTATTCTCATTGAACGGTTGATCGATTCGATGATTTGTAAACTCATAATGACTTGTGACATGATTGTAGTTGATTCTCATTGAATGATTGACTGATTCAGTGATTTGTAAGCTCAGAATGGCTTGTTGCGTTATTGTCCTTGATTTTCATCGAATAGTTGACCGTTTTAGTGATTTGTAAGCTCAGAATGGCTTGTTACATGACTATAGCTCATTCTCATCAAACGGTTGACCGATTTGGTGATTTGTAATCTGAGAATGGCTTGTTACGTGATTGTAGCTGATTCTCATCAAATGGTTGTCCCATTCAGAGATTTGTAAGCTCAGAATGGCTTGTTACGTGATTGTAGTTGATTCTCATCAAACGGTTGATCGATTCGGTGATTTGTAAGCTTAGAATGGCTTGTTACATTATCATAGTTGATTCTCATTGAATGGTTGACCAATTAGGTGATTTATAAGCTCAAAATAGATTGTTACGTGATTGTATCTGATTCTCATTAAATAGTTGACCAATTCGATGATTTGTAAGCTCAGAATGACTTGTTACATGATCGTAGCTGATTCTCATCAAATGGTTGACCGATTCGATGATTTGTAAGCTCAGAATGGCTTGTTACGTGATTGTAGCTGATTCTCATCAAACAGTTGACCGATTTACTGATTTGTAAGCTTAGAATGGCTTGTTAAATGATTTTAATTGATTCTCATCAAATGGTTGATTGATTCGATGATTTCTAAACTTAGAATGGCTTGTTACATGATTCTAGCTGATTTTCATCGAATGGTTGATCGATTAAGTGATTTGCAAGCTCATAATGGCTTTTTACGTGATTTAAATTGATTCTCATCAAACGGTTGACTGATTTGATGGTTTGTAAGCTCATAATGGCTTGTTACGTGATTGTATCTGATTCTCATTGAACGGTTGACCGATTCGGTGATTTTTAAGCTCAAAATGGCTTGTTACTTGATTGTAGCTGATTCTCATCAAATGGTTGACCGATTTGGTAATTTGTATGCTCAGAATTGGTTGTTAGGTGATTGTAATTGATTCTAATTGAACGGTTGACTGATTCGGTGCTTTTTAAGCTCATAATGGCTTGTTACATGATTCTAGCTCTTTGTCATAAAACAGTTGACAGATTTGGTGATTTGTAAGCTAAAAATGGCTTGTTACGTGATTGTAGCTGATTCTCATTAAACGATAGATAGATTTGATTATTTGTAAGCTCAGAATGGCCTGTTATGTGATTGTAGCTAATTCTCATCGAACAGCCCCCTTTATAATTATAATAGTAGGGTCGGGGCTCGATTGCTCCTACTCGAAAGCGGGTGTTTTTGACTATTGAACGAGGGATATGAATCGTAGAGCATGGTTGCCCTACTTATCTATAGGCATTGGTTGCAGGAGCAATAATATAATAGTAGGGGCCCTCCCTATAAAATCAATTAAATCTCAAGTTGGCCAAACCCACGATTCATAATGGCTTGTTACGTGATTATAGCTGATTCGCATCGAACGATTGACCGATTCGATCATTTGTAAGTTCATAATGGCTTGTTACATGGTTGTAATTGATTCTTACCTGATGGTTAATTGATTCAGTGGTTTGTAAGCTCAGAATAGCTTGTTACGTGATTGTAGCTGCTTCTCATCAAACAGTTGACCGATTCGGTGATTTGTAAGCTTAAAATGGCTTTTTACGTTATTGTAGTTGATGCTCATTAAACGGTTGACCGATTCGGTGATTTGTAAGCTCAGAATTGGTTGTTAAGTGATTGTAATTGATTCTCATCAAATAGTTGATCGATTACGTGATTTGTACGCTCAGAATAGCTTTATATGTGATTGTAGCTGAGTCGCATCTAACAGTTGACCGATTCGGTGATTTGTAAGCTTATAATTTCTTGTTACATGATTGTAGCTGATTCTCATCGAATGGTTGACCAATTTGATGATTTATAAGCTTAGAATGGCTTGTTACGTGATTGTAGCTGATTCTGATCGAACGGTTGACCGATTCAGTGATTTGCAAGATCACAATGGCTTCTTACATGATTGTAATTGATTCTTATCGAACGATTCACTGATTCAAAGATTTGTAAGTTCAAAATGGGTTGTTACATGATTGTAGTTGAATCTCATCAAACGGTTGACCGATTCGGTGATTTGAAAGTTCAAAATGACTTGTTATGTGATTGTAGCATATTCCCATTGAATGATTCACCGATTCAGTGATTTGTAAGCTCAGAATGGCTTGTTATGTGATTGTAGCTGATTCCCATCGAACGGTTGACCGATTCGGTGAGTTTTAAGCTCAGAATAATTAAATGATTATAATTGATTCTCATCAAAGAGTTTGCCGATTTGGTGATTTTTAAGTTCAGAATGGCTTGTTACATCATTGTAATTGATTCTAATCGAACCGTTGACCAATTCGATAATTTTTAAGCTCAAAATGGCTTCTTACATGATTGTAGCTAATTCTCATCGAACGGTTGACCGATTTGGTGATTTTTAAGTTCAGAATGGCTTGTTACATCATTGTAATTGATTCTAATCAAACCGTTGACCAATTCGATAATTTTTAAGCTCAGAATGGCTTCTTACATGATTGTAGCTAATTCTCATCGAACGGTTGACCAATTTGGTGATTTCTAAGCTAAGAATGGCTTGTTACATTATTGTATTTGATTATCATTGAATGCTTGACTGATTCGGTGATTTGCAAGGTTAAAATGGCTTATTACGTGATTGTAATTGATTCTCATCGAAAGGTTGACTAATTAGATGATTTGTAAGCTCATAATGGTTTTTTACATAATTATAATTGATTCTCACTTGACGGTTGACCGATTCGATAATTTGTAAGCTCGAAATGACTTGTTACATGATTGTGCTGATTCTCATCAAACAGTTGACCGATTCGGTGATTTGTAAGCTCAGAATGGCTTGTTACATGATTGTAGCTGATTCTCATCAAATGGTTGACCAATTCGGTGATTTGTAAGCTCAGAATAGCTTATTGCATGATTGTAACTGATTCTCATCGAACGGTTGACCGATTCAGTGAATTATAAGCTCAAAATGGTTTGTTATGTGATAGTAGTTGATTCTCATCTAACCGTTGACCGATTAGGTGACTTGTAAGCTCAGAATGGCTTGTTATGTGATTGTAATTGATTCTCATTGAACGGTTGACAGATTCAGTGATTTTTAAGCACTAAATGGCTTGTTACGTGATTGTACCTGATTCTCATTGAATGGTTATTTGATTCGGTGGTTTGTAATCTTAGAAAGACTTGTTCATTATCATAGCTGATTCTCATCAGACGGTTGACTGATTCTGTGATTTCTAAGCTCAAAATGGCTTGTTCCATTATTGTAGCTAATTATCATCGAACGGTTTACTGATTCAGTGATTTTTAAGCTCAGAATGGCTTGTTACGTGATCATAGCTGATTCTCATCGAACAGTTGACGATTAGATGATTTGTAAGCTCAGAATGGATTGTTACATGATTGTAATTGATTCTCATCGTACAGTTGTCCGATTCGATGATTTGTAATTTTGGAATGGCTTGTTACATGATTGTAATTGATTCTCATCGAATGGTTGACCGATTCAGTGATTTGTAAGCTCAAAATGACTTGTTATGTGATTATAATTGATTCTCATCGAACAGTTCATCGATTCGGTGATTTGTAATCTGAGAATGGCTTGTTACGTGATTGTAGTTGATACTCATCAAATGGTTGATCAATTCGGTGATTTGTAAGCTCATAATAGCTTGTAAAGTGATTGTACTTGATTCTCATTGAACAGTTAACCGATTCAGTGATTTGTAAGCTCAGAATGGCTTGTTAAGTGATTATAGGTGATACTGATCGAACGGATGACTGATTCAGTCAGTGATTTGCAAGCTCACAATGGCTTGTTACATGATTGTAATTCATTCTTATCAAATGGTTGACTGATTCAAAGATTTCTAAGCTCAGAATGGATTGTTATGTGATTGTATCTGATTCTGATTGAACGGTTGACCAATTCGATGATTTTTAAGCTCAAAATGGATTGTTATGTGATTGTAGCTGATTCTCATGAATGGTTGACCGATTCGGTGATTTGTATGCTCAAAATGGCTTGTTACGTGATTGTAATACGTTCTAATTGAACAGTTTACTGATTCGGTGATTTTTAAGTTTAGAATGGCTTGTTACTTGATTCTAGCTGATTCTCATTAAACAGTTGACCGATTCAGGGATTTGTAAGCTCAAAATGGCTTGTTATGTGATTGTAGTTGATTCTCATCGAATAGTTGATTGATTCGGTGATTTATAAGCACAGAATGGCTTGTTACATTATGGTAGCTGATTCTCATCAACTGTTTAATGAGAATCAGCTACAATCATGTAACAAGACATTGTGAGCTTACAAATCATCGAATCGATCAACCGTTCGATGCAAACCAGCTACAATCACATAACAAGCCATTCTCAGCATACAAATGACCGAATTGGTCAAGCAGTCGATGAGAATCAGTTACAATTATGTAAAAATCTATTTTGAACTTACAAATCACTGAATCGATCAACCATTCGATGATAATCAACTACAATCACATAACAAATCATTTTGAGTTTACAAATCACTAAATCGATCAACCGTTTGATTAGAATCAGCTACAATCATGTAACAAGATATTGTGAGCTTACAAATCACTGAATCGGTCAACCGTTTGATTAGAATCAATTAAAATCATGTAACAAGTGTTTTTAACCTTACAAATCACTGAATCAGTCATTCATTCAATGAGAATTAGCTACAATCACATAACAAGCCATTCTAAAATTACAAATCACTGAATCGATTAGCTGTTTGATGAGAATTAGCTACAATCACATAACCACCCATTGTAATCTTACAGATCACCGAATCAATCAACTGTTTGATGTGAATTAGCTACAATCACGTAACAAGTCATTCTGAGATTATAGATCACTGAATCTGTCAAGTGTTCGATGATAATCAACTACAATCACATAACAAGCTAGTTTGAGCTTACAAATCACTGAAGCGGTCAACTGCTCGATGAGAATCAATTACAATTACGTAACAAGCCATTCTGAGCTTACCAATCACCGAATCGGTCAACCGTTCGATGAGAATCAGCTACAATCATGTAACAAACATTCTGAGCTTACAAATCACTAAAGCAGTCAACGGTTCGATGAGAATCAACTACAATCACATAACAAGCCATTCTGAGCTTACAAATCACCGAATCGGTCAACTGTTCGATTAAAATCAGCTACAATCACATAACAATCCATTCTAAACTTACAAATCACCAACTTGGTCAACCATTCGATGAGAACCAGCTACAATCACCTAACAAGCCATTCTCATCTTAAAAATCACTGAATCGATCAACCGTTCGATGAGAATCAGCTACCATCATGTAACAAGTCATGTTGTGCTTACAAACCACCAAATCAGTCAACCGTTTAATGAGAATCAGCTAGAATCATGTAACAAGCCATTCTGAGCTTACAAATCATGGAATCGATCAACTGTTCGATGAGAATCAGCTACAATCATGTAATAAGCCATTCTAAGCTTACAAATCACTGAATAAGTCAACCATTCAATGAGAATCAATTAATATCATGTAACACACCATTTTGAGTTTACGAATAACCGAATCGGTAAACTCTTTCATGACTATCAATTACAATCATGTAACAAGCCATTCTGATTGTATAAATCACCAAATCATTCAACCATTTGATGAGAATCAGCTACAATTATGTAACAAGCCATTCTTAGCTTACAAACCACCGAACTAGTGAACCATTCGATGAGAATCAGCTACAGTTATGTAACAAGCTATTCTAACCTTAGAAATCACTAAATCAGTCAACCTTTCAATGAGATTCAGCTATAATGATGTAACAACCCATTCTAAGCTTACAAATCATTGAATCCATCAACCGTTCGATGAAAATCAGCTACAATCACTTAACAAGCCATTCTGAGCTTACAAATCATCAAATCGGTCAACCGTTCAATGAGAATTAATTACAATCACGTAACAAGCTATTCTCAACTTACAAATCATCGAATCGGTCAACCATTCCCTTAGAATCAATTACAATTACATAAGAAGCCATTATGAGCTTACAAATAATCAAATCTGTCAACCATTCGATGAGAATTAAGTACAATCATGTAACAAGCCATTCTAAGTTTAAAAATCACTGAATCGGTCAACCGTTTGATGAGAATTAGCTACAATCACGTAACAAGTCATTCAATGAGAATCAAATATAATCACGTAACAAGCCATTTTGAGCTTAGAAATTACTGAATCGGTCAACCCTTCGATGAGAATCAATTAGAATCATGTAACAAGCTATTTTGAGCTTATAAATTATTGAATCGGTCAACCATTCAATGACAATCAATTACAATCATGTAACAAGCCATTTTGAGATTACAAATTATTGAATTAGTCAACCGTTCGATGAGAATCAATTACAATAATGTAACAAGCCATTCTAAGCTTACAAATCACTGAATTAGTCAACTGTTAAATGATAATCAATTACAATCACGTAACAAGGCATTATGAGCTTGCAAAATCACCGAATCAGTTAATTGTTTGATGAGAATCGGCTACAATCACGTAACAAGCCATTTTGAGCTTACAAATCACCAAATGGGTCAACCGTTTGATGAGAATCAGCTACAATCACGTAAGAAGCCATTCTGAGCTTTCAAATCATAGAATCAGTTAACCATTTGATTAGAATCAGTTACAATTATGTAAGAAGCCATTCTGAGCTTACAAGTCATCGAATCGGTCAACCGTTTAATGATAATTAGTTACAATCACATAACAAGCCCTTCTAAGCTTGTAAATCACCAAATCGGTCAAACGTTCAATGACAATCAGCTACAATCATGTAACAAGCCATTCTGAGCTTACAAGTAACCGAATCGGTCAACCATTCGATGAGAATCAGCTATAATTACGTAACAAGGCATTCTGAGGTTAGAAATCACCGAACTGGTCAACCATTCGATGAGAATCAATTACAATCATGTAACAAGCCATTGTGAGCTTACAAATCACTGAATTGGTCAATCGTTTGATTAGAATCAGCTACAATCACATAACAAGCCATTCTGAGCTTACAAATCACCCAATCGGTCAACCATTCAATGAGAATCAGCTACGATCATGTAACAAGTAATTTCAAGCTGACAAATAACCCGGTCAATCAACCGGTCGATGAGAATCAACTATCATTACGTAATAAGGCATTGTCAACTTACAAATCATTGAATAGGTCAACCATTTGATGAGAATCAGCTACAATCACGTAACAAGCTAGTCTAAGATTACAAATCACCGAATCGGTCAACCGTTTAATGAGATTCAACTACAATGACGTAACAAGCCATTCTGAGCTGACAAATCATTGAATTGATCAACCGTTCAATTATAATCAATTACAATAACGTTAAAAGCCTTTCTAAGCATACCAATCACTGAATCGATCAACGATTCGATGACAATCACCTACAATCATGTAAAAAGCCATTCCAAGCTTACAAATCACTGAATCGATCAACCATATGATGAGAATCAATTACAATTATGTAACAAGCTATTCTAAGCTTACAAATCATTGAATCAGTCAACTGTTCGATGAGAATTAGCTACAATCATGTAACAAGCCATTCTGAGCTTACAAATCACTGAGTTGGTAAACCATTCGATGAGAACTAGCTACAATCATGTAACCATTCATTCTAAGCTTACAAATCACTGAATTGGTTAACCGTTTGATGAGAATTAGCTACGATCATGTAACAAGCCATTCTGAGCTTACAAATCACTGAATCGGTCAATCATTCGGTGATAATTAGCTACAATCCCGAACAAGCCATTCTGAGCTTACAACTCACCGAATTGGTCACCTGGTCGATGAAAATCAACTACGATCATGTAACAAGTAATTTTGAGCTTACAAGTCATCGAGTCGGTCAACCGTTCGATGAGAAATAGCTATCATCACATAACAAGCCATTCTTAGCTTACAAATCACTCAGTCCATCAATCTTTTGATGAGAATCAGCTACCATCACGTAACAAGCCTTTCTCAGCTTACAAATCACCGAATGGGTCAACCATTTGATTAGAATCACCTACAATCATGTAACAAGCCTATCTAAGATTAAAAATCATTGAATCGGTCAACAAAGATGAGAATCAGCTACAATAATCTAACAAGCTATTCTGAGCTTACAAATCATCAAATCGGTCAATTGTTCAATGAGAATCAGCTACAATCATCTAAACCCCAAATTTTCATTTCACCTCGATGATTTTTTTTTGAATACTCGAAAGGTTTTATGGGTTAGAACCTTTCCATTTCATTGTTACTCACTATACTAACTAATAAAAATGGAATACTATCTCATTCTTTGGTCAGCATCAGTATAAAGAGTAAGATAGATCTCTCAATTGATTATCATAGTTTTTTCAAATTATTGAGAAGCTTGGTCACGAGGTCTTAAAAACAGGCATAAACCATAGTTCAGATTTGATTGAATTAGATACCTCGTGCTCCGGATATTTACTATTAGAGCAATATCTAACGAGGTAGGAGAACCGTCTTTATTTTCTAAAGACAACAGACCCGTTTTCTGTACTAGAATAGAGATCAATTTTAACAAGTCGCACACCCATAATTCCAAAAATCCTTAAATTCCAAGAAATTACACAATCAAACTACTAGAACGTCATAACCTAAAAATGAAAGCGATTCAAAAGAAAATTCTTAGTTTTTTTTTAGGGGGGGAGGGTGAACTCGGGATTCGGGTAGTTTTTCTAGACCCAACTAACTGGAATTCCGTCTAATAAAATGGAAGAATTATAAATCTCCAAAATAATAGATAAGAATACTGCAAATAGTAACAAGCCATTTCGAGCTTACAAATAATCGAACGATCAACCGTTCGATGAGAATCAGCTACAATAATGTAATAAGCCATTATGAGAGTATAAATCATTCAATTGGTCAATTGTTCGACGAGAATCAGCTACAATCATGTAACAAGCCATTTTGAGCTTACAAACCATTGAATTGGTCAACCGTTCAATGAGAATCAATTACAATCATGTAAAAGGCCATTATGAGCTGATAAATAATCGAATCGGTCAACCATTTGATGAGATTCAACTACAATCATGTAACAAGCCATTTTGAGCTTTCAAATCACTGAATCAGTTAACCGTTCGATGAGAATCAGCTAAAATCACATAGCAGGCCATTTTGAGCTTACAAATAACCAAATCAGTCAACCGTTCCATGAGAATCAGCTACAATCACGTAACAAGCCATTCTGAGCTTACCAATCACCGAATCATTTAACTGTTCAATGAGAATCAATTATAATAACGTAACAAGCCATTTTGAGCTTACAACTCACCAAATTGGTCAACCATTCAATGAGAATCAATTACAATTACGTAACAAGCCATTCTGAACTTACAAATCACTGATTCAGTCCGTTCGACGAGAATTGGCTACAATCATGTAACAAGCCATTCTGAGATTACAAATCACCGAATTGGTCAACCGTTTGATGAGAATCAACAATAATCACGTAACAAGCCATTCTGAACTTACAAATCACTGAATCGGTGAATCGTTCGATGAGAATCAGCTACAATCACGTAACAAGCCATTTTGAGCTTACAAATCATCGAATCGGTCAATCGTTCGATGGGAATCAGCAACAATAACGTAACAAGCCATTCTAAACTTACAAATCACTGAATCGGTCAACTATTTTATAAGAATCAGCTACAATAACCTAACAAGCTATTTTGAGCTTATAAACCATCAAATTGGTCAACCATTAGATAAGAATCAGCTACAATCATGTAACAAGCCCTTTTGAGCTTACAAATCACCGAATCGGTCAATTGTTCAATGAGAATCAACTACAATCACGTAACAAGCCATTCTGAGCTGACAAATCACTGAATCATTCAACCATTTGATGAGAATCAATTACAATCATGTAACAAGCTATTCTGAGCTTATAAATCACGGAATCAGTCAATCATTCGATTAGAATCAATTACTATCACATAACAAGCCATTCTGAGGATACAAATCACCGAATCAGTCAACCGTTTGATGAGAATCAATTACAATCACATAACAAGCTATTCTTAGTTTACAAATCACCAAATCAGTCAACCATTCGATGAGAATCAGCTACAATCACGTAACAAGCCATTTGATGAGAATCATTTAAAATCACGTAATAAGCCATTTTGAGCTTACGAATCACTGAATTGGTCAACCGTTCAATGAGAATCAATTAAAATCACGTACAAGCCATTCTGATTTTACAAATCACTGAATCGATCAACCGTTTGATGAGAATCAATTACAATCATGTAACCATTCTAAGCTTATAAATTACCAAATCTGTCAACCATTTGATGAGAATCAATTACAATCATGTAACAAACCATTCTGAGCTTACGAATCATGGAATTGGTCAACCGTTCGATGAGAATCAACTACAATCACAAAACAAGCCATTCTGAGCTTACAAATCACCGAATTGGTCAACTGTTCGATGAGTATCTGCTACAATCACGTAACAAGCCATTCTAAGCTTACAAATCACTGAATCGGTCAACCGTTCGATGAGAATCAGCTACAATCATGTAATAAGCCATTCTGAGCTTATGAATCACCGAATCGGTCAACCATTCGATGAGAATCAATTACAATCATGTAACAAGCCATTCTAAGCTTATAAATCACCGAATCTATCAACCGTTTGATGAGAATCAATTACAATCACGTAACAAGCTATTTTGAGCTTATAAATCATGGAATCGGTGAAACATTCGATGAGAATCAGCTGCAATCATGAAATAAGTCATTTTGAGCATACAAATCACTGAATTGGTCAACCATTTAATGAGAATCAGCTACAATAATGTAACAAGCCATTCTGAGCTTACAAATCACCGAATCGATCAATAGTTCGATGAGAATCAGCTACAATCATGTAACAAACCCTTCTAAGCTTAAAAATCACCGAATCGGTCAACCATTTGATGAGAATCAGCTACAATCACGTAATAAGTCATTCTAAGCTTACAAATCACCGAATCGGTCAACTATTGGATGAGAATCAGCTATAATCACGTAACAAGCCATTCTGAGATTAAAAATCACCTAATCGGTCAACCGTTTGATGAGAATCAGCTACAATCATGTAACAAGCCATTCTGAGCTTACAAATCTCCAAATTGGTCAACCGTTTGATGAGAATCAACTACAATCATGTAACAAGTCATTCTGAGCTTACAAATTGCCAAATCAAAGAAACGTTCGATGAGAATTAGGTACAATCACGTAACAAGTCATTGTGAGCTGTAATCACCAAATCGATTAATCATTTGATGAGAATCAACTAAAATCACGTAACAAGCCATTCTGAGCTTACAAATCACCGAAACAGTCAACCGTTCAATGAGAATCAGCTACAATCACGTAGCATGGTATTCTAAGCTTACAAATCATCAAATTGGTCAACCGTTTGATGAGAATCAACTGCAATCACGAAACAAGCCATTTTGAGCTTAAAAATTACTGAATCTCATTCTAGAGACCCTTAGTAAAGGGATGAGTTATTCACGTGGATGCAATGATTGTTACCCACATTATGGTTGATGGCATCATGAGATGCTCTTTGCCCAAACTTTCCTTATGTTTATGAGGAGTCTATCTTTGGAAGTCATGTCAGGTGTTTAAAGAGATTCTATCTTGGTATTATCTTTCTGCATAATAGACTCAGTAATTAGAAATTTATGTTGTTGCATTATGATTTGTGTCCTGGTGGATAGAGTTTTGATCACCATTTGTGATGTACTCTTTTCATGTTACTAATACACTCAAAATCCTACGATGCTCTGTGTTTAAAATAAGATTAATTGAATTCAATTGTTCTTTATGATAATACTATCAATTGCATGTTTTTATAGAATTTGTATTGGAATAAGGTAGTTTAAATAATAAAAAGGTGAAATATATATATTGTTTCCTGTGTGTATGTAATCTCTAGAAGAAATATAGTAGGAAAGGTGTGAGTGTACCACTACTGAATGTGGAAATGTTTCTATTTGGATATGAATGCTTACATAAAGGACCATTTGAATTTATTTTATGTTGAGACATGTATTAATAAAAAAGTGATTATTAGGTCCTGATGTTGAGTGGGAGATTTCACATAGAACGCTTTGATGTTATTGAATAGAGGTAAAATGGATTCACCACTATTTAGATAGAAAGGGAAGGGAAAATATTGAGATCTATTCTCAAACCCAAATTCCCCAAGGAAGAGATCCAATTTGATCAACCAAAAGGTTAATGCACAATCAAATCAATTTTAATGAAAAGAGTAGGAAGAGAGAGAGTAAATCCAATATTTCCCTATGAATGGATTTTATGCTTGAAATATGAAATAATATTAATACAACTACTAACGTCAAAATTAGGGCAAATCTAGAAAATGTTGACTTCTAGTGTCTGTGTACACTTTCGGGAAAATCTGAAACCTATCTTGGACTGGAAATGCTGAGATAGAGAAAACCCAAAAATCTTTCCTCAAGATGGCTCAGCTTGGGTTTGACCCTCATAAAAGGTCAAATACCACATTCTAAGATTACAAATCATCGAATCAGTCAACCATTCAATGAGAATCAGCTACAATCATGTAACAAGCCATTCTGAGCTTACAAATCACCGAATCGGTCAACTGTTCGATGAGAATCAGCTACAATCACGTAACAAGCTATTCTAAGCTTATTAATCACCGAATTGGTCAACCATTCGATGAGAATCAATTACAATATGTAAAAAGCCATTATGAGCTTACAAATCATCGAATCGGTCAACCGTTCAATTAGAATCAATTTCAAACACGTAACAAGCCATTTTGAGCTTACAAATCAATGAATCGATCATTTGTTCGATGAGAATCAATTAAAACATGTAACAAGCCATTTTGAGATTACAAATCATCGAATCGGTCAACCGTTCGATGAGAAATAGCCACAATCACGTAACAAGGCATTATGAGCTTACAAATCACAAAATCGGTCAATCATTCAATAAGCATGAATTAAAATCATGTAACAAGCCATTCTGAGCTTACAAATCATTGAATCGGTCAACCGTTCGATGAGAATCACCTACAATCACGTAACAAGCCATTTTGAGCTTACAAATCACCTAATTGGTCAACCGTTCAATGAGAATCAACTACAATCACATAACAAGCCATTTTGAGGTTAGAAATCATCGAATCGGTCAACTGTTCGATGAGAATCAGCTATAATTATGTAACAAGCCATTATGAGCTTACAAATCACCGAATTGGTCAACCATTCGATGAGAATCAGGTACAATTACGTAACAAGCTGTTCTAAGCTTACAAATCACTGAATCGGTCAACCATTCCATGAGAATCAGCTACAATCATGTAACAAGCCATTCTAAGCTTACAAATCATCGAATCGATCAACCGTTTGATGAGAATCTACAAAAATCATGTAACAAGCCATTCTGAGCTTACAAATCACTGAATCGGTCAACCGTTCGATGAGAATCAGCTAGAATCACGTAACAAGCTATTATGAGATTACAAATCACTGAATTAGTCAACTGTTTGATGATAATCAGCTACCATCATGTAAGAAGCCATTTTGAGTTTACAAATCACCAAATCGGTCAACCGTTTGATGAGAATTAGCTACAATCATGTAACAAGCCATTATGAGCTTATAAATCAATGAATCGGTTAACCATTCTATGAGAATCAGCTACAATCACGTAACAAGCCACTCCAAACTTACAAATTACCGAATCGGTCAACCGTTTGATGAGAATCAGCTACAATCATGTAACAACCCATTGTAAGCTTACAATTCACCAAATCGGTCAACTGTTCAATGAGAATCAGCTACAGTTACGTAACAAGCCATACTGAGCTTAAAAATCACCGAATTAGTCACCCGTTCGATAATAATCAGCTACAATCATGTAACAAGCCATTATGGGCTTAAAAATCACTGAATCGGCCAACCGTTTGATGAGAATCAGCTACAATCATGTAACAAGTCATTCTGAGCTTACAAATCACTGAATCGATCAACCGTTTGGTGAGAATCAACTACAATCATTTAAAAGGTCATTTTGAGCTTACAAATCACCGAATCTGTAAACCGTTCGATGAAAATCAATTACAATGACATAACAAGCCGTTCTAAGCTTACAAATCATTGAATCAGTCAACCGTTCGGTGAGAATCAGCTACAATCACGTAACAAGCGATTGTGAGCTTACAAATCATGAATCGGTCAACCATTCGATGAGTGTCAGCTACAATCACGTAACAAGCCATTCTAGACTTACAAATCATCAAATTGGTCAACTGTTCGATGAGAATTAGCTACAATCATGTAACAAGCCATTCTGAGCTTACAAATCACTGAATCGATTGACCGTTTGATGAGAATCAGCTAAAATCACGTAACAAGCCATTTTAACCTCACAAGTCATCGAATCGGTCAACCGTTCGATGAGAATCAGCTACAATCACGTAACAAGCCATTTTGAGCTTAAGAATAAGCAAATCGGTCAATTGTTCGATGAGAATCAATTACACTCACGTAACAAGCCATTCTGAGCTTACAAATCACCGAATCGATCAATCGTTTGATGAGAATCAATTACAAACACGTAACAAGCCATCCTGGCTTACAAATCATCGAATGGGTCAACTATTCAATGAGATTCAGCTAAAATAATGTAACAAGCCATTCTGAGCATACAAATCACCGAATCGGTCAACCGTTCGATGAGAGTGAATTACAATCATGTAAAAAGCCATTATGAGTTTACAAATCATTGAATCGGTCAACCGTTTGATGAGAATCAATTAGAAACATGTAACAAGGTATTCTGAGGTTACAAATCACTGAATCAATCAACTATTTGATGAGAATCAATTAAAACACATAACAAGCCATTCTGAGATTACAAATCATCGAATCAGTCAACCGTTCGATGAGAAAAAACTACAATCATGTAACAAGCCATTCTGAGCTTACTTATAATCGAATCAGTCAACCATTCAATTAGGATAAGGTAACCATCACGTAACAAGCCATTCTGAGCTTAGAAATTACTGAATCAGTTAACCGTTTGATGAGAATCAACTATAATTACGTAACAAGCCATTATGAGCTTACAAATCACCGAATCAGTCAACCGTTCGATGAGAAATAGGTACAATTATGTAACAAGCAATTTTAAGCTTACTAATCATCGAATCGGTCAACCATTCGATGAGAATCAGCTACAATCATGTAACAAGCCATTTTGAGATTACAAATCATCGAATCTGTCAACCATTAGATGAGAATTTGCAAAAATCATGTAACAAGCCATTTTGAGCTTACAAATCACTGAATCGGTTAACTGTTCGATGAGAATCAGCTAGAATCACGTAACAAGCTATTATGAGATTACAAATCACTAAATCAGTCAATCATTTGATGATAATCAGCTACAATCACGTAACAAGTCATTTTGAGTTTACAAATCGCCAAATCGGTCAACCGTTCGATGAGAATCAGCTACAATCATGTAACAAGCCATTATGAGCTTATAAATCAATGAATCGATCAACCGTTCTATGAGAATCAGCTACAATAACATAAGAAGCCATTCCAAACTTAAAAATTACTGAATTGGTCAATCGTTCGATGAGAATAAGCTACAATCATGTAACAAGCCATTCTGAGCTTACAATTCACCAAATCAGTCAACTGTTCAATGAGAATCAACTATAGTTACGTAACAAGCCATATTGAGCATAGAAATCACTGAATCAGTCACTTGTTCGATAAGAATTGGCTACAATCATCTCACAAGCCATTCTGGGCTTACAAATCATCGAATCGGTCAACCATTCGATGAGAATCAGCTACAATCACGTAACAAGCCATTCTGAGCTTACAAATCACTGAATTGGTCAACCGTTTGATATGAATCAGCTACAATCACTTAACAAGCCATTCTGAGCTTACAAATCACTAAATCTATAAACTGTTCGATGAGAATGAATTACAATGATGTAACAAGTCGTTCTAAACTTACAAATCATTGAATCGGTCTACCGTTTGGTGAGAATCAGCTACAATTACGTAACAAATGATTGTGAGCTTACAAATTATGAATCCGTCAACCATTCGATAAGCGTCAGCTGCAATCATGTATCCAGCCATTTTGGGCTTACAAATCAGTGAATCAGTCAACCATTTGATGAGAATCAGCTACAATCATGTAACAAGCCATTTTGAGCTTAAAAATCACCAAATCAGTCGACCATTCGATGAGAATTAGCTAAAATCACGTAACAAGCCATTTTAAGCTCACAAGTTATCAAATTGGTCAACTGTTTAATGAGAATCAACTACAATCACGAAACAAGCCATTTTGAGCTTAAGAATAGGCAAATCGGATAATTGTTCGATGAAAATTGATTACACTCATGGAGCAAGCCATTCTAAACTTACAAATCATCGAATCAATCAATCATTTGATGAGAATCAATTACAAACACATAACAAGCCATTCTGAGCTTACAAGTCACCGATCGGTCAACCGTTTGATGAGAATCAGCTACAATAATGTAACAAGCCAGTCTGAGCTTACAAATCACCGAATCGGTCACCCTTTCGATGAGAATGAATTACAATCATGTAAAAAACCATTCTCAGCTTACAAATCACTGAATTGGTCAACTGTTCGATGAGAATCAATTACAAACATGTAACAAGCCATTCTGAGGTTACAAATCACTGAATCAGTCAACCGTTCGGTGAGAATCAATTAAAACATGTAACCAGTGATTTTGAGATTACAAATCACTAAATCGGTCAACCGTTTGATGAAAAACAACTACAATCATGTAACAAGCCATTATGCACTTATAAATCACCGAATCGGTCAACCGTCTGATGAGAATCAACTACAATCATGTAAAAAGCTAGTCTGAGCTTACAAATCATTGAATGAGTCAACCATTCAATGAGAATCAACTACAATCACGTAACAAGCCATTCTAAGCTTACAAATCACTGAAGTGGTCAACCATTCGATGAGAATCAATTACAATCATGTAACAGACTATTCTAAGCTTACAAATCATCGAATCGATCAACTGTTCGATGAGAATCAGCTACAATCATGTAACAAGCCATTCTGAGAGTACAAATCATGCAATCGGTCAATTGTTCAATGAGAATCAGTTACTATCATGTAGCAAGTCATTTTGAGCTTACAAATCACAAAATAGATCAACCGTTCGATGAGAATCAGCTACAATCATGTAACAAGCCATTGTAAGCTTACAAATAACTAAATCGGTCAACCATTCCATTAGAATCAATTACAATCACATGACAAGCCTTTCTGAGCTTACAAATCACCGAATCGGTCAACAATTTGATGAGAATCAGCTACAATCATGTAACAAGCCATTATGAGCTTACAAATCACCAAATCTATCAACCATTTGATAAGAATCAGCTACAATCACATAACAAGCCATTCTGAGCTTAGAAATCACTGATTCGGTCAACTGTTCAATGAGAATCAATTACAATCATGTAACAAGCCATTCTTAGTTTTCAAATCATAGAATAGATCAATCGTTCGATGAGAATCAGCTACAATCACGTAAAAAGCCATTCTGAGCTTAGAAATCATTGAATCGGTCAACTGTTCAATGAGAATCAATTACAATCACGTCATAAGCCATTCTGAGCTTACAAATGACTGAATCGGTCAATTATTCGATGAGAATCAGCTACAATCATGTCACAAGCCATTCTGAGCTAACAAATCACTGAATCAGTCAACCATTCGATGAAAATCAATTACAATCATGTAACAAGCCATTGTGAGCATACAAATCATCAAATCTATCGATTGTTCGATGAGAATCAGCTACAATCACATCACAAGCCATTCTGAGCGTACAAATCACCAAATCGGTCAACCGTTCGATGAGAATCAACTAGAATCATATAACAAGCCATTCTGAGCTTACAATTCACTGAATCCGTAAACCATTCGATGAGAATCAATTACAATGATGTAACAATGTATTCTAAGCTTACAAATCACTGAATCGGTCAACCATTCGGTGAGAATCAGCTATAATCATGTAACAAGCCATTGTCTACTGAATCGGTTAACCGTTTGATGAGAATTAGCTACACTCATGTAACAATCCATTATGAGCTTACAAATCAGTGACTCGATTAACCGTTTGATCAGAATTAGCTACAATCACATAACAAGTGATTCTGAGCTTATAAATCACCGAATCGGTCAATCGTTTGATGAGAATCAACTACAATCACTTAACAAGCCATTCTGAGCTTACAAATCACCAAATTCATAAACCATTCAATGAGAATCAATTAGAATGATGTAACAAGTCGTTCTAAGCTTACAAATCGCTGAATCGGTCAACCGTTCGGTGAGAATCAACTATAATCACATAAATAGCCATTGTGAGCTTACAAATCATGAAACGGTCAACTATTCAATGAGCATCAGGTACAATCATGTAACAAGCCATTCTGGGCTTACAAATCACTGAATCGGTTAACCGTTCGATGAGAATCATCTACAATCACGTAACAAGCCATTTTGAGCTTACAAATCACTGAATCCGTCAACCGTTCGATGAGAATCAACTACAATCACGTAACAAGCCATTTTAAAATTAAAAATCATCAAATCGATCAACTGTTCAATGAGAATTAGCTACAATTATGTAACAAGCCATTCTAAGCTTACGAATAAGCAAATCGGTGACCTGTTTGATGAGAATCAATTACACTCATGTGACAAGCCATTCTAAGCTTACAAGTCATCAAATCGATCAACCGTTCGATGAGAATCAATTACAAACACGTAACAAGCTATTATGGGCTTACAAATCATCGAATCGGTCAACTATTCGATGAGAATTAGCTACAATAAAGTAACAAGACATTCTGAGCTTACAAATTGTAGAATCAGTCAACCATTCAATGAGAATCAATTACTATCACGTAAAAAGCTATTATGAGCTTACAAATCACCAAATCGGTCAATCGTTCAATGAGAATCAATTACAAACATGTAACAAGCCATTCTGAGCTTACAAATCACCGAATCAGTCAACCGTTCGATGAGAATCAATTAAAACACATAACAAGTCATTCTGAGATTACAAATCATCGAATCGGTCAATCATCTGATTAGAATCACCTACAATCATGTAACAAACCATTTTGAGCTTACAAATCACTGAATCGGTCAACCATTTGATGACAATCAGCTACAATCACGTAACAAGCCATTTTGAATTTACAAATCACTGAATCGGTCAACAATTTGATGCAAATCAACTACAATCCGTAACAAGCCATTCGAAGCTTAGAAATCACAGAATCGATCAACTGTTTGATGAGAATCAATTACAATTAGGTAACAAGCCATTCTGAGCTTACAAGTCACCGAATCAGTCAATTGTTGTATGAGAATTAGCTACAAACACGTCACAAGCAATTCTGGGCTTACAAATCATTGAATCGGTCAACTGTTCAATGAGAATCAAATATAATCATGTAACAAGCCATTGTGAGTTTATAAATCATCAAAACCGGTGAATTGTTAATGAGAATCAACTACAATCACATCACAAGCCATTTTGAGCTTACAAATCACCGAATCGGTCAACCTTTTGATGAGAATAAATACAATCACGTAACAAGCCATTGTGAGCTGACAAATCATTGAATCGATCAACTGTTCGATGAGAATCAGCATAATCAAGTAACAAGCTATTTTGAGCATACAAATAACTGAATTGCTGAACTGTTCGATTAGAATCAATTGCAATCATGTAACAAGCCATTTTGAGCTTACAAATCACCAAATCATTCAACTATTCAATGAGAATCAACTACAATCATATAACAAGCCATTCTGAACTTACAAATCACCGAATCAATCAACTGTTTGATGAGAATCAGCTTCAATCATGTAACAAACCATTATGAGCTTAAAAATCACTAAATCAGTCAACTGTTCAATGAGAATCAACTACAGTCATGTAACAAGCCATACTAAGCTTACAAATCACCGAATCAGTCAACCCTTCGATAAGAATCAGCTACAATTACGTAGCAAGCCATTTTGGGCTTACAAATCACCGAATCGGTCAATCATTCGATGAGATTCAGCTACAATCACATAACAAGCCAATTTGACCTGACAAATCTCTAAATCTGTAAACGGTTCGATGAGAATCAATTACAATCATGTAACAAGGTATTCTGAGCTTACAGATTACCGTATCGATCAACCGTTTGATGAGAATCAGCTACAATCACGTAACAAGCCATTTCGAGCTTACAAATCACCGAATCGGTTAACCGTTCGATGAGAATCAGCTACAATCACTTAACAAACTATTCTGAGCTTACAAATCACCGAATCTATAAATTGTTCTATGAAAATACATTACAATGATGTAAAAAGCCAATCTAAGCTTACAAATCATTGAATCGATCAACCGTTCGGTGAGAATCAGCTAGAATCATGTAACAAGCCATTGTGAGCTTACAAATCATGAATCAGTCAACCATTCGATGAGCATCAACTACAATCACGTAACAAGCCATTCTGGGCTTACAATTTACTGAATCAGTCAACCGTTTGATGAGAATCAATTACAATCATGTATCAAGCCATTTTGAGCTTACAAATTATCGAATTGGTCAACCGTTTGATGAGAATCAGTTATAATCACGTAACAAGCCATTTTAATCTTCCAAATCATCGAATTGGTCAACAGTTCGATGAGAATTAGCTATAATCACGTAACAAGCCATTTTGAGCTTACGAATAAGCAAATCAGTCAATTGTTCGATGAGAATCAATTACACTCACGTAACAAGCCATTCTGAGCTTATTAATGACCGAATCGATCAACCATTCAATGAGAATCAATTACAATCACGTAAAAGCCATTCTGAGCTTACAAATCATTGAATCGATTAACCGTTCGATGAGAATCAATTAAAAACATGTAACAAGCCATTCTGAGCTTACAAATCATTGAATCAGTCAACGATTTGATGAGAATGAATTAAAACACGTAACAAGCCATTCTTAGATTACAAATCATGGAATCGGTCAACCTTTCGATGAGAAATAGCTACAATCACGTAACAAGCTATTATGAGCTTACAAATCACCGAATCGGTCAATCATTCGATAAGAATAATTTACAATCACGTAGCAAGCCATTCTGAGCTTACTTATCACCGAATTGGTCAACCATTCAATGAGAATCAGCTACAATCATGTAACAAGCCATTCTGCGCTTAAAAATCACCGAATCAGTCAACCGTTTGATGAGAATCATCTACAATCATGTAACAAGCCATTCTAAGCTTACAAACCATCGAATCGGTTAACCAATCAATGAGAATTAGTTACAATCATGTAACAAGTCATTCTGAGCTTACAAATCACTAAATCAGTCACCTATTTGATGAGAACCAACTGCAATCACGTAACAAGCTATTTTGAGCTTACAAACAATCATATTGGTCAACCATTCGATGAGAATCAATTACAATCACTTAACATGCCATTTTGAGCTTACAAATCACCAAATCAGTCAACCGTTTGATGAGAATCAATTACAATCATGTAACAAGCCATTTTGAGCTTAAAAATCATTGAACCGGTCAACCATTCGATGAGAATCAGCAACAATCACATAATAAGTCATTCTGAGCTTACAAATCATCGAATCGATGAACCGTTCGATGAGAATCAGGTACAATCATGTGACAAGTCATTATGAGCTTAAAAATCACCCAATCTGTGAACCGTTCATTGAGAATCAGCTACAATCACGTAACAAGTCATTCTGAGCCTACAAATCACCAAATCGATGAGAATTAGCTATAGCTATAATCACGTAACAAGCCATTATGAGCTAACAAATCACCGAATCGATCAACCATTCGATGAGAATTAACTACAATCATCTAACAAGCCATTCTGAGCTTTCAAATCACCAAATTAGTTAATTGTTTGATGAGAATCAGCTACAATCATGTAATAAGTCATTATGAGCTTACAAATCATCGAATCGGTGAACCATTCGATGAGAATCAGCTACAATCATGTAACAAGCCATTCTGAGCTTACAAATAACCGAATCAGTGAACTGTTTGATGAGAATCAGCTACAATCACGTAACAAGCCATTCTGAGCTTACAAATCACTGAATCGGTAAACCATTCGATGAGTATAATGATCCT
Organism: Chamaecyparis obtusa; assembly: GCA_027943335.1. Taxonomy (NCBI): domain Eukaryota; kingdom Viridiplantae; phylum Streptophyta; class Pinopsida; order Cupressales; family Cupressaceae; genus Chamaecyparis; species Chamaecyparis obtusa. The sequence goes on along the minus strand of BSBK01001399.1, from coordinate 1,425,494 downwards.
TGTTAGAAGATCCTTTACCCTATTAGGAGTAGCTTTACAATATATGAAGTATAGTAGCCTAGTTAAGGGTCAAACCCTGTTAGGAGTCTTTTACAATTATCCCTTTTAGGGGAGAGGATGCACTGTCTGAGAGCTCATTGCTCAAAGGGGCAAAGGCTACAACCTTCTGAATAACAGATACACACTATATCTGGATCTTGGTGAACTACGCTTGGACCTGTTGTCTGGATCAGTTCCAATGAATAGCACACATATTCTACTTGGTCACATTGACCTTCTTCTGATGGTTCAACACTTCGCACACCTTGCTCTGCTGTGCTTAATCAACCATGAACCACACTTCAAGAATCACAAATGACTAGCTATAAATATCTTTCCTCCAAATGATATAATCAAGTCAGCCTATTAGAACCACCTTCAAATCATATTAGAGAAACCATAATAAACTCCAACAAACATTTTGTTGGCTCTACTATGGACGCAACATATTTTGGGACTTGTCTAATAAAATAATTAGACTATGCATTCATAACTGAAACATAACTAACATGTCTTCAACATATATCCTAGGGGAAATGCCCATAGGACAACTGTATGGACAACCATACACAGAACACTACCTGTAACTTTGTCAGGAACACTGCTGACACAAGCTGCTATATAACTGTCTGTAATCACATTCAACCTCTGCGCCCATGATATCATGTCCATGCAACATATACAGAAGGCTTACTGCATAAGACTTCCATAAATACTACTTTCCATATGTTGTCATGAATGACAAACATACAGTCAGTGTTGGCCTGCTGGCAAATCTCAAACAGAATCAGCTACAAACACGTAACAAGCCATTCTGAGCTTACAAATCATCAAATCGGTGAACTGTTCGATCAGAATCAACTACAATCATGTAACAAGCCATTCTGAGCTTACAAAATATTGAATTGGTCAACCGTTTGATGAGAATCAATTACAATCAAGTAACAAGCCATTTAGAGCTCACAAATCACCAAATCGGTCAATCGATTGATGAGAATTAGCTACAAATACATAACAAGCTATTCTGAGCTTACAAATAAATGAATCGGTCAACCGTTCAATGAGAATCAACTACAATCACGTAACAACCCATTCTAAGCTTACAAAACACTGAATCGATCAACCATTCGATGAGAATCAATTACAATCATGTAACAAGCCATTCTGAGCTTACAAATCACTGAATCAGTCAACTGTTCGATGAGAATCAGCTACAGCTACAATTAGGTAACAAGCCATTATGAGCTTACAAATCACCGAATCAGTCAACCATTCGATGAGAATCAGGTACAATCATGTAACAAGCCATTCTGAGCTTTCAAAATATTAAATTGGTCAATTATTTGATGAGAATCAGCTACAATCACATAACAAGCCATTCTGAGCTTAAAAATCACCGAATTGGTGAACCATTCGATGAAAATTAACTAAAATCACTTGACAAGGTATTCTGAGCTTACAAATAACCGAATCGGTCAACTATTTGATGAGAATCAACTACAATCACATAACAAGCCATTCTGAGCTAACAAATTACCGAATCGGTCAACCATTTGATGAGAATGAGCTAAAATCACGTAACAAGCCATTTTGACATTACAAATCACCGAAGTGGTCAACTGTTCGATGAGAATCAATTACAATCACGTAACACGCCATTATGAGCTTACAAATAAAGGAATCGGTCAACCGTTCGATGAGAATCAGCTACAATCACATAACAAGCCTTCTTGAGCTTACAAATCACCCAATCGGTCAACCGTTCATTGAGAATCAGTTACAATCACGTAGCAAGGCATTTTGAGCTTAAAAATCACCAAATAGATCAACCGTTCGATGAGAATTAGCTACAATCATGTAGCAAGCCATTGTAAGCTTACAAATCATAGAATCGGTCAACCATTCTATTAGAATCAATTACAATAATGTAACAAGCCTTTTTGAGCTAATAAATCACCGAATCGGTCAACAGTTTGATGAGAATCAACTACACTCATGTAACAAGCCATTCTGAGGTTACAAATCTCTGAATCAGTCAACCGTTCAATGAGAATTAGCTACAATCACGTAACAAGCTATTCTGAGCTTATTAATCACTGAATCGGTCAACCGTTCGATGAGAATCAATTACAATCACGTAAAAAGTCATTCTGAGGTTACAAATCATCGAATCGATCAATCATTCAATGAGAATCAATTACAAACATGTAACAAGCCATTTCGAGCATACAAATCACTGAATATGTCAACCGTTCGATGAGAATCAATTAAAATACGTAACAAGCCTTTCTGAGATTACAAATCACCGAATCGGTCAACCATTCGATGAGAAATAGTTACAATCACGTAACAAGCCATTATGAACTTAAAAATCACCGAATCGGTCAATCATTCGATAAGAATGAATTACAATCACGCAACAAGCCATTCTGAGCTTACTTATTACTGAATCGGTCAACCGTTCGATGAGAATCAACTACAATCACGTACAAGCCATTCTGAGCTTACAAATCACCGAATCGATCAACTATTCGATGAGAATCAGCTGCAATCATGTAACAAGCCATTTTGAGCTTACAAATCATCGAAATGGTCAATCATTCGATGAGAATCAGTTACAATCAAGTAACAAGCCATTCCTAGCTTACAAATCACCGAATCAATCAACTGTTTGATGAGAACTAGCTACAATCACGTAACAAGCCATTTTGAGCTTACTAATAACCGAATCGGTCAACACTTTGATTTGAATGAATTACAATCATGTAACAAGCCATTTTGAGCTTACTTATCACTGAATCCATCAACCGTTCGATGAGATTCAGCTCCAATCACATAACAAGCCATTCTGAGATTAAAAATCACCGAATCGATCAACCATTCGATGAGAATCAGCTACAATCACGTAATAAGTCATTCTGAGCTTACAAATAACTGAATCGGTTAAGTGTTTGATGAGAATCAACTACAATCACGTAACAAGCTATTATGCACTTACAAATCATTGAATCAATCAACTATTTGATGACAAGCAGCTACAATCATGTAACAAGGCATTTTGAGCTTACAAATAATCGAATCAGTCAACCATTCGATGAGAATAAATTACAATCATGTAACATGCCATTATGAGCTTACAAATCTCTGAATCGGTCAACCATTCAATGAGAATCAGCTACAATCACTTAATAAGCCATTCTGAGCTTACATATCACCGAATTGGTCAACTGTTGAATGAAAATGAAGTACAATCAATTAACAAGCGATTCTGAGTTTAGCAGCTACAATCACATAACAAGCCATTTTGAGCTTACAAATCGTCGAATCGGTCAACCGCTCCATGAGAATCAACTACAATCATGTAACAAGCCATTATGAGCTTACAAAACACTGAAAAAGGTCAACCGTTTGATCAGAATCAACAACAATCACGTAACAAGGCATTTTGAACTTACAAATCACCGAATCAGTCAACAGTTTGATGAGAATTAGCTGCAGCTACAATCACGCAATAAGCCGTTATGAGCTTACAAGTCACCGAATCGATCAACTGTTCGATGAGAATCAGCTACAATGATGTAACAATCCAGTCTAAGCTTTCAAATCATCGAATCGATCAATTGTTTAATCAGAATCAGCTACAATGACGTAACAAGCCCTTCTAAGCTTACAAATCACCGAATCGGTGAACCATTCGATGAGATGAGCTACAATCACCTAACAACCCATTCTGAGTTTACATATCAGTGAATCAGTCAACAGTTCAATGACAATCAACTACAATCATTTAACAAGCCATTCTGAGCTTACAAATCATCGAAGCGGTCAACCATTTGTCGAGAATGAATTACAATCATGTAACACGACATTGCAAGGTTACAAATCAACGAATGGATCAACCGTTCGATCAGAATCAGCTACAATCATGTAACAAGCCATTATGACCTTACAAATCACCAAATCAGTCAACGATTCGGTGAGAATAAACTACAATGACCTAAAGCCATTCTGAGCTTACAAATCACCAAATTGGTCAATCGTTTGATGAGAATCAGCTACAATCATGTAACAAGCCATTCTGACCTTACAAATCACCGAACCGTTCGATGAGAATCAGCTACAATCATGTAACAAGCCATTTAGAGCTTACAAATCACCGAATCGATCAACCTTTGGATGAGAATCAGGTACAATCATGTAACAAGCCATTATGAGCTTACAAATAACTGAATGGGTCAACCGTTCGATGAGAATCAACTACAATCACATAGCAAGTCATTCTGAGCTTATAAATCACTAAATCGGTCAACTGTTTGATGAGAATCAAGTATAATCATGTAGCAAGCCATTATGAGCTGACAAATCAATTAATCGGTCAACTGTTCGATGAGAATAAGCTACAATCATGTAACAAGCCATTTTGAGCTTATGAATTACCGAATCGGTCAACCGTTCGATGAGAATCAACTAAAATCATGTAAAAAGCAATTATGAGCTTACAAATTAGCAAATTGGTGAAACATTTGATGAGAATCAGCTATGATCACGTAACAAGCCATTCTGAGCTGACAAATCATTGAATCGGTGAACTGTTTGATGAAAATCAACTACAAACATGTAACAAGACATTTTGAGCTTTAAAATTACCGAATCGGTGAACCATTCGATGAGAATTAGCTACAATCACGTCACAAGCTGTTTAGAGCTTACAAATCACCGAATCGGTCAACCGTTAGATGAGAATCAACTACAATCATGTAACAAGCCATTCTGAGCTTACAAATCACTGAATCGGTCAATTGTTCAATGATAATAAGTTATAATCACGTAGCAATCCATTCTGAGCTTATAAATCACAAAATTGGTCATCGGTTCAATGAGAATCAACTACAATCACATCACAAGCCATTCTGAGGTTTAAAATCACTGAATCGGTCAACTGTTCATTGAGAATCAACTACAATGACGTAACAAGCCATTCTGAGCTTCCAAATCACCGAATAGGTCAACCGCTCGATCAAAATCAGCTACAATCATGTAACACGCCATTCTGAGCTTACAAATCACTGAATCCATCAACCGTTTGATGAGAATCATCTACAATCACGTAACAAGGTATTCTGAGCTTACAAATCATCGAATTGGTCAACCGTGCAATGAGAATGAGTTACCATCACGTAACAAGCCATGCTGAGCTTACAAATCACTAAATAAGTCAACCGTTCAATGAGAATTAGCTACAATCACGTAACAAGCCATTTTGAGCTTACAAATCATCGAATCAGTCAACTGTTCGATGAGAATAAGCTACAATCATGTAACAAGCCATTAAGAGCTTACAAATCACTGAATCGGTCAACAGTTCGATGAGAATCAATTACAATCATGTAACAAGCCATTCTGAGCTTATAAATCACTAAATAGGTCAACCGTTCGATGATAATCAATTACAATCACGTAACACACTATTCTTAGCTTACAAATCTCCAAACCGGTGAACGGTTCGATGAAAATCAGCTACAGTCACGTAACAAGCCATTCTAAGCTTAGAAATCACAGAATTGGTGAACTGTTCGATGAGATTTAGCTACAATCATGTAAGAAGCCATTCTGAGCTTACAAATCATTGAATCGGTCAACCGTTCGATGAGAATCAGCTACAATCACCTAACAAGCCTTCTGAGCTTATAAATCACCGAATTGGTCAACCGTTCGACGAGAATCAATTACAATCATGTAACAAGCCATTCTGAACTTACAAATTAGTGAATCGGTCAACCGTTTGATGAGAATCAATTACAATCATGTAACAAGCCATTCTAAGCATACAAATCACCGAATTGGTTAATTGTTCAATGAGAATCAATTATAATCACATAACAAGCCATTGTGAATTTACAAAACACTGAATCGATCAATTGTTCGATGAGAATTAGCTACAATGACATAACTAGCCATTCTGAGCTTACAAATCACCGAATCGGTCAATCGTTCAATGAGAATCAGCAACAATCGCATAACAAGCCATTTTGAGCTTACAAATCACTGAATCGGTCAACTGTTCGATGAGAATCAATTACAATAACGTAACAAGCCATTCCGAGCTTACAAATCATTGAATCAGTTAGTCGTTTGATGAGAATCAATTACAATCACATAAGAAGCTATTCTGAGCTTACAAATAATTGAATCAATCAACCGTTCAATAAGAATCAACTACAATCACGTAACAAGCTATTATGAGCTTAAAAATCATCGAATCGGTCAACCGTTCCATGAGAATCACTACAATCATGTAAGAGCCCATTCTGAGCTTTCAAATCACCGAATCAGTCAATGTTTCGATGAGAATCAACTAGAATCACGTAACAAGCCATTCTGAGCTTACAAATCACCAAATCGGTCAACCTTTCGATGAGAATCAACTACAATCACGTAACAAACGATTTTCAGCTTATAAATGTTAGGAATGAATGCAAAGTGTTTTGGCAGTCATTCTGTAGCAGTTGTTATTGCATTCATGACTTGGATTGTCATTGATGTCAACACTGTGATATTCTGAATATTAGCAGGAAAGTAGGTACAATTTTGTTTTGCGCACATGTTGTATTGCAGATTGGCTTTTGCGCAGTTGATGTTCTTTGGTGTGTTATTAACCTATGGTTAACAGCGCAAAAAGAAATTCATTCATTTGTAAGAGTTATGATCATTTTGGTGAAAGCAACATTTAGACAGTGTTTCTGTGTAGTGATGTTTGGAAATCGGAGGATATCTCTTAGCTGGGATGGAATCTAATTTTGCACAGTTAAAGGGATGTTGGAGACTCATTAATGATGATGTGGTTCATAGCACAAACTTCAAGGACATGTTTGGAGAAAGTTATAGTAAATAGAAGCCGACAGTTTTATGTGAATTCTGTGTGTAGCGTGTAGAATTTATTATCTTGTAATTGAGGACCAACTCATTTGTAATATAAGAAGGAATGTTTCTTTATTGTAATGTGTACTATGAAGATTGTGATGTGAATATATGCATGAAGTGAAGAAAAGAGCTAATTCAGTGATGAAGGAAGACTTGTGAGTACAGAGATCTGAAATTGTGATCTTGTGTAGCAGAGAGTGCAGTTTTGGCACAGTGTGAAGGAGGTAATATATTTCATATTATTCTATTGAATAATTTTAAGATCTTTTGGACAGTGGGTTCAGAGATCTTGCCTTGAAGCTGTTTGGGCAGTGGATCCTTCTGTCTTCCATAAACTCTTAATGGGGTTAGAATCTTTTAACAGGGATTCAAAATCTCCTAACAGGGATTTATATGTACTGAATGTATTTCATAAGACTCCTAACAGGGTCCATCCTCTAACAAGGAACTTTCATATTAGTGCATCATTTTGTGGACATCATTCCCACCGGGGTTTACTCTTTTCAAGAGGTTCCCTAGTTAACATATCTTGTGTTATTGTACAATTGTGTATGGTTATCTTTCTATGGTTGATCAGTACATTGATTATATTGTTTAAAGCTGTTGAATGGATAAATTATTTGATAATTGATTCACCCCCCCCTCTCAGTTATCTTGGGGATCTTTACTTTCTAACAATAAATCACCGAATCAGTCAACCATTCGATGAGAATCAATTACAATCATGTAAGAAGCCATTCTGAGCTTACAAATCACTGAACTAGTCAACCATTCAATGAGAATCAATTACAATAACGTAACAAGTCATTCTAAGCTTACAAATCACTGAATCGGTCAACCGTTTGATGAGAATCAGATACAATCATGTAACAAGCCATTCTTAGCTTACAAATTGTCGAACCGGTGAATCGTTCGATAAGAATTAGCTACAGTCATGTAACAAGTCATTCTAAGCTTAGAAATCATTGAATCAGTCACCCTTTCGATGAGATTGAGCTACAATGATGTAACAAGCCATTCTGAGTTTACAAATCACTGAATTGTACAACCATTTGATGAGAATCAGCTACAATCACCTAAGAAGCTTTTCTAAGCTTATAAATCATAGAATCGGTCAACCGTTTGATGAGAATCAATTACAATCATGTAACAAGCTATTCTAAACTTACAAATCATTGACTTGATGAACCGTTCCATGAGAATCAATAACAATCACATAACAAGCCATTCTAAGTATACAAATCACTGAATTGGACAATCGTTTGATGATAATCAACTACAATCACCTAAGAAGCCTTTTTGAGCTTATAAATCATAGAATCGGTCAACCGTTTGATGAGAATCAATTACAATCATGTAACAAGTCATTCTAAACTTACAAATCACCGAATTGGTGAACTGTTCGATGAGAATCAATTACAATCACATAACAAGCCATTCTGAACTTACAAATCATCGAATTGGTGAACTGTTCGATGAGAATCAATTACAATCATGTAACAAGCTATTCTGAGCATACAAATCACTGAATTGGTCAACCGTTCGATGAGAATTAGCTACAATCACGTAACAAGCCATTCTGCGATTACAAAACACCAAATCGGTCAACCATTCGATGAGAATAAGCTAGAATCAGGTACAAACATGTAACCAACCATTCTAAGCTTACAAAATACAATATTGGTGAACCATTCGATGAGAATAAGCTACAATCATGGAACAAGCCATTTTGAGCTTAAAAATCATTGAATTGGTTAACCGTTCGATGAGAATCAATTACAATCACCGCATTGGTCAATCATTTGATGAGAATCAATTACAATCACGTAACAAGCCATTTTGAGCATACAAATTACTGAATCGCTCAACGGTTCCATGAGAATCAATTACAATCATGTAACAAGCCTTAGCTTACAAATCACCAAATCGATCAACCATTCGATGGGAATCAGCTACAATCATGTAATAAGCCATTTGATGAGAATCAATTACAATAACGTAACAAGCCATTCTAAGCTTACAAGTCACTGAATCGGTCAACCATTCGATGAGAATCAATTACAATCATGTAACAAGCCATTCTGAGCTTACAAATCACTTAATCGGTCAACCGTTTGATGAGAATCAATTAGAATCACGTAACAAGCTATTCTGGGCTTATAAATCATCGAATCGGTCAACCATTCGATGAGAATCAATTATAATCACATAACAAGCCATTTTGAGCTTACAAATCACCAAATCAGTCAACCATTCAATGAGAATCAACTACAATCACGTAACAAGCCATTTTGAGCTTACAAATCATGAAATCGGTCAACCGTTTGATGAGAATCAACTACAATAATGAAACAAGCCATTCTGAGCTTAGAAATAAGTAAATTGGTCAACCATTCGATGAGAATCAGCTAAAATCATGTAACAAGCCATTCTGAGCTTACAAATCATCGAATCGATCAACTGTTTGATGAGAATTAGCTACAATCATGTAAGAAGCCATTCTGACCTTACAAATCACTGAATCGGTCAACCGTTCGATGAGAATCAGCTACAATCACGTAACAAGCCATTCTGAGCTTACAAATGATCTAATCAGTCAATAGTTTGATGAGAATCAGCTACAATCATGCAACAAGCCATTCTCAGCTTGCAAATCACCGAATCGGTCAATCATTCGATGAGAATCAGTTGCAATCATGTAACAAGCCATTTTCAGCTTATAAGTCACCGAATCGGTCAACCATTCAATGAGAATGAAGTATAATCATGTAACAAGCCATTGGAGCTTAGAAATCACCAAATTGATCAACCGTTCGATGAGAATCACCTACAATGACGTAACAAGCCATTCTGATGTTACAAATCACTGAATCTATCAACCGTTCGATGAGAATCAATTACAATGACGTAAAAAGCCATTCTAAGCTGACAAATAATCGAATCGGTCAACCTTTCGATGAGAATCAGCTACAATCACATAACAAGCAATTCTGAGCTTACAAATCATCGAATCGGTAAACTATTCGATGAGAATCAGCTATAATTTCCCATAACAAGCCATTTTGAGCTTACAAGTCATTGAATTGGTCAACCATTTGATGAGAATCAGTTACAATCACTTAAAAAGCCATTCTAAGCTTACAAATCATCGAATCAGTCAACCGTACAATGAGAATCATTTACAATCATATAACAGGCCATTCTAAACTTACAAATCATCGAATCAGTCAACCGTTCAATGAGACTTAGCTACAATCACTTAACATGCCATTCTGAGCTTACAAATCACTGAATTGGTAAACTATTTGATGAGAATTAGCTACAATCATGTAACAAGCCATTCTGAGCTTACAAATCACCGAATTGGTCAACAGTTGGATGAGAATTAGTTACAATCATGTAACACATCATTCTGAGCTTACAAATCACTGAATCAGTTAATCGTTCGATGAGAATCAGCTGTAATCCCATAACAAGCCATTTTGAGCTTACAACTCACCGAATCGGTCAACCATTCGATGAGAATTAGCTACGATTATGTAATAAGTAATTTTGTGTTTACAAATCACTGAGTCGGTCTATCATTCATTGAGAATTAGTTACCATCATGTAACAAGGCATTCTCAGCTTACAAATCACCGAATCGGTCAACCATTCAATGAGACTCAGCTACAATCATGTAACAAGCCATTCTAAGATTACAAATCACTGAATCGGTCAACCGTTCGATGAGATTCAGCTACAATGACATAACAAGCCATTTTGAGCTTACAAATCACTGAATCGGTTAATGAAGATGAGAATCAGGTACAATCACCTAACAAGCCATTCTGAGCTTACAAATGACTGAATCAGTCAACTATTCGATGAGAATCAGCTACAATCACGTAGCAAGCCATTTTGAGCTTAGAAAGAACTGAACGATCAGCCGTTTGATAAGAATCATCTACAATCATGTAACAAGCCATTTTGAGAGTACAAATCATCGAATTGGTCAACCATTCGACAAGAATCAACTACAATCACGTAACAAGCTATTTTGAGCTTACAAATTATTGAATTGGTCAACTGTTTGATGAGAATCAATTACAATCACGTAACAAGCCATTCTAAGCTTACAAATCACCAAATCGATCAACCATTCGATGAGAATCAGCTACAATCATGAAATAAGCCATTCTGAACATATAAATCAATGAATCAGTCAACTGTTTGATGAGAATTAGCTACAATCATGTAATAAGCCATTCTGAGCTTACAAATCACCGAATCAGTCAACAGTTTGATGAGAATCAGCTACAATCATGTAACAAGCCATTCTAAGCTTAAAAATTATCGAATTGGTCAACCGTTCGATGAGAATCAGCTACAATTACGTAATAAGCTATTCTAAGCTTACAAATCACTGAATTGGTCAACCATTCGATGAGAATCAGCTACAATCACGTAACAAACCATTTTGAGCTTAGAAATCACCCAATCGGTCAACTGTTCGATGAGAATCAGCTTCAATCATGTAACAAGCCATTCTGAGCTTACAAATCACCGAATCGGTCAACCATTTGATGAGAATCACCTACAATAATAGAACAAGCCATTCTGAGTTTACAAATCATGAAATCAGTCAAACGTTCGATGAGAATTAGCTACAATCACATAACAAGCTATTCTAAGCTTACAAATCATCGAATCGGTCATCTGTTTGATGAAAATCAATTACAATCATGTAAAAACCCATTGTGAGCTTACAAATCATCGAATCGGTCAATCGTTCGATGAGAATAAGCTACAATCACATAACAAGTCATTGTCAGCTTACAAATCACCCAATTGGTCAATTGTTCGATGAGTATAAGGTATAATCACGTAACAAGCTATTTTGAGATTACAATATATTGAATTGGTCAACCATTCGATGAGAATCAACTATAGTCACGTAAGAAGCCATTTTGAGCTTACAAATCACCAAATCGGTAAACCATTTGATGAGAATTAGCTACAATGATGTAACATGCCATTCTGAGCTTACAAATCATTGAATCGGCCAACCGTTCAATGAGAATTAGCTATGATCATGTTACAAGCCATTCCAAGCTTAGAAATCATCCATCAATCATTTGATGACAATCAGCTACAATGTTGTAAGAAGCCATTCTGAGCTTACAACTCACCAAATCGGTCAACCATCAGATGAGAATTAGCTACGATCATGTAACAAGTAATTCTAAGCTTACAAATCACTGAGTCGGTCAACCGTTTGATGAGAATCGGCTACCATCACGTAACAAGCCATTCTCAGCTTACAAATCACCGAGTCGATCAATCGTTCGATGAGAATTAGCAACAATCACGTAACAAGCCATTTTGAGCTTACACAATCACATAAAAAGTCAGCTTACAAATGACCGAATCGGTCAACTATTCAATGAGAATAAATTACAATCACCTAACAAGCAATTCTGAGCTTTCAAATCACTGAATCAGTCAACCATTTTATGACAATCAGCTACAATTATGTAACAAGCCATTATGAGCTTACAAATCATTAAATCAGTCAACCTTTGATGAGAATCCGCTACAATCACATAACAAGCAATTTTGAGCTTCAAATCACCGAATTGGTCAAGCGTTCGATGAGAATGAACTACAATCATGTAACAAGCCATTCTAAGCTTATAAATTATTGAATCGATCAACCGTTTGATGAGAATCAATTACAATCACGTAACAAGCCCTTCTGAGCTTATAAATTACTGAATCGGTCAATGGTGAGAGTCAATTACAATCACGTAACAAGCCATTCTGAGCGTACACATCACCAAATTTATCAACCGTTTAATGAGAATCAACTAAAATCACGTAACAAGCCATTGTGAGCTTACAAATCATTGAATTGGTCAACCATTCGATGAGAATCAGCTACAATCACGTAACAAGTCATTCTGAGCTTACAAATCATCGAATTGGTCAACCGTTCAATGAGAATCGGCTACAATCACCTAACAAGCCATTCTGAGCTTACAAATCACTGAATCATTCAACCGTTCGATGAGAATCAATTACAATCACGTAACAAGCCATTTTGAGCTTACAAATCACTGAATCAGTCAACTGTTTGATCAGAATCAATTACAATCACGTAACAAGACATTTTTAGCTTACAAATCACCAAACCGATCAACTGTTCAATGTGAATCAGCTACAATTCACATAACAAGCCATTATGAGCTTACAAATAACTGAATCGATCAACCGTTCAATGAGAATCAGCTACAATCATGTAACAAGCGATTATGAGCTTACAAATCACTAAATTCGTCAACTATTCAATGAGAATCAACTACAATCACGTAACAAGCCATTTCGAGATTAAAAATCAGTGAATAATTCAACCGTTCAATGAGAATCAACTACAATCACGTACCAAGTCATTCTGAGCTTACAAATCACTGAAACGGTGAACCGTTCGATGAGAATCAGCTTCAATCACGTAACAAGCCATTCTGAGCCTACAAATCACCGAATTGGTCAACCATTCAATGAGAATCAGCTTCAATCACATAACAAGCCATTATGAGCGTAGAAATTACCGAATCGATCAACCATTTGATGAGAATCAACTACAATCACATAACAAGCCATTATGAGCTTAAAAATCACTGAATCGATCAACTGTTCGATGAGAATCAATTACAATCATGTAACAAGCCATTTTGAGCTTACAAATCACCGAATCAGTCAACCGTTAGATGACAATCTGCTATAATCACATAGCAAGCCATTCTGAGCTTACAAATCATCGAATTGGTCAACTGTTTGAGGATAATTAGCTACAATCACGTAACAATCCATTCTGAGATTAGAAATCACCAAATCAGTAAACCGTTTGATAAGAATCGGCTACAATCATGTAACTAGCCATTCTGAGATTGCAAATCACTGATTGGTAAATCGTTTGATGAGAATCAATTACAGTCATGTAACAAGCCATTTTGAGCTTACAAATCACCGAATCAGTCAACCGTTCAATGAGAATCAATTATAATCATGTAACAAGCCATTCTGAGCTTACAAATTACCATATCGGTCAACTGTTCAATGAGAATCAATTACAATCATGTAAAAAGCAATTTTGATTTACAAATCACTGAATCGGTCAACCATTTGATGAGAATCAATTATAATCACGTGACAAGCCATTCTGAGCTTACAAATGACTGAACCGGTCAACTGTTCAACGAGAATCAATTACAATCACGTAACAAGCCATACTGAGCTTACAAATCACAAAATCGGCCAACCGTTTGATAAGAATAATTTACAATTACATAACAAGCCCTTTTCAGCTTACAAATCACCAAATTGATCAACCATTTGATGAGAGTCAGCTTCAATCACGTAACTAGCCATTCTAAGCGTACAAATCAGTGGATCAGTCAACTGTTCGTTGAGAATCAGCTACAATCATATAACACGCCACTCTAAGCTTACAAATCACCAAATCAGTCAACCATTCACTGAGAATTAATTACAATGATGTAACAAGCCATTCTAAGCTTATAAATAACTGAACCGGTCAACCATTCAATGAGAATCAATTACAATCATGTAACAAGCAATTCTGAGCTTACAAATCACTGAATCGGTCAACCGTTTGATGAGAATCAATTACAATCACATAACAAACCATTTTGAGTTTATAAATCACCGAATCAGTCAACTGTTCGATGAGAATTAGGTCCAATCATGTAACAAGCCATTCTCATCTTGCAAATCACCAAATCGGTCAACCGTTCAATGAGAATCAGCTACAATCTTATAATAAGCCAGTTTGAGCTTACAAATCATCGAATCGGTCATCCGTTCAATGAGAATTAGCTACAATCACGTAACAAGCCACTCTAAGCTTACAAATCACTGAATCAGTCAACTATTTGGTGAGAATCAGTAACAATCATGTAACAAGCCATTATGAGCTTACAAATTACCGAATCAATCAACCGTTTGATGAGAATCAGCAACAATCACGTACCAAGCCATTATGAGCTTACAAATCACTGAATCGGTCAACCATTTGAAGAGAATCAATTACATACATGTAAAAAGCTATTTTTAGCTTACAAATCACCAAATTGTTCAACCGTTCAATGAGAATAAAATTCAATCATGTAACAAACCATTATGAGCTTACAAATAATCGAATCGGTCAACCGTTCGATGACAATCAACTACAATGATGTAACAAGCCATTCTTAGCTTACAAATCACCAAATTGGTCAACCGTTCATGAGAATCAGCTACAATCAGGTAACAAGCCATTTTGAGGTTATAAATCACTGTATCAGTCAACCATTCGATGCGAATAAGCTACAATCACGTACCATATTCTAAACGGGCCTCCTACTGATTCTGAGGGATCAGATCTTATTAGCTTTTTCAGTCTAAGTGAAAAGAAGATCGATCAGAAAAATAAAAAAAAAAGCAGGATCACGCTCTGTAGGATTTGAACCTACGACATCAGGTTTTGGAGACCTGCGTTCTACCAAACTGAACTAAGAGCACTTTTTCTTTTTTTTTGAAAGAAAAAGAAGGGTCTGCATGTGGTATACCCCAATCACTTATTTGATTAGGGATGTTTCATCGAATAACTATCACTTGACTTCTTATCTATTTCTTTTCTTTTAGCCATTCTGACATTTCAAATCACCGAATCGGTCAATTGTTTGATGAGAATCAGGTACAATCACGTAATGAGTTATTCTAAGCTTACAAATCACCAAATCAGTCATCTATTCGATGAGAATTAGCTACAATCATGTAATAAGCCATTCTAAGCTGACAAATCACCGAATCAGTCAATCGTTTGATGAGAATCAATTAAAATCACATAATAAGCCATTCTGAGCTTACAAATCACTAAATCGGTCAACCGTTCAATGAGAATCAGCTACAATCATGTAACAAGCCAGTCTTAGTTTAGAAATCACCGAATCGGTCAACCGTTTGATGACAATCAGGTACAATCATGTAACAAGCTATTTTGAAATTAGAAATCATCGAATCGGTCAACTATTTGATGAGAATCAATTACAATCACGTAACAAGCCATTCTGAGCTTAGAAATCACTATATCGATCAACGGTTCTATGAGAATCAGCTACAATCACGTAACAAACCATTCTGAGCTTAGAAATCACCAAATCGATGAACTGTTTGATGAGAATCAGCTACAATCATGTAACAAGGCACCTTGAGCCGGCCAGAAGGAGAAAAGTGCCCCTGGCTCAAGGGAAGGTGGGCCCTACGGTGGAAGGAAGGGATAATATCCTGCTAACATTCTTTGGGTTGCTCCATCCTCTCCAACCCCCTACTATTTGAAGGGCGGGCTTCCCACTGCACCGGGTTGGGTGGGAACTATAGTGGGCGGTTAGTTCATTACCTAAGTTGAGGCCCCCCTTAGAATAGTGGGCCCCTTAGAATAATGGGCCCGGGATAAAAAGGTAAGGGCGATGATTGATAGTTTTATTCAGGAGCAGCACCCTTACTCTACTTACCATTGGGTTGGGCGGAGTTGGGCTTCAACGTGCCTCCCTCCCCAGCTATCTATAGTAGCCATTATGAGCTTACAAATCACCAAATTGGTCAACCATTTGATGAGAATCAGCTACAATCACGTAACAAGCCATTCTGAGCTTACAAGTCACTGAATCGGTGATCTGTTCGATGAGAATCAGCTACAATCATGTAACAAGCCATCCTGAGCTTAGAAATCACCAAATCGATCAACCATTCAATGAGAATCAACTAGAATCATGTAACAAGCCATTCTGAGCTTAGAAATCACTGAATCGGTCAACCATTCAATGATAATCAGGTACAATCACATAACAAGCCATTCTGAACTTAGAAATCATTGAATCGGTCAACCATTCTATAAGAATCAGCTACAATCACGTAACAAGCCATTCTGAGCTTAGAAATCATCGAATGGGTCAACCGTTTGATGAGAATCATTTACAATTAGTTAGCAAGGCTCTAGATAGGGCCTGAAGAAATAATAGGCCTTTCGTTAGTCCCTTCCTTTCTTGAACTCCCTGCCTCCCAACCAGAGTTGCTCCATCATGTAGGGTGGCCCTACAATTCTATGGGGGGGTGGCTCCTTAGAATAGTACGGCCTTTCGAAGGAGCCCAACCAGAGGTGAAGGATGGATAGCCTATCCTACCACACCTCTGGGTGAAATCAGGGTGGCCGGTGAAGGATGGAAACTTCTCATTGTAGGAATTGAGCTTTACTTCTTAGCCTCCCACACTCCATCTAGTTGAGGTTCCTACTCCTACCGGGTCAAGAAATTAATTCTGGCTAGGTCATATGACGGTTCATGGGTGGGAGTTCTAGGTTAGGTAGATTATTGTGACCCATTCATTGAAAAGAATAGGCCAATAGGAAGGAAGGGGCCCACCTGATAGTTTATTCTATATTTAACATGCCCCCTCCTTACCCCCCTCTATGATAAGTTGTAGGGGCTGGTTCATGGGAGGGGTATAGTTTTTGTTGGTGGGTGGGAGGCCCTTCAAATAGTAGGGGGTTTCCCCACACACTAAGGACTCAAAGTTCCCATGTTACGTCTAGATGTGGACCGACATGTCATCCTAATGCAAGGTGGGGGGGAGGCTATAGATTTGCTAGCCCTATCTATCGATCCGAAGTACCCATATAATTTAAGGGGCTGCTGGGTCACAACAATAATATACTTAAGCAGGAGGGGGGGGGGGGGTAGTCATATGAAGTTTCCATACTTTTTCTCTTCCTACCATCTCATTTTAGGGGCCCTCCCAAGCCCTATAGTTCCTACCCACCTTGGGCCCCATCTATCTCCTCCCACCCACCCTTCTGGAACTCATGTTATGTATAGAATCAATGAAGATAGGATGGTTTACCCCTATATATCTTAGTTGCCAGTTGGATGGGAAGCAATGCTCCTATTCACATGCAGGTCGACAAACTTTGAACGATATAAAAGTAATTATGGCCATTCAGATCTTGCCTTTAGAATAGTAGGGCATAACTAGAATTGGGCAATAGCACTTTTGCAACAAAAATGCAGCACTTTTATATGAGGGCAATAGCAGTTTTCAAACACTTTTAAAGCAGAAATGCAACACTTTTGAAGTAGAAATGTAGCACTTTTGAGCCTTACTATTCTAAAGGGCAGCATAAATGCAGCAGTTTGTTTCAATAATAATACGGGGGGGATATACCTATAGAGCGCCTCATGGTGCTATTTCGAGCAAAGGCCTCTTGGAGTGAGGTCTTGGACGAGCCAGAATTGGCCCTAATATGCTATAGCGATTATTTCACTTATCGAACTCTATTTGAAATGCAAAAGTGGCATGACCACTCACCGCCCGCGCTTGGGCCCCCTCATTCCCAAGTTGCAAGCCTTTATTTAGCAGTATAAGAAGCTCAAGAACAACAATCAAGAGGTCCTCCCCTACGGCACGGAGCACATCGGGGAACTCTATCTGGTCAAAAAATGGTTGGCTAGGGAGCTCACCAACTCTCCCCGTGGGATAGGTAGACAACACTTACTCATTACAGGTAGGGGTGTGCACACCAGGGAAACCCTCCTGTTTCATTATCTCTCATGAGTAATCTGGATTGACATTGGTAGATTCTTCTTTTTTGAAAGGTTGGATGACTCATTTGATTTAATCTATTTCCCCAATCTAGACAAGAGCCTAACCGCCCCTAATAAAAGCAATTTGGGTGATTGGCTCAATCTACTTTCTGGAATAGAGTACCCTCTTCCTTGTAGAACTGGGGGATTTGATAAGAAGAGGAATTTCCCTATTATTATCACCTAGGACCCAAATACACAAATCCTGGCTTTTATGGAGATATGGGGGTAGAAGATGGATACTTAAGCAACATTCTACATCTAATCACTCTCTGTCAATTACTTTTTCAGCCCGCTGACAGGCCTTTATTCCCCCAAGCAGGGGCAAGGATGCTTAAGACCTTGTTGGAGCTTATGTGGGCGGGAAGAGAAGGTAAAGGATATAGATGAAATGGAGCTCAGCATAATGAGCAGTGGAAACATAGATATAGTTCTTCTAGAATGAATAGGTTAGGTCGGGCGAGTGAATAGATGGGAAATGTTACCAATCAAAAGCGCACTTCCATCGAAGGAGATTCCATTTGTAACATGATAAAGGGCAGAAACTATCAAGAATCAGGGAATGGGGCACCTAGATTCTATACGTAACATAGATAGATAGATAGATATAGTGAAGTACGACAAAGGGTAGAAAAAATCACCTTACCCAGTCAGACTTTCTCTATAATTTTTAAAGCCGACAAGACATCAGCATGAATGAATGATAAGCTAGATTCTATCAATTCAATAGTTGACCATGAATGCACATGAAGATTATAGACCTCTGCATGCATGCACTAGAAGCCCTACTATTCATTGGCGGGGGCGGTAGGGAAACCATCTTCTATACGTAACATGGGGGCCCCAGCCGGGCTGATTCTAGCAAGCTGATGCCATTAAGATATTGGAGTGTGGGATGGGCCACCCATGATTAATTTCCCATAGGGGGCATGTTACGTAGAGAATCTAAGTACCAGCAACTATAGGAAAGGTAACCAAATGGCTTGGCAAGTGCCCAAAAACCCCATTCTATTTAGACAGGTTAGTCTAAGTACTGGTCAAGTTAGTCGTAGCTTACAACCATTCTGAGTGAGTAGTTTTTGCTCATCCATGCATAGTCCAGTTGAGATAGATAGATAGAATAACCTTGAAATCAAGGCCACCCAACTATTCAATCAACTATGGTAGGCCCGGGCCCAACCAAAGCTAAGTATGCACATTTTTGCATGGCTTGTATTGAAATAAGGTATTTATGTAAGGAAGAAATGGTGGCATACCCATTTGATTGAGTTGAGTGAGGAATGAAAGCAAAAATAGATGGTGGGAGGGAACTATACTACTCTAAGTGATCTAACTCTATATAAACTAACTACCATATAGTTTGATAGTGCATTGATTGAAAGCATCAAACGAGAATGAGTTGGCCCTACAATTCTATGGCAAAGCTGATTTCTTAGTCAAGCAATTTTAGGGGAGCCAACCCTTTTTTATTGTGTATCTATCTTAGCCCCCAACATTCATATCTTAGCAAGTGCTTTGGTGCCTTAAAATAGTAGGGAGGCTGGAAGGAGGAAAAAGGAAAGCACATAGGCAACAAAGGCACCAAGAGTCAAGGTATCACCACCATTTCACTTTACATCCCTTTCAGGTTGCCCAAAGTCGTGCCCAGTCCCGCTAGAAGAAATTGATGGGAATAAGGTATCCCATCTACAACCCATTAATAGTTGCCATCTCGGGACCCATGATGAAGGCCACCAGTTTGAAGGTTTCCCTACTATTCTAAGGGCCCGAGTCCCTACGGCTTCTAAAGGGCACACATAAGTCAGCACCTCTATCAGATAAAGATCCTGTGCTAGGGAGAATAAAATATTTTAGGGGGACTGAATTGACCTAGTAGCATCCCAGCTAATGCCACGAGAATGTTGATGGATCAATTGCTCCCTTGGCCACCATGCCCATTCATTAGCAATAAGTAGGAACCCTTTCATTTATTTCTCACTCTCCGCCAATCAAAGTTTTCTCTTATCGGTAATGGGAGAACCAAAATACACAAATCCAAAAGCATGAGGTGCGAGCTATAGGCAGAAGTTTAGAAATAGGGGAAGAGTGTCAAATAAGGGATTGGTTTATGACACATTCCATTGCCCCGCTGACCCTACTATCTATAAGGCAGTCATTCCAAATAGCCGCATGCACCGCGTTACAACTCGTTTAGAACCGGGCAGGCATGTGATTCTCATTTTAAATCGGTATTGTCGATGGGATAATGGAAGATCACTCTAATGGTTGATCCAACTATTGGGCTCTTGGAGTAATGTATGCGTACTTCGGTAGCTACACCCAATACTAAGGCATTCTACCTAAGGCTCTTGTTCCACCTAGATCTAATTTGGGTGGTTCTCCTATTACCATTGGCCCTACAACCCTTCTTATAGATGCTATATATGATTGGTTAATGAATTAGATGGTTTAGGGTTCTGATAGATGCTTCTGGAACTACTTATTATTCCCATCAACCCCAACTTCTTATCCCCACCCAGCCTGAATGCTAAACATCCCCTTTCTCATAAATCGTAATGGTTCAGACCAATGCCTCATCCTATTTTGTGAGAACTTAAGCCTGCATAAGGCCCCTTCTATCTATAGTCATTTGATCCAAAAAAAACTTGATGGGGTGGCCAATTCAATAGTTGGGCCTTTCACCCCAAACCAAACACCAAACAAGATTCTATACATCTGGTAGGGGCTCGAATAAAAGATGAAAGAAATCAAGTGCCGATAGGGGTTACTCTAGCAAGCTGATTAATCTAGGGTCAGAGGAAGAATATGAAAAAGGCCCCCCCCACCCCATTAGAATAGTAGGGAATCACCCAATTATTATTGGGGGGGGTTACTTTTCAATTCATATGAGCCAGCAAATTTTTTTGAGAAATGGTTCAATCTAAACTAAACTCAATATATGGGGGCCCCCCACCCATTTAGCTGGGTCACTTTTGACCCCGTGTCTGCGATAACATTTTAATTAATGGAGAGATGGGGAGTGGGCATTTTACATATAGAGTCTGGCCAACCACCAACATCCAGGGGGTGGGAGGATATAGTTACCAGGTGATCCATTGATTAAGATCCAATCCTCTAGCCCACCGCATTTCTTTGAAAGATCCTCTGATCCACCTCCCTCAAATTCTATGGGCCACCGATTGCCCCTTACAAATAGTAGGGGAGATCCACTGATCATTATCTTGAGATCTAAATTATATAAAAGAAGGGCGCTTGAGGAAAGAAAAGTGCCCTACCCATAGATTAAGCAAATGTTTAGTCAGTTTAGTCATCCGTAGATTAAGCCATTGATGAAGCCGTTGCTTTTGATTTTAGGTAGGAGAGGCAGCTAGTTCTAGTTAGATCTTGATCAAGTCAAAGAACTAGCTAATATCACTTACCCAGTATCCATTGATTCTGTTGCTTAGCCCAATCGAGATCAATTCTAGTTATAGTTGTTTATTTAGTAGATGGAGCACTTGTTATAGCTTGTTCCAAGTTTTGGTACATTCCAACCAGCGGGGTTTATGCACCTGTGCACAGAGAGTGTGTAGTAATGGTAACCATCATGGTGTGGTATGTCAGATTGGAAGGAAGAAATGGATGTTCCAGATCGAGACCCTAAAGCACCCGTAGCAAACAAAGGTAGCACCCACAAGTTAATCCATTGATCCAGTCAAAGAAGTAATCGTTATAGTCCTCTTGGCTCTATCCCTAAGGTTGGGGGGCTCTATTCAGTATAGAAAGAATCTTAGGAAGTAACCATAGCTCTATAGCTCTATCAGTAACCTGACCTCTGCTATCTGGAAGTAACCTGACCTCTGTTATTGTCTATCTAGAAATAATCTTAGTAAGTAACCATAGCTCTATAGTTCTAGTAAGCTATTAGTAACCTTTCTCGGCAAGCATTACAACCCTTGATTGGTGGGGTTATCTTTCAAAAAAAGCATCAAACTGCTATCTACCTCTGGAAATTAATTGGGCCAACTATAATAATAGATGCAGAGGGGCTTCCAGAAGAATGAGCGGCTACTAAAGGATTCTCTCCTTCACTAGGGGGGAACCGGGGAGGAATAGTTGGAAGGATCAAACAAGAGTGGAAGGCCCTACCATTCTATATGGGATAAGGGTGGGACCTCCTATTTTCTTAGGCTCCAATACCATCCTCTAGGCCTTATAGAAACAATAGGGTCATAGTTAAGATAGATGAATACATAGTTTGAGGCAAGGTTGGGGTTCAAGCGTACGGATGCTTGTTCTGGTATTCCCTTCCCCTAATCCCCTTTCCAATATCTACACCTGGGTAGCTGAGCCCTAGCATTCTATAGTGATCTCCTATCTTTCATTTGGTCCCTACCATTCTATAGGGGAGTGTGGAGGTGGGGTTGATCAAGTGAATAGTTAGCTCCTCTAGCCTAACTATTGCCCCCCACCCTAGGGGGGAGGGTAATTAGAATTGGGTGGGTGGATATAGTTTAATCAATTGAGGGAGAGGAAGATAAATAGTTGAGGTGGGCCCAATACCTCTCTTTACTGAGACCTCCTTTACCTAGAGCCTACTATTCTAAGGCCTATAGATAGTAGGGCCCTCATCTGAATGCCCTACTATTCTAAAGGGAAGGTGAGGGGGGCCTTCATATCCACCTATGGATATATAGTAATCAATCCCTCTATCTGAACCTAAATAACTGTTATTATCCCTCCCTTCCCCTTAGGTAGTATGGAACTACATTAGCCTTTAGAATAGTAGGGGACACCCTGCTTAGGAGACTAAAGTCTTTGCCTCTATATCCCAATGTAGAGTATTTACTACCCTATAGAATGGTAGGGCTGATTGGTGGTGACACAGGAGGAGATCTTCTATTTAGTCGACTATTCTAAATCTTGGCTAATATTCCTCTTTTGCTCTTATCTCATAGGGAAGGAATGAGATGATTGTTCCCCCTTGCTCTTCTTTATGTATCTACCGAGGATGGATCAAATACCAATGGGAAAGAGGGTTTAAACACTGATACAATAAGATCACCTCTATAGGCTAAGCTCTTTAGAAGGGAAGGTTGGAAAAATATCCTTCCTTCCCTAAATCCTTTATTTCTGTCCTTAACCCATCGATAGAAGGATTATATCCTCGCTGGGGTGGGAGGACATGTTAGATGGGAATGATTTATTGATTGATTTATGGGCCTTATTCTCTACCAATCCTCTCTCCCTATAGTTCCCACCTTGCTTCCCCCTACAACGTGTAAGGGCCGGTTGATGCCATGTTCCCCTCTATCTATCTGCCCTACCCCTACCCCTACCCCTACAATTCTAAGGTAAGGCAGCTCCCCAACTACACCGGTGGAAGAGACGTAGAATAGTTGCGAGGGGACAACAAATTCTATACGTAACATGGGTGGGAGGCCCCCCTTAAAATAGTTAGTAGGGCTCAATTCTAGGCCTTCCTACTGATTTTTCTAGTTTCCCTCTGCATGCATCTCTATAGTGACTAAGATGGGCCTTATAAATAGTAGGTCACTTCCTTCTTGTTATATCCCCCACCCCGGGTAATGGGAGGAGCTATGGCTTCTACCCTCTCACCGAAAAGAAAAATCAAATGGATGTTTCTCATAGAAATAAACAAAGCAACTGGAGACTTCCTTCTGGAGCTGTGCCCCCTACCCTAACCCCCTACAATTCTATGGAAACCCCTAAGTAGGAGGCACGAGCTAACTCAACCAAAAGCCCACCCTCAAAATTCTATGGCCCCCAGGGCATTGAATTAAAGAATAGCCTTTAGAATAGAAGGAGCATTTCATTGGCCATAGAATTTGAGGGGGCCTGGGGAAGGAACTATATAGCAACTTGGGGCTAGGCCGCTAGCCGTAGCTCGCTCAGATGGACAAATTGCTTTCCCTTGTTCCATAGTAGGGTCACCGTTTAATACACTCTATTCTCGAACCTGGATAACCCTCATCTGAATGAAATGAAGGCTATTCTTTTTGGGTTGGGTGGCATCTTACGTATAGAATATGCCCTTACCCCAAGTGCCATAGAGTTGCCTCCAATATAGTTTAGGGTGGGGACACTAAGGGCTGAGAAGAAGGGTGGGTAGATCGATCATCAATCTGCCCACCACATATTCATTCAAGTCACAGGGTCCCTACCCCTACTATTTAAAGGTAAGGGCTATGGTAGGAGGAGATAGATCACAAGTGGGTACGGTGCAACTATCAAGGCCCCTATTCTATTCTTCTAGCAGGCTAATGCCCCCTAGCGGCATGCAATTCTAGTGGTGGGTTATAGTGGGCCCTCCCAACTTATAGTCAGTGGGAGGCTTATAAGCAATAGAATGTTACATATAGAATTGGGTGGGCATCTTCATGTGAATGAATCTTTATCGCAATGCAGAATCAACCTTCCTTAAAGAATAGTAGAACCTATCTATAAGTAGTAGCTTCTCGATCTATACCTAACATGATCCGTTGCCCACATACCCTACCTCCCTTTATCCCTCCCTTCTGGTTCATATGCATGCATAGAGGGATGCAAATGAAGGGAGCCCTGCATGCATACCCCCTAATATTCTATGGCCCCCGTTCGCAATTTCACGATGGGGGGAAGGAAAGAGGGAAGGAAAGAAGGGATGATCCCTACAATAATATAGAAGGGGGGCTGACTATTTATGAGGGTAAGGGGGGGAAAGGATGGAATGAAATGTATTTTGGATGGAAGGATGGAAGGTAGAGAACAAGGATAATGTGCCATGCCATGGCAATGCCATTAATGACACTTTCTTCTTAGAATTTGCACATAACATGAAGATAACGACACTATAGTTGGAATCTAGACTTTAGTCAAATTACGTTCTATCCTCATATTCACTTTGTTCATACCATATTACATGAGCCCTATTATTCTCTTATTCGCCCTAACCTTCACAAAGTGAATTCAGGTCAGTTTCAATCTGTTGGACCGGAGGAATTCGATTAGGGGCCACCGGTTTGTTGACCCAAAAAGTGCATTTGATTGTTCATCCCATGCCATTCTTGCTATCTACTAAATATCCCCTTGCCCATAAAGTGAGTCAATCTCCACCATTGTCTAATCCACCTCCCAATGCTACCTATCATCGTGAAAAAGTGCGAAGTGATCATGGTGGGTGGATGCGAGCGATGGAAGATATGAAGTAGATTGAGAAGTAGGAGACTTCACCTTGGAATGATAATATGGTTGGACCCATCACCTAGACACCTCGCTTATGCCGGTGGAGCCCTATGGGGATTGATACTTATAAGTCACTCCCTAGCCCCTGATGATGGATCCAATCCCTTCCCAGCTCTCTTTGAGGGGAATAAATCAAAGGCCTTCTAGCCCCAGTATAACTGACTCACCTTGACCTTCCTTCCTTACCTTCATGTAGCTCAACCTGGCTGGGTGAAAAGAGAGTGGTTCACCTTCCATCCATGTTACCAGGTGAGTGAAACACTTTCCTGCTAGTGGGCGAGAGAGGAGTAGTTGAGAGGTCTGCCCACCTGGCTTGCTTGATTATAGGTTAGTGAAACACTTTCGACTATCCCACCCCACTTGGGTTACAAGGAGTTATGGGTGGTATGCTTGGAAGTAGGCCTTGACCCACCTTCCCTCGGGTGCACTACCTACCTTCCTATGCCTACTCACCTCCTTCCTTGGCTGGGCTAAGATGAAACTGATACTGAAGGAAGGCGGATCCATTCCTGTTACGACATGTAATTATGGACTGATCTCATTACGGGTAGAGATAGGAAGGCAAGAGAGAAAGCCTTTCTTTATTTGGTAAGCATGCGTAGCTCAGTCCTTGCTTGGAGAGAGTCATGCTAGTGGATGAAGTGGTACGCTACCGCCCTATGCTATGTGTAGCTCCATAATGCTGGTGGATGTAGGAAGTGGTATGCCTACCTTCCCACTCTGTGGATCTATCCGTATAAGAAGACCAATCATACGTGTAGGGGGTGCCCTTAGAATAGTAGGGAAACATGATAAAAATAACTCTATCAAATACACCCCTACAATTCTATGGGCTTTCTTTCCTTAGCCTTTTAGGATCAATCATTTGTTAGGGGGGTTTATCTTAACTCTCTCTTTCGAAGGCTAAACCCCCTACTATTCAAAGCTAAGGGCCCGACCGGGTCTCTTATATTGAGGGGCTCTGGACCGATAAGGTGTAGCTAATTAGAGACCGTAACATATGACAAGGCCTGGTAAGGTGTTGCATGCATTTTTTTTTGTGTAATTGAAAGATAGGCATAGTTGAGTGACAGTAAGGTAGGACACGTCTCATTTCAGTAACTAGTTCTTGGGCCAGGGAGATAAGTAAGTGAAGAAAGCTAGCCAAGATACAACTTATTTAGGCTCATGATTAATACAACTTCTCATTAATGAGGAGAAGACCGATATGAAGCATTTACCAAGTCTTTAGCAACAATAGCAGCTCTTGCTAATTGACCGAGTCTTTAGCAGTAGTAGCATTTTCTATTTGACCTTCCACTCGAAGTGTTAGTGTGAGTGTTTAAGAGTTATTGAAGTAGTTAGTAGAGTATGGTTTAGAGTGACTGAAGAATGCTTATTGTAAAGATTTATGGTGAGTGCTAAAGTCCTTATCGAGGTCCTCTCACTTGATAATCAATAGGAGAGCAAGGAGAACACCTTTTGAATAGTATCCTCACTACCGCTCATCGATGTGTTCATCATTCTCGCTACCACAAAAGTAAAACTTCACTTTCCTTTCATGTGCAGCGATTGGGGGAAACCCTGATTGCTGGAGGTAGAGTACCTATCTTGGGTGCTGTGTCTAGGCAATTGGAGATGGCAAGGTGTCATGAGCAAGGTGTAACACTCGCTGTGATCCCTATGCCACTCATAAGCTTGCTAGTCTTTACTTTTATATCTGTTGAACTGAGTTGGTTGGTCGGGGGTGTGAAGAATGTATCTTCATTGAGGTGAATATGGTTTAGCGATCAAGATGTTACAAAGAGGCTATTGGCGAGAAGGGTGATTAGGCTCATGGTCTAAAAAAGAGATCCTTTACTTGTCAGGGAGATAGAGTAGCCACACCCTTTTGCCCTTCTCCCACCCCACCCCCCCTTAATGAGTTAGGTAGATCACTAGGGAGACTAAAAATAGGTGATTCACAAGATTGAAATATTTGATTCATTGGTTCTTTCATTTGCTTTTCTACCCATCTCTCTATTATCCACTAGAGGAAATAAAGAGTGAGATTAGGTCATAGATTTTTCAATGAAGTGTGTATTCAAATTGAAGGCCCATAGAATAGTAGGGGCGTGTGTGGGGTTGGGTGGGGGGCTAAAGTATCACCCTACTTCCATAATGGAAGTGCCCTACTATTCACCCTTTATAATAGTAGGGCCTTTAGAATAGTAGTGCCCACCCCCTCCAATGCCAAGGATTTGAGTGAGCCCTACTATTCTAAAGGCAAGCCCACTAGAACTATAGGCACTCATATGAATGCCTAGGCCCGGATTTTTGCCCTACTATTCTAAGGGTAGGGTAGATTCTTCTATGTCCCCCCATTTTTAGATTCTTCTTGATTCCCCATGACCCCTTTTAATAGTAGGGGTAGGGCTATAGTGAGTTTCCAAATGAGATTCTATACGTAACAGACCCCATAGATATAATAGTACGGGCCCGGGAGAGGGGGGCGTGTGTGGGGTTCGAACAAGAAGGCTTAGGAAGATTCTATATGTAACATGCCCAACTATAGAAACTAATCTACCTCTGCATGCACTGGAGGGGTCCAATTGCCCACCCTTATAGTAGTGGTTGTGGTTGCCCTACAATTCTATAGGGCAAGTAGAGGTGAACATGTTGGATCTCAACCCATCTCTTATCTCTTGACCTATTGGAATAGAATGCGTTATTACTGGTTTGATACCGATGAACCAACAAGAAGCGGGTTAACATCATAAGAAATAATGTGCTATGACCTCCTAGTGACCTGGAGGGCTTGATTAGTCAGCTTGCTACCCAATCCTTTCTTCAGTTCCAGATCCAGATCAATCCCTAAACCCTATATTCTCTTTCTCTTTTATCCAGATAAATGGGATTAGTCGATTCATAGGGAAGGGGAAGGGATCAGCTATCAATTCTATAGAGGGGGGGTGGGGGGATGGCTAACAAAATTTTGGCAAAGAGATAGTATTTCGATGCCCTACTTTTCTAAGGGCCTACCCGACTGATTCGAATCCATAACTGCTGGGTTTTTGGTGTCGACTCGATAAGTACAAGATCAAAGGGTGGGATGGAAGGATCAAAAGTATGCCCCTCCCTCATTTATTTAACTCTTCTTCTATCAACTGCGTTCAGATTACGGGATAACATCGGTCGGCAGGGCATCAAATACCACGAGTTACCCCAGCTGAATAGTAGGGTCGCCTGAACCTCCAATGCCTTCTTCTCGCTCAATGTTCTGAAGTAGGGAACGACCCCGTAGGGCTGCCTGAACCATTTTGGCATGATAATCTGTTTGAGGATGGATCACTACAGAGGGAGGAGTAGTTGAACTAAAGTCAGGCATTCTTGTATCTTCTTCATTAGCGGGTAGGGCATCACCCTGTAGAAACACTTGCACAACTGCTCCTCCCCAGCATTTATTCAAGCATTGGTCCAACTCTCTTAGATAGCTGTCCCATTTCTTCCGATGGTCAAGATCGATCAACCTTTACATTCATCTAAACAAGCTCTCTTGCCTTCCGAACCACTAATGGCCTAATATTCTAAAGGGCAGAATGGCCCTTGGCGAATAGTAGGGACCAACTGGCCCGGTTTCAATTCTAGTTGTGGAAAATTCTAGAACTATGGGTGGGAGGGCCTGCCCCCCCTTAGATTCAATTGTGGGAAACTCCCCTACTATTTGAAGGGGCAAGGCAATAGGGTGGGAGGCTATAGATTGGGGCAACTGGGTGGGAACTATAGTGTGTTCCAACCCCACAAACACCATAGAATTGTAGGGCAAGTGCACTAAGAGGCAACCCCCATAGAATTGTAGGCCCAGCTGGGAGATATAGATTAACCCCCCATAACTAATTAAGCCCTCGCACCCTACTATAATGTGCCCTCCCACCTGCCTTGGCCTAGCCTTGGCCGATAGCCTTATTGTTCTAAAGGCCCTCACCTTCACTTCGCCCCTATTATTATATTATTATGATTCTTATTCTATTATTGCTCGATTCTATATGTAACATGAATAATAGCTGGTCTGAAGCCGACCCTCCAGTTAGTTGGGGGGGCCCGATGAACCATTACTTAATTGATAGTTGGCCGAACAGATGTATAGAATCTACCTTTAGAAATGATAGGTCGACAACGGCAAGTCCCACCCCCAACCTTGGCACGTTTCCCACCCAAACCCTACAGTAGTCATTTCCCACCCAACCCACATCTATAGCTAAAACACCCACCCGAGTTGAATAATAGAAACCTTTGCATGCATGCACCAAAAGGGGGGGTAGTCATATGAGTGATCAAAATGATCAATGGAGAGATGGTTAGGCCCCTATTATTCTATTATTCCCCAGCCGGGGAACCTGACAATTACTATGGGTGGGCGGGCCCCTACTATTCGCTAGGGAGTTGTGGGTGGGAGGCTACCCCAACAATAGAATAGAGGCCCACCCTGCTGATGAACCTAATGCAAGCAAATTTTTGCCAACTATATCCACCCATAAACTATATCCCCACCCAATCGGAAAGGACTTCCTATATCTTCCCGCATAGCCTAAGATGGGGGATGGGTAGATAAAGCACCCTCCCACAATAACCATTCCCTATGCACCACTATGCAGGAGATAGTTGTTTAATTCCCACCCAACAACTATTCAAACCAGGGGTTCAGAATTGGATACCTTATCCCAGGGTATCCCATTTCTAAATGGCTAGAACCCCCATCTCGCGGAGGGTTAAGGGCCATCAATTAGAAATAATGGGCCCCAACACTGGAATGAGACAAACGATTAGATGGGCCCCTACTATTCGCCAGGTAGGTGGGGGGATATAATCAATCACATGGGTGGATTAATTGTTCCAAGGAAATTAGGAGGAAGACAAGGGTGGGTGGGTGGATAGTCATTGTCCTCAAACTGGGGAACTATGATTCCTAATGAACCACCCACCCTATTATTCTATTATTGGCATTGAACAGGAGCGTTATATAGCCTCCCACCCCTATTGGCTCAGAAGTATGAGGTGACGTAGGAAGGATTCAAGATGAAGTTCAGGAGGAAGGTTAAAGAGTACCCATTTAGGATTCTATGTTCAGTGAAGGATGGTCATTGGTCATGTATCATTCCAATTGGGAGTGAAGGATCGTAGTCAGTCGTGAACTCTTTTGTATGAAAAGAAGGCATAAAGTGACCCGACAATAATAAAGGGGGAGGGAGAGGGTGGGTGGGAGGAAGGTAAAATAGACCATCAATGAATTGATCAAAGGTTTTCGGTCATAGGATGGAGAAAAAGGTTTCTTCTTTCTCTAGAGAATCGACTAGAGAGCTATAGTCAAGGAGCTGTAGCCCTGCCTCTATAGTGGGGAGTGGTGGGTGGCCCCAACAAATAGTATTGCCCGACTACCTATATATTTGAGTTGCTATGGCTTTTGAATAGTAATAAAGATTAGGTGGTAATGGCCCAACTAAATCCACATGCAAGGGAATGGAAGCCCGGATTGACTGCAATTTTCTACTCTTCCATGGTGGTTGGAACCAATGGTAGTGAGTCTGGAGCCTAAATAGGTTCTAATCGTTAAACCATTTGAAAGGTTTATGACCACTTTACACTTGGGTATGTAGGGTGGGCCCTACCCCTACTATTTGAAGGGTAAGGGCCCTACTATAAGGGCATTGCCCGTTATAACGATCGATTGATTATAAAGCTATTAGAAGAGGGTGGTGGGAGTAACTGGGAATAGTTGTTGTTAACTGTCCCCTACCAGCTATTAACTAGGGGCCCTGATGAATCAAAGCTATGTTCCTTACCACTATCATGGCATTCCATTCCTTTCCCACACGCCCTATCTCTATCTCCTCTGAGTTTGAGAGGGAAGGTTTTATTGATTGGCCTCTAATCATTGGCCATTTGTTGAAAGCCTCTTTCTTTCTATAGTGGGCGCTAGGGCCATCCCTCCATGAAGACTCTTTCAATCGATCGAACACCTTACTCTCCATGGTCTGCCTCCCTACCACCATAGATGATTTTTGACATTATAAAATGATTCTAAGTGTCGCTAAATCATCGGGTTCTGCCCCTAACTCATCAATCGAGGTGAGTTTGTTTGGCAGGGGGTTCGTCAGTTTCTGACTAGTGGCCTCCTCCTTTGCCGTCTGATTCTGCCCCGACATCTTGACTAGGAGTAGTTGAGGTGGAATCTTCATCCTCATTAGAACTTGATGTAAAATCAAAGGAACTCCACTCTATTTCCTCCAAATCTAACTATAGGGCTGATTCATCAAGAGATTCTAAATCAGAGGATGAGTTGCCTGACTTAGAATAGTCAAATGCCCCTGCATCTTCCTCCCCCTCCCTTTCTTCATCTTGTGGGACCTCATGACCTAACTAACAAGGGACATCTTTGACTTTTATTTCAACATTAATAGTCAGTCTGATTCCGCAATGGAAGAGATCTATTTCCAAAAAAATTTGCCCATCTGTAATGGGGATCACATTGGTAGGGATATAGGCTGACACATCTCCAACTTGTGTTTCGATCATGGGTAACATGGTCAAGCTACCTACACCTGTCTGGTCTGATCATTTTGCATCTCTTTCTGATAGACGGGAGTGTGAATAGAAAATATCCCCTGGGAAAGCCTCACGACCTGGTGGGTGGAAAAATGATAATGACATTTGTTGATATGCCACTGCCTGTTTACTCAGATCATCATAGATGATTAATGCATGCATTCCATTATCATGAGAACATTCTCCCATGGCACACCTGGAATATGGGGCCAGAAATTGTAGAGGAGTAGGATCCAAAGTGGTGGCTGCATTGATTACAGAATACTCCAACGCATCCACTTCTGGGGGAATTTGAACCAATTGGGCCATGGTCGAGCATTTCTGCCCAATCGTTACATGGACGTGATACACACTATTAGAGGTACCTGTCGATAGAATATTAGGGCGGTGGGAGTGCTTTTGGTTTGATATGATATCAATAGCTATAGCGGTTTTTCTAGTTTGTTAGTCCCCAATTATCAGTTCTCGTTGACCACGGCCTATAGGAACCAGGCTATACACCACTTTTAACCCTGTTTGTAGAGGTTCATGTATGGATTTATGTTTGATAATCCCAGGGGCTTTCACTTTGACACATCTTCGTTCAACATCAACCTGTAGTGCCCCCTTTCCATCAATAGGTACTCCCAATGCGTCCACCACATGACCTAGCAGGGCCTTTCCCATAGGGACATCCATAATAGATCCATTTCACTCTACCAGATCTCCTTTTATGGTAACGTCATTACCGAATATGATGATACCTACATTCTCATTCTCAGGATTCAATGCTATTCCTTTCACACCGCTGGAAAATTTGACCATTTCCCCAGCTCGAATCTCATTCAGTCCATAGACACATGCAATCTCATCGCCAACTAAGACCACTCAACCAATCTCAAAAACCTCTAGATCAGTGCTATAGTCAGTCATTTTTGTTTTTGATGGAGTAGTGAGTTCCATGTTATGTTCTTTCGGTAGTGAAAAATCTAGAAGAAAATGAAGATAACTGAGCCTTATAGAATTGTAGGGAAAAAAAAAGAGTAGGTGCCCCCTCACCTTCATTCCATTCAGGTAAGGGATAACTTGAGTATGATCCATCCATAGAATAGTAGGGCCAATACAGTAGGCATTGAACTAACTGAACCTACAATTCATCTACCTTGGAACAAGGCTAATCTATCCTCCCACCCTAGTCTTTTGGCCCCTACTATTGAAAGGGGGTAGGGGAGATATTGACTACTAGTTAATGGCATCAGCTCGCTAGCTACCATTAATTAGCTTGTTAGCCTTATAATAATAGTAGGGGGGTTGGGTTGGGGTATGAGTAGGGGTAGGGCGACTTTGTTTGACGTGTCGTTATTTGTTGATTTTGATGGTAGATTGAGTGCACTTTGTTGACCTAGTTTAAGTTCAAGGGGATCCAATCCCAGGTGCAGTCGAAGAACCTACTTACTCTAGAGCTACTACCTCACCTAGCATCTCTTCCTTCTAAGCTAGCCTTATGGATGTTGACTCTCAAACTAGTCTAAAACTGGAGGATCTGAGATTGTCTCTATCTCTGCTGCTAGCTTTTCAACTATTTGATACTCTACCAGTGATGGTGAAAACCCAATATAGTTTAGTTAGGGAATTTGGTGAATTGATAAGGTGAATTTTGATGGTGAATTAGGGGCCCTGGTCACATGACTGATGAACTAATTTTCCCCAACTGCACTACTATTTTAAAGGCCCTAAGTAACCAGTGATCAATTGACCCTCATTTTGATGGTGATTTAGGGGCCCGGGTCACATGACTAATGAACCAATTTTCCCCAACTACCCTACTATTCTAAAGGGCCCATCTTTTCCCTCTATTCTATTCTTTAGATTCTATACGTAACATGCCCCCTTGAATACTAATAACCGGATGAGAATACCCAGGTTAACAACGTCAAACTATCCTACCGTCGGGGAGACATCCATCGATCAGCCTCAAATTCTATGGGCCCACCCTGGGCAATCCAGATAGCTAGGTAGATCTAACTATAGCTATTGCCTATCGAATATATAGGCCAACCCACCCATCCCATAATTAATGAGATAAACAAATGCCTATAGTTCATGCTTAACTATAGTTAGTTACTCAGAGCCCCCAATCTATAGATGGCAATAAAACATCAAACCGGTCAACTAGCTTCCCTAGCTCGACCTATCCAGCCAAACTTACAACCGGCTATAACATTGTTAGCAGGCCCCTTTATAAATTATGGACTTGCCATCTCACCCATCAGGTAGACAAGTTAGGCCCTTCCTTCCAAAATTAGGAGAACTTGTAGGCCAGGGTTATAATAGTAGGGGCCCACCCAACTTATAGATATTGCCTGGGGACATCCATCCAGAGCTTGATCTAGTTGTAGAGGCCCCTAATATTATAAAGGGGGCCTAAAAAAACTACAACACTACGGGCCCTCAAATCACACTTCAAATTTTGGAGGTGGGAAGAAGCAAAGATAGGGTGGGGTGGGCATGTTACATATAGAATCTAAACACCTGGAGATTAGATGCAGGCGAATAGTAGGGGTAGGGTGGCCCTTAGAATAGTAGGGGCAAGAACAAGGATTGGGATGGAAGCTTGTCCTCACTTACCAATGCCTAGTTTGAGGAGTAGAGAATAAGCCTACATTGACTAACCTTCCTCCCACCCTTGGCAGAGCTCACCCATGCCACCTCTCCTTCAAATAGTAGGGGACCTTTCTCAATTCTATATGTAACATTCATAATCGCCATAGTGAAACCAATCAGAGCAAACCTAGTTTCTCTTCTCAGACAAGACAAGAGTGCATTCTCTTCCTTTCATCGGCACTCGATGTGGTTTTATGTATTCCAACCCACCCATAGATAGTAGGGCAACCTGATGCTGTTGTTCAGATCAAGAGGAACTATAGTTGCCCCTAGATCTAATCTAGATAGTGGCATGGCCAGTAGCCCCTCTCCCCTTTATGATACTAAACCCTCCTTTCCTGTCGTGGCCCCAATATAGTAAAGGGCCTCTCCTTCCATCTCCATCTTTTGTTCTGAGCCGACCCCCTCTTCTTCCTTGAGCTCTTTTTCCATCACTGAACCCCTCCTCCTCTCCATCCATATAGAATGGGTACCTAGGGTTGGCAGCCCTTTTTTACTGTAAGAAAGCAACCTTCATGTGTGAAACTTAATTCCCTTGCTCTTTTGAAACAGGCTGATCATGAACTTTCCCTATCCTGAGTGGGAGGAAGCTGACATGTGACATATAGAATTGAGTTCTAAAGGGGGGTGGGCATATTACATATAGAGATAAAGTCCTCCCGGCCTTCACCGAAATGAGCTTCAGCTTTGGGCCCCCAACAATTCTATATATAGTAGGCTTGACCCCGGGGCATCGACGGTTGGGTCACCATGATTATTAGACTATGAAGTGGGATCTATGAATCAGGGTCTTGGAATAGAGAATGGTATGGTTGTTCTGATGCCCTAGACATATATAGGCAGCTCTCCAATAGGGATTGGATTGGGGCACTTGCCATCTCTATTTATGGTTTCAGGAGCTAAGCTATAGAATCTTGCCACACCCTCGATTTTCCATGGATATGGCACTATCAAATGAATGTATGGTTGGATCACTTGACTCAAGATGCACTCCACTTCACTCTCCCCAAACATCATGACCAAACAATAGCAATAGTTGTATTCTCCACTATTTTGATCTACCCTTTCTCCCTCTCCAACCCAGTTTCTGAGGCGACTCCCCGAAAATGGTTTTCTAATTGGTAATTGGTAACTGGTTTGGGGATTGATCAGAATGAATGTTTCAAAACCCTTGAGGCCGTAACTTGAGAATTTTGATCGATCGCATGAGGTTATCCTTACCTTCATTCCATGAAGGTGAGGTTATCCCTTACCTTCATTTAAGAAGGTGAGGTTTGAGCGTGAAAGCTAGTAGTTGATTAGTTGAACCGGACCATCTAGAAGCCCATAGAATTTGGCCCGAGCGGGGACCGGTCCTCCATCCAACCAACAACATGAATATTCCTACTGGTACTGGTACTGTAATAGTATCCTATGCATATTGCACAACATCAAATAGATGCATCCGTGTGTGCTCCATCATATTACGTATAGCATGCATCCACATTATTAATCACCATGGTATCGATCACCGCAACCGCTTGAAAGGAGAACTTGATACTGATTCAAAGGTTATCCCTTACCTTCATTCCATGAAGGTGAGGTTCTCACTCATCTTCACTCATAAAGGTGAGGTTATCACTCATCTTCACTCTATGAAGGTGAGGTTCTCACTCATCTTCACTCCATGAAGGTGATGTTCTCACTCATCTTCAATCTATGAAGGTGAGGAGACAGCTTGAATCTGGCTAATTTCTGGCAAAAGATGCAGAATAAACAAATCAAAAACTGATTTTGACCAATGAAATGCTTATTGAGCAATTGCCAGGATCAATTTATGATCCTATAGATCTTTTCCACCCGGAAATCCAACCAAATGATTGATCAAATCAATACATGGAGAAAGCCGTGTGCAATGAAAATTGCAAGCACGGTTTGGGGAGAGATTTCTTGCTCTTCTTAAAAAGAGCAGATAATCCACTCCATCCGATGAGCTCCGGGTTCAAGTCCCGGGCAACCCAGAGTACCAGAATCTAGCACCTAAAGGTATTTTTGTCTACTTATTCTAGATCCAATCCAATTCAATGTTATCCATTGAAGGCTTTATTGCCAAACCAAACACCAAACAATATTCTATATGTAACATGCCCACAATATAATGATAGGGGGCTATTGAAGTGGGTCATGCAGAGATTTCTAGTTGAATTCTTTGGCTTCAACTAGAAATCTCTAAGGGGTAGTGGTTTGGGCGGGCTTGACCTATAGAAATTATGGGTAGGTGTAGGTGCAAATCAAGATTGAGACACCACAGCCTCTCCACCCACTGGATTCATAACTTTTATATTTTATTGTTGATCTAGAATCGGATCGAGGCCAAGGAGCAATAGGTTCACCACCAGCATACAGAGCAAGTAGCACCACCAAGGCAATGGAGTAGTTAAGAGCCATAACTAGTAGTAGTAGTTCCAGCATTAGCAGAGGTATACCACCAGCATCAGTAGCAGCAGTTGATCCAACCCTACTATTTGGCAAGGGATCCAGTAGATTCTGCAGTAGATCAAAGAAATCCCCCATACCTATATAGTTTCCAGCCTGCTAAGGCACCAAAGGCATAGACAACTAATAGACAGCTAGGGCAGAGCCCATGGTTCCAATTTCATGTCCAGTTCTAGGTCTAGATTCTTATGATCATGATAGAGATCCTAATACTTGTGGTTCAAATGCTCGTGATCAAGAGAAAGATCTTGTACCAGACCCATAGCCATGAAGTGTCACTGGCTAAGCCATCATAAACAACCATAAAGTGTTCTCGCTCATTTTTTTTTCCAACAAAGTCATTCTTAGCCAAGCTATGCAGCAGTGGTTTCTCCAGAAGTCAATCCAGCAAAAGGTGATTCATGAGGGGGCCCTACAATTCTATGTGCAAGTAGTTCAAAAAGATGCAGTACTTTCAATCCCTGATCAAGACCCAACATTAGTAGCGAAGGTAGACGCAGATCAAGATGCATAGCCAAGAGCTAGGGCAAGGATAGTACTTGGAAAGGCAATTTCTTGGGTGGATGACCTTGAACAACCATCATTATATGACCTAGCATCAATAGCTTTGGCAGAGATAGTTGTTTACCCATAAGAAGCAAGGATGGGTGCACCAGTATACCCAGTAGTAGAGCCATAGGTATAGGTATAGTATATTGACCGTGTGGATAGACCAATTTCAGGTGCAATTCTAGATCTACTTGATCAAGAAGGACCAGTAATGAACATATTACATAGAGGCATAAGCCATCACATAGCTAGGTCCAAAGCTAGCAGTAGAAATATAACCCCCCACCCCCCATTATAGTTTCATAGTTATCTATTGGTTCAGCAACTATAGTTTCCTGGAACTATTGCTTCCCAACTATTGTCTCCCGGGTTGGGAACTATAGTGATAGTGGAGGTAATTAGTTGAGTTGGCTATTATTTGGATAAGAAGCAAATGCAGTTGAACATTTTATCCAAACGATAAGGAGCCCAGAGATGTAAGGAGGGAAAGGACATCACATCTCGTAGGTTGATCTGGAGAGATTTTCTTGTAAGTCTTTCCCCCTCCCCCACCTCCATTAATGGGAAAGTAGTGGCAACCCCCACCCCATTAATATTAATGCCCCCACCCCCAACATTATCTCCCCCACCCCTATATTCTAGATTGCCCAATGTGACGTATATTAGAGATTGTGTAGCCCTATAGTTCCCACCCTGCCCCATTGCCATAGTAGGGGCTCCTACCAAATGAGATTGATAAAGAGACCATCAATGACTAGATGAGCTACTGATGTTACTACTGATACCACTGGTTCTTTGACCAGACATGCTAGTCTGGATATGGGTCGAATGGACTGGACCAACCGAATCCCCTTTTGGTTCTTTCCTCAGGACTAGAACCGGGCTAGGGGGAGTGAGTAAGCGTGAAGGTGGATCAGCTTCAAGCGAGGTTGGGGCAACAGAGACATGAGATAAGAACGTGAATGGGATAGATCAAGGATAGTATCGCTACACTATTATAGTAGGCAGTTTCATTCATTGATCATCCATCCCCTCAGCACCTCTATCTCCATCAACATATGTAAAAGAGAGGGAGATCCAATAATCTATTTGAGGGGCTACCCGCCCCCTACCTTTATAGTGGGCCTACCTGTTCTCGCCTACCAATAAAGAAAATAAATGAAATGAATCTATTGATAAAACTACTTCAAAGGAAACATGAAGAAAAGATAGTTGACCTTTACTGATTCTATATGTAACATGGGTGGGAGGGAACTATAGTTGATAGGGCTGGGGTTCATTCTCGATAGTGCTAAAAGTGACCCAACCTAGTTTCACTGCAATGGGTTCATGCTATAATAACGAATACCCAAACCCAGTTTGACCTAACCCTCTCATCAATCTAGTGATATTATTACCCTTAGTTACCGATTCGTTACCACCCAGTTCTTATGCATGTAGAGATCGAGGGCATATTAAAAAAGAGTACATGCCATTGGTTCAACTCAACTCGTGATGATATAACATCCATCATCTATAATATCATCTTGTCAATACATGACTTGATGATCAATCATCAGCGGCATGGGGGTTAAAGTGACGTAGAATTCCTTCCCACCCACCTGATCTCCTACCTCCCACCCCTGGGCAGGAATTATAGGTAGGCAGGTGCCCTTTTTTAGATAGTTCACGAACTTGCCTAACTTCCTACCTACCTTTTAGAATAGTAGGGGAGAGCTAGCATAGAGAAAGCATGGGCCAGGAGATAATGAGGGAGCTGAAGAGTGAAGAAGCTCGGAAACTCCCATCAATGGGGTTGGGTCACTTCAATAGTCATATGAGTGAGAAAAATGATCCAACTAGACATCAGGGAATGGGGTTGGGTCACCTGATTGATTGGTTGGGGTAGTCATATGAGCTAGAAAAATGATCCAACTAGACATCTTCATAGTTCACTTTGCTAGCTCTCCAACTATAGAGTAAAGGGCAGGTAGGATAGGGCCTAAAGCGAGATCTCCAACTATAGAGTAAAGGGTAGGTAGGAAGGATGGATGGTTAAAGGAAGGTATAATCGTCTACTCCCTATTAACTTACTTTGTTCACTCCTATGCAAAGGATGGTAGGGTGGCAGGGGCTTATGCTGTCTGACCCTATGGAACTATAGCTTTTAGCTCTCCCTCACCTTCACGAGTTCAGATGACGGATAACCTCACCTTCCAGCACATCAGATGAGGGATAACCTCACATCAGGGAGTTATAGCCCTCATCTCAGGTTGTCAGTTTGTCTCCCATCCCACCTCCGATCGAGCATTCACATCTTTCCACTATCGAGACCTGAGCATGCTCTCATTCGGATAATCACTCTACAACATGAGCTATAAATCCAAGGAGGAGGTGAAGGCTATTAGTTCCTCCCCACACCCCCTACAGGGAAGGAAGTCAACAACTATAGAGGGCAACCAACCAAAAGGTCGATAACTACTATCTTCATACCGTAACCTCACCAATACCATAACCTCTTGTTGGATTGTTCGGATCCTTAACCCTGGACAAGCATAGACTATCTTCCCTTCCCTGTTCGAGCATAAGGCATTGATTATTGGATAATTGGTCCAGCTACCTAACCAGGGGTGAGGATAGGTCACCCGACCTCTACCTTCCATCCGTGGAATATTCTAGTTTTGTTGGAAGGCTGTTGCCTGGCTAGGATAGAATTATTTTCTTATTATCGCACCCCTAGAATAATTATAGATATTAACGAGGTAGGCCCCTACTATTCTATGGCTAATTCTTTCTATTTTGGGTTGGTTGGGTGGGGGTGATAGAGCCACCCCTGGGCATGCTACGTATAGAATCTCCTTTGGCAACATGCCCTACCCCTACTATTGAAAGGGGCCATGGGGAATCATCGGCTAGAATGGTAGTGCAGGGGCTGGATCTGGATAGGAATGCTGGATAGGGATAGATTTGCATGGGCCCTCATCTACCTATTATCTACTTGCCCTCCCTCAATAATAGAATAGTAGGCTCAATTCTATACTTAACATGCCCGTTTAGATCTAGTTGGGGGTGGGAGCCCTATTATTCTATTATTCGAGTCACCCTACTATTCTAAAGGGGTAGGCAAATTCTCTACTCCTTGTCCTTTTTCTCACTACATTCAAACAAGGGATAACCTCACTTCATTTGCCCAGATAAGCTTGGCGGAAATCTGCATTCTCAAATGATGGGCCTATAGATAGTAGGGCTCACTGCATTCAAACAAGGGTAAAGCTTGTCCGATTATAGGATTCTTTTCTAGCTCCTTATCCTTGGAGGAAATCTGCATTCTCAAATGACGGGATAACCTTGGTGGAAATTTGTGTTCTCAGATGATGGG
The DNA here is from genome assembly GCA_027943335.1 of Chamaecyparis obtusa. Classification (NCBI taxonomy): domain Eukaryota; kingdom Viridiplantae; phylum Streptophyta; class Pinopsida; order Cupressales; family Cupressaceae; genus Chamaecyparis; species Chamaecyparis obtusa. The sequence continues at coordinate 1,384,046 of BSBK01001399.1, read as the reverse complement.
ATAACCTTGGAGGAAATTTGCATTCTCAGATGATGAGCCTATAGATAGTAGGGCTCACTACATTCAAACAAGGGATAACCTCACTATGTTCAAATAAGGGATAACCTCATTGTGTTCAAACAAGGGCCCTATAGATAGTAGGTGGGATGGAAACAAAGAAAAGAATAGGTCTTGCAGGACCCCATGCTACGTATAGAAGATGGTTTCCCTACCGCCCCTGCCAATGAATAGTAGGGCTTCTGGTGCATGCATGCAGATGAAGATTAGGTGTCAGGGCCAACGTGTAAGGGTTTTATTTGCCTACCTGAAAAGGGGGTGTTCAAGTGGGGGGTATGGTTCAGTCGGTTCAATGCCTACTATATCGGAAAGAATCATACTCAAAAAATGAGTTTGATCCTGGCTCAGAATGAACGCTAGCTATATGCTCAACACATGCAATTTGAATGTTGCTCTAAGAAGTGCTTCTTGGTATTCAACTCAAATCCCTACCATTTGATAGGTGGGGAAGCTTCTAGGGAGTTCACAGTTGAGAACAAAGTGGCGAACGGGTGTGTAACGTGTGGGAATCTGCTGAATAGTTTAGGCCAAATCCTGAATTCCATTCACCATTCCCATCCCTCGGTAGGGCAAGGTAGGGCCCCAACACTAGTTCTAGTTCTAGTGGGGGCATCCCAGCCCCTACCCTAACCAAAGAGCTACTGCGGTACCGATTAAGAATACTGTTGTAGCTACTGGACGACAAAATGGATTTTGAAATTGATTCACATTCTCCAAGAAAGGGATTGTCAATAGTCCTGTAGGTACTGAAGCCATTAAAAGGACACCTAATAATTTATTAGGTACTGTACGAAGTATTTGAAATACGAGGAAAAATACCATTCAGGTAATATTTCCAAAGGAGTTGCAAATGGATTTGCCGGTTCACCAATCATTGATGGTTCTAGAACTGTAAACCTACGGTACATGCAATAGTACAGGGAGGGGCCCCCCGGGTTCACCTTGATAGGGGTGGGTGGGGGGTAGATTAGAGAGGGGCCATGGTAGTGGTAGCGGGGCTAGCCCCTATCCCTTTTCTAGCCTTTAATTACCATAATTAGGTCTATAGTGGGGGGTGTTGAATGAAATGTAATGAAAGCTAATCGCTCAGGTCTTGCGGGGTTTCAATAATCTTATTCCAACCCCTCGGTAGGTAGGCATTGTCCGATGAGCCCGCGTAGTATTAGGTAGTTGGTTAGGTAAAGGCTGACCAAGATGATGATGCTTAGCTGGTCTTTTTAGATGATTAGCCACACTGGGATTGAGACATGACCCAGAATCCCACGGGGGGTAGCATTGGGGAATCTTGGACAATGGGTGAAAGCCCGATCCAGCAATATTGCATGGGTGAAGAAGAGAAATTCTGCTTGTAAATCTCTTTTGTCAAGTGCACGATCATGATAGGACTTGAGGAAGAAGCCCCAGCTTACTTTGTGCAAGAAACCACGGTAAGACGGGGGGGCAAGTGTTATTTGAAATGACTAGGTGTAAAGGGCACGTAGGCAGCAAATCAGGTTGGAAGTGAAAGTTGCCAATAATTGGCAGGGTGCTTTCAGAACCAATTCACTTGAGTGAGATAGGGGAGAGTGGAATTTCATGTGTAGGGATCAAATCTAGAGATCTACAAAGGAATGCCAAAAGCGAAGGTAGCTCTTTGGGTCTACACTTACCCTGGGGTGCGAAAGCATGGGGAGCAAACAGGATTAGATAGCCTGGTAGTCCATGCCGTAAACAATGAGTGTTCATCGTTGGTCCCCAACTACTATAGCTGGGGCCAGATCAGGGGCCCAACTAACGCATGAAACACTCTGCCAGGGGAGTACGGTCGCAAGACTGAAACTCAAAGGAATTGACAAGGCCCTGCACAAGTGGTGGAGCATGTGGTTTAATTTGATATAATGCACAGAACCTTACTAGCCCTTGACATATGAACAAGTGTGCTTGTCCTTAATGGGATGGTGTGAAGCGTATGGTTCATATAGGTGTTGCATGGTTGTCATCAGCTCATGTCATGAGATGTTTGGCTAAGTCCCATAACAAGTGAAACCCTCTTCTTGTGTTCGACAATGCTAGGGTGGTCGAGATAGGAAGGATAAGGGGGGCTGGGAGGCCCCTGCAGGCCTATTCACCTGCTGCATCGGGTAGGGTGGGGGGGCTATAGTTTAGGGAGGTGGCTTGCATCGCCCCTTGTTGGAACTGAAGCCCACCCCCTATTTCTAGGTATAGAAGGCCCGCTACTATAGTAGTTTAGGCCTTGCATGCATGTGAACAGGGTTCAGAGGTTTCCCCCCACCATTATAGAGTAGGGAGAGTAGGCCCACCCTGGCCCTTCAAATAGTAGGGGATAGGAGGAATAGGGCATTTAGAGGATAGACAATAATAGAATAATAGGGCCTCCTCAAGCACACCCAACTATATCCACATGCATGAACTATAGTTTCCCACCCACCCCTACAAATTCTATGGTAGCGGGGTAGGGGCTATAGTAGTTGGGAGAGCAGTGAGCCCCTCTTTATATAGTAGTTCGAACCACCCAGTCTAAGTTTAGAGAAATGTCACCAATGGCTCACAATTCAAGGCAAGCACCATGCCACCCTCAAACTAGAGTGTCAGGGGGCCAAGGTCTTCACTCTCCTGATGCCCTATCCACCCGAGGTGGGGGAGAGGACCGGGTTAGTGATTGATGACACTCCAACCAACTGTACCACTCAGTGCTGCACTCACAAGAGACTGCCAGTGATATGCTGAAGGAAGGTGGGGATAATGTCAAGTCCGCATGGCCCGTACGGGATGGGCCACACACATGCTATAATGGCAATGATAATGGGAAGATCGTAAGGCGGAGCAAATCCAGAAAGGTTGCCTCAATTCAAATTTTTCTCTGCAACTCGAGAACATGAAATTTGGATTGTTCTCTGCATCTCGACCCCTATCTTTCTATTATTAGAAGGTGAGGATGCACTCTTCCAAGATGTCTATCTCAACAGTCGATGTCTGTTAGTTCAAGCATGCCCGGGTGGGCTTTAGAACCTCAGTCAGAAATTGATACATATGCCTGGTAGAGCCAGAAGCATCTCATCCGCTTCTTTATTCGATAGGTCTTGCTTCTCAGGCATGTTACATATTGATGCTCATTTGCATCTTGCCTTCTCAGATGCTGATGATGCAGGTGTAACTACTTAGATGCAAGTGATTTATGTGGTTATATCTGACTCGAGCCTGGTAGTTATTTCTTGAGCTCCTTGTTAGGCTTTATCCTTCCTTCCGGTAGGATGACAGGCTGTTGAGCTCTAGGCTAGGGGTTTCTATAATAGATGTCCTAATCCCCATACCCTACTATTCTAAGGGTAGGGCCCATAGAATTGTAGGGATTGAGTAGCGAGATAGTGAAATGAGGAGGGAGGACTAGCGAGATCTCTATCCATTCCAACTCATAGTTGAATGGGTGCTAACTATTGTGCCCCTGCCAAAGGAGATAACAAACTGGCGGAGGAGCAATCCAATGAAGGCCTACCCACACCCCCTGGTAACAGCTCCATGGGTTCTGAACTGCCCTACTTTATAGAAACTAATTGACTACTGAGTTCCATCCATCCAACTAAGGAAGGATAGCTCAAGCATGTGGCACATTCTTGCCACCGAGGCCTGACTATCATCTATTGCTTATCCTCCCAAGGAATGTTGACTTCCAGAACTAATAAACTAGGATGGGTAATGGAACAATGTTGATTGAACCTTCCTTCCATCCATTTAGCTGGCCCACCATGCCATCTAATCTCATTAACTCCTCCCAGATGGGTGGGATGCTCACTTGGACCAAAATGTGCCACATGCTCTCTTCCACCTTATTAATTATGGGCAATTTGTTTTAACGGGCTGGCTCTCCCTGATGCAGATGTCGTTGAGCCGCTCTTCCTTCCACCCTTGGTACTGAACCTGCTGATTGAATCTGATGTTGAGCATGTCATTATAGAACTATCCCTTGGTCCGGTAATAGTATTGTTACCATCCTCAACTCTAACTGGATGGAAGGCAACTCGTTAATTCCCTCACTCGGATGGAATGCATTAGAGAATATGAAAAAGCAGCGAGAACCAAAGATTGGATTGATCCTCTGACTAGAACAAAAGAAGCATTGGATGGAAGCTCATCCTCACCATCATCGCCCATAGAATTTGAGGGCTTAGTCCCATGTAGGATGGGCTGAATATACTCCCTACCAACTTACGGCCCCGGTTGCTAATATAGTTTTATAAAGGGAACAAGGATCTCATTCCGAATGCCCATCCATTCACCCACCCCACCCTCTAAAATGTCACTTTCTTCCCTCAGCCTTTATTTCTTTAACTTTCTTGCCTATAGATATTAGGGCCTTCCTTCTGGAACTAATAAACTAATTACCTTCCAGGGGCCCAGAGACAAAAATCTCATAGCCCTTAGAATAGTAGGGGGGAGCTACCGATGGATGCTAGGCTAGCTAATAGCTAATAAACGATGGGACAACCAAATAGTTGGTGCTGCTGGCCGGCCCTACGATGTGTAAGGGCTCTGGTGGAGTTGGTGTTGCTAGTGCTAGACTTCCAACTACTATGGAAGGGCCCTATTATTCTAAGGGTTAACTCGTTAGGGCCCTTTCTCATGAGGGCCTTCGAGAAGTGGAAAAGAAAGTGAGAAACTATACATCATCAACTTCTATCTCAAATCACCTTAGAATAGTAGGGCAGCTTCTAACCACCGGAGCTACCTTCCTGTGGAATTCCCTATTTCATTGATAGTCAATGTTAACTCGTTACTCCCGGTTGCCCTCTATAGCTGTTGATGATGCGATGCCTCGAGCTGGAAAGCATAAGTTAACTTGATACCTTCTCAACTAAACCTCCCATTTTATTGTAGGGCCTCAACCACCTTCCTTCCAGATAGAAACAAAGGATGGGCCCTAGGCGTACATCTGCTACTTTGGGTGGGAGGCAAGAAACAGAACAAGCTGGGAGGAGGGTGAATCTTTATTGCCCACCTGAAAGTCCTTGCTTTCTTTCTCTTGGCAAGCAAGCCTTATTTGAGTTATTCAAGAAAGTTTCTATCCGCCTTCACTGAAGTTATGGTCTTGGCAAATAGTAGGGGCCCTATAGCCCTACTATTTACTAAGGTAACTCCACCGGGTGGGGGGGAATGGTTATTGTGGGTGAGGATGGAGCTTAACAACTTCTGGTAGAATGCTCCCAAGAAAATAGATTCATTTGGGAATCTACCTAAGATGTTACGTAGAGCCCTACTATTCTATGGTGGTCAAACTATATCCTCAACCGAGACTCAACCTAACTAGTAGGATAGGATGTTATATCCAGATTACATACGTTATATTAGCCTCCCTTCTAGCCCCTCCCCAACTGCCATTGAATAGTAGGGGCATAAACAAGCAAGGGAGGGATATTAGCTATTAGGCACTTCTATTTGTATATCCTAGGCGATAGACTAGTCTGGTCTCACTCGATATAACCGGCCCTCTATTCTATTGGTGAGTTCAAAAACTCTAGAGTAGAGGGAAACCATATTCCAGAGAGGGCAACAAGTGGTGCTAAGACCCCACTAGGGGGGTGGGAGGCCCTTCAAATAGTAGGGGGAAATGGGCCTTGGGTAAGCAGAAAGCATGCTTAGGTAGGCTCCAATGAAATAATAACTAGCTCCCCTTACCTTCATTTCATGAAGGTAAGAGATAACCTTAGAATAGTAGGGTGTTCAGGTTAGGGGAATATATATATTGAATTAGCAGTGTTCTCCCAGCAAGCAGAGGAAGAATATGAAAAAGGGGCAATGGACCTTTATAGTTGTTGGGAGGGACTCGATAGTTGGGTGGGTGGCTAGTCCTCACCTTCACTAGTGTTTAGGTAAATTCCCTACTATTTGTCAGGAAGGTGGTAGGCTGATTAATAAGGAACAACTAGTTTCCCACCAGAGCTCAAAGCAATGGGTTCGCTAGCTTATTGAGACATGTGACGTATATAGACAGCTAAGCTTCTATCTAAAGTTGTCTGTAATGAAGAATGGGTTTCATTAGGCTCATAATATCATGAATTCCTTACCATCTAGGCCCCATAGAATTTGACCATAGAATTGGGGGGCGGGGAATAATCTAATAATAGGGCCATCCAGACCTCTCTATCTATCTAATATCATAGTCTAGTAGTTAATCCTTTAGTCTGTGGGCCCCCGATGGGCGACTCTATAGAGCTAGCAGATGGAATGCCATGGCATTCTTGGAGGGCATAATGAAAGAAGGCAAACATAACTACTGTTGAAAGGAGGATGTTGCGCCAGAAACTACTACTGTGCTGCTGATAGCCAAGAATGAGGAAGGATCTATCTGGAAAGGATGGGGAACAATACAATCTAAGGAATGCATCGATTGAAGCAAGATTGAAGGAACCAAGCCACACTACCACCAATAGGACAAGAACAAATCTTTTGTAATGCCATTTACTAACACCAGTCAGCATCAACAAACCTAATTATCTCTTCACCGATGAACTACCCGCTTGTCGGTAGATAGATGCCACCACTTCGCTATAGAATAGTAGGGGCCCACACTGTCGTATGGAAGAACTATCACTGGTGAGGGCTGTGCCCATGATGGAACAACTAGAATGGGGAGTAAGAACCTAGGGGGACTACCTTCAATGGAACCAGGGTGGGAACTTAGGTGGAAGAGCTAGGGCCTTCGGCTCACCTTGTTACATCCATCCACTTGGGCATTAATCCGGCTTAGATCCATACAACATAATTTGCCTGCTAGGGGGGTAAGGGGGTTTTGCCAGGTATAGATAGGGGGGCATGTGATTGAGGTTGTGATGGTTCTGTATGATGGATCCTGAACATAGGATGGTTTATATTTCGATAGTTGACTGGCCAAATTCTATACATAACATGCCTGGCTATCCACCAATAGATCGATATGGAGCTCTACTATCTATAGTAGGCAGGAGAGATCAATTGGCTATTGTGCCGAGTTTTCCCTACTAATCTAAGGGGGCCATCTAACCTAACTAAAAATGGTTCCTCATAATACTGAACGGGCTCATGAATTCCCTTCCATAATAGCTGTCCTAAAATTCTATGGGCAACCTGCTATTAGCTAGTTTAGCTAGAAATCCCTTCCTCTGCACAAAAAGCCCATAGAACAAAAAGGTGGGATTACCAAAGTTAGTGCTATCCAAAGGTGGGGGATGGCCCAGTGAGGGATTATTAGGGCCCTACAATTCACCAGGTTAACCCTTAGGTGAATAGAATGAAGCTAAGGGGGAGTTGGATTGCTTCACTAGCCTACGGAGCCAGACTTTTGCCCGCCCTTGTGCACCGGACAGGGGTAGGACTACACATGACTTTAGTAATAGTAGGACTACACATGACTGATGTAATAGTGGGTGCTCCTAGGGAACCTAACGTAATAGTAGGACTACACATGACTGACGTAAGTGAAAAAGGTCCCACCACCCATTCCCTTTTTCCTGCAAGATAATTTGATCTTGCGGCCTCTGCAATTGCATCAAAGCTATTACCATTGACCGTAAACTACCATGTTTCCCCTACCAGGGACATATGACTAACCTTCTTGCACTTTTCAAACTAGAATGAACTAGAATTGGGTAGCCCCCGTGAATGGAGAAGCTTCGGCCGTAGCGTAGACCTGCCTGATTGTAGGATGAGCAAAGCAAACCGGAGAGAGGGGATAGAGCATAGGCTGAAGGAATCCATTCATGGGGTAACCCGATAAAATTGAAACCTTGACTTTGGTTGGGCCATCATCTGCTGGCTTTGGACCATCATCTAGCTTTGTACCATCATCTGGCTTTGGACCATCATCTGTTGGTAGGTCAGTACCATGGGTCTATCTATTATAGGGGGCGCCACCATGGAAGAAGCGTTGAATAACTCCACCGCGGGGTCGATCACCAAGAGAGGACCTTTATATTGGCTTCCTTATCAGATGCATGGGGTCGCGATTGGTTTGGTCCCATCACATATCAGGAAGTGTGAAGGTGAACTGCTGGTCGGATAGGTTAGTGACCCGGGGGTTGACCGGGCGATGGGTTGTGGCAATAAGGTTAGGTCATCAGCCACATCATCATCACACAGTTGAATGGGAGGACTATGCCACTATAATAGGTAGGGGGAAAGCACACACGTTCACACATTGTATCACTGATCGCTATAGAATTTTTGGGGATCAACTCGGGTTTCAATCTTGCCTCAGTCGCGCAAGACTGAGTCCAGCCTGAAAGCTAGTGAGATATTTCAGATGCAAAAACCAAACTTCGTAGGGCGACTAGGCCACCCGACACATCCTTGCATTTACATTCACATGCATGCTGGGATGTCCTTCCTATAGATAGTTGCTCAATTTGAATTCAGATCACCTTTAAGCGGGCGGGGAGTCAAACCCCAACCTTTGCATGCATGCATTCATAGAACGAGGGAAACCAACCTGCATGTGTAATCTATTAGGTAGGGAGGCCTGATTCTATATGTAACATGCCCACAACAACATTGATTGATTGAGAGTTATCTAAGAGGAGCGCTCCAATGAGAATTTGAGAAAAATCGCATAATACTCGTGCATGAGGAAGAAGGAAGAATGATAATTAATTGATCTGCAATTTTTGGTAAGGCCCTCACATTACCAGAATTATCATGAAGGTATGGTCCTCCCTTGCCTTCATGATAATTTAGGGCACTCATTGAATGAAATGAAGATGAGGTTAGCCCTTACCGCACATTATCATGAAGGTTAGTTTAGCTCATAATCTTCATGGAATGAAGGCAAGTCACATTACTAGAATTCTAACGATGAATGATTTATACTCCTCTTCTCAACAAATCAATAGACAAGCTGAGTGGTTGGTAACAACTAAGCAAGTCACCAATTATGTATATAGGACAATGGGTCGCATGAATGCCAATGCCCCGGTCTAACAACGAATCTCATCTAAACTTAGTAGTTCCCAAGGTGGGGAGTTCTATTCCATTGTTGTGGGTGGGAGGCCCCGACAACTAATCTTCCTCTGCATGCACCGGTTTGGTAGCAGCAGGGGAAGTTAGTGCTGAAATCTTGCCTCTATCGATGGAGCCCTACTATTTGAAGGGGCAGGTGGGAGGGAATAATAATTGTTTTTGGGGGGCAAGCATATTACATATAGAATCTGGCCACCCCCCCCCGCATCTAGAGTTGGAGAAAGCAGCAATAATATAGCGGCCCCTCTTTTCCATTATTGACAACACCATTATATACGTAACAATTCTAGATAGTTGCTGAATTCAATACGTGATATACTCAACCCAACCTTCCTACCCCACCCCTACCGCAGGTGGGGCTTCTACTTCTAGGGGGTATGTTACATATAGAATATGCCTTTAGAACCATTATAGGCCAGTCAACTATCTTTCTTAGAGCTTGGGTATTTTAGTGCCATTGGAGTGGGACTAGGGTGGGTGGGAAGTGGGGTGGGTGGATAGTTGAAGAAGTTTGAGTGGGAATCATAGGGTTCCCATAGCAGGGTGGGTGGAAAGGTTGCAGGTGGCCCCTACTATTCTAAGGGAAGGGTGACTCGACTCCAAGATTCTTCGTTCTAGTTTCGCGCTCGCTGGGGGGCCTGCCCAGTCACTTTTGACCCATTCATTTGGATTCTCCCCCAATACTAATAATAGGGCTCCCACCCACCACAAGTAGTAGGTCGAATGATCTACCCTTGTTTCCTGACCATGCATGTCGGGGGGAATTTTTGACGAGAACTAAATGACCACTTATCAATGCTCGTAAAGAGGGCATGGATGGATTAGAGGAGTAGGTCGGCAAGGTTGCAGGTGGTTTAATGATATGTCTAAATGGTGGCCAGAGGGAGATAAGGGAAGTGATCTTCTATCAATACTGATAAAGAGGAGCTTTGACAAGAGGTAGCACTATTTCAGCTATGAAGAAGAGAAAGTGACGGTTGTCAAAAGTTTTCTTCAAGTAAAGTTAACCACTTAAACTTTCTACTATCTCCAACCATTGATTCTCGATGCTGAGCCACTATTGGTATAGTTTCCAATCCCAGCCATGGTGCATGCTTGGGAAAGCAAGACAAAGCCAGTTGTTAGGGAGACATCCCATTGTTTGGGATGCCGCTATGAATCCAATGGATCACCCTGGGTGAAGCACGCATGAAAGGAGATAGACCTCTAGACCACCCACCAAAGCTGGCAGTAGTGGGGAGACGCAGAAATCAATTTGTGCCCCCGGTTCTTCAATCAAGAACTACTATGTGATGCCTATAATATTTTCAAAAATAAGGAGCCATACGGGGATAATCAAACCTAAAGGAGCGTAGATCTCCCTACCATAATCTATTGATAGCTTTTGACAAATCAAGAACATCCTTATCATTTATAGGGCTCCTGCTTGTTACAAGATCACTGAAGGGGTCATAAATTCGAAGAGTTTTCCTTTGCACAGAAATCCCAGAAATAGGTGGGCCCCCCTGACATGTAAGGGTTGGGGCGAGAAACTACAGAAGGGCTCGACGCTATAGATAGTAGTGCGCTCCCACTCTCACCCACCGGTACAGCACAATAGAGGTAGCTTCCCCATTATAGAGTAGGGTAGATAGGCCGGCGGGGAGTTCTAAATGTGATGCTAGATCGAATCCCTTCGCTGCTAGATCCAAATTGAGATGTAGCGACTATTAGATGCCTTGTGTGTTAGAGTCTTGGTGCTCGTTGTGCTCCGCATCTCTTCCATTCCCAAAGTAAGGTGGTCCCTACTATCTATAGGGTATTGCGCTCACTGGCCTTCTAGTTTGGTTCAAGGTGGTTTTCCCATTCTCCCTAGGCTTCTGTTCCTAAAGTAAGGTGGTTGGGTCGCCCCTATAGATATATGGCCATATATATGGGCCAGAGGTTGGAAGGATTCACCTTTACCTCGGTCGAGCCATCTCTCCTTTACATACATGATACGTTACCTGGCTAGATAGTAGGGCTGATGACTGGTTGTATCACGTATATAATATAGGGATGGTGGTAAGAGATTAGAGGGATGGTGGTAGAGTAGAGATTAGAAGGATGGTGGTAGATGGATGGCTCGACCAACCTGGCCGCTTGCCCAGGAGGGAAAGGCCGCTTGACCAACCCAACGGGATGAGAGAGGACTCCCCTGATGCCCTATCCATAGTAGTGGGGGGAGGGGACTCCATCGATGGGTTGAGGGACTCTCCCAATGCCCTATCCATAGTAGTGGGGGAGCCCCTACTATTCTATTATTGTTGAGGTCACCCTCATCTTCTCTTTGTTCATATGAGTAAATGAGTTGGTACAAAACCAAACTACATCAATCAGATAATTGCTAGTCCAGTGTGAAGATAGCTTGGAAAATACACAAGGTCTTCACCATAATATAGTCAGTCCTAGCTGGAGTTCCTCCCATCTCTAGTTCTAGGCCCCTGAGAAGATACTTGTAGTTCTAGGCTCGGTAGATAAGATACCCAATATGGTTCTCCAACATTCTCTGATATGTAATTCATAACCGGGCCGGTAATGGATATATTGCAGAAGATCAGATGGATCTGCTCCTCTCCTTTATTATTGTGAAGTGATAGCTAGAATATATTAACTTGTAATTGGATAGCTAAAGGATAGATAGCTACATGAACAAACCCCTCTTGATCTGCTACCATCTAAATGAGGTACCCCTCATCTGAATGCCCCTTTTTTTGCCCTACTATCTATAAATGATAGGCTTTTCTGGAATGAAGAATGAAGAATGCAGCCCAAGAATGAATTTGGACTTCTATCTGGCATCGAGCGGCACCCTGCTTGAAGAAAGTGGCCCAACCTAGGTAATGAGGCCTACACATAATTGGTAAAGAAGTGGACAAGCTTGATAGCAAAGTGATACAGGTACTATAGTCACCTCCTAACTGTTGTAAGATGGAAAAGAATCTCTCATTGCTGGTGAACTGCTCTAATCTCTTATGGCCTTACTACTTGCATGTGATGTGAGTCCCTAAGAAAGAGAAGCTGCTTCACTTCACGTGCCATAGAATAGTAGTGGCCTCCCCTTGTCCATAACTTCCCTGAATAGAACTACACTCTGGCCCTCTATTTTACTGCATTCATAGAATAGTAGTGTACAACATCATGGCCCTACCTACCTACCTACCTTCTATCCATAGATACCCCCTCGACCTCATCTGGAACACTCCCCCCTTCACTCCTTCCTTTTATAGCTAGAGGATGGATAGCTATAAGACTGTTTCAATTTTTCATCCATGTGATTGCCCTATCTAAAATAATGGTCAGATTCCAACCTCGGATCACTGCTGAGTCATATGATGTAATAGACTGATTCATATTTCAGCCCACTTAAACTCCTATGTTGATTTCAATAAGTTATTCCCGGGGGCGACCGATGGTTCTTTTCCCTTGATCGAGAGATAGGTTATTGCAGAGCTGCTCCACCACTAGGTTCATTCATTTACCTCGTCCCTCGACTGATAGAAGCTCCTTGTTAACCCAGGTGGGAGAGACCTATTGATCCCTTGACTGATAGGTTCTTCGGAGAGTGCAACCTATCCAAACTATGGGGCTCAATTGATACAGGGATATCCCTCGCTGATAGGAGCTCCATTGACAGGGAGATAGGTTCTTTTCCCTCGACCAATAGGGAGATTGTATTTTTTCCCTCTCCCTGACCGATAGTACCGTTGATTGAGGGCTTGATCGCCGTGAGAGGACCTTTAGGGAGAGCCCAACTACTATAGTTGGGTTGTATCATGTATATAATGGATGGATGGCTCGACCTACCTATCCTATTAGACCCAGCATGCTGCTTGCTTGCACTAATAGATGTTGGTGCTTGCTATATGACCATTGCCCAAGAAGCAGATGAAAAAGTAGAAGAAAGCCCTACTATCTGGGCACCAATATAGAGGTAGGGCCCTGGGCCCCTACAATTCTATGGGTGAATTTGAGTTTAGGAAGGATGGTCGCCGCCCTATTGATAGTAAGGCATTCACTTAGGCTACACCTGGAGCATAGCCAAGTGGGTTGTGATTTTGAGTATCGACATGCCAAAATCACATCCTTCTACTCGAGATCTGTGTGTTCCACTTCGAACGGTTCCCCTTGATTTAAGAGCGGATAGAGAGCAGAGAAACATGACTAAAAGGAAGAACCACTGCCAATTAAATAGGTACATCTGTCAATTACTTGAAAAAATATCATTTCGATTGGCCCCGACCCCATTATAGAGTAGGGTTCCGTAGGTAGTAGAACTTAATTCGATCTAGGAACAACTATAATCGGTCATTTCAGCCAATTCGGGACATATCAATTCTTTTCATCGAGTAATGTGCTCTCTGGTTCCACGTGGGTAAGAAGGGTCAAGGCATGGGAAAGGGAACAACAGAGAGGGTTGGATGATCCTGGGTGCCTTGTTTTTCTAGAGGTCTCCAACCAACTCTATTTTCACCCCGTTTGGAGTTGTAATGATCCTAGTTGTGGGAAGCATGGTTTTGGGCTCCGAAAACACATATCTTTCAGAATCATCAAGAAGCATCCTTCCCTAGCATTATCAAAATTGAGGCCCATTCGAAGCTACACTTATCCTCCCAACACCAATGGTAGATATCAAACTGCCCCCTGGAGCCACCTATATTCTGGATACAACTAGTATGCTTGCTAACTGCATTCTGATGTAGCATTGAACATGTTCACTGGGGCCTACTATCTATATGGGTGACCAGGAGAGCACCCATTATAGATTAGGGCCCCCTAGGTGGGGGGACTCGATAGCTATAGTGCTAGGTAGAATAATATGCTCGGCTATAGCCCACTATAGCCCTTTTTCTATCTATAGTTAGGCTATAGTCGGTCTATAGTTGAAGGCCCCCACTCCATTATAGCTAGAGTAGGGGCCACTATAGAGGTAGGGGCGGTACTCCACATGAAAAGGATTCTATCTCCATCTCCCTATCGATCTCTTGAAATAGAAGCACCGACACATGCCACCCCCCCTATTGTCAGTATCTTGAGTATATGTTCTATTTGTGCATGGTTGAGATGGCCTTTGAGGTGAGTCTCATTATGACGTAATAAGACCAATTTGATGATTTGTAAACAGAAAATGGCTTGTTACATGATTGTAGCTGATTCTCATCAAACGGTTGACCGATTCGGTGATTTATAAGCTCACAATGGCTTGTAACATGATTGTAGTTGATTCTCATCGAATGGCTGACCAATTCAAAAATTTGTAAGCTCAAAATGGCTTGTTACGTGATTGTAAATGATTCTCATTGAATGGTTGACCGTTTCAATTATTTGTAAGCTCAGAATGGCTTGTTACGTGATTGTAACTGATTCTTATCGAACGGTTGACTAATTCGGTGATTTGTATGCTCAGAATAGCTTGTTACGTGAATGTAATTGATTCTCATTGAATGGTTGACCAATTCGGTGATTTGTAAGCTCATAATGGCTTGTTACATGATTGTAATTAATTCTCATTGAACGGTTGACCAATTTAGTGATTTGTAAGCTAAGAATGGCTTGTTAGGTGATTGTAGCTAATTCTCATCAAACAGTTCACCGATTCTGTGATTTGTAAGCTCAGAATGGCTTGTTACGTTATTGTAGCTGAATCTCATCAAATAGTTGACTAATTTAGTGATTTCTAAGCTCAGAATAGCTTGTTACATGATTGTAGCTGATTCTCATCGAACGGTTGACCGATTCTGTGATTTGTAAGCTTAGAATGCCTTGTTATGCGATTGTAGCTGATTCTCATCAAACGATTGACTGATTTGATGATTTGCATGCCCAAAATGGCTTGGTACGTGATTCCCATCGAACGGTTGACCGATTCAGTGATTTGTAAGCTCAGAATGGCTTGTTACATGATTGTAATTGATTCACGTCAAACAGTTGACCGATTCGGTGATTTGTAAGCTCAGAATGACTTGTTATGTGATTGTAGCTGATTCTGACATAACCGTTGACCGATTCGGTGATTTGTATGCTCAGAATGGTTTGTTACATGATTGTAATTAATTCTCATCGAATGGTTGACCGATTCGGTGATTTGTAAGCTTAGAATGGCTTGTTAAGTGATTGTAATTGATTCTCATCGAACTGGTGACCGATTCAATGATTTGTAAGCTCAAAATGGCTTGTTAAGTGATTCTAGCTGATTCTCATCGAAAGGTTGATCGATTCAGTGATTTGTAAGCTCAGAATGGCTTGTTACGTCATTGTAGCTGAATCTCATTGAACGGTTGACTGATTTGGTGATTTGTAAGCTTAGAATGGCTTGTTATTTGATTGTAGCTGATTCTCATCGAACAGTTGACTGATTCGATGATTTGTAAGCTCAGAATGGCTTGTTACGTGATTGTAACTGATTCTCATTGAATGATTGATCGATTCAGAGTTTTGTATGATTAGAATGGCTTGTTACATTATTATAATAGATTCTCATTGAACGGTTGACCGATTTGGTGATTTATAAGTTAAGAATGGCTTGTTACATGATCGTAGCTAATTTTCATCGAATGGTTGACTGATTCGGTGATTTGTAAGCTCAAAATGGCTTGTTACGTGATTGTAGCTGATTCTCATCGAATGATTGATCAATTCAGTGATTTGTAAGGTCAAAACAGCTTGTTACATGATTCTTGCTGATTCTCATTGAATTGTTGCCCCATTCAGTGATTTGTAAGCTCAGAATATCTTGTTTTGTGATTTTAGCTGATTCTCATTGAACGGTTGATTGATTCAATGATTTATAAGCTCATAATGGCTTGTTACTTGATAGTAATTTATTCTCATCTAACGATTGACTAATTCGGTGATTTGTAAGCTTAGAATGTCTTGTTACATGACTATAGCTGATTCTCATCGAACGGTTGACCGATTCGGTAATTTGTAAGCTTAGAATGGTTTGTTATGCGATTGTAGCTATTTTACATCGAACGGTTGAATGATTCAGTGATTTGTAGCTGTGAATGGCTTATTACATGATTCCAGCAAATTCTCATCAAACAGTTGACTGATTTGGTGATTTGTAAGCTCAGAATGGCTTGTTACATGATTGTAGCTAATTCTAATCCAACGGTTGACCGATTCAGTGATTTGTAAGCTTAGAATGGCTTGTTATGTAATTGTAGTTTATTCTCATCAAACGGTAGATCAATTCTATGTTTTGTACGCTTAGAATGGCTTGTTACATTATTGTAATTGATTCTCATTGAACGGTTGAATGATTCGGTGATTTGTTAGCCCAGAATGGCTTGTTACATGATTGTAGCTGATTGTCATGGAACGGTTGACCGATTAGGTGATTTGTAAGTTCAGAAAGCCTTGTTACATGATTGTAATTGATTCTTGTCAATAGTTGACCGATTTGGTGATTTGTAAGCTCTGAAGGGCTTGTTACAAGATTGTAATTGATTCTCATCAAACAGTTGACCAATTCAGTGATTTGTAAGCTTAGAATGGCATGTTATGTGATTGTCATTGATTCTCATTGAAAGGTTGACCGATTCGCTAACTTGTAAGCAAAGAATGGCTTGTTACGTGATTGTAGCTGATTCTCATCGAACGGTTGACCAATTCGGTGATTTGTAAGCTCAAAATGGGTTATTATGTGATTGTAGCTGATTCTCATCAAACGGTTGATCGATTCAGTGATTTGTAAGCTTAGATTGTCAATGATTCTCATTGAATGTTTGACCAATTCGGTGATTTGTAAGCTCAGAATGCCTTCTTACATGATTCTAATTGATTCTAATCGAATGGTTGACTGATTTAGTGATTGGTTCACTCAGAATGGCTTGTTACAAGATTGTAATTGATTCTCATCGAACGGTTGACTGATTCAGTGATTTGTAAGCTCAGAATGGCTTGTTAGGTGATTCTAGTTGATTCTGTTCGAATGGTTGACCGATTTAGTGGTTTGTAAGCTTGGAGTGGATTGTTACTTCATTGTAGCTAAATCTCATCGAACAGTTGACCGATTTGGTGATTTCTAAGCTCAGAATGGCTTATTACATGACTGTAGTTGATTCTCTTCAAACGATTGACCGATTTTGTGATTTGTAAGCTCAGAATGGCTTGTTATGTTATTGTAGCTGATTCTCATCGAACGGTTGATCGATTCGGTGATTTGTATGCTCAGAATGGCTTGTCACATGATTGTAGCTGATTCTAATTAAACGGTTTACCGATTCGATGATTTGTAAGCTCAGAATGGCTTGTCACATGATTGTAGCTAATTCACATCAAATGGCTGAACAATTTGATGATTTGTAGCTCTGAATAGCTTATTATGTGATTCAAGCTCATTCTCATCGAACGGTTGACCGTTTTAGTGATTTGTAAGTTCAAAATGGCTTGTTACATTATTATACTAATTCTCATCGGATGATTGACTGATTCGGAGATTTGTAATCTCAGAATGACTTGTTATTTAATTGTAGCTGATTCATATCAAACGGTTGATCGATTTGGTGTTTTGTACACTTAGAATGGCTTTTTAAATGATTGTAATTGATTCTCATCGAACGGTCGAATGATTCGGTGATTTGTTAGATTAGAATGGCATGTTACGTGATTGTAGCTAATTATCATCAAACGGTTGACCGATTAGGTGATTTCTAAGCTTAGAATGGCTTGTTACGTCATTGTAATTTATTCTCATCGACTGGTTCACCGATTCGGTGATTTGTAAGCTCAGAATGGCTTGTTACGTGATTGTAATTGATTCTCATCAAATGGTTGGCTGATTCAGTGATTTGTAAGCTTAGAATGGCTTGTTACGTGATTGTAGCTGATTCTCATTGAACGGTTGACTGATTCGATGATTTGTAAGCTTAGAATGGGTTGTTACGTGATTGTAGTTGATTCTCATCGAACAGTTGACCGATTTGTTGATTTGTAAGCTCAGAATGGCTTGTTACATTATTGTAACTGATTCTAATCGAACAGTTGACCGATTCGGTGATTTGTAAGCTCAGAATTGTTTTTACGTGATTGTAATTGATTCTCATCGAATGGTTGACCGATTCGGTGGTTTGTAAGCTCAGATTGGCTTGTTTGGTGATTATAGTTGATTCTCATCAAACAGTTGACCGATTCGGTGATTTGTATGCTCAGAATGGCTTGTTACATCATTGTAGCTGAATCTCATCGAATCGTTGACCAATTAGGTGATTTCTAAGCTCAAAATGGCTTGTTACGTGACTGTAGTTGATTCTCATCGATTGGTTGACCGATTCAATGATTCTAGTTGATTCTTATCGAACAGTTGATCAATTCAGTGATTTTATAAGCTCAGAATGGCTTGTTACATCGTTATAGCTGAATCTCATTAAACGGTTGATCAATTCTATGATTTGTAAGCTCATAATTGCTTGTTACTTGATTGCAGTTGATTCTCATCGAACAGTTGACCAATTTGGTGATTTGTATGCTCAGAATGGCTTGTTACGTGATTGTAGTTGATTCTCATCGATTGGTTGATCGATTCAGTGTTTTGTACGTTCAAAATGGCTTGTTACATGACTGTAATTGATCCTCATCGAACGGTTGACCGATTTGGTGATTTGTAAACTCAGAATGACTTGTTACGTGATTGTAGTTGATTGTCATCAAATGGTTGACCGATTCAGTGATTTTTAAGCTTAGAATGGTTTGTTATGAACGGTAGACTGATTTGGTAATTTGTAAATTTAGAATGGCTTGATACGTGATTGTCACTAATTCTCATCGAACGGTTGGCTGATTCAGTGATTTGTAAGCTTAAAATGGCTTTATACGTGATTGTAATTGATTCTCATTAATGGTTGACCGATTTAGTGATTTTTAAGCTCAAAATGGCTTGTTACGTGATTCTAGCTGAGTCTCATCGAACGGTTGATCGATTCAGTGATTTGTAAGCTCAAAATGGCCGGTTACGTGATTGTATCTGATTCTCATCGAATAGTTGACCGATTTGGTGATTTGTAACCTCAGACTGGCTTGTTACATGATTATAGTTGATCGTTATTGAATGGTTGACCGATTCAGTTATTTGTAAGCTCATAATGGCCTGTTACATATTTTTAATTGATTCTCATCGAACGGTTGACCGACTCGGTGATTTACAAGCTCAGAATGGCTTGTTACGTGATTGTAATTGATTCTCATTGAACGGTTGACTCCATCAGTGATCTGTAAGCTCAAAATGGCTTGTTATGTTATTTTAATTGATTCTTATTAAACAGTTGACCGATTCAGTCATTTGTAAGCTAATAATGTCTTGTTATGTGATTGTAGCAAATTCTCATCAAACGGTTGACCGATTTGGTGATTTGTAAGCTCAAAATGTCTTGATACATGATTGCAATTGATTCTCATCGAACGGTTGACCGATTCAGTGATTTTTAAACTTAGAATGGCTTCTTACGTGATTGTAATTGATTCTAATCGAACAGTTGACCGATACCATGATTTGTAATTGGTTCTCATCAAATGGTTGACCGATTCAGTGATTTGTAATCTCAAAATGGCTTGTTAGGTGATTTTAGTTGAATCTCATCAAAGGGTTGACCTATTTAGTGATTTCCTAGCTGAGAATGGATTGTTACATCATTGTAGTTAAATCTCATCGAACGGTTGACCGACTCGTTCATTTCTAAGCTTAGAATGGCTTGTTACGTGACTGTAGCTGATTCTAATTGAATGATTGACCAATTTGGTGATTTGAAAGCTCAAAATGGCTTGTTACATTATTGTAGTTGATTCTCATCAAACGGTTGATCGATTCGTTGATTTGTATGCTCAGAATGGCTTGTTACATGATTGTAATTGACTCTCATCAAACGGTTGACATATTCGGTGATTTGTAAGCTCACAATGGCTTGTTACATGATTGTAATTGATTCTCATCAAATGGTTGATCAATTCCATGATTTGTAAGCTCACAATGGTTTGTTACGTGATCGTAATTGATTCTCATAGAACGGTTGACTGATTTGCTAATTTGTAAGATAAGAATGGCTTGTTACGCAATTGTAGCTGATTCTAATCAAACAATTGACCAGTTCGGTGATTTGTAAGCTCAGAATGGCTTGTTACGTGATTGTAGTGATTCTCACTGAACGGTTGACCGATTCGATAATTTGTAAGCTCACAATGGCTTGTTACGTGATTGTAATTGATTCTCATCAAACAGTTGACCGATTTGGTGATTTGTAAGCTCACAATGGCTTGTTACCTGATTGTAATTGATTCCAATCGAACAGTTGACCGATTCAGTGATTTGTAAGCTCAGAATGGCTTGTTACGTGATTGTAATTGATTCTCATCGAACGGTTGACTGATTCGCTGGTTTGTAAGCTCAAAATGGCTTGTTTGGTGATTATAGTTGATTCTCATCAAACAGTTGACCGATTCGATGATTTGTATGCTCAGAATGGTTTACCAATTTAGTGATTTCTAAGCTCAAAATGGCTTGTTACATGACTGTAGCTGATTCTCATCGATTGGTTGACCGATTTGGTGATTCTAGCTGATTCTCATCGAACGGTTGATCAATTTAGTGATTTGTAAGCTCAGAATGGCTTGTTACATCATTATAGCTAAATCTCATCGAACGGTTGACTGATTCGGTGATTTGTAAGCTTAGAATGGCTTGTTACGTGATTGCAATTGATTCTCATCGAACGGTTGACCGATTTGATTATTTGTATGCTTAGAATGCCTTGTTACGTGATCATAGTTGATTCTCATCAATTGGTTGATCGATTAAGTGATTTGTAAATTCAGAATAGCTTGTTACGTGATTGTAGATAATTCTCATTGAACGGTTGGCCGATTTGGTGATTTGTAAGCTTAGAATGGCTTTATACGTGATTGTAATTTATTCTCATTGAACGGTTGACTGATTCATTGAATTGTAAGCTCAGAATCACTTGTTACGTGATTGTAATTGATTCTCATTGAATAGTTGACCACTTTAGTTATTTGTAAGCTTAGAATGGCTTGTTTTGTGACTATAATTGATTCTCATCGAACAGTTGACCAATACGGTGGTTTGTAACCTCAAAATGGCTTTTTACATAATTGTAGTTGATTCTCATCAAACGGTTGACCGATTCATTGATTTGAAAGGTCAGAATGGCTTGCTACGTGATTGTAGCTAATTGTCAATGAATGGTTGACCGATTTGGTGATTTGTAAGCTCAGAATCGCTTGTTATGTGATTGTAATTTATTCTCATGGAACCGTTGACCGAGTCAGTGATATGTAAGCTTGGAATGACTTGTTATGTGATTATAGCTGATTCTCATCAAACAGTTGTCCGATTCATTGATTTGTAAGGTCAAAATGGCTTTTTACGTGATTGTAGCTGATTCTCAACGAACAGTTGAACAATTCAGTGATTTGTAAGCTCATAATGGCTTGTTATGTGATTGTAATATATTCTCATAAAACGGTTGACTGATTCAGTGATTTGTAAACTCAGAATGGCTTGTTATGTAATTATAATAGATTCTCAGTAAAACATTGACCGACTCGGAGATTTGTAAGCTCAGAATGGCTTGGTACGTGATTGTCATTGATTGGCATTAAATGGTTGACCGACTCACTGATTTGTAGGCTCAGAATGGCTTATTATGTGATTATAGCTGATTCTCATTGAATAGTTGACCGATTCGGTGATTTTTAAGCTCAAAATGGCTTGTTACGTGATTATAGCTGATTCTCATCAAACGGTTGACCGATTGAGTGATTTGTGAGCTCATAATGTCTTGTTACGTGATTGTAATTGGTTCTCATCAAACAGTTGACTGATTGAGTGATTTGTAAGATCAAAATGGCTTCTTACATGATTGTAATTGATTCTAATCAAATGGTTGATCGATTCGGTGATATGTAAGCTTAGAATGGCTTCTTCTTACATGATTGTAATTGATTCTCCATGAACGGTTGACCAATTTGATGATTTGTAAGCGTAGAATGGCTTGTTAGGTGATTGTAGTTGACTCTCATCGAAGGGTTGTCCGATTCAGTGATTTCTAAGCTCAGAATGGATTGTTATGTCATTGTAGTTGAATCTCATCAAACGGTTGATCGATTTAGTGATTCGTATGCTCAGACTGGCTTGTTACATGATTGTAATTGATTCTCATCAAATAGTTGATCGATTCGATGATTTGTAACCTCATAATGGCTTGTTACATAATTGTAATTGATTCTCATCAAACAATTGACCAATTCGGTGATTTGTCAGCTCAGAATGGCTTGTTACGTGATTGTAATTGATTCTCATTGAATGGTTGACTGATTCGGTGATTTGTAAGCTCAACATGATTATAGTTGATTCTAATCGAACGGTTGACCGCTTCGGTGATCTATAAGCCCAGAATAGCTTGTTACATGATTGTAATTGATTCTCATCGAATGGTTGACCGATTCAATGATTTGTAAGCTTAGAATGGCTTGTTACATCATTGTAGCTGAGTCTCATCGAACGATTGACCGATTCAGTGATTTGTACGCTCAAAATGGCTGGTTATGTGATTGTATCTAATTCTCATCAAACAGTTGATTGATTTGGTGATGTGTAACCTTAGAAATGGCTTGTTACGTGATTATAGTTGATTATTATCGAATGGTTGACCGATTCGATGATTTGTAACCTTAGAATGGCTTGTTACGTGATTATAATTGATTATGATCGAATGGTTGACTGCTTCGGTGATCTACAAACTCAAAATGGCTTGTTACATTATTATAATTGATTCTCGTCGAACAGTTGACCAATTCGGTCATTTGTAAGCTCAGAATGTCTTGTTACATGATTGTAGCAGATTCTCATCAAACAGTTGTTCGATTCGGTGATTTGTAAGCTCAAAATATCTTGATACGTGATTGTAATTGATTCTCATCGAACGATTGACCGATTCGATGATTTGTAATCTCAGAATGGCTTCTTACGTGATTGTAATTGATTCTAATCGAATAATTGACCGATACCATGATTTGTAAGCTCAAAATGGCTTTTTACATGATTGTAATTGATTCTCATCGAACTGTTGACCGATTCAGTGAATTGTAAGCTTAGAATGGCTTGTTAGGTGATTGTAGTTGATTCTCATCAAAGGGTTGACAAATTCAGTGATTTCCAAACTCGGAATGGATTGTTATGTCATTGTAGTTGAATCTCATCGAACAGCTAACCGATTCAGTCATTTGTAAGCTCAGAATGGCTTATTACGTGACTGTAGCTGATTCTCATTGAACGATTGACCGATTCGGTAATTTGGAAGCTCAGAATGGCTTCTTACATTATTGTAGCTGATTCTCATCGAATGGTTGATCGATTCGGTGATTTGTATGCTCAAAATGGCTTGTTACATGATTGTAATTGACTCTGATCAAACGTTTGACATATTCGGTGATTTGTAAGCTCAGAATGGCTTGTTACGTGATTGTAATTGATTCTCATCATGGTTGACCAATTCGATGATTTGTAAGCACACAATGGCCTGTTACGTGATTGTAATTGATTCTCATAGAACGGTTGATCGATACGGTGATTTGTAAGCTTAGAATGGTTTGTTACATGTTTTCATTGATCTCATCGAACAGTTGACTGATTCGGTGATTTGTAAGCTTAGAATGGCTTGTTACCTGATTGTAGTTGATTCTCATCTAACGATTGACCGATTCAGTGATTTTTAAGCTCATAATGGCATGTTACATGATTGTAATTGATTCTCATCGAACAGTTGAATGATTCAAGGATTTGTAAGCTCAAAATGGCTTGTTACGTGATTGTAATTGATTCTCATCGAACGGTTGACCGCTTTGGTGATCTATAAACTCAAAATGGCTTGTTACATGATTGTAATTGATTCTCATCGAATGGTTAACCGATTCGGTGATTTGTAGACTCAAAATGGCTTGTTACGTGATTGTAGCTGATTCTCATCGAACGGTTGACCGACTTGGTGATTTGTAAGCTCAGAATATTTTTTTACTTGATTGTAGTTGATTCTCATTGAATAGTTGACCGAGTCGGTGATTTGTAAGCTCAAAATGGCTTGTTATGTGATTGTAGTTGAGTCTCATTGACAGGTTGACCGATTGGGTGATTTGTAAGCTCACAATGTCCTGTTACATCATTTCAACTGAATCTCATCGAATGGCTGACCGATTTAGTGATTTGTAAGCTTAGAATGGATTGTAACATTATTGTAGCTAATTCTCATTGATAGGTTGACTAATTTGGTGATTTGTAAGCTTAGAATGGCTTGTTAAGTGATTGTAGCTGATTCTCATTGAACGGTTGAACAATCATTGATTTGTAGATTAGAATGGCTTGTTACATGATTTTAGCTAAGTCTCATCGAATGATTGACCGATTTGGTGATTTGTAAGCTCAGAATGGCTTGTTACATGATTGTAGTTGATTCTCATCGAACAGTTGACCGATACGGTGATTTGTAAGCTCAGAATTGCTTGTTATGTGATTGTGATTGATTTTCATTAAACGATTCACCGATTTGGTGATTTGTAAGCTCAGAATGGCTTGTTACATTATTGTAGCTAATTCTCATCGAACAGTTGACTGATTCGGTGATTTGTAAGCTAAGAATGACTTGTTACGTGATTGTAGCTTATTCTCATCGAACGGTTGACTGATTCAGTGATTTGTAAGCTCACAATGGCTTGTTACGTGATTGGAGCTGATTGTCATCGAATGGTTGACCGATTTGGTTATTTGTAAGCTCAAAATGGCTAGTTACGTGATTGTAGCTGATTTTCATCAAACAGTTGAACGATTCAGTGATTTGTAAGGTCAGAATGGCTTGTTACGTGATTTTAGTTGATTCTCATCGAACGATTGTATGATTTGTTGATTTGTAGCTTACAATGGCTTATTACGTGATTGTAGCTGATTCTCATCGAATGGTTGACTGATTCAGTGATTTGTAAGCTCAAAATGGCTTGTTACATGATTGTAGCTGATTCTCATCGAACAGTTGACTGATTCGGTTATTTGTAAGCTCAGAATGGCTTTTTATGTGATTGTAGCTGATTCTCATTGAACGGTTGATCGATTTGGTGTTTTGTACGCTCAGAATGGCTTGTTAAATTAATTGATTCTCATCGAACGGTTGACCGATTCATTTATTTGTACGCTCAGAATGGCTTGTTACGTGATGTTAGCTGATTCTCATCGAACGGTTGACCGATTCAGTGA
Organism: Chamaecyparis obtusa; assembly: GCA_027943335.1. NCBI lineage: Eukaryota > Viridiplantae > Streptophyta > Pinopsida > Cupressales > Cupressaceae > Chamaecyparis > Chamaecyparis obtusa. The sequence continues at coordinate 1,358,731 of BSBK01001399.1, read as the reverse complement.
TTTGTAAGCGCTTAATAGCTTGTTACATGATTGTACTTGATTCTCTTCAAATAGTTTACCGATTCATTGATTTATAAGCACATAATGGCTTGTTACGTGATTCTAGTTAATTCTTATTAAACGGTTACCTGATTCAATGATTTGTAAGCTCATAACAGCTTGTTACATGATTGTAGCTAATTCTCATCGAACGGTTGTCCGATTTGATGATTTGTAAGATGAGAATAGCTTGTTACGTGATTGTAATTGATTATCATCGAACGGTTGACTGATGCAGTGATTTGTAAGCTTAGAATGGCTTGTTACATGATTGTAGCTGATTCTCGTCGAACGGTTGACCAATTCAGTGATTTGTAAGCCAAAATGATTTGTTACATGATTGTAGTTGATTCCCATTTAACGGTTGAGCAACTAGGTGATTTATAAGCTCAAAATGGCTTGTTACCTGATTGTAGCTGATTCTCATCAAACGGTTGACCAATTTGGTGATTTGTAAGCTCAGAATGGCTTGTTACGTGATTGTAGCTGATTCTCATTGAACGGTTAATGGATTCGGTGATTTGTCTGCTCAGAATGGCTTGTTACATGATTGTAATTGATTCTCATCAAATGGTTGACCGATTCGGTGATTTGTAGGCTCAAAATGGCTTGCTACATGGTTATAATTGATTCTCATCGAATGGTTAAGCGATTGATTGATTTGTAAAATTAGAATGTCTTGTTAGGTGATTGTAGCTAATTCTTATCAAACAGTTGATCGATTTGGTGATTTCTAAGCTCAAAATGGCTTGTTACATAATTGTAGCTGATTCTCATCGAATGGTTGACAAATTCTGTGAGTCGTAAGCTTAGAATGCCTTGTTACATGATTGTAGCTGATTCTCATTGAATGGTTGATCGATTCGATGATTTTTATGCTCACAATGGCTTGGTACGTGATTGTAATTGCTTCTCATCTAACGGTTGACCGATTTGGTGATTTGTAAGCTCAGAATAGCTTGTTACGTGATTGTAATTGATTCTCATCGAATGGTTTACCAATTCGGTGATTTGTAAGCTTAGAATGACTTGTTACATGATTGTAGCTGATTCTCATCGAATAGTTGACTAATTCTATGATTTGTAAGCTCATAATAGCTTGTTACGTGATTGTAGCTGATTCTCATCGAATGGTTGACTGATTCGGTGATTTGTAAGCTCAGAATGGCTTATTACATGATTTTAGCTAATTCTCATCGAATGGTTGATCGATTCAGTGATTTCTAAGCTCAGAATGGCTTGTTACATGATTATAGTTGATTCTGATCGAACAGTTGATCGATTCGGTGATTTGTAAGCTCATAATGGCTTATTACATGATTGTAGTTGATTCTCATCGAATGGTTGACCGATTCGATGATTTGTAAGGTCAGAATGGCTTGTTACATGATTGTAGCTAAGTCTCATCAAATAGTTGACCGATTCATTAACTTGAAAGCTCAAAATGGTTTGTTACATAATTGTAGTTGACTCTCATCAAATGATTAACTGATTCGGTGATTTATAAGCTCAGAATGCCTTGTTACATGATTGTAATTGATTCTCATCGAACGATTGACCAGTTCAGTGATTTATTGATGTGAGGGCAAGACCCAAAGGGGCCAAACTATGGGACACCCTAAGGATCAGGCCATCTCAACAACACGTGGAAGAAACAACACACAACAGTGAGATAGGGAATGAAAAATCTTTCATAAATGTTCAACAAATAGAATCATACATGTTAGGTTGTAAGGCCTTCCCCGTTAGGGCCAGATATTACAATGAATTATTGGTTCTATGGGCCCTAAAATTCTATGGGGCCTATAGAATAGTAGGGGCCAGCAGCCCTCAAATTCTATGGGCAGCAGATAATTGAGTTTATTATGTCTATGAAGCAGATGATTCTGACTTATAGAAGTTCTCCGACATGCGAGGATCTATCAAAAATCTATAATCTTCTATCTCTATCTTCTATCAGAACTGCTTCCTAGACTACAACCAACAACTACATTTATACAAGAGTCTACTAAACTGAGTCGGCCTTCAGATCCATAATCAAAAGAAGTAAAGGTCAGATCTGGGACCACATGCTTCCCAATGATGGAATCCAACTTTAAATCGATGACCCAACATAAATGCACAAGTCAGCTTAATAGGAAATCAAAAGAAACTGCTCGATAAGAAAGGATGACCGAGCAAATAGACAAGCATCGCCGAGGGCTACTAAAAAAACTGACCACCAAGGAGATAACTGACCACAACTGATAACCACAAGAAACTGATCAGCTACCGATGAACTTGGTCAAAGAAGGAACCAAGCAACACAGAAAAACTTCAAAATGTATTCGGTGACACGGGATTGCCAAGGACCCAAGATGCTCCTGCATCATTTATAAGCTCAGAATGGCTTGTTACGTGATTGTAATTGATTCTCGTTGAACGGTTGACCGATTCGCTAATTTGTAAGCTTAGAATGGCTTGTTACGTGATTGTAGGTGATTCTCATCGAACAGTTGACCGATTCATGATTTGTAAGATTAGAATGTCTTGTTAAGTGATTGTAGCTGATTCTCATCGAATGGTTATTCGATTCAGAGATTTCTATGCTTAGAATGGCTTGTTACGTGATTGTAGTTGATTCTCATCAAACAGTTGATTGATTTGGTGTTTTGTATGCTCATAATGGCTTGTTACATGATTGTAATTGATTCTCATTGAATGATTTACCAATTGATGATTTGTAAGCCCAGAATGGCTTATTACATGATTGTAATTGATTCTCATCGAACAGTTGATTGATACGGTGATTTGTAAGCTCAGAATGGCTTGTTAGGTGATTGTAGTTGATTTTCATCGAACGGTTAACTGATTCAGTGATTTGTAAGCTCAGAATGGCTTGTTACATGATTGTAGTTGAATCTCATTGAAAGGTTGACCAATTAGGTGATTTCTAAACTCAGAATGGTTTGTTACGTGATTGTAGCTGATTCTCATTGAACAGTTGACCGATTCGATGATTTGTAAGCTGAGAATGGCTTCTTATGTGATTGTAGCTGATTCTTATCGAACAGTTGATTGATTTGGTGATTTTTACACTCAAAATGGCTTGTTACATGATTGTAATTGATTCTCATCGAATGATGGACTGATTTAGTGATTTGTAAGCTGAGAATGGCTTATTACGTAATTGTAGCTGATTCTCATCGAATGGTAGATTGATTCAGTAATTTGTAAGTACAAAATGGCTTGTTAAGTGATTGTAGTTGATTCTCATTGAATGATTGACTGATTCAGTGATTTCTAAGCTCATAATGGCTTCTTACGTGATTGCAGTTGATTCTCATCAAACGGTTGATCGATTCGGTGATTTGTAAGCTCAGAATGACTTCTTACGTGATTGTAGCTGATTCTCATTGAAATGTTGACCGATTCGATGATTTGTAAGATCTGAATGGCTTGTTACATGATTGTAGCTGATTCTCATCAAATGGTTGATCGATTCGGTGATTTGTAAGCTCAGAATGGCTTGTTACATGATTGTAGCTGATTCCCATAGAATAGTTGACCGATTTCATAATTTGTAAGCTCAGAATGGCTTGTTACGTGATTGTAGCTGAATCTCATCAAATGGTTGACCAATTCAGTGATTTATCAGCACATAATGGCTTATTATGTAATTGTAATTGATTCTCATCGAACAGTTGACCAATTCGGTGATTTGTAAGCTTAGAATACCTTGTTACATGATTGTAGCTTATTCTAATCAAATGGTTGACTGATTCATTGATTTGTAAGCGCAGAATGGCTTGTTACATGATTGTAGGTAATTTTGATCGAATGGTTGACCAATTCAGTGATTTGTAAGTTTAGAATGGCTTGTTACGTGATTATAATTGATTCTCATCAAAGGGTTGACCGATTTGGTGATTTGTAAACGTAGAATGGCTTGTTACATGATGATAACTGATTCTAATCGAATGGTTGACCGATTTGGTGATTTGTAAGGTCAGAATGGCTTGTTACGTGATGATAATTGATTCTCATCGAATGATTGACCAATTCAGTGATTTGTCAGCTCAGAATGGTTTGTTACGTGTGATTGTGGTTGATTCTCATCTAACGGTTGACCGATTCGGTGATTTGTAAGCTCAAAAGGGTTTTTTACATGATTGTAATAGCTTCTCATTGAACAGTTGACCAATTTGGTGATTTGTAAGCTTAGAATGGCTTGTTACATCGTTGTAGCTAATTCTCATTAAACGATTGACTGAGTTGGTGGTATGTAAGCTCAGAATGGCTTGTTACGTGATTATAGCTTATTCTAAACAAATAGTTGACTGATTCGGTGATTTGTATACCCAAAATCACTTGTTATGTGATTGTAATTGATTCTCATCGAACGGTTGACTGATTCAGTTATTTGTAAGCTTAGAATGGCTCGTTACGTGATTGTAATTCATTATCAATGAATAGTTGACCGATTCAATGATTTGTAAGCTCAGAATGGCTTTTAGATGATTGTAGTTCATTCTCATCGAACGGTTGATCGATTCGATGATATGTAAGCTCAGAATGGCTTGTTACATGATTGTAGCTTAATCTCATCAAACGGTTAATCGATTCGATGATTTCTAAGCTCAAAATGGCTTGTTACGCGATTGTAGTTGATTCTCAACAAACGGTTGCCTAATTCGACAATTTGTAAGCTTAGAATGGCTTATTACGTGATTGTAGCTGATTCTCATCGAACAGTTGAATTATTCAATGATTTGTACCCTTAGAATGGCTTGTTATGTGATTGTAATTGATTCTCATCAAATAGTTGACTGATTCGGTGATTTGTAAGCTCAGAATGGCTTCTTAAGTGATTGTAGTTGATTCTCATCAAACGGTTGACCAATTCGGTGATTTGTAAGCTCAGAATGGCTTGTTATGTAATTGTAGCTGATTCTCATCGAAAGGTTGACCGATTCGGTGATTTGTAAGCTCATAATAACTTTTTACATGATTGTAGCTGATTATGATTGAACGGTTGATTGATTCGATGATTTGTATGCTCAGAATGGCTTATTACGTGATTCTAGTTGATTCTCATGGAATAGTTGACCAATTTTATGATTTGTAAGCTCAGAATGGCTTGTTACGTGATTGTAGCTAATTCTCACCGAATGATTGACCGATTCTATGATTCGTAAGCTCAAAATTGCTTGTTACGTGATTGGAGCTGATTCTCATCGAATGGTTGACCGATTCGGTGATTTGTAAGCTCAGAATGGCTTGTGACATTAATATAGCTAATTCTCAATGAACAGTTGACTGATTCAGTGATTCGTAAGCTCAAAATGGCTTGCTGCGTGATTGTAATTGATTCTCATTGAACGGTTGACCAATACGGTGATTTGTAAGCTCAGAATGACTTGTTACATGATTGTAGCTGATTCTCATCAAACGGTTGACCAATTCGATGATTTGTAAGCTTAGAATGGCTTGTTATGTAATTGTAGCTGATTCTCATCGAAAGGTTGATCGATTTGGTGATTTGTAAGCTCATAATGGCTTTTTACATGATTGTAGCTAATTCTCATCAAACAGTTGATCAATTCGATGATTTGTAAGCTCAGAATGGCTTATTACATGATTCTAGTTGATTCTCATTGAACAATTGACCGATTTCATGATTTGTAAGCTCAGAATGGCTTGTTACGTGATTGTAGCTAATTCTCACCGAATGATTGTTTTTAAGCTCAAAATGGCTTGTTACATGATTGAAGCTGATTCTCATCGAATTGTTGATCGATTTGGTGATTTGTAAGCTCAGAATGGCTTGTGACATGAATATAGCTGATTCTCAATGAACAGTTGACCAATTCGGTGATTCATAAGCTCAAAATGGCTTGCTCAGTGATTGTAATTGATTCTCATTGAACGGTTGACCAATACGATGATTTGTAAGCTCAGAATGGCTTGTTACATGATTGTAGCTGATTCTCATTGAATGGTTGACCGATTCGGTGATTTGTAATCTCAGAATGTCTTATTACATGATTGTAGCTTATTCTCATCGAATGGTTGACCGGTTTGGTGATTTGTAAGCTTAGAATGGCTTGTTACGTGAATGTAGCTGATTCTCATCAAATTGTTGACCGATTTGGTAATTTGTAAGCTCAGAATAGCTTGGTACATGATTGTAATTGATTCTCATTGAATGGTTGACTGATTCAATGATTTGTAAGCTCAGAATGGCTTGTTACGTGATTGTAGCTTATTCTCATTGAACAGTTGACTGATTCGGTGATTTGTGAGCTCAGAATGGCTTGTTACATGATTGTAATTGATTTTCATCGAAGGGTTGCCTGATTCGGTGATTTGTAAGCTCAGAATGGCTTGTTACATGATTGTAGTTGATTCTCATCGAAGGGTTGTGCGATTCGGTGATTTGTAAGCTCAAAATGGCTTGTTACGGGATTGTAGTTGATTCTCATCAAACGGTTGACCGATTCAACAATTTGTAAGCTTAGAATGGCTTGTTACATGATTATAGCTGGTTCTCATCGACCGGTTGAATGATTCAGTGATTTGTACCCTCAGAATAGCTTGTTACATGATTGTAATTGATTCTCATCAAATAGTTGACCGATTCGGTGATTTGTAGGCTCAGAATGGCTTGTTAAGTGATTCTAGCTGATTCTCATCGAACAGTTGACCAATTTGGTGATTTGTAAGCTCAGAATGGCTTGTTATGTAATTGTAGCTGATTCTCATTGAAAGGTTGACCGATTCGGTGATTTGTAAGCTCATAATGGCTTTTGAAATGATTGTAGCTGATTCTCATCGAACGGTTGATCGATTCAATGATTTGTAAGATCAGAATGACTTATTACGTGATTCTATTTGATTCTCATGGAAGAGTTGAGTGATTTCATGATTTGTAAGCTCAGAATGGCTTGTTACGTGATTGTAGCTAATTCTCACTGAACGATTGACCGATTCTATGATTTGTAAGCTCAAAATCACTTGTTACGTGATTGGAGCTGATTCTCATGGAATGGTTGACCGATTCGGTGATTTGTAAGCTGAGAATTGCTTGTGACATGAATATAGCTAATTCTCAATGAATAGTTGACCGATTCAGTGATTCGTAAGCTCATAATGGTTTGCTACGTGATTGTAATTGATTCTCATTGAATGGTTGACAAATATGATGATTTGTAAGCTTAGACTGGCTTGTTACATGATTGTAGCTGATTCTCATTGAACGGTTGATGGATTCAGTGATTTGTAAGCTCAGAATGGCTTATTACATGATTGTAGCCTATTCTCATCGAACGGTTGACTGGTTCGGTGATTTGTAAGCTCAAATGGCTTGTTACATGAATGTAGTTGATTCTCATCAAATGGTTGATCGATTTGGTAATTTGTAAGCTCAGAATGGCTTGTTACGTGATTGTAATTGATTCTCATCGAATGGTTGACCAATTTCATGATTTGTAAACTTAAAATGGCTTGTTACATGATTGTAATTGATTCTCATCGATAGGTTGACCGATTCGGTGATTTGTAAGTTCAGAATGGCTTGTTACATGATTATTGCTGATTCTCATTGAATGATTGACCGATTCATTGATTTATAAGCTCAAAATAGCTTGTTACGTGATTGTAATTGATTCTCATCAAACGGTTGACCTATTCGGTGAATTGTAAGCTCAGAATGGCTTGTTACATGATTATAATTGATTCTCATCAACCGGTTGACCGATTCAGTAATTTATAAGCACATAATGGCTTGTTACATGATTGTAGCTTAGTCTCATCGAACGGTTGACTTATTCGGTGATTTGTAAGCTCAGAATAGCTTGTTACATGATTGTAGTTGATTCTCATCGAACGGTTGACCGATTTGGTGATTTGTAAGCGTAGAATGGCTTGTTACATGATTGTAGCTGATTCTCATCGAATGGTTGACCAATTCGGTGATTTGTAAGCTCAGAGTGCCTTATTACGTGATTGTAGTTGATTCTCATCGAATGATTGACCAATTCAGTGATTTGTAAGCTTAGAATGGCTTGTTACGTGATTGTAGCTTATTCTCATTGAACAATTGACCTATTCATTGATTTGTAAGCTCAGAATAGCTTGTTATGTGATTGTAGTTGATTCTCATCCAACGGTTGAGTGATTTGGTGATTTGTAAGTGCAGAATGGCTTTTTACATGATTGTAGCTGATTCTAATCAAATGATTGACCAATTCCGTGATTTGTAAGCTCAGAATGGCTTGTTATGTGATTGTAGCTGATTCTCCTCGAATGATTGACCGATTCAATGATTTGTAAGCTTAAAATAGCCTTTTACATAATTGTAATTGATTCTCATCAAATGGTTGACCCGTTCAATGAATTGTAAGCTCAGAATGCCTTGTTACATGATTCTAATTAAGTCTCATCAAATGGTTGAACGATTCAGTGGCTTGTATGCTCAGATTGGCTTGTTATGTGATTGTACCTGATTGTTATCAAACGGTTGACTGATTCAGTGATTTGTAATCTAAGAATAGCTTGTTACATGATTACAGTTGATTCTCATCGAATGGTTCACAGATTTGGTGATTTTTAAGTGCAAAATGGCTTGTTACGTGATTGTAGCTGATTCTCATCGAATGGTTGACCAATTCGGTGACTTGTAAGCTCAGAATGGCTTGTTATGTGATTGTAGCTGATTCTCATCGAACGGTTGACCGATTCGTTGATTTGTAAGCTCAGAATGGCTTGTTATGTGATTGTAGCTGATTCCCATGAAATGGTTGACCGTTTCAGTGATTTGTAAGTTTAGAATGACTTGTTTTCTTATTGTAGCTAATTCTCATCGAATGGTTGACCATGTCAGTGATTTGTACGCTCAAAATGGCTTCTTATGTGATTGTAATTGATTCTCATCAAATGGTTGACTGATTAGGTGATTTGTAAACTCGGAATGGCTTGTTACATGATTGTAATTGATTTTTATTGAATGGTGGACCGATTCGATAATTTGTAAGCTCAGAATGGCTTGTTACGTGATTGTAATTCATTTTGATCAAACGGTTGATCAAGTTAGTGATTTGTAAGCTTAGAATAGCTTGTTACATGATTGTAGCTGATTCTAATTGAACGGTTGATCGATTCAGAGATTTGTAAGCGCAAAATTCCTTGTTACATGATTGTAGCAGATTCTCATCGAACAGTTGACTGATTCAGTAATTTGTAAGATTAGAATGACTTGTCACATGATTGTAGTTGATTTTCATCAAACGATTGACTGACTCAGTGATTTGTAAGCTCAAAATTGTTTGTTACATTATTGTAATTGATTCTCATCGAATGGGTGACCGATTCGGTGATTTGTGAGCTCAGAATGGCTTGTTACTGTTATACATTGAATTTGCACCCTTAGTTCAAGCTCTCGTAGTCTTGATAACTCAGTATAACAAGGGAATCATCTCAAGGTTGTGGGACCTTTTGCTAACCAAGATGAGACCTCTAGATTCTAGTCTGGTTCCTCTTGGGTAGTCACCCAGATTTGCTCTTTAACATGAAATTAAATCTTTTGAGGGAAAGGGATAGAAGGAGTGCATGAAATGGGAATGACTGAAAGCAAATCTATCTACTAGGTGATGCACCGAAACTAGAGTTTGGATCTCAGTATAGAGGGATGAAACCAGTGACAGAATTAGGTCTAGGAGATTACAACTTATTGAATAGGCTTGCATAAGTGTTTCATGGAGGGGTCTGCAAACAAAAGAGGATGTTTAGGGAAAAAGAAAGATTCTTTCACAACAACAAGGCTCTCAGGATTAGACATCAATCCATGACCTGCAAATAGACATTCACTCCTATAGCTTGGTGCAGGATTGAGACAAGACTGTTAGGGGCTGAAATATACCCACAAAACATCTAAATCAGATCAAACATAATAACACACACAGCTACAGAAAGTAAGAGGAATCAAGGAACCTAAGATATCACTAAAAGCATTCATAAACTTTGATTCAATAAGAGATAATCCAGACATGAAGGCATGAGGACAACAAAAATGTCACAGAATGCTTTACAATATTTGTATTATCAATGAGAACTTACAAGATGTGAAAAACTAGAGAGCAGAAATGCTACAGATAGTTCTCCAAGGAAAGACTTTCTCTTATTACAAAATGTGTATTCTGAGCTCAAAAGCTCCAAAAAAAACAATATATACAACTCTACACGCAGGCAGGAATCAAAAAAAAAATTTCAATTAGGGCTACATAAATTTGCAATAGAATAATCACCCCTAAAACCAGTCACTTCTGATCATAAATATCTCTTCAAAATATCTCAACAGATCAGATATCTTTTTCCTTCGCGTGTCCATTCTTGCACTTGATCATGCCTGCCAACAAAAAAATCTCATCCATCTACCTCTCTGCAAGCTGGACTCTGTCATGACTGTGCAAAATCCGATCCCATACTGGAAAGGACTCAAAATGGCACCCTAAAAATCTCTGCACATTCCTTAACTGCAACCGCCGATCTCATTGATCATCAATTTCTTCAGCTACCCGCACTTGCAAAATGTCTTCAGAAGAAAGCCCATAAAAAATAGGTCGCTCTGCTTAAAAAAATCATTGATCGCATGATTGCATGAGCCGAAAAGGCTTCATGCGATCATGCGACAACCCCTTTGAAACTGCCACTTAGCCACGCAAGACACGTGGACCTGCAAGGAAAGCCACCTCAGCATCCCTACGAAAAGGTCATCAGTTGCATGATCGCATGAGCCAAAAAGGCTTCATGCGATCATGCGACAAGTCTTTTATAATCTGCCTCCACTTGACACAAATGACACCTTAGGCCTGCAAAATCTGCCACTGTCAAACCTTCACCGACCGCTAGCCACCCACTACAGACTGGACACGTCACCAAACCGCAAGCCCACCGTAGCCCTGTTGACAGCTAGGGGCTTGTTGCATGATCGCATGCAGCTAAGAGGCCGCATGAGATCATGCGACAAGCTTTAGATGTTCACGCAATCCTAACCCCAGGTTCACTTTAGGTTCACATTTCCCTTTAGTCGCTGAACTGCTTGTTTCTTTCTTAACCCCGAGTCACATCCAGCGACCACGTGAAAATTGTTGATCCTTGCTTCATCCAATGGCAGTCGTTGAGTCTCGTAAAACTTTTGGCATATTCCCTTCCGTCAGGAGATTACCCGACTAAGGGAAGTCTCGTAATCACCAGATAGAAAGAATATTTTTCTTTTTATTGCGAGATTACCCGACCGAACCTAGAACCGAGCCCACCTCCAACATGCACAACCACGCAAAGCTTGCCAACCTCGAGCCCAGAACCGCAACGTGTCACTACCCTATTCGTCCCGGCCACTACATCAACAAACACCTTGGCAACCCCTGGCACGGACCCACTTGTCCACTGAGATGTCCATCGAACGGTTGTCGCATGATCGCATGAGATCGGAAGATCCCATGAGATCATATGACCACCATAGATCTTCGTTGCACTTGCGCTAATGCAAAAACTTCAGGCCCCCCGACCGCTTGTCGCATGATCTCATGCGGTTAAGAGACTGCATGCAATCATGTGACCAACCGCATGACGTTAACTGCCCGAACCGTGAACCACCGCCACCGAAACCGCTGACGGTTTGTCGCATGGTCGCATGGGTTCAAAAGAGCCCACGCGATCATGCGACCAACCGTAAGGTGTTAGTCACCGACCGCTACCTCGCTGTGGTTTGATCACTTACTGCTTGTCGCATGATCGCATGCGGCTAGGAAGGCCCATGCGATCATGCGACCACCTACGTGATGCTAACTGATGACCGCTTACCGCTTGTCTTGACTGTTGATCTTTACTGACACCGCATCGACGGTTGTCATATGATCTCATGGGATCAAAAGATCCCATGCGATCATGCGACAGCTGTTAGATCTTGACTACACTGGAACGGCCTTAGGTACTGGGACCCGCCTGTCAGAGTTGCGCACTTAAGGTTGAAAACACAGAAGGTGCCGAAAACACAGAGGGTTTTCGAGCGAATGTCAAAAACACACTGAATTTTTAGAGCGGAGAGGTTGAAAACACACTGAACTTTCAGACCAAAAGGCAGAAACATCCCGAGCCTGCAGAGAGGAGGTCGAAAACACGCTGGGTTTTCGACACTTGAGCATTTCACTTGGGAAAATAGGGCTGTGGCTGAAAATGAACGAGAGGGAAATTTTGGGCAACAGTTACATGATTGTAATTGATTCTCATCAAACGATTGACCGATTCAGTGATTTTTAAGCTCCGAATGGCTTGTTACATGATTATAATTGATTCTCATCGAACAGTTGATGAATTCGGTGATTTGTTAGCTCAGAATGCCTTGATACATGATCGTAGCTGATTCTCATCAAACAATTGACCAATTTGGTTATTTGTAAGCTCTGAATGGCTTGTTACATGATTATAATTGCTTCTCATCGAACAGTTGACTGATTCGGTGATTTGTAAGATGAGAATGGCTTGTTATGTGATTATGGCTGATTCTCATCAAACAGTTGACCGATTTGATGATTTGTAAGCTCAGAATAGCTTGTTGCGGGATTGTAGTCGATTCTCATCGAAAAGTTGACCAATTCGATGATTTGTATGCTTAGAATGGCTTCTTATGTGATTGTAATTGATTCTCATCAAACGGTTAACTGATTCAGAGATTTGTAAGCTAAGAATGGCTTTTTAGGTGATTGTAATTGATTCTAATCGAATCATTGAACGATTCGGTGATTTGTTAGCTTAGAATGGCTTGTTAGGTGATTGTAGTTGATTCTCATCGAACGGTTGATTGATTCGGTGATTTGTAAGCTCAGAATGGCTTCTTACGTGATTGTAGCTGAATCTCATTGAACGGTTGACCAATTTGGTGATTTCTATGCTTAGAATGGCTTGTTACATGGTTGTAGCTGATTGTCATCAAATGATTGAGCGATTTGGTGATTTGTAAGCTTAGAATGTCTTGTTACATGATTATAGCTAATTCTCATTGAACAGTTGACTGATTCGGTGATTTGTAAGCTCAGAATGGCTTGTTAAGTGATTGTAGCTAATTCATATCGAACTGTTGACCGATTTGGTGATTTGTAAGCTCATAATAGCTTGTTACGTGATTTTAATTGATTCTCATCATTTCTCATCAAACGGTTGACTGGTTTGGTGATTTGTATGCTTAGAATGGCTTTTGACATCATTCTAATTGATTCTCATTGAATGGTTGACCGATTCGGTTAGTTGTAAGCTCATAATGACTTGTTACGTGATTGTAGCTGATTCTCAATGAATGATTGACCGATCCAGTGATTTTTAAGCTCAGAATGGCTTGTTAGGTGATTCTTGCTGATTCTCATTGAACAGTTGACCAATTTGGTTTTTTTAAAGCTTAGAATGGCTTGTTATGTGATTGTAATTTATTCTAATCGAACGGTTGACCGATTCAGTGATTTGTAAGCTCAAAATGGCTTGTTATGTGATTGTAATTGATTCTAATAAAATGGTTGACGGATTCGGTGAGTTGTAAGCTCAGAATGGCTTGTTACGTGATTGTAATTGATTCTTATCGAATGAATGGTTGACCAATTCGGTGATTTGTAAGCTCATAATGGCTTGTTACGTGATTGTAGTTGATTCTCATCAAAAGGTTGACCAATTCAGTGATTTGTAAGCTCAAAATGGCTTGTTACGTGATTGTAATTGATCCTAATAAAATGGTTGACCGATTCGGTGAGTTCAAAGCTCAGATGGCTTGTTACATGATTGTAATTGATTCTTATCGAATGGTTGACCAATTCGGTGATTTGTAAGCTCAGAATGGCTTGTTACGTGATTGTAGGTGATTCTCATCAAACGGTTGATCGATTCGGTTATTTGTAAGCTTAGAATGGCTTGTTACATGATTGTAGCTAATTCTCATCGAACATGTGACTAATTCGGTGATTTGTAAGCTTAGAATGGCTTGTTACATTATTATAGCTGATTCTCATCGAACGGTTGACCGTTTCTGTGATTTTTACACTTAGAATGGTTTGTTACGTGATTGTAGGTGATTCTCATCGAATGGTTGATTGATTTGGTGATTTGTACCCTCAAAATGGCTTCTTACGTGATTGTAATTTATGTGATTTGTAAGCTCAGAATGGGTTGTTATGTGATTGTAGCTGATTCTCATCGAACAGTTTACCCATTCGGAGATTTTTAAGCTCATAATAGCTTGTTACGTGATTGTGATTGATTCTTATCGAACAGTTGACTGATTCAGTGATTTGTAAGCTTACAATGGTGTGTTAGGTGATTGTAATTGATTCTCATCGAACGGTTGATCGATTTGGTCATTTATACGCTCAGAATGACTTGTTACATGATTGTAATTGATTCTCATTAAACGGTTGACCAATTTGGTGATTTGTAAGCTCAGAATGGCTTGTTATGTGATTGTAGCTAATTCTTATCAAACATTTGATTGATTCGGTGATTTGTAAGCTTAGAATGGCTTGTTACATGGTCGTAATTGATTCTCCTCGAACGGTTGACTGATTCGGTGATTTATAAATTCACAATGACTTGCTACGTGATTGTAATTCATTCTCATCAAACGGTTGACCAATTCAATGCTTTGTAAGCTCAGAATGGCTTGTTACGTGATTGTAATTGATTTTCATCAAACGATTGACCGATTTGGTAATTTGTAAGCTCAGAATGGCTTGTTACGTGATTGTAATTAATTGTCATCCAACGGTTGACTGATTCAGTGATTTGTAAGCCTAAAATAGCTTGCTACATGATTCTAGCTAATTCTAATTGAACGGTTGACCGATTCGGTGATTTGTAATCTCAGAATGGCTTGTTACGTGATTGTAATTGATCCTCATCAAATAGTTGACCGATTCGATGCTTTGTAAGCTCATAATGGCTTCATACGTGATTATAATTGATTTTCATCAAACAGTTGACCGATTTAGTAATTTGTAAGCTCATGATGGCTTGTTATGTGATTGTAATTAATTCTGATCGAACGGTTGATTGATTCAGTGATTTGTAAGCTTAGAATAGCTTGTTACATGATTATAGCTAATTCTAATTGAACGGTTAACCGATTTGGTGATTTGTAAGCTCAAAATGGCTTGTTACATGATTGTAAGTGATTCTCATCAAACGATTGACTAATTCAGTGATTTCTAAGCTCAGAATGGCTTGTTACATGATTGTAGCTGATTCTCATCAAAGGGTTGATCGATTCGGTGTTTTTTAAGCTCAGAATAGCTTGTTACGAGATTGTAATTTATTCTAAAAGAACGGTTGATCGATTCAGTGATTTGTAAGCTGAGAATGGCTTGTTACGTGACTGTAATTGATTCTAATCAAACGGTTGACCGATTCAGTGAGTTGTAAGCTTAGAATGGCTTGTTACGTGATTGTAATTGATTCTAATCAAACGGTTGACCGATTTGGTGAGTTGTAAGCTTAGAATGGCTTGTTACGTGATTGTAATTAATTCTCATCAAATGGTTGATTGATTCGGTGATATGTAAGCTCATAATGGCTTGTTACGTGATTGTAGCTGATTCTCATCGAATAATTGATGAATTTAGTGGTTTGTAAGCTAAAAATGGCTTGTTACGTGATTGTAATTGATTCTCATTGAACGGTTGACCAATTCGGTGATTTGTAAGCTTAGAATGGCTTGTTAAGTTATTCTAGCTGATTATTATCGAACAGTTGATAGATTTGATGATTTGTATGCTTAGAATGGCTTGTTACATGATTGTAACTAATTCTCATCGAATGGTTGACTGATTCGGTGATTTGTAAGCTCAGAATGGCTTGTTATGTGAATGTAGCTGATTCTCGTCCAACGGTTGACCATTTTAGTAATTTGTAGGCTCAAAATGTCTTGTTACATGTTTGTAATTGATTCTCATCGAATAGTTGACCACTTCCATGATTTGTAAGCTTAGAATGTCTTATTACATGATTTTAATTGATTCTTATCGACTAGTTGACCGATTCGGTGATTTGTAAGCTCAGAATAGCTTGTTACGTTATTCTAATTGATTCTCATCGAATGGTTGACCGATTCGGTGATTTGTAAGCTCATAATGGCTTGTTAGGTGATTGTAATTGATTCTCATTAAAAAGTTGACAGATTTAGTGATTTGTAAGCTCAGAATGGCTTGTTACGTGATTGTAGCTGATTCTCATCGAACGGTTGACCAATTTAGTGATTTGTAAGCTCAGAATGTCTTATTACGTGCTTGTAGTTGATTCCCATCAAACGGTTGACCGATTTAGTGATTTGTAAGCTCAGAATGGCTTGTTGTTCTAATGTAGTTGATTCTCATCAAATAGTTTATCGATTCAGTAATTTGTAAGCTCAAAATGGCTTGTTATGTGATTGTAATTGATTCTCATTCAAAGGTTGACCACTTTGATGATTTGTAATCTCAGAATGGCCTTTTTATGTGATTGTAGCTGATTCTCATCGAACAATTGACCGATTCAGTGATTTGTAAGCTTAGAATGGCTTGTTAGGTGATTCTAGCTTATTCTCATCGAATGGTTGACCGATTTGGTAATTTGTAAGCTCAAAATGGCTTGTTACGTGATTGTCATTCATTCTCATCGAACGGTTGGCCGATTCGGTGATTTGTAAGTTTGGAATGGCTTGTTACATGATTGTAGCTGATTCTAATCAAACGGTTGATCGACTTGGTTATTTGTAAGCTCATAATGGCTTGTTACGTGATTGTAATGGAGTCTTATCGAACGGTTGATAGATTCGATGATTTGTAAGCTTAGAATGGCTTGTTAAATGATTATAATTGATTCTTATTGAATGGTTGACCGATTCGGTGATTTATAAACTTAGAATGACTTGCTACATGATTATAATTGATTCTCATCAAATGATTGACCGATTCGGTGATTTGTAAGCTCAGAATGGGTTGTTACATGATTGTAATTGATCTCATCGAATGGTTTATTGATTCGGTGATTTTTAAGCTTAGAATGGCTTGTTACGTGAATGTAGCTGATTCTCATTGAACGGTTGACCGATTCGGTGATTTGTAAGCTCATAATGGCTTGTTACATAATTGTAATTGATTCTTATCAAATGGTTGGCCGATTTGATGATTTGTAAGCTTAGAATGGCTTGTTACATGATTGTAATTGATTCTCATTGAACGGTTGACCGATTCGATGATTTATAAACTGAGAATGACTTGTTACGTGATTGTAATTGATTCTCATTGAACGGTTGATGAATTCTCTGATTTGTAAAATCAGAATGGCTTGTTACGTGATTGTAATTGATTCTCATTGAATGGTTGACCGATTCAGTGGTTTGTAAGCTTAGAATGGCTTGTTTGGTTATTATAGTTGATTCTAGTCGAATAGTTGACCGATTGGGTGATTTGTAAACTCAGAATGGCTTGTTACATTATTGTAATTGATTTTCATCAAATGGTTGGCCGATTCCATAATTTGTAAGCTCAGAATGACTTGTTACATGATTGTACTTGACTCTCATCAAATAGTTGACCAATTCTATAATTTGTATGCTCACAATAGCTTGTTACGTGATTGTAGCTGATTCTAATCGAATGGTTGAGCGATTCGGTGAGTTGTAAGCTCAAAACGGCTTGTTAGGTGATTTTATTTGATTCTCATCAAACGGTTGACCAATTCGGTGATTTATAAGCTCAGAATGTCATGTTACGTGATTGTACCTGATTCTCATTGAACGGTTGACTATTTAGTGATTTTTAAGCTCATAATGGCTTGTTACGTGATTGTAGTTGATTCTCATTGAACGGTAGACTTATTCGATGATTTGTAAGCTCAAAATGGCTTGTTACATGATTGTAATTGAATCTCATCGAACGGTTGACCAATTCAGTGATTTTAAAGCTCAAAATGGCTTGTTACATGATTATAACTGATTCTTATCGAACGGTTGACCGATTCAGTGATTTGTAAGCTAAGAATGGCTTGTTACATTATCGTAGCTGATTCTCATCGAACGGGTGACCGATTTGGTGATTTGTAAGCTCAAAATAGCTTGTTACGTGATTGTAATTGCTTCTCATCGAATAGTTGACCGATTCATTATTTTGTAAGCTGAGAATGGCTTGTTGGGTGATTGTAGCTGATTCTCAGCAAACAATTGACCGATTCCATGATTTGAAAGCTTAGAATGGTTTGTTACGTGATTGTAGCTGATTCTCATCGAACAGTTGACCAATTCGGTGATTTGTATGCTCAAAATGGCTTGTTATGTGATTATAATTGATTCTCATCGAATGGTTGACTGATTTGATGATTTGTAAGCTGAGAATGGCTTGTTAGGTGATTGTAGTTGATTCTCATCGACCAGTTGACCGATTCGCTGATTTGTAAGCTTAGAATAGCTTATTACATTATTCTAGCTAATTCTCATGGAACGGTTGACCAATTCAATGATTCGTAAGCTTATTCTGTGTGTTAGGTGATTGTAGTTGATTCTCATCGAACGGTTGACTGATTTAGTGATTTGTAAGCTCAGAATGGCTTGTTATGTAATTGTAGCTGATTCTCATCGAATAGTTGACCGATTCGGTGATTTGTAAGCTCAAAATGGGTTGTTACGTGATTGTAATTAATTCTCATCAAACGGTTGACCGATTCACTGATTTATAAGTTAAAAATACCTTGTTACGTGATTGTAGCCGATTCTCATCAAACGGTTGATCGATTCGGTGATTTGTAAGCTCAAAATAGCTTGTTATGTGATTGTAATTAATTCTCATCGAACAGTAGATCGATTCAGTAATTTATAAGCTCATAATGGCTTGTTACGTGCTTGTAGCTGATTCTCATTGAATGGTTGACCGATTGGGTGATTTGTAAGCTTAGAATAGCTTGTTACATGATTGTAGCTAACCATTTGTAAGCTCAGAATGGCTTATCATGTGATTGTACCTTATTGTCATCGAATGGCTGACCGATTTGGTGATTTGTAAGCTTAGAATGGCTTGTTATATGATTATAGCTGAATCTCATCGAACAGTTGACCGATTCAGTGATTTGTAAGCTTAGAATGGCTTCTTATGTGATTGTAGTTGATTCTCATCGAACGGTTGATCGATTTGGCAATTTGTACACTCAGAATGGCTTGTTAGGTTATTGTAATTGATTCTCATCCAACGGTTGACTGATTTGGTGATTTGTAACATTGAAATGGCTTGTTACGTGAGTTTAATTGATTCTCACTGAATGCTTCATCGATTCGGTGATTTATAAGCTCATAATGCCTTGTTACATGATTGTTGTCGATTCTCATTGAATGGTTGACTGATTCAGTGATTTGTAAGCTTTGAATGGCTTGTTATGTGATTGTAATTTATTCTCATCGAACGGTTGACAGATTCGGTGATTTGTAAGCTCAGAATGGCTTGTACGTGATTGTAATTGATTCTCATCGAACGGTTGACTGATTCGGTGATTTGTAAGCTTAGAATGGCTTGTTACGTGATTGTAATTCATTCTCATCGAACGGTTGACCAATTCGATGATTTCTAAGCTCAGAATGCCTTGTTACGTGATTGTAGTTGATTCTCATCGAACGATTGACTGATTTAATGATTTTTAAGCTCGTTATGGCTTGTTACATGATTGTAGCTGATTCTCATCAAATGGTTGACCGATTCGGTCATTTGTTAGCTCAAAATGGCTTGTTAAGTGATTGTAGCTTATTCTCATTGAACGGTTGACCAATTCATTGATTTGTAAGCTCAAAATGGCTTGCTACGTGATTGTATCTGATTCTCATCGAATAGTTGACCGATTCGGTGATTTGTAAGCTTAGAATGGCTTGTTACATGATTGTAGTTGATTCTCATCGAACGGTTGACCGATTTAGTGATTTATAAACTCAGAATGGCTCGTTACATGATTTTAATTAATTCTCATCAAATGGTTGAGCAATTCAATGATTTGTAAGCTCAAAATGGCTTGTTACATGATTGTAATTGATTCTCATCGAGTAGTTGATCGATTTAGTAATTTATAAGATCAGAATGGCTTGTTATGTGATAGTAATTGATTCTTATCGAACGGTTGACCGATTCAGTGAATTGGAAGCTTAGAATGGCTTGTTACGTGATTGTAATTGATTCTAATCGAACGGTTGACTGATTCAGTGAGTTGTAATCTCAGAATGGCTTGTTACGTGATTGTAATTGATTCTCATCAAATGGTTGACTGATTCAGTGATTTGTAAGCTCATAATGGCTTGTTACATGATTGTAGTTGATTCTCATCGAATGGTTGACCAATTTGTTGATTTCTATGCTCAGAATGGCTTGTTATGTGATTGTAGCTGATTCTCATCGAACGGTAGACTTATTCAGTGATTTGTATGCTCAAAATGGCTTGTTAAGTGATAGTAGCTGATTCTCATTGAACAATTGACTGATTCAATAATTTGTAAGCTTGAAATAGCTTGTTACATGATTGTAGCTAATTTTCATCATACTGTTTACCGATTCAATGATTTCTAAGCTCAGAATGCCTTGTTACGTGATTGTAGCTGATTCTCTTCAAACGGTTGACTGATTTGATTATTTTTAAGCTCATAATGGCTTGTTACGTGATTGTAGCTGATTCTCATCGAAAGGTTGACCGATTCGGTCATTTGTCAGCTTAGAATGGCTTGTTAAGTGATTGTAGCTTATTCTTATTGAACAGTTGACCAATTCGGTGATTTGTAAGCTCAGAATGGCTTGTTACGTGATTATATCTAATTCTCATCGAATCGTTGACCGATTCGATGATTTGTAAGCTTAGAATGGCTTGTTATGTGATTGTAGTTGATTCTCATCAAACGGTTGATTGATTTGGTGATTTGTAAGCTCAAAATGGCTTGTGACATGATTGTAGCTGATTGTCATCGAAAGGTTGACCCATTCGGTGATTTGTAAGCTCACAATGGCTTGTTACATGATTATAGCTTATTCTCATCGAATGGTTGACTGATTCTATGATTTGTAAGCTTAGAATGGCTTGTTACGTAATCGTAGCTGATTCTCATCGAATGGTTGACTGATTCGATGATTTGTAAGCTCAGAATAGCTTGTTATGTGATTGTAGCTAATTCTCAGTAAATGGTTGACCGATTCGATGATTTATAAGATGAGAATAGCTAATTCTCAGTGAATAGTTGACCAATTCGGTGCTTTGTACACTCAGAATTGCTTGTTACATGATTGTGGCTGATTCTAATCAAATGGTTGACCGATTCGATGATTTGTAAGCGTAGAATGGCTTGTTACGTGATTGCAAGTGATTCTCATCGAACGGTTGACCGATTCGGTGATTTGTAAGCTTAGAATGGCTTGTTACGTGATTGTAATTGATTCTAATCAAACGGTTGACTGATTCAGTGAGTTGTAATTTTAAAATGGCTTTTTACGTGATTGTAATTGATTCTCATCAAATGGTTGACCGATACGGTGATTTGTAAGCTCATAATGGCTTGTTACATGATTGTAGTTGATTCTCATCGAACAGTTGACCAATTCGGTGATTTGTATGCTCATAATGGCTTGTTACGTAATTGTACCTAATTCTCATCAAATGATAGACTTATTCAGAAATTTGTAAGCTCAAAATGGCATGTTAAGTTATAGTAGCTGATTCTCATCGAATAGTTGACCGATTCGGTAATTTGTAAGCTCAGAATAGCTTGTTACGTGATTGTAGCTAATTTTCATCAAACTGTTTACCGACTCGGCGATTTGTAAGCTTAGAATGGCTTGTTACATGATTGTAGTTGATTCTCATTGAACGGTTGACCGATTCGGTGATTTAAAAGCTTATAATGGCTTGTTACATGATTGTAATTGATTCTCATCGAATTGCTGTCCTATTTGGTGATTTATAAACTCAGAATGACTTGTTACGTGATTGTAATTGATTCTCATTAAACGGTTGACCAATTCGATGATTTGTAAGCTCAGAATGGCTTGTTATGTGTTTATTATTGATTCTAATTGAATGGTTGACCAATTGGGTGATTTGTCAACTCAGAATGGATTGTTATGTGATTCTAATTGATTTTCATCGAACGGTTGACCGATTTGGTAATTTATCAGCTTAGAATGGCTTGTTACGTGATTGTAATTGGTTCTCCTCAAACGGTTGACCGATTCGGTGATTTGTAAGCTCATAATAGCTTGTTACATGATTATAGCTAATTCTAATCGAATGGTTGACCGATTCATTTATTTGTAAGCACATAATGGCTTGTTACATTATTGTAGGTGATTCTCATCGAACGGTTGACCGATTCAGTGATTTGTAAGCACAAAATAGCTTGTTACATGATTGTAGCTGATTCTCATCAAACGATTGAGTAATTTGGTGATTTGTATGCACAAAATGGCTTGTTACGTGATTGTAGCTGATTATCTTCGAACAGTTAATCGATTTGGTTATTTGTAAGTTCAAAATGGCCTGTTACATGATTGTAATTAATTCTCATCGAATGGTTGACTATTTTGGTGATTTATAAGCTCATAATAGCTTGTTACTTGATTGTAATTGATTCTCATCGAATGGTTGATCAATTTGGTGATATGTAAGCTTAGAATGGCTTGTTATGTGACTATAATTGATTCTCATCGAATGGTTGATTGATTCATTGATTTGTAAGCTCAGAATGGCTTGTTATGTGATCGTAGCTAATTTTCAGCGAACAGTTGACCGATTCGGTGATTTGTAAGCTAAGAATGCCTTTTTATGTGATTGTAATTGCTTCTCATCGAACAGTTGAACAATTCAGTGATTTGTAAGCTGAGAATGACTTGTTACATGGTTGTAGTTGATTCTCATCGAACGGTTTACTAATTCGGTGATTTGTAACCTCAGAATGGCTTGTTATGTGAATGTAGCTAATTCTTATCGAACAGTTGTCCGATTTGGTGATTTGTAAGCTTAGAATGGCTTGTTAAGTGATTTTAGCTAATTCTCATCGAACGGTTGACCGATTCGATGATTTGTAAGCTTAGAATGGCTTGTTAGGTGATTGTAGCTGATTCTCATTGAACGGTTGACCGATTTGATTATTTGTAAGCTCATAATGGCTTGTTACATGATTGTAATTGATTCTCATTGAATGGTTGACCGATTCGGTGATTTGTAAGCTTAGAATAGCTTGTTACGTGATTGTAGCTGATTTTCATTGAATGGTTGACCAATTCGGTGATTTGTAAGCTAAGAATGGCTTCTTACGTGATTGTAGCTAATTCTCATCGAATTGTTGACCAATTCAGTGATTTGTAATTTTAGAATGTCTTATTATGTGAATTTAGCTGATTCTCATCAAATGGTTGTCCGATTTGGTAATTTGTGAGCTTAGAATGGCTTGTTACTTGATTGTAATTGATTCTCATCAAACGGTTGACTGCTTCGATGATTTGTAAGCTTAGAATGTCTTGTTACGTGATTGTAGCTGATTCTCATCGAATGGTTGACTGAATCGGTTATTTGTAATCTTAGAATGGCTTGTTATGTGATTGTAGCTGATTCTCATCAAACAGTTGACCGATTCGGTGATTTATATGCTCAAAATAGCTTGTTACGTGATTGTAATTGATTCTCATCAATTAGTTGACTGATTTAGTGGTTTGTAAGCTCAGAATGGCTTCTTACGTGATTGTAATTGATTCTCATTGAACGATTGACCGATTCAGTGATTTGTAAGGTCAGAATGGCTTGTTAGGTGATTGTAATTGATTCTCATTAAACGGTTGACTAATTCAATGATTTGTAAGCTTAGAATGGCTTATTATGTGAGTGTTGTTGACTCTCATCAAATGGTTGATCGAGTCAGTGATTTGTAAGCTTATAATGGCTTGTTATGTGCTTTCAACTGATTCTCATCGAACGGTTGACCAATTCAGTGATTTGTAAGCTTATTAGAAAGGCTTGTTACGTGAATATAGTTGATTCTTGTCGAATGGTTGACCGATTCGGTAACTTGTAAGGTCATAATGGCTTGTGATGTTATTGTAATTTATTCTCATCAAACGGTTGACCACTTCAGTGATTTGTAAGCTAAGAATGGCTTGTTACATGATTTTAGCTAATTCTCATCACACGGTTGATTGATTCATTGATTTGTAAGCTTAGAATGGCTTGTTAGGTGAATGTAGCTAATTCTCATCGATCAGTTGACCAATTCGGTGATTTGTAAGCTTAGAATGGCTTGTTACATAATTATAGCTGATTCTCATTGAACAGTTGAGCAATTTGATGATTTGTAAGCTTAGAATGGCTTGTTACGTGATTGTAATTGATTCTCATCAAACGGTTGACCGATTCGGTGATTTATAAGCTCAAAATGGCTTGTTACATGATTGTAGCTGATTCTCATCGAACGGTTGACCAATTTGGTGATTTGTAAGCTCAAAATAGCTTTTTACATGATTGTAATTGGTAAGCTCAGAATGGCTTGTTACGTGATTGTAATTGATTCTCATTGAACAGTTGACCGATTCTGTGATTTGTAAGCTCAGAATGGCTTTTTACATGATTGTAATTGATTCTTATCGAACGGTTGACCGATTTGGTGATTTGTAAGCTTAGAATGGCTTGTTACATGATTGTAATTGATTCTCATAGAACGGTTGACCGATTCAGTAATTTATAAACTCAGAATGACTTGTTACGTGATTGTAATTGATTCTCATCAAACGGTTGAGCGATTTGCTTATTTGTAAGCTCAGAATGGCTTGTTACGTGATTGTAATTGATTCTCATCAAATGGTTGACGATTCGATGATTTGTAAGCTCAGAATGGCTTGTTACATGATTGTAGCTAATTCTCATCGAATGGTTGAACGATTCAGTGGTTTGTAAGCTCATAATGGCTTGTTATGTGATTGTAATTGATTCTTATCGAACGGTTTACCGATTTGGTGATTTGTAAGCTTAGAATGACTTGTTACATGATTGTAATTGATTCTCATCGAATAGTTGACCGATTCAGTAATTTTTAAACTCAGAATGACTTGTTATGTGATTGTAATTGATTCTGATCGAATGGTTGACCGATTCGGTGATTTGTAAGGTCAGAATGGCTTGTTACTTGATTGTAATTGATTCTTATCAAATGGTTGACCGAATTGGTAATTTGTAAGCTTAGAATGGCTTGTTTCATGATTGTAGCTGATTGTCATCGAACGTTTGATCGATTCGGTGATTTGTAAGCTCGGTGATCTCAGATTCGAGATTCATCATCATCAACATAGATTTTTTCCTTTTCCATAAACTTTTTATAAATAAGATAAAGTTCATGGAAATTTGTAAAATCTTTCATATCTTGATCAAATTGTTTTTTTTCAAATAAATCTTGATCAAAATTTTATTTATTGTTCTTATTCTTTTTCTTCTTATTACGTTTCTTCTTGGAAGGCAGGCCCTCTTTTGAAATCTCTACAAAATCTTTCAGAATATCCTTCTGCAATATCTTAATATCCATAGAGACTTCAGAATTTGAGAATTCTTTCAAATTTATTAAAAAAATCGCTCATAAAGCAAAGCCTTCTTGGTAGGAAGAACACTAAGAAGTAATTCCCATTTGAGACCTGTAGTTTCAAGAAAAATAATAATGTGTTAGTAATTTTTTATTGCAAGAAGCAATACCTTCTTCTATTCTTGCATTTAAAGGCGCCGGGACCAATGTTTTTGAAACATGTTCCAATGAAGATAAATTTTTAGGATAGATTTTCTCATATCTTGACTTTAAATCTTCCAAAGTAGATTCATGCAACCATTTTTTTTTATTCTGTTCCTCTAATAAGAACATATGAATTTTATCTATCCACCATTTGGAAATCATTTTTATCATGGTTGAACGATTCTATTTTTATTTTCTAGTGGAATTAAGGAAATTTGAAAAAGTCAGTTGGTAGAATAATGGTTCTTACATTCCGATAGTTTTTGTTTTTGCTCTTTCAAATATTTTTGCTCTTTCAAATAATCCTTTGAATGGGGCATCCAAGGTGATTTAAATTGATTCATCGACCCACAGAATGGCCCACTAAGTAAAGGATCATGAACTTCTGGAAGGTACTTCCCTTCTTTTGTTCAAGAAAATCTAAATTTTTTTCAAGAATATCTACAATAGGAGATCCATTGCTTAGAGCTCTCACCCTATTTTCAAGCTCTTCACCTAAATAAGATTTCCTCTCCAATTTTCTCACTATCCATTCATCAAGGTTATCCTGATTTGAATCAAGACTTTGATCGCCCAAGTTTTCCATTTTGGCAAAGAAAGACATACTTGGCAGAGCTGTGAAAGAAATTCTTTGATCGCCATCACTGAGACAAACATCAAAGAAATATTCAACAACTTGGCTCTTCATAGGGCCACGAAGAATAAAATCCCCTATACTAATGTATCATAGGGGGTTGGTTAAATCAATTAGAATAAAAAAGATTAATGGCCATCTTTTTATTAAAAAAGATGCTAAAGTCGAATCTGTCTCAATATCCAATTTGAGATCTTCTAAAGATAGAATTCTTACTAACGTTCTATAAGAAGGAGACAGAGGAATGGGCGGCTTATTAACTTGATTTTTTTTCATATTAATAGCAGCTTTAGTTTGAGACTTATGCCTTTTTTTTCTCTTAGGTGTTTTTACACCTTCCCTAAAAGATTTTTTCTTATCGGATAAATCTAGCGATACCTCTTCTAACTCTTCTCGAGGACCCTGAATGAATGATCTTGAATCATTCCACTTAGTAGCGATGAAAGAAGGATTCCTCCCATAGCATGTGAGCATGGCATAAGCGAAAAAAATAATTTGAAAACTGAAGGCGAAAAGTTCCCCTTTTTGATTCACTTTTAAGGGAACATCATTTTCTATGCGTGAACAAAAAAATTTCATCATTTTGACAAAAAGAATTTTTCTGCTCAACCATCCGACCGTGTACTCAGCAAAAATATAAAGCTTCCACTATACCTGAATAGCATCATATTGGTTAATCGAGTATAAATAGATTTACCGAAAAGGGCCGGGTTCAGCAGCTGTAAAGTGACTCCAATCAAAAACTCTATTACCAGATTTTGAATCCAAGGGTATTTCCAAATCAAACTTGTTTGAAAAATAAGAAATAGTAGAACGGGAACAAGCATGATTGTCATTATGTGAGGTTTCCAAATGCTCCCATAAATAGGGCCAAGATAAATGGATGAGAAGACCACGAGTTGTGCCACAAAAGAACCACCAAGGATCAATTTTCCTGTTGTCAACGACTTTGTTTTGAATCAACATCGCTCGGACATAATACATTTGAGTTGGACCAATTGGCAACATTGATAAAAAGCCATAATAAATACCAAATAGTAGAACTGGAGCATACCTCTGAATCCATGGTACTAATATATAGTATATTTCTGTAATCATATTAAATACCTCCTTTATTTAATTTTGATTTTTTATTCCAATTATTGTTTATTACTTCTTGTTCTTCTTGTTCTTCTTGTTCTTCTTGTTGTTGTTCTTTTTGTTCTTGTTGTTGTTGTTTTTTCTCATCTGCTAGATCATCCTCGAGATATGGAACTTTAAGGATGCTTGTTAAGTTCAAGCTCATGATATATGACATAATTTTTTCCTTCCTACTATATATAATCATCTTTACCCTCCTATTTATAGAATCATATTCTTTCTACTATTTTGTATTGTTAAATTTGATACTATAGATTAGAATATTATCAATCTCTCTCTCTCTCTCTATATATATATATATATATAATCATATTATTTATACCATTTTAAATTGAGTATTATTTGTTAAATTTGATACTATACATCAAGATAGTATCCATCCCTTATTAATATATAGAATCATATTCTTTCTACCATTTCGACCATTTTATTTTTTAAATTTGATATTATAGATCCAAATAGTATCACCTCTCTCTCTCTCTCTCTCTCTCTCTCTCTCTCTCTCTCTCTCTCTATATATATATATATATATATATATAATCATATTCTTTCTACCATTTTCAATAATAATATCAACATGTTAGATTCATATTCAAACTCTTGAATGAATTTTTTTCCATGCAAATATCCACATAGTCCGTTAGATTCATATTCAAACTACTGAATTATGTTCAATTCATATTTGTAATCATGTAATCATAGACCCCAATACTCCATAGATGGTTTGAACCATTTAATAACAATAATTTTTTTGTTACACGCCATTACATAATGCTAGGTAATGGCATATAACAAAAAGTTTCAATCCGACGAGGTTAGAGGACCAGAAAAGGACTCATGACTAACTAATGGAGGGCCTTTTTTATGGGCCCGATAGCCATCGAATTATATAATTGATGGCTATATTAAGGATGAAGATTTTCAACATATTTACTTTTTTCATTGTTGTTACTGAATATTGCATGACTGGTTTTGGTGATTCGTAACCATAGTTGTTAGATACAACTTGAATATCAGATACAAATTGAGCATCTAACAAAAAAAGAAAAAGTGTCATTTAATTTCAAATAATATAAAACAATGAAAATTTCTTTATGTTTTTCTCTTTTTACCTGAATCTCCTAACTTTTGAGCTCTTTTACTATTGTAATATAGGTTTATTTAGATTCTTATATTGTATATAAGTTTATTTAGATTCTTAGCTTATATAAGTTTATTTTTAGACCCTTTGACATGTAAGCTCAGAATGGCTTGTTATATGATTGTTATTGATTCTAATCGAATCGTTGACCGATTGGGTGATTTGTAAACTCAGAATGGCTTGTTACGTGATTGTAATTGATTTTCATTGAACGGTTGACCGATTCGGTAATTTGTAAGCTCAGAATGGCTTGTTGCATGATTGTAATTGATTCTCATCGAATGGTTGATCGATTCAGTGATTTGTAAGCTTAGAATAGCTTGTTACGTGATTGTAGCTGATTCTAATCGAACGGTTGACCGATTTGGTGATTTGTAAGCACATAATGGCTTGTTATGTGATTGTAGCTGATTCTCATCGAACGGTTGACAGATTTGGTGATTTGTAAGCTCAAAATGGCTTGTTACATGATTGCAGCTGATTCTCATCGAATGGTTGACTGATTCGGTGATTTGTAAGCTCAAAATGGCTTGTTACGTGATTGTAATTGATTCTCATCGAACGGTTGACCGATTCGGTGATTTGTAAGCTCAGAATGACTTGTTACATGATTGTATTTGATTCTCATCAAACGATTGACCGATTCGGTGATTTGTAAGCTCAGAATGGCTTGTTATGTGATTTTAATTGATTCTCAACAAACGGTTGACCGATTCAGTGATTTGTAAGCTCAGAATGGCTTGTTACGTGATCGTAGCTAATTCTCATCGAACGGTTGACCGATTCAGTGATTTGTAAGCTCAGAATGGCTTGTTACATGATTGTAATTGCTTCTCATTGAATAGTTGGCCGATTCGATGATTTGTAAGCTAAGAATGGCTACAACATGATTGTAGCTAATTCTCATCGAATAGTTGACGGATTCGATGATTTGTAAGCTCAGAATGGCATGTTACGTGATTGTAGCTGATTCTCATCGAATAGTTGACCGATTTGGTAATTTGTATGCTCAGAATGGGTTGTTACATGATCGCAATTGATTCTCATCGAACTGTTGACCGATTCGGTGATTTCTAAGCTCAGAATGGCTTCTTACATGATTGTAATTGATTCTCATCGAATAGTTGAATGATTCGATGATTTGTAAGCTCATAATGGCTTGTTAGGTGATTGTAGCTGATTCTCATCGAATGGTTGATTGATTCGGTGATTTGTAAGCTTAGAAAATGACATTTTATGTGATTGTAGCTGAATCTCATCAAACAGTTGACCGATTCGATGATTTCTAAGCTCAGAATGGCTTGTTACATGATTGTAGTTGATTCTCATCGAATGGTTGACCGATTTAGTTATTTGTAAGCTTAGAATGGCTTGTTACATGATTGTAGTTGATTCTCATCGAACGGTTGACCGATTTGGTGATTGGTACGCTCAGAATGGCTTGTTACATGATTGTAATTGATTCTCATCGAACAGTTGACCGATTTTGTGATTTGTAAGCTCAGAATGACATGTTACATGATTGTAGCTGAATCTCATCGAACGGTTGATTGATTCGGTGATTTTTAAGCTCAGAATAGCTTGTTACATGATTGTAATTCATTCTCATGAAATGGTTGACTGGTTCAGTGATTTGTAAGCTTAGAATGGCTTGTTACGTGATTCTAATTGATTCTCATCGAATGGTCAACTGATTTGGGGATTTGGAAGCTCAGAATGACTTGTTACATGATTGTAGCTGATTCTCATTGAATGGTAGACCGATTCGGTGATTTGTAAGCTCAGAATGGCTTGTTACATGATTGTAACTGATTCTCATCAAATAGTTGACTGATTTGGTGATTTGTAACCTCAGAATGACTTGTTACATGATTGTAGCTGATTCTCATCAAACGGTTGACCGATTTGGTATTCTGTAAGCTTAGAATGGTTTGTTACGTGATTGTAATTGATTCTAATCAAACGGTTCACCAATTTGGTGATTTGTAAGCTCAAAATGGCTTGTTACGTGATTGTAATTGATTCTAATTGAACGGTTGACTGATTCGGTGACTTGTAAGTTCAGAATGGCTTGTTACGTGATTGCAATTGATTCTCATCCAATGGTTGACCAATTCAATGATTTGTAAGTTCATAATGGCTTGTTACGTGATTGTAGCTGATTCTCATTGAACGGTCGATCAATTTAGTGATTTATAAGCTTAGAATGACTTGTTACGTGATTGTACCTAATTCTCATCGAATGGTAGACTGATTCAGTGATTTGTAAGCATAGAATTGCTTTTTAAGTGATTGTACTTGATTCTCATCGAACGGTTGACCGATTTAGTGATTTGTAACCTCAAAATGGATTGTTATGTGATTGTAGCTGATTCTCATCGAACAGTTGACCGATTCAGTGATTTGTAAGCTTAGAATGGCTTGTTATGTGATTGTAGCTGATTCTCATCAAACGATTGACCGATTCAGTAAATTTCTAAGCTCAGAATGGCATGTTATGTGATTGTAGCTGATTCTCATCGAATGGTTGACCGTTTTGGTGATTTGTAAAATTAGTATGCCGTGTTACATAATTATAGTTGATTCTCATCAAACAGTTGACCGATTCGGTGGTTTGTATGCTTAGAATGGTTTCTTACATGATTGTAATTGATTCTCATCGAATAGTTGACCAATTCGGTGATTTGTAAGGTCAGAATGGCTTGTTAGGTGATTGTAATTGATTCTAATCGAATAGTTGACCGATTCGGTGACTTGTAAGTTCAGAATGGCTTGTTACGTGATTGTAATTAATTTTCATCGAATGGTTGACCGATTCGGTGATTTGTGAGTTCTAATGTCTTGTTACGTGATTGTAGCTGATTCTCATTGAACGGTTGACCGGTTCGGTGATTTATAAGCTCAGACTGGCTTCTTATGTGATTGTATCTAATTGTCATCAAACGGTTAACTGATTCAGTAAATTTCTAAGCTCAGAATGACATGTTATGTGATTGTAGCTGATTCTCATCGAATGATTGACTATTTTGGTGATTTGTAAAATTAGAATGGCGTGTTACATGATTATAACTGATTCTCATCAAACGGTTGACCGATTCGATGATTTGTATGCTTACAATGGCTTACATGATTGTAATTGATTCTCATCGAATAGTTGACCGATTCGGTGACTTGTAAGTTCAGAATGGCTTGTTACGTGATTGTAATTGATTTTAATCGAATGGTTTACCGATTCAGTGATTTGTAAGCTCAGAATGACTTGTTATGTGATTGTAGTTGATTTTGATCAAACGGTTGACCAATTCAGTAAATTTGTAAGCTTAGAATGGCATGTTACGTGATTGTAGCTGATTCTCATCAAACGTTGACCATTTCAGTGATTTGTAAAATAGAATGGCGTGTTACATGATTGTAGTTAATTCTCATCAAACGGTTGACCGATTCGGTTATTTGTATGCTTAGAATAGCTTTTTACGTGATTGTAATTGATTCTCATCAAACAGTTGACCGATTTGGTGATTTGCAAGCTCAGAATGGCTTGGTACATGATTATAATAGATTCTCATCAAATGGTTGACCAATTCGGTGATTTGTAAGCTCAGAATGGCTTGTTATGTGATTGTAGCTGATTGTCATCAAACGGTTGACCAATTCGGTGATTTGTAAGCTCATAATGGTGTGTTACGTGATTGCAATATATTCTTATCAAACTGTTGACCGATTCGGTGATTTGTAAGCTTAGAATAGCTTGTCATTTGATTGTAATTTATTCTCATGGAATGGTTGACCGATTCGGTGATTTATAAACTCAGAATGACTTGTTATGTGACTGTAATTGATTCTCATCTTATGGTTGACTGATTCAGTGATTTGTAAGCTCAAAATGGCTTGTTACGTGATTGTAATTGATTCTCATTGAATAGTTGACCGGTTCGGTCATTTATAAGCATAGAATGGCTTGTTACATGATTGTAGCTGATTCTCATCGAACGGTTAATCGATTCGATGATTTGTAAATTCAAAATGGCCTGTTATATGATTGTGATTGATTCTAATTGAATGGTTCACCGATTAGGTGATTTGTAAGCTCAGAATAGCTTGTTACGTGATTGTAGCTGATTCTAATTGAATGGTTAACCGACTCGGTGATTTGTAAGCACAAAATGGCTTGTTACATGATTGTAGTTAGTTCTCATCGAACAGTTGACCCATTCAGTGATTTGTAAGCTTAGAATGGCTTGTTACATGATTGTAGCTAATTCTCATCAAATGGTTGACTGATTCAGTAATTTTTAAACTCAACATGGCTTGTTATGTGATTTTAATTGATTCTCATCGAACGGTTGACCGATTCGATGATTTATAAAAACTCAGAATGACTTGTTACATGATTATAATTGATTCTCATCAAACGGTTGACCGATTTGGTGATTTGTATGCTCAGAATGGCTTGTTAGGTGATTGTAATTGATTCTCATTGAATGGTTGACCGATTCAATGATTGTAAG
This sequence comes from Chamaecyparis obtusa, assembly GCA_027943335.1. Taxonomy (NCBI): domain Eukaryota; kingdom Viridiplantae; phylum Streptophyta; class Pinopsida; order Cupressales; family Cupressaceae; genus Chamaecyparis; species Chamaecyparis obtusa. Next base: position 1,325,504 of record BSBK01001399.1, on the reverse strand, counting down.
CTCATAATGGCTTGTTACGTGATTGTAGCCAATTCTCATCAAATCGTTCACCGATTTGGTGATTTCTAAACTTAGAATGCCTTGTTACATGATTGTAATTGATTCTCATCGAACAGTTGACTAATTCAGTTATATGTAAGCTCAGAATGGCTTGTTACGTGATTATAGCTGATTCTCATCAAATGATTGACTGATTCGATGATTTGTAAACTCAAAATGGCTTGTGACATGATTGTAATTGATTCTCATCGAACGATTGACTGATTCCGTGATTTGTAAGCTCAAAATTGCTTGTTACATGATTATAATTGATGATCATCAAACAGTTGACCGATTTGGTGCTTTGTAAGATCAGAATGGCTTGTTACGTGATAGTAATTGATTCTCATCTAATGGTTGACTGATTCGGTGATTTGTAAGCTCAAAATGGCTTGTTACGTGATTGTAATTGATTCTCATCGAATGGTTGACTGATTCGGTGATTTATAAGCTCAGAATGGCTTGTTACGTGATTATAGCTGATTCTAATCGAACGGTTGACCAAATCGGTGATTTGTAAGCTCATAATGGCTTGTTACATGATTGTAATTGATTCTTATCGAATGGTTGACCGATTTGGTGATTTATTAGCTTAGAATGGCTTGTTACATGATTGTAATTGATTCTCATAGAACGGTTGACCAATTCAGTGATTTATAAATTGAAAATGACTTGTTACGTGATTATAATTGATTCTCATCGAACAGTTGACCGATTTGGTGATTTGTAAGCTCAGAATGGCTAGTTACGTTATTGTAATTGATTCTCATCGAATGATTGACCGATTCGATGATTTGTAAGCTCAAAATGGATTGTTACGTGATTCTAGCTAATTCTCATCAAACGGTTGACTGATTCGATGATTTATAAGCTCATAATTGCTTGTTACCTTATTGTAATTGATTCTTATCGAACGGTTAACCGATTCGGTGATTTGTAAGCTTACAATGGCTTGTTACATGATTGTAATTGATTCTAATCGAACAGTTAACTAATTCAGTTATTTTAAACTTAGAATGTCTTGTTAAGAGATTGTAATTGATTCTCATCGAACGGTTGAGCAATTCAATGATTTGTAAGCTCAAAAAGGCTTATTACTTGATTGTAATTGATTCTCATCGAATAGTTGACTGAATCGGTGATTTGTAAGCTTAGAATCGCTTGTTACATGATTTCAATTACTTGTCATCGAAAAGTTGAACGATTTGGTGATTTGTAAGCTCAGAATGGTTTGTTACGTGATTGTAGCTGATTCTCATCGGATGGTTGACTGATTCGGTGATTTGTTAGCTAAGAATGGCTACTTACATCATTATAGCTGATGCTCATTGAATGATTGATCGATTCGGTTATTTGTATGGTCAAAATGGCTTGTTATGTGAATGTAGCTTATTCTCGTCGAACGGTTAACCGATTTGGTAATTTGTAATCTTAGAATGGATTGTTACGTGATTATGATTGATTCTCATCTAATGGTTGACCGATTCAGTGCTTTGTAAGCTCAAAATGGCTTGTTACATGATTGTAGCTGATTCTCATCAAACAGTTGACCGATTAAGTGATTTGTATGGCTAGAATGGCTTGTTACATCATTGTATTTGATTATCATCAAATGGTTGACTGATTCAATGATTTGTAAGCTCAAAATGGGTTGTTAGGCGATTGTAATTGATTCTCATTGAACGGTTGACCAATTTGGTGATTTGTAAGCTCAAAATGGCTTTTTATGTGATTGTATCTAATTCTCATCGAACGGTTGACCGATTCGATAATTTGTAAGTTGAGAATGGCTTGTTACATGGTCGTAGGTAATTCTCATCAAATAGTTGATCGATTTGGTGATTTGTAAAGTCAGAATGGCTTGTTACATGGTTGTAGCTGATTCTCATCGAATGGTTGATCGATTCAGTGATTTATAAGCTAAAAATAGCTTGTTACGTGATTGTAATTGAATCTCATCGACCGGTTGACCGATTCATTGATTTATAAATTCAGAATGGCTTGTTACGTGATTGTAATTGATTCTCATCAAAGGGTTGACCGATTCGGTAATTTGTAAGCTCAGAATGGCTTGTTACATCATTGTCGCTGATTCTAATCGAACGGTTGACCGATTCGGTGATTTGTAAGCTCAAAATGGCTTGTTACTTGATTGTAATTGATTCTCATCGAATTGTTGATCGATTCACTGATTTCTAAGCTCATAATGGGTTGTTATGTGATTGTAGCTGATTCTAATCGAACGGTTGACCGATTCGATGATTTGTAACCTCAAAATAGCTTGTTATGTGATTGTAGCTGATTCTCATCGAATGGTTGACCGATTCGGTGCTTTATAAGCTTAGAATGGCTTGTTACATAATTGTAATTGATTCTCATCAAACAGTTGACCGATTCGATGATTTGTAACCTCAAAATGGCTTGTTACATAATTGTAACTGATTCTAATCAAACGGTTGATTGATTTGGTAAATTTTAAACCCAGAATGGCTTGTTATGTTATTGTAATTGATTCTTATTGAATGGTTGACTGATTCGGTGATTTCTAAGTTCAGAATGGCTTGTTACATTATTGTAGCTGATTCTCATCAAATGGTTGACTGATTCTATGATTTGTAAGCTCAGAATGGCTTGTTACGTGATTGTAGCTGATTCTCATCAAACGGTTGATCTATTCAGTGATTTGTCAACTTAGAATGGCTTGTTCCATGATTGTAGTTGATTCTCATCGAGCGGTTGACCGATTCAGTGGTTTGTAAGCTTAGAATGGCTTGTTAGATGATTTTAGTTGATTCTCATCGAATGGTTGATCGATTCAGTGATTTGTAAGCTTAGATTGGCTTGTTACATGATTGTAATTTATTCTCATCGTACGGTTGACCAATTCAGTGATTTGTAAGCTCAGAATGAGCTGTTACGTTATTGTAATTGTTTCTCATCGAACGGTTGACTAATTTGGTGATTTGTAAGCTCAAAATGGCATATTATGTGATTATAGCTGATTCTCATCAAACGGTTGACTGATTCAGTGATTTGTAAGCTCAAAATGGTTTGTTACGTGATTGTAACTGATTCTCATTCAATGGTTCACTGATTTGGTGATTTGTAATCTGAGAATGGCTTCTTACGATATTGTAGCTAATTGTCATCAAAACATTGACTGATTCGGTGATTTGTAAGCTTAGAATGGCTTGATACGTGATTGTAGCTGATTCTCATAGAACGGTTGACCGATTCAGTGATTTGTAAGCTTTGAATGACATGTTATGTGATTGTTATTGATTCTAATCGAACGGTTGACCTATTTTATGATTTGTAAGCTCAAAATGCGTTATTAGGTGATTGTAGCTCACTCTCATCGAACAATTGATCGATTTGGTGATTTGTAAGCTCAAAATGGCTTGTTATGTTATTGTAGCTGATTCTCATCAAATGGTTGACTGATTCAATGATTTGTAAGCTTAAAATGGCTTGTTACGTTATTGTAGCTAAACCTCATCGAATGGTTGACTGATTCGATGATTTGTAAGCTCAGAATAACTTGTTACATGATTGTAGCAGATTATCATCGAACGGTTGACCGATTCGGTGATTTGTAAGCTCATAATTGCTTGTTACGTGATTGTAGTTGATTCTCATCGAGCGGGTCACCGATTCGGTGATTTGAAAGCTCAGAATGGCTTGCTATGTGATTTTAGCTGATTCTCATCGAACTGTTGACTGACTCAGTGATTTGTCAGCTCAGAATGGCTTGTTAACTAATTGTAGCTGATTTTCATTGAATGGATGAACAATTCAATAATTTGTAAGCTCAAAATGGCTTGTTACGTTATTGTAGCTGATTCTGATCGAAGAGTTGACCAATTCGATGATTTGTAAGCTTAGAATGGCTTGTTACATGATTGTAGTTGATTCTCATCGAACGGTTGACCGATTCAATGATTTCTAAGCTCAGAATAACTTGTTACGTGACTGTAGCTGATTCTCATCGAACGGTTGATTGATTCAGTGATTTGTAAGCTCAGAATGGCTTGTTACATTATTGTAGTTAATTCTCATTGATTGGTTGACCGATTCGGTGATTTATAAGATGAGAATGGCCTGTTACATGATTTTAGCTGATTCTCATCGAATGGTTGACCGATTCGGTGATTTGTAAGCTAAGAATGACTTGTTACTTGATTGTAGCTGATTCTCATCGAACGGTTTACCGATTCAGTGATTTGTATGGTTAGAATGGCTTGTAACATGATTGTAGCTGATTCTCATTGAATAGTTGACCGATTCAGTGATTTGTAAGCTTAGAAGGTCTTGTTACATAATTGTAATTGATTCTCAGTGAATGGTTGACCGATTCGGTTATTTGAAAGCCTAGAATGGCTTGTTACATGTTTGTAATTGATTGTCATCAAACAGTTGACCAATTCAATGATTTGTAAGGTCAGAATGGCTTGTTACATCATTGTAGTTGGTTCTCATCAAACGATTGACCAATTCGGTGATTTGTAAGCTCAGAATGGCTTGTTACATGATTGTAGCTGATTCTCATCAAACAGTTGACCGATTCCATAATTTGTAAGCTCAGAATGGCTTGTTACATGATTGCAGCTGATTCACATCAAATAGTTGATTGTTTTGCCGATTTATACTCTTTGAATGGCTTGTTACATGATTGTAATTGATTCTCATCGAACGGTTGTCTGATTCGGTTATTTGTAAGCCCAGAATGGTTTGTTACATGTTTTTAATTGATTCTCATCAAACAATTGACTGATTCGGTGATTTGTAAGCTCAGAATGGCTTGTTACATGATTGTAGCTGATTCTCATCGAATGGTTGACTGATTCGGTGAAATGTAAGCTTAGAATAGCTTGTTACATGATTATAGCTGATTCTCATCAAACGGTTGACAGATTCAGTGATTTGTAAGCTTAGAATGGCTTGTGAAATGATTGTAATTGATTCTTATCGATGGGTTGACCGATTCGATGATTTCTAAGCTTAGAATGGTTTGTTACATGATTGTAATTGATTCTCATCGATCGGTTGACCGATTCAGTTATTTAGAAGCTCAGAATGGCTTGTTACATGATTGTAGCTAATTGTCATCAAACGGTTCACCGATTCGATGATTTTTAAGCTTCGAATGGCTTGTTACATGACTATAGTTGACTCTCATCAAACGGTTAACCGATTAGTTGATTTGTAAGCTCACAATGGCTTGTTACGTGATTGGAATTGATTCTCATCGAATGGTTGATCGATTCGGTGATTTCTAAGCTCATAATGGCTTGTTACGGGATTGTAATTTATTTTCATTGAATGGATGACTGATTCGGTGATTTGTAAGCTTAGAATGGCTTGTTACATGATTGTAGCTGATTCTCATCAAACAGTTGACTGATTCAGTGATTTGTAAGCTCAAAATGGCTTGTTACATGATTGTAGTTGATTCTCATCGAACAGTTTACCGATTCGATGATTTGTAAGCTTAGAATGGCTTGTTATATGATTTTAGCTGATTCTCATCGAATGGTTGATCGATTCGGTGATTTGTAAACTCATAATGGCTTGTTATATGATTGTAGCTGATTCTCATCGAACAATTGATCGATTTGGTGATTTGTAAGCCTACAATGTCTTATTATGTGATATTAGCTTATTCTTATCGAACGGTTGACTGATTTAGTGATTTGTAAAATTACAATGGCTTGTTACGTGATTGTAGCTGATTCTCATCGAACAATTCACCGATTCTATGATTTGTAAGATCAGAATGGCTTGTTCATTCTTGCAGCTAATTTTCATTGAACAGTTGACCAATTTGGTGATTTGTAAGTTCAGAATGGCTTGTTACATGATTGTAGCTTATTCTGATCAAATGGTTGACTGATTCGATGATTTGTAAGCTCAAAATGGCTTGTTACATGATTGTAGCTGACTCTGATTGAACGGTTGACTGATTTAGTGATTTGTAAGCTCAAAATGGCTTGTTATGTGATTGTAGCTGATTCTCATTGAAGAGTTGACCCATTCAGTGATTTGTAAGCTTAGAATGGCTTCTTACCTGATTATAGTTGATTTTGATCGAACGATTGACTGATTCGGTGATTTGTAAGATCAAAATGCTTTGTTACATGATTGTAGCTGATTCTAATCGAACGGTTGAATGATTTGGTGATTTCTAAGCTAAAAATGGCTTGTTACGTGATCGTAGCTAATTCTCATTGAATATTTGACCGACTCGATGATTTGTAAGCTTAAACTAGCTTGTTACGTGATTGTAATTGATTCTCATCAAATAGTTCACCGATTCAATGATTTGTAAGCTCAAAATGACTTGTTACATGATTGTAATTGATTCTCATCAAACAATTGACCGATTTGGTGATTTGTAAGCTCAGAATGGCTTGTTACATGATTATAGGGGAATCCCATTGAATGGTTGACCGATTAAGTGAATTCTAGGCTCAGAATGGTTTGTTACGTGATTGTAGCTGATTGTCATCGAACGATTGACCGATTCAGTGCTTTGTAAGCTCAGAATGGCTTGTTATGTGATTGTAGCTGATTCAGATCAAACGGTTGACCAATTCAATTATTTGTATGCTTAGAATGGCTTGTTATGTTATTGTCATTGATTCTCATCAAACAGTTGACCAATTCGGTGACATGTAAGCAAAAAATGGCTTATTAGATGATCGTAGCTGATTCTCATTGAATGGTTGATCGATTCAATGAATTCTAACCTTAGAATGGCTTGTTACATGATTGTAGCTGATTATCATCGAATGTTTGACCGATATGGTGATTTATAAGCTCAGAATGGCTTGTTATGTGAATGTAGCTGATTCTCATCAAACGGTTGACCGATTCAGTGATTTGTAAGATCAAAATGGCTTTTTACATTATTGTAATTGATTCTCATCAAACGGTTGATCGATTTGGTGATTTGTACGCTCAGAATGGCTTATTATGTGATCATAGCTGATTCTCATCAAATGGTTGACCAATTTGATGAAGTCTAAGTTACGAATGGCTTGTTACATGATTGTAGTTGATTCTGATCGAATGGTTGACCGATTTGGTGATTTGTAAGCTCAGAATGGCTTGTTACGTGATTGTAGCTAATTCTCATCAAATAGTTGACCGATTCGGTGATTTGTTAGCTCAGAATGGCTTATTGTGTGATTGTAGCTAATTCTCATTGAACGGTTGACCGATTGATGATTTGTAAGCTCAGAATGGCTTGTTACATGATTTTAGTTGATTCTCATAGAACGATTGACCGATTGAATGATTTGGAATATTCCAGTGGCTTCTTACGTTATTATATTTGATTCTAATCAAACGATTGACCGATTTAGTGATTTGTAAGCTTAGAATGGCTTGTTATGTGATTGTAGCTGATTCTGATTGAACCTTTGACCGATTCAGTGATTTGAAAGCTTAGAATGGCTTGTTACATGATAGTAGTTGATTCTCATCAAACGGTTGATGGATTCGATGATTTGTAAGCTTAGAATGGCTTGTTACATGATCATAGCTGATTCTCATCGAACAGTTGACCGATTCAATGATTTGTAAGCTAAGAATGGCTTGTATGATTGTAGCTGAGTCTCATCGAATGGTTGACTAGTTCAGTGATTTGTAAGCTCTGAATGGCTTGTTACATGATTGTAGCTGATTCTCATCGAATGGTTGACCGATTCGATTATTTGTAAGCTCAAAATGGCTTGTTACATGATTGTAGCTGATTCTCATTGAACAATTAACCGATTCGATGATTTGTAAGCTCAATGTCTTGTTATGTGATTGTAGCTGATTCTCATTGAATGATTGACCGATTCAGTGATTTGTAAGCTCAGAATGGCTTGTTACATGATGGTAGCTAATTCTCATCGAACGGTTGACCGATTCTATGATTTGTAAGCTCAGAATGGTTTGTTACATGATTGTAATTTATTCTCATTAAATGGTTGATCGATTATTTGTAAGCTCATAATGGCTTGTTACGTGATTGTAATTGATTCTCATCGAATGGTTGACTGAGTCAGTGATTTATAAGCTCAGAATGGTTTGTGTTACCCAAAATTTCTTATTATAAAATTTTGGCCACAGGTGGAGTAAAATGAGGTTCCCACAATGGTGGAGCCCAGCCTGTGAGAGACCTCATATTTTTCCTGGTCTTGGTTGTGTCTTTTCAATCCCATTGTTGCCTTCCCTAAGCTAAAACTTGTTTTGAGTTCTGGAGAAAATCTACAAAGTTTTAAGGCTTGCACCCTTAGCCCCATGTTCTTCTATGTGTCACCATGCTCCAGTTCTGATTGCATGTGATTAATCGCAAAAACTAGGGAGATATTCAAATTTCAAGGTTTGCAGGAAATAGCTTATTTCATCTCAGAGGTTATTAGAATTTGTCTAAGCATAAAGACCCTCGATGTTTTCTATTTCTCTAATGCATTTTTTATTTTAAGAGAAAACCCTGGTTGTTTTTGACTTTTCGCCTCTTTGCAGCTAGTCTTGACATCAGCATTTCCCATGTGTGCTGTTGCGACTTAGTGAGTCCCAGTTCTTCATGATTTTTCAGTTGCTTGATCTCTTGTTTCTGGTGGTTAAGTTTTTATTCAGTGATTGGGCAACTATGTGTTCGCGAGGCCTCTTATTTATGGCGGTTAAGTAATTTTCATTCAATGACCTAGCATTTTCTTCAGTTGCATGTCTATGCAACCCTGGGGGTTAAGTCCTTAAGCTTAAATGACCTAGCGGGTGGTTAGTGTTATGTCTGGCGGTCTCAGCTCTAGAGCATTTAAAGTTTGATCAAGGTCGACGATTGCCGTGATGCCGCAAGGAAAAGGTTCTCGAGGGTTAATGTTGGCCAAACAGATTCCCTACCCATCCATTTTTGGTCATAGGTTGGTTTGAACTCCATTCCAAGGTCTGCATATTTTACCCTGTTGAGCCCCTAAAAATTTCATGGCCCTGTGTCTTGTTTTCTGGCCTCAGCAATTTCTTTTAGTCCCCTGGAATACAAGTTTGAATTTGAAAAGTAGCCATTGGCCCCAAAAAACCCCCAAAACCCTATGGCCTTTTTGTTTCGCGGTTACCTTTTTGGCCATTTAAAGTGATCCCTTTTTCCACGTGCTCATTATTTTTCTAACTGGATGTAAGATCTCTCGTTCCCCGCGGTTAAGTCCTTAACACCCTGCGACCTGGTGAGCGGTTATTGTTTGTTTGGCGGTCTTGGTTTCCTGGCGGCTAAAGCTCGTGCAAGATCGACCATTGTCGCTATACCACTATGGAGATGTGCTCGAAGGTTAACATCATGATGTAGAGATGACCATTGATCTTCTTTTCAATGCAGCACTTCTGTGTCAGTGGGTCCACTGCCACGTAGTCTGAGGTGTACACTTCTGGTTGGTCGAAGGTTGGTGATGTGGTGCCATGTCTGAGCGGGCCCAGTGTGCTGTCTCAACTTTGGATCTAATGACTATCGTATGATCGCATGGAATATTCTTGGCCCATGTCATCATGCCCCAACTATTGATCTTACTTTATCTCCAGGGCTTTGTCAGGTGGGTCCTCGGGTTCTGACGTGCTCACATTTGATTGGCCGACGGAGTGATGACTGGGATCTATTAGTGGTACTATGTTAGAGGATCTGCAAGGATGTTAGTTGATGAAGATCTACGATTGTCGCTTGATCGCAAGGAATCTTCTGAGCCCTTGCGATCATGCGACAATCATCCGATGAGAATCTCAGTAGATCGTGGGTCCGATGTGCTACGTGTTGCTAAGGTGTTCATTTTTAATTGGCTTCCAACCGGTGATGTGGCTGATGACTTTTTAAAGGGTCTCCTGACTGTTACAAGGATGATCTGGGTCGTCCATCTGCCGAGAAAAATATATATCGATGGTCACATTTTAAATTGGATCAGTTGGCCATTTTTTTTTTCAAATTTAAATATCTTTCACCAGGGTTTCTTGTTGGTTTCTTGCGGTTGGTTGATTGCATGGCTTCGAGTAGGTCAAAATTGATAGTTCTAGGATGTTTGCAGTTGGGGGAATGTTGAGAAAGATCTAGTGGCCATCTCCTGCGATTTCTTAGGGTATCATGTTGATATTCTCATGCTGAAGAGATATTGAGGGTGGCGCCACCTATGGCCCCCTGTACTTTGAAATACAAATCAAACCTAAATAAGATTTGAGCATTCATGGCAAGGTCGAGTTGCAGAGGAGTAGATAGGTCAAGGTAGCTTGTCTGCAGGTAGATGCAGTACAGAGATGAGCACGTAAATATGATATCTGATCAGTTGAGATATTTTCATGATGCATTTATGATTAGAGTTGACAGAATTAGGGTTTTTATCATGAAAATCTGTAACTCTAGTTAGGTTTTGCTCTTGCCTGCGTGCAAAAGGAGATATATATATATATATATAATGTTTTTGGAGCTTTTAGAGCTCACAGTTTACATTGGAAAAGAAATTTTCTCTTTCTCATAAATTACCTGTGGCATTCTTTCTGCCCTCTAGCTTCTGCATCTTGTAACCTTTCATTGATTGTTTAGAATTGCAAAGTATGTTGTGACATTTTTCATGTCCCTATGCTTTCTTGTTTGAACTTTCTCTTATTGAGTTTAGTATATGTATGTTTTTCAGTGATATCTTAGGTTTCTTGATCCCTCTTTCTTTCTGCAATTTATGTGTATGCCTGTGAATGATTTGATTTGAATGCTCTTGTGGGTATACTTCCACCCCTAGCGATCTATCTCGTTCCTATACCTAATTGTAGAGGTGAATGTCTGTTTGCAGGTTATAGTTTATGTCTAAGTTTTTTAAGAGTGCTACTGCCTTTTGAAATTTCCTCTTTCCCTGCATAGCATCTCTCTATTGCAGACCTTTCTAAAAAATATTTATGCAAGCCTATTCAGTGAGTTGTGATCTCCTAGTCCTAAGATTGTGTACTAAGTTCATCCTTTATACTGTAATTCATACCATATTTTCAGTGTATCACCTAGTAGGTAGTTTTCTTTTTAGTTATTTTCCCTTTTATGCACTCCTTCCATCCCTTTTCCCCTCAAACAATTTACTTTCCCGTCAAAGAAGCAAATTAAGGTGATTATCCAAGAGGAACCAGCCTAGAACCTGGAGGTCTCATCTTAGTTAGCATAGGTCCCACAACCTGGAGATGATCCCCATGTTATACTAAGTTATCAAGACCAAGAGAGCTTGAAACAAGGGTGCAAACTTAGTGTATAACTTTTCTGGCATGCCTGGTGGGACTGAAAAGAAGTTCATCTTTGAAAAGATTATGCTATCTCTGATATACTAATTGCATAATATGGACCTTTTAAGGGTTGATATTCAAGTATATCTAGTGACTCCACTGATTTCACAGATCCAGGCTAAATTTGTTCAAAGTATATGAGAAAAGTTGAGACTAGAAGCTCAAAGCCTACTAAATTTTGAGAGTTGCCTTTAATAAGAGGCTACAAAGGTAGATCAACTCAGAGAACATCTCCAATAAGAAGAGTGTAGTCTACACCTTCTGATACTTCAGGAAGGACATCTTTACCCTTTCATCTCAGAAGAAGAGGAAGATCTCTAACCAGAGATCTAGAAGAAGATTGAAATCTAGCATCAAATACAACTCACACAGTTGCTACACATCAAATTTCAGTCCCTACAATGGCTAGACAGTTTGCTTTTGCACCTTTCAACCAAGGGAGTCCATTAAACTTTTCTCAACATCATGATGTGCCCTTGGTGGCACTAAAGAGTCTACCTAATTTCATAGGTGAAGGACAGACTACAACTTTTGAGCATATAAGAGATGTGACTACTATCTACAGCATACACAATATAACTCAAGAAGATGTGGCCACCAAGCTATTAGCAACCTCTCTCAAAGGTAAGGCTCTTGAATGGTTTAGAACTTTAACTATTGGTTCCATTACTTCATGGGATGAATTTGGGGATGCATTGAGTAAGCATTTTGAAGATAAATCAGACAACTTGTCTTTGGTTGAGCAGTGACAACCATTAAAAAAGACCCTCAAGAACAAATGATAGATTATAATAATAGATTTCTCAAGACATGGAATAGAATTCTAGTCTCGGTGAGGCCATCAACTGACCATGCTTTCCTATATTTCTTGCAAAGTCTGAATGGTCAAATCTCTGTCATGATCCAATCTATGGGTGGTACCTCTTTACACTTGCACAAGTACCCCTATTTACCCCTATTCTGACATGATAGCTAGAAGGCCCCCCATGCCTATCTTTCCTAGCCTTCAGCCCATTACACCTGCACAAGTACCCCTATTTACCCCTATTCCCACCATATTAGCACCTCAGGCTAGTACTAGTGGTCAGGAGCAAAAAACAAGTTTCTCTCAAGAGTTGCAAGAAATAAAAAATAGTCAACAAACTAGTTAGCAAGAAATGACAAATTTGCTCTAGACTTTGACTAAAGACGTTACAAATCTAAAGAGGCAAGGGCAAGGAATCAGACCACCCTTTCAGCCACAAGGCCAAGGTCCTAATCATCAATATCAAAATCAAGGACAACATTATCAATCAAATAGGCCACCATACTAAGGAGGCTATCAAGGACAAAGGCAAAATTTTAATCAAAGACCATTCAACCCATACAACCCTGCACCTCTTAATTCTATGAATCCAGTTAGGGACATGGTCCCTAGTCAAAATAATATGGCTATATGAATGGTGTTTTCCTTGCAATCAGCTTCATAATCAGGCTACATGTTCAAATGGATGGATGAACCAAGCACTAATGGTTCAAAATGCCTCACAAGCTCAATCAGAGGCTTCTTCCAGTGGATTAGTTCCTCAACAAGAACCACAAGATACTGAGACTACTCTTTTCAATTAGGAGCAGCAAGATTTCAATGGAGTTATTGGTGAACCTTCCATTGCTGCCAACACAAGGTCAAAGAGAAGAGCTCAAGACATGGAGTGAGCAGACTCTGGGACCAAAGCCACTACATCTGTAGAGCCAATACAACAAGCTAATCCTATCGCATTCAAGAAGGCTCCTGCCATTACAAGCAAAGAAGGCTAGACTCTCAAAGAAGTAGAGCCCATCATAGTAAAAACACAACAAAGAGTACACACTGTGACACCTTTCAACATTGTAGACAACATGAAGAAGGTGAACATTACCATGTCTATGTGGGACTCTTTAGCTATTCCAGGGAAACCTCAGATTTTGAAGAAGGCTATGACTGAAATGACTACTCCTCAGCCTACAAAAGAAGCTGCAAAGCCAATATTGGTCAACACTAATCAAGAAAAAGAGGTTCCAGGTTGCAACTCCAAGGCTAGTACCATGCAAGGTAGGAACTCAAAACCACCTCCCTTTATGTATCCTTAATTATTGGAAAATCCTTAGTACATAATTGTATGGTAGATAGTGGAGCTACTAGTATTGTAATGCCCAAAAAGGTGGCTGACCAATTAGGACTTAAATATGAACCCCTCCAAAGGAAGATTACACAACTTGGTGGATCCTCAGTTAACACTATAGGTGTAGCTAAGGATACCAGTCTAATCCTTCATGCTAGTCCTAATTTCTCTATCCTACTTGATATATATATCATAGATCTCCCTGCTTTATTTGCCATATGTTTATCAAGGGAGTTTACAACCAAAATAGGAGGCTACATTTCTTCTGATTGGTCTCACATGCTTTTCCACACAAGATATGGTACCAAGGTTACCATCAAATCAAAATCATTAGTTGCACACCATATAGAACCATATGTGTCCAATACCATCAATGCAAACTGCCCTATATTTGATGACAATGATTTCCCAACTATCAGAGAAGCAAACACTAAGACAGAAAGCATCCCTGATATGTTATTAGATGAGCTAGAATCAGAAAAAGTTTTTGAAGCACAAGAAAATATCATTTGGAATGCTGGTTTGGGAAGTTATTTGATACAAGAAACTGGATCCATAGAACCAAGCCTTCTCAAAGAAAACACTGATTCAAAGGATCATAGCAATCAAGTTTGGGAAATGTTTTTTGATGGAGTTAGAAGTAGACATGGTTATCATGGTGGTGCTATGCTAGTGTCCCCAAAGGGAGAAAAATATTATACAGCTTTCAGATTTAGTTTCTCCTGCACTAGCAACACTGTAGAGTATGAAAGCCTGGTGAATGGACTGGAATGGGCTAGAAAAAGAGGGCTCAAGGCCCTAAAGGTCTATGGTGATAGTGAATTAGTAGTCAGTCAAGTGAGAGGGATAAGCGCAACTAAAAATGACACGTAGAAAGCATACAAACATAGAGTTTGGGATGCAATTGAAGACTTTTGTGCTTTTAACATTGTTGCTATCCCTAGAAAGCTAAATCAAAATGCAGATAGATTAGCTGCTATTGGATCTCAATATGATATCCCCAATAGTATTTCAAAAGAAATAGACCAACAACATATCAAATTGATTGTCAGACCTTCTATCCCTAATAATAATACTAATTAGCAAGTGTTTGACAATGATGAGCAAATTCTGCAATTCTTGTTTGAGGAAGATGTTTTCTCAAGGCATAATCAAGGTAGATTGTTGCAGAACTATGGTGATCAAGTGATACAACTTAAGTCTAATAAGATGCCTAGAGGTCTTGTCACCTTAGAGACTATCTTCAACAAGGATGATCAAGTTAAGAAGAATAAAGCTAGCCTGGTAGTTCAAGAAGAACATTGTGTTGAATTAGAGTTGGAACTGTTAGAGTAATAGATATATTTGACTTTATAATTAAATCATTTCGGTTTAATTACTTAAGTCCTCTATTATTATTTTTCACTTAAGCTATCTTTTTTAGGTGCATAATAATTAATATTTCTATTAATTATTATTTCACAACCTAGCTTTTTGGGCTTTAGGGTTTCTATCCTTATAAGCCACTTTTGTAATTATTTCATTCATTCTCTCTGAATACATTTTGAGCTCTAATATTTTTGAGCACAAGAGGGTTTTTCTTTTTCTAATTTTTAGCTTCATTCTTTGTAACAGGTTTATTGCATGTAGCTGGATCTTGGAGTTGAATCTGATATTTCATCATTTTCTACATGGTATCAGAGCCATTTTGCTGCAGCTTGTTTGATACTGAAGCTGTGGATCAAGCCCTTTCTTTCTGGGGTTTTTCAGTTGTTTTTTATTGGATCTAGGGGGTCTCCTTTTTTTTGAAGCTCTTTGGGCAAAAAATGACCTCACAGTTGAGTTTAGAAGGCCCCAAAACCCCTATTTCCATATAAAATTTGACCCATTTGACCTCTCGGGCTTTTGGGTGAATTTTTTGGCCTATTAGGGCTGTATGGGCACGATTTAAAAAAAAAAATAAAAAAAACATTGAAAATCATGCACTTCTTAGGTTTTCTCAGTCGCTGCCAAGCGCGCCAGCAAGGCGCCGCCACCGTGCCACCGCAGCTCGGCCACAGCGCCACCGCGCCGCCCGCAGCCCGTCTCGCTGCCTCCCGGCTTGGTCGCCGCCCTAGCTCCGCCTGCAGCCTGCCCCGCCACCGCCTAACCCGCCGCTGATGCCGCCACCCCGCCCAGCTGCCGCCCCAACTCTGCCCGATCGCCACACCTGCAACAAGTGACATCACCTAGTGACGTCACTTGTTGACCCTTTTTTGCCGGCATTGGAAATGTTTTATGGTCAATTTTTAAATTTTTTTGGCAATAGTATTTTTTTTGGTGATGATGTCATGCTGATGTCAGTGATGGGCCCGTGACGGTCAAACAGTCGTCAATTTATTTGCCGTCACTGGTTTTTCCTAGAGAGCTTGCATTTTGGGGGTACCTGGGCATTTTTGCTCCTACAGGGCTCATACAGACTCAAAAATTGACATATGATATACCGTCAGCAAGGTCTTTCCAAGCCGGACATGATGGTGCTAGTTTGATTTTTTGATTCAGCCATTTATGTTATCTTTTTTGGTGTCAAAGTTGAGGCTTTTGTTTTCCTCCTTCTCTACATCTGGAGTCCAGGGTTTCTCCTCATTTTTTGTGCTTTCAGTTATTTGCTATACGAGGGTTTGATTTATACATTATGGGGGGGTGTTTTTCCTTTCTGTAATTTACTTCAAAAAAGACCCTTCTACTTCTGTCTTCTTCTTCTCACAATGTCGGATCCCTCTGTGGCCCGGCTGACACCGCATAATTATCATACTTGGAAAGCACACATGACCAGGATTTTTATGTCACATGGCTTATGGTCATGTCTAGATGAGAACCAACCTGTCCTACAACGTCCTTTTGAGATTCTTCAGCACAGAAACAAAATGGATGAAGCCATGGGTTTGATTGCACTCAACATCTCCGATAGTCTCCTGTTTCACCTGGAAGGTTTGACCACTCCTAGGGCTATTTGGGGCAAGTTTTCAACCTTGTTTGGTACAGTGAATGAATTTCAAAAGCTTCAGCTTGATGTCGAGTTGACCTCTTTGACTCCTTCTAATTTCTCGACTATAGAGGACTTCTTGATGAATTTCAAGTCTCTGCATACAGTTTTGTAGGGATGTGGGAAAATCAAGACAGATGATGAGTGTATCTATCTGATACTCTCAAAGTTGTGAGAACAGTATCAGATCTTTTCTTCCACTTTCTACTCCACCATGGATGCTTTGGGTACCAGACATGTTATGCCCTCTTTTGAGACTTTCTGTGACAGGTTGACTCGTGAGTAGTCCAAGATCACTCAGATGGATTCACTTGTAGGTTCACAGTCATAAGCATTGCTTGCCAAGACACCTTAGGATTCTCAGAAGCAGAAGCTGAAGCAGATATCTGATTCCTCTTCTCAACACTCTACTGGCCCACCATCTTCTTCTAAGAAGGAGAAACAGAAGACTAAGAGCCCTACATGTTCCTATTGTCAGAAGGGAACACATGATGAGTCACTTTGCTATCAAAAGAAGTTTGATGGTTATGAGAAACAAATAGCGGATTTGCAAGCTCTTCTTCAGAAGAGCAATCTTTCCTCTCCATCCTCTTCTGGCTGACAGGGGTCTACTTATTAGTCTTCCTCTATCTATTCTACAGCTGGACAGGATCTTGGAAAGGGTCATGCATTACAAGCTTCTGTTGCATCCCCTTCATAGGTCCCTTGGATATTGGATTCAGGTGCTTCTCACCATATGGCATCTTCTCGGGAGATCTTCTCTTCTTTTGAAGATTCTCCTATTCCCCATATTATCATTGGGAAAGGCACTGTATGCATTTAGGATGGCACATTCAATGATGTGTTGTATGTTCCATCTCTGTCTACAAACCTTCTCTCAGTTTATTAGATTACTCATAGTGGGTCAGGGAAGATGGTTGAGTTCACTCCAGATTCAATTTTCATCTGGGATAGTATGATAGGAGGTATTGTTGCTACAGGGATAGTTGATCATTCCACCTGTCTCTACTCCTTTTCTCACTTTGGTCCACCTTTGCCAGAGCATGATTCTCCTCCTTTGAGAGAGCATCATGTGGTACAGTCAGGTCGCTTGAACCTCTTTGTGGTTCTTGAGACTAATGTTGTGACTTCCATGCCACCTCCTATTGAGCTCTTTTCTATTTAGTAGGGTTCTTCTTCAGCACTACCTGATCCTCTAGCTCCATTCATTGAGTCACCAGGTGCAGTCGTTGAGGATTCTACAAAGGACATTCATCTCCTCTTTGATGATAGTGTCAGCATGCCTGTCATACCACTTACATTGGGGATTCCCTTTCAGGATCCTTGTGTCTACTCCTTTGAGCATCAGCTCGGCCTTCCAGTGACACCTCAGCTTTCGAGGTTCCCTCTACAGTGTCCACTGACTTTCACTCCACTGCATTGGAGTCCTAGTGGTTTGTTCATTGATCTAGGGGTTCTTTCATTCTAGGGGGCTTTGGAGCCTCGACCCTCTCTCATGGGGGGGTTGGCAGCATGCATTGTACTTATGGCTTTGAGAGAGTCTCTTGAAGTCATTCTTTTTGTCTTTGCTTGCTTTTACATCTCTTTTTGGAGAGGAGTTTTTCCCACTGGGTTTTCTCCTTTACTCCAGTTTATAGAGATTTCCTTGTACTGGGTACTTGATCACGCCTTGTTGCCGGGACCCATTTTTTTTTGCTTTCTTAGTTGTGCCAAGTTAACTTCCTCCTAAACTACGCTTAAGGGGGGGTGTTAGAGTAATAGATATATTTGACTTTATAATTAAATCATTTCAGTTTAATTACTTACGTCCTCTATTATTCTTTTTCACTTAAGCTATCTGTTTTAGGTGCATAATAATTAATATTTCTATTAATTATTATTGCACAACCTAGCTTTTTGGGCTTTAGGGTTTCTGTCCTTATAAGCCACTTTTGTAATTATTTCATTCATTCTCTCTTAATACATTTTGAGCTCTAACATTTTTGAGCACAAGAGGGTTTTGCTTTTTCCAGTTTTTAGCTTCATTCTTTGTAACAGGTTTATTGCATGCAGCTGGATCTTGGAATTGAATCTGATATTTCATCAGTTTCTACAGGAACCAGGTAAAAATTTACAATTTGGAAAGGTAAACACTGATTCAAAAAAGTAGGCTTACACCCAATTATTCAAAGAATTCAATGATGTTTTTGCATGGCAATATGAGGACCTCAAGGGTTTTGACCCATCCCTTGCTTAACACACTATTGAATTAGAACCAAATGCCAAACCAGTGAGACAAAAACAAAGGCCTGTTAATCCCAAGCTTGAGCCACTTATGCATAAAGAAGTGCTTAAATTGATAGAAAGTGGTATCATCTACCCCATCAAGCATACTAGTTGGGTTTCCAACCTTGTTCTTGTAAGGAAGAAGAATGGGGAGTTGAGGTTATGTGTTGACTTCAGGGATCTTGATAGGGCCTCTCTAAAGGACTGCCATCCATTACCCTCTATGGAACAAATTTTACAATGTGTCTCTGGATCCGAGAGATTTTCATTATTGGATGGCTATTCAAGATACAATCAGATTCTGGTCAATAAAGAGGATCAATACAAGATTACATTTACAACCAAGTGGGGAACCATGGCTTATCAAAAGATGCCCTTTGGTCTGTTAAAAGTAGGTGCTACTTTTCAAAAGGCAATGGATATGGCCTTTAAAAGCCTCATGTACAAATTTGTATTGGTCTGCTTAGATGACATAACTGTCTATTCTAAACATGCGGCAGATCATATCAAACATTTGAGGAAAATCTTTGAAAGATGTAGAGAATTTGGGATATCCCTTAATCCCAAGAAATGTGTGTTTGCAGTTCATGAAGGAAAGTTGTTAGGATATATAGTATCGAAGAAGGGAATTACAGTCAACCCTAAGAGGATTGCAGCCATCCTAGAGCTACCATTGCCACATCATAAGAAAGGCCTTCAATCTTTCATAGGAAAGATTAATTTTGTTAGGTGTCTCTTGCCTAATATTATAGATTTATTGAAACCCTTAACAACCATGTTAAAGAAGAGTTCAACTTTCAGCTGGACTAAAGAAGGAAAAGCCAATTTCCAAGCTATCAAAGAGGCCTTGACTAAAGCCCTTGCTCTATTAAACCCAAATTTTAGTAAGGATTTTTTCCTCTATGCTTATGGAGGTCATGATGCTATATCTGCTATGTTGACTCAAGAAAATTCAGAAGGGTTGGAGCAGCCTATTGCTTTCTTCAGTAAAGGTTTGGAGGAGTATGAACAAAGATATTCTTTTATGGAAAAATATGTACTTGCTGTGGTGAAAAGCTTTAAAAATTTTAGATGTTTATTGACCCATAACAAGGTACACTTGAAAGTTACTCATCCAAGTGTCAAGAAATTTTTGCTTTCCAAGGACCTAAATGAGAAAAGAGCTGGTTGGATTACCAAGGTAATGGAATATGACATTGATATCCAAACCACCAAGCTAGTTAGAGGAAGAGGTCTTTGTGAGCATTTGGCAAGGGATGAAAGTTTAAGGAAATCAGAACAAACAGATGCATCTCTGGTTGTGCATTCTACAGAGGAACATGCCAAGGCATCAGGCTAGTTGCCTGACATGATTCATTACTTGAAGATAGGGCTATGTCCTATAGGCCTAGATTCAAGGTTACAATTTGTTCCCTTTGTGTTGATAGATGAGGTTCTTTTCAGAAAAGATCACAATGGTGTCCTTTTAAGATGTATTGATTTAGAAAAGATAGCTGATGTCCTATTTGAATTTCATGATGGACCTTCTGGAGGTCACTTTTCTCCTAGGACTACTGCTTTTAAAATCATGAGGGCTGGATACTATTGGCCATCTATCTTTAAGGATAGTCATGATTATGTGAGGAAATGCATCAAATGTGCTATGTTTTTAGGAAAAGAAAGGCTTGTAGCTCTGCCCCTTCAGCCAATCAAAATAGAGCAACCTTTCATGAAGTGGGGCATAGAATTTATTGGCATGATCAACCCTCCATCTAGTATAGGACACAAGTGGATAATCACTGCTACAGATTATTTCACTAGATGGACAGAGGCAGTTGCCTTGAAAGAATCAAATGATAGTGTTGTCTTAAGTTTTTATGATGATATAATTCACAGATTTGGCACTCCAGACTCCATAATATCAGATAATGCATTGGCATTCATAGGCCTCAAAGTCTCAGAATGGGCAATTAGAAATGGCATCTATCTGAATATAAGTTCAAACTACTATCCTCAAGGCAATGGTTTGGTAGAGTCAACTAACAAGAACTTGATTAGGATAATCAAGAAAACGCTACAGGACAACCAAAGAGATTGGCATACTAAGTTGAAGTCTGCCTTATGGTTAGATAGGATTACCCCAAAGAAAATCATTGGGAATTCTCCTTATGTATTAGTGTATGGCAGAGAGGCTAAGTTGTCCATTTCAACTGAATTGCCAGCTTTGGACTTGCCTACTCAATATGCCCTATTTGAAGAAGGAGATCCCTTACAAATCAAGTATGCTCAACTAATGGAGTTAGAGGAACTCAGAGACAAGTCCATGAAAGACATGGAGTTCCATCAAGTTTAGACAAAGAAATTTTTTGATAAAAGAGCTAGGGCTAGAAGTTTCAAAGTTGGAGATGTAGTTCTCAAGTGGGATGAATTCAGATCAAAGCCTGGCAGACATACAAAGTTTGATTCCTTTTGGGGTGGACCATTTGTTATTACAGGATGCAAGGGTCCTAATGCTTTTCAACTATCAACTCTGGAAGGAAATGCCTTGCGTATTTCAGTTAATGGATTCCACTTATAGCCTTGCTTTGAGGTCAATCCCTCCTTGTAAATCTCTGTAAATATGTTTCCTATTTTCTGTCCTTGCTTTCTACTTTAGTTTTCCTATTTTCCAAGAAGTGCTTGTGCATAGTTTTGTTCCTCTGGTTCCAAGTTTGTCTCTCTGTCATGGTTCTATGTCCAAGTGATGACTCCTATGCCCAATGGATTGCATTAAGGCCACTGGTTTCAATGTCTAGCAGGTTGACATCCAGCATAAATCACCAAAATGTTGCCCAAAAATATTCCCTACCCATCCATTTTTGGTCATAAGCTAGTTTGAACTCCATTCCAAGGTCTACGTATTTTACCCTGTTGAGCCCCTAAAAATTTCATGGCCTGTGTCTTGTTTTCTGGCCTCTACAATTTCTTTTAGTCCCCTGGAATACAAGTTTGAATTTGAAAAGTAGCCGTTGGCCGCAAAAAACCGGAAAAACCCTACGACCTTTCTATTTCGCAGTTACCTTTTCGGTCATTTAAGTGATCCCTTTTTCCATGTGCTCATTATTTTTCTAACTAGTCGCGAGATCTCTTATTCCCCGCGGTTAAGTCCTTAACACCTTGTGACCTGGCGAGCGGTTACAGTTTGTTTGGCAGTCTTGGTTTCCTAGCGGCTAAAGCTTGTGCAAGATCGATGATTGTCGCTATACCATTGTGGAGATGTGCTCAAAGGTTAACATCATGATGCAGTGATGGCCGTAGATCTTATTTTCAACGTAGCACTTCTATGTTAGTGGGTCCACTGCCACGTAGTTCGAGGTGTACACTTCTGGTTGGTCGAAGGTTGGTGATGTGGTGCCATGTCAGAGTGGGCCCAGTGTGCCGTCTCAACTTTGGATCTAATGGCTGTCATATGATCGCATGGAATATTCTTGGCCCATGCGATCATGCGCCAACTGTTGATCTTACTTTATCTCCAAGGCTCTGTCAGGTGGGTCCTCGGGTTCTAACATGCTCACATTTGATTGGCCGATGGAGTAATGATTGGGATCTGTCAGTGGGACCATGTCAGAGGATCTGTAGGGATGTCAGTTGATGAAGATCTATAGTTGTCACTTGATCACAAGGAATCTTCTGAGCCCTTGCGATCATGCGACAATCATCTGATGAGAATCTCAAAGGATCATGGGTCCGTTGTGCTACGTGTTGCTAAGGTGTTCATTTTTTATTGGCTTCCGACTGGTGATGTGGCTGATGACTTTTCAAAGGGTCTCCCAACTATTACAAGGATGATCTGGGCCATCCATCTACCGGGAAAAATATATATCGACGGTCACATTTTAAACTGGATCAGCTGGCTTCAGGTTTCTTATGGTTGGTTGATTGCATGGCTTCAGGTAGCTTAGAATTGATAGTTCCAGGACATTTGCAGTTGGGGGAATGTTGAGAAAGATCTAGTGGTCATCTCCTGTGATTTCTTAGGGTACCATGTTGATATTCTTGCACTAAAGAGATATTGAGGGTGGTGCCACCCATGGCCTCCTGTACTTTGAAATACAAATCAAACTGAATCAGATTTGAGCATTCATGGCAAGGCCGAGTTGCAGAGGAGTAGATAGGTCAAGGTGGCTTGTCTGTAGGCAGATGCAGTACAAAGATGAGCATGCAAATATGATATCTGATCAGTTGAGATATTTTCATGACGCATTTATGATCAGAGTTGATAGAATTAGGGTTTTTATCATGAAACTTTGTAACCCTAGTTAGGTTTTGCTCCTGCCTGCGTGCAAAAGGAGATATATATAATGTTTTTGGAGCTTTGAGAGCTTAGAGTTTACATTGGAAAATAAATTTTCTCTTTCTCAAAAATTACCTGTGGCATTCTTTCTGCCCTCTAGCTTCTGCATCTTGTAACCTTTCATTGATTGTTTAGATATTGCAAAGTATGTTGTGACATTTTTCATGTCCCTATGCTTTCTTGTCTGAACTTTCTCTTATTGAGTTCAGTATATGTATGTTTTTCAATGATATCTTAGGGTTCTTGATCCCTCTTTCTTTCTACAGTTTATGTGTATGCCTGTGAATGATTTGATTTGAATGCTCTTGTGGGTATACTTCCACCCCTGGCGATCTATCTCGTTCATATACCCAATTATAGAGGTGAATGTCTGTTTGCAGGTTATAGTTTGTGTCTAAGTTTTTTAAGAGTGCTACTACCTTGTGAAATTCCCTCTTTCCCTACATAGCATCTCTCTATTGTAGACCTTTCTATAAAATATTGATGCAAGCCTATTCAATGAGTTGTGATCTCCTAGACTAAGTTCATCCTTTATACTGTAATTCATACCATATTTTTGGTGTATCACCTAGTAGGTAGTTTGCTTTTCAGTTATTTTCCCTTTTATGCACTCCTTCCATCCCTTTTCCCCTCAAAGAATTTACTTTCCTGTCAAAGAAGAAAATTAAGGTGATTATCCAAGAGGAACCAGCCTAGAACCGGGAGGTCTCATCTTAGTTAGCATAGGTCCCACAACCTGGAGATGATTCCCATGTTATACTAAGTTATCAAGACCAAGAGAGCTTGGAACAAGGGTGAAAACTTAGTGTATAATAGTTAACCTTCTTGGCATTGCAATAGCCATCCAATCTTTCAGCACGAAAAGGTGAATAGAGGCGGTTAGCTCGGAGTTCATGTTTTCAGGACAGTTGTAGGTAGAAAATTGATGAAGAAGATCTGGGTGGCCGTCGCATGTTGATTTTGTTTCCAGAGGTGCCATGCCGGTTTAAATATCAGTCCCTGGTGAATGAGAAGGGTTAGCACCACCTGTGACCATTTATACTTTAAAATTCAAATATCTGCAAAGATCAGATTTGAATGTTCATGATGAACCCAACTTACAGAGATAAAGTCATGGCAGTGGCGTGAGGTTTTCAACTTGTAGTGAAGTAGATGGATCAAGGTGGCTTGTCTGTAGACATTTATGATGATGGGAAAGACATGCAAGCATATATCTGATCGACCAAGATATTTCAAGGAGGCATTTACGATAAAAAATGACAAAGTTAGGGTTTCTATTATTATATGAAAATCTATGTAACCCTAATTAGATTTTACTCCAAGCCTATGTGCTGGGGAGATGTATATATTAGTCTTTTGGAGCTTTTAGAGCTCAAAGTTTTACGATTGAGAAGAGAGTTCTCCTTTCTTAGGAGTTATCTGTGGCATTATTTCTGCCCTCTGGCTTCTACAGTTTGTAATCTTTCATTGATCTACTAGATTTAATAGAGGCTTTTCGTGGCATCTTTTCTGCCCTCAAGTCTTTCCCTTGTCTGTATTTCTCTAGGGCCCTTCTTTCTTTCAACTTATTCATGTGCTATTGTGTATGATTTGATTTGAATGATCTTGTGGGTATACCTCAACCCCCTATCACTTTGTCTCATTCTTGTGTCTTTTTGCTGAAGAGAACATTTGCTTGTAGCTCACAGTCTGAGTCTTTTGTTCAGACCCCTCTGTGAAACACTTATTTAATCCTGTTTAGGAAGATTATGTTCTATTAGATCTAAGAGCCTTCATGCTAATTTGGTCAATATATTATGTTCATGTCATTTTGGTGTATCACCTAGTAGGATAGTTTGCTTTTAGTTATTTCTCCTTCATGCATTTCTTTTATCCCTTTCCCTTCAAGAATTTACTTTCCTGTCAAGAAGCCAAATAAGGTGATTGTCCAAGAGGAACCAGCCTACAAACTGAAGGTTTCATCTCAGTTAGCAAAGGTCCCACAACATGGAGATGATCCCAAAGTTATACTAGGTTATCAAGAACAAAAGAGCTTGAAAAGGGTGCCAAACTTAGTGTATAAAAACTTGTTACATGATTGTAGTTGATTCTCATTGAACAGTTAAATGACTCAGTGATTTGTAAGCTCAGAATGACTTGTTACATTATTGTAATTGATTCTCATTGAACAGTTGACAGATTTGGTGATTTCTAAGCTCAGAATAGCTTGTTACGTGATCGTAGTTGATTCTCATCGAACGGTTGACCGATTCGGTGATTTATAAGCACATAATGGCTTGTTACATGATTGGAATTGATTCTCATCAAACGGTTGACCAATTCGGTGATTTGTCAGGTTAGAATGGCTTGTTATGTGATCATAGCTGATTCTCACCAAACAGTTGACCAATTCGATGATTTGTAAGCTCAGAATGGCTTGTTACATGATTGTAGCTAATTCTCATTGAATGGTTGCCCGATTCGATGATTTGTAAGCTCAAAATGGATTGTTACATGATTGTAGCTGATTCTCATTGAATAGTTGATCGATTCAATCATTTGTAAGCTCAAAATGGCTTGTTACATGATTGTAATTGATTCTAATCGAACGGTTGACCGATTTGGTGATTTGTAAGCTCAGAATGGCTTGTTACGTGATTGTAGCTAATTCTCATCGAACGGTTGACCAATTCGGTGATTTGTAAGCTTAAAATGGCTTGTTACGTGATTGCAGATGATTCTAATCGAATGATTGACCGATTTAATGATTTGTAAGCTCGAAATGATTTGTTACATGATTGTAGTTGATTCTCATCAAATGGTTGACCAATTCGGTGATTTGTAAGGTCAAAATGGCTTGTTACATGATTGTAGCTGATTCTCATCAAATGATTGACTAATTTGGTGATTTGTAAGCTCAGAATGGCTTCTTACGTGATTGTAGTTGATTCTCATTGAACGGTTGACCAATTCATTGATTTGTAAGCTCAGAATGGCTTGTTATGTGATTGTAGCTGATTCTAATCAAACGATTGACCGACTCACTGATTTGTAAGCTCAGAATGGCTTGTTACGTGTTTGTAGCTGATTCTCATCAAATGTTTGACCAATTCGGTGATTTGTAATTTCACAATGGCTTGTTACATGATCGTAGCTGATTCTCATCGAATGGTTAATCGATTCAGTAATTTGTAAGCTTAGAATGACTTGTTACGTGATTTTAATTGATTCTCATCAAACGGTTGACTGATTCGGTGATTTGTAAGCTTGGAATGGCTTTTTATGTGATTGTAATTGATTCTCATCCAACAGTTGACCGATTCGGTGATTTGTAAGGTTAGAATGGCTTGTTACGTGATTGTAGCTGATTCTCATCGATCGGTTGACCGATTCGGTGATTTGTAAGCTAAGAATGGCTTGTTACCTGATTGTAGTTGATTCTCATCAAACGGTTGACCGATTCGGTGATTTGTTAGCTCAAAATGGCTTGTTACAAGATTGTAGCTAATTCTCATCAAATGGTTGATCGATTCAGTAATTTGTAAGCTTAGAATGGCTTTTTACATGATTGTATTTGATTCTCATCGAACGGTTGACCAATTTGTTGATTTGTAACCTCAGAATGGCTTGTAACATGATTATAGCTGATTCTCATCAAATGGTTGATTGATTTGGTGATTTGTAAGCTTAGAATCACATGTTACGTGATTGTAGCTGATTCTCATCGAATGGTTGAATGATTCGGTGATTTGTAAGCTCAGAATGGCTTGTTACATGGTTGTTGCTGATTCTCATCCAACGGTTGACTGATTCTATGATTTGTAACCTCAGAATGGCTTATTATGTGATTGTAGCTAATTTTGATCAAACAGTTGACCGATTTGGTGATTTGTAAGCTCAGAATGGCTTATAACGTGATTGTAATTGATTCTCATCGAAAGGTTGACCGATTCAATGATTTGTAAGCTCAAAATGGCTTGTTATGTGATTGTAGCTATTTCTCATCGAAGGGTTGACCGTTTTGGTGATTTGTAAGCTCAAAATGGATTGTTACATTTTTGTACTTGATTCTCATCAGACGGTTGATCGATCCAGTGATTTGTAAGCTGAAAATGGCTTGTTACATGATTGTAGTTTATTCTCATCGAATGGTTGACCAATTCGATGATTTCTAAGCTCAAAATGGCTTGCTACATGATACTAGCTGAATCTCATCAAACGGTTGACTGATTCAGTGATTTGTAAGTTCAGAATGGCTTGTTATGTCATTGTAGCTGATTCTCATCAAACGGTTGACCGATTCAGTGATTTTTAAGGTCAGAATGGCTTGTTACATGATTGTAGGTGATTCTCATCGAATGGTTGACCGATTCAGTGATTTGTAAGCTCAGAATGGCTTGTTAAGTGATTGTACTCTATACCCATCGAACAATTAACCTATTTGATGATTTGTAATCTCAGAATGGCTTGTTATGTTATTGTATCTGATTCTCAACAAACGGTTGACCGATTCAGTGATTTTTAAGCTCATTATGGCTTGTTACATGATTGTTGTTGATTCTCATCGAACAGATGATCGATTAATGATTTGTCAGCTTAGAATGTCTTATTATGTGATTGTTATTGATTCTAATTGAACGGTTGACCAATTCGGTGATTTGTAAGCTCGAAATGGCTTGTTACGTGATTGTAATTGATTCTCATCAAATGGTTCACCGATTCATTGATTTGTAAGCTTGGAATGGCTTGTTACATGATTTTAATTGATTCTCATCAAATGATTAAATGATTCTATGATTTTTAAGCTCAGAATGGCTTGTTACATGATTGTAGTTGATTCTCATGGAACGATTGACCAATTCGGTAATTTGTAAGCTCATAATTGATTGTTATGTGATTGTAGCTGATTCTGATAGAACGGTTGACCGATTCGGTTATTTGTATGCTCAGAATGGCTTGTTACGTGTTTGTAGCTGATTCTCATCAAATGGTTGACCGATTCTATGATTTGTAAGCTCGGAATGGCTTGTTACATGATTGTAGATGATTCTTATTGAATGGTTGACTAATTCGGTCATTTGTAAGCTCTAAATGGCTTGTTACATGATTGTAGCTGATTCTCATCGAACAGTTGATCGATTCCATGATTTTTAAGATCAGAATGGCTTGTTACATGATTGTAGCTAATTTTCATTGAACGGTTGACCAATATAGTGATTTCTAAGCTTGGAATGGCTTGTTACATAATTGTAGCTAATTCTCATCAAACGGTTGACGGATTCGGTCATTTGTAAGATCAAAATGGCTTGTTACATGATGGTAGCTGATTCTCAATTAACGGTTGACCA
This sequence comes from Chamaecyparis obtusa, assembly GCA_027943335.1. Classification (NCBI taxonomy): domain Eukaryota; kingdom Viridiplantae; phylum Streptophyta; class Pinopsida; order Cupressales; family Cupressaceae; genus Chamaecyparis; species Chamaecyparis obtusa. The sequence goes on along the minus strand of BSBK01001399.1, from coordinate 1,297,127 downwards.
ACTCGATGATTTGTAAGCTTAGAAAAGCTTGTTACGTCATTGTAATTGATTCTCATCAAACAATTAACCGATTTCATGATTTGTACGCTCAGAATGGCTTGTTACGTGATTGTAATTGATTCTCATCAAACGGTTGACCGATTCAATGATTTGTAAACTTAGAATTTCTAGTTGCGTGATTGTAGTGGTTTCTCATCGAATGGTTGACCGATTTGGTGATGTATAAGCTTAGAATGGATGGTTACATGATTGTAGCTGATTCTAATTGAACAAGTGACCGATTCGGTGATTTGTAACCTTAGAATGGCTTTTTACATTATTGTAGTTGAGTCTCATCGAACGGTTTACTGATTCAGTTATTTGTAAGATCAGAATGGCTTGTTATGTAATTGTAATTCATTCTTAACAAACAGTTGCCTGACTCAGTGATTTGTAAGCTTAGAATGGGTTGTTACGTTATTGTAATTGATTCTCATCGAACTGTTGACCGATTTGATGATTTGTAAGCTTAGAATGACTTGTTACGTGATTGTAGCTAATTCTTATCGAACAGTTTGTTGGAAATATTCAGGAATTAACCAAGTTACTGAGAGGGGAGGGGTGAATCAGTAACTCCAAATTTTCTTTCAATTACAGATGTATTAACATATAGTTTACTTATCCTTTTGCATATAGAAAGCATGAAACTTAAAAGCATTCACAACAATGACACATAGATTTGGTTACCCAGAAACCTTCCAAAAAGAAAGTAAAACTGGGGTGGGGATGAAACCCACAAAGCTTTAGTACTGCAGTATAAAGTTGGCCGGTTAAGGCTTACAATTGATCACTTCTGATGATCTGCCTTGCTAGGAGCAATAAGGATTGCTAAATCCACCCTGTTAAAGGATTTACAAACATACAATGAAGTATGCACTCGGTAAAGAGATTTTACAAAAGACTGTTAAGTCTACCCGGTTAAAGGATTTTAGTACTGATTCACCTGTTAGGATGAAACAGTAGATCTCTTGCTTTGCAACTGGATTGCTGAATGAGATTCGTTGATGTACCGATCACCTTCTGTGATGAATTTGTCTTTGTTGTTCCTTATACTGCTGTAGCCTTGAATCTATGATGTATAATCTCTACCCTCTATTCTATTGTCGCATTCCAGTCTACAATACGTTTCTAGTGGGTGGCCGCAGGTGTCCCCAAAAGAGTGTCATCCAATGCTTCCAATATGGTCCCTTCATCTGTGAATACCCAAACCATCTGCTCCAAATAACCAAGTAAGTCATTCTGCCCATCTTTCCTAGGCAGTTTCACATGGGATGCTCTACTGACTCCGAATACTTTTCTTGCTCTCTGCCTTTCTTTCTTTTTCACATTCATACTCATTTTTTTGGCATTTTTACAACATTGTTTATATACAAGTCTAAACAATTAATTACAATTACAATTACAAAGTCAGCTTGACAAATAAACATAAGTGCTACTAAGTCGGCCCAAGTATGGTTACACGATTCCTGCAAACTAACTCGGTGACTTTCTGATACTCGGCGTCCACTGCATTACTCGGCATCGTCATGCACTCGGTAGAAGTGAAGGCACGGTTCATACTAACCACTCGGTAGGTTTTGAACTCGGTAAATACTGGTGACTCGGTAGACATAATGTTACTCAGTTTACACTGTCCTGCTCGGTTTGCACTGTCCTGCTCGGTTTGCACTGTTCTGCTCGGTTTGCAATGTTCTGCTCGGTTTGCACTGTTCTGCTCGGTTTGCACTCAGAATGCAAATAAGTGTTGTCACTAGTGGCAATCCTGCTTAATGCCAACATAGTTGACCGATTCAATGATTTGTAAGCTCAAAATGGCTTGTTACGTGATTGTAATTGATTCTCATAGAAAGGTTGATCGATTCAGTGATTTGCAAGCTCAAAATGGCTTGTTACATGATTGTAATTGACTTTCATTGAATCGTTGACCGATCCGGAGATTTGTAAACTCAAGAGGGCTTGTAGTTGATTATCATCAAACGGTTGACCAATTCAGTGATTTGTAAGCTCAAAATGGCTTGTTACGTGATTGTAGCTAATTCTCATCGAATGGTTGACCGATTCGGTGATTTGTAAGCTTAGAATGGCTTGTTACGTGATTGTGATTGATTCTCATCGAATGGTTGACCGATTTGGTGATTTGTAAGATCAAAATGGCTTGTTATGCGATTGTAATTGATTCTGATAAAATGGTTGACTGATTCGGTGATTTGTAAGCTCAGAATGGTTTGTTATGTGATCGTAGCTAATTCTCATCGAACAATTGACCAATTCAGAGATTTGTAAGCCCAGAATTACTTGTTACATGATTGTAGCTAATTCTTATCAAACAATTGACCGATTCTATGATTTGTAAGCTCAGAATGGCTTGTTACATGATTGTAGATGATTCTCATTGAACGGTTGACCGATTCGGTGATTTGTAAGCTCAGAATGGCTTGTTACGTGATTGTAGCTGATTCTCAGCGAAAGGTTGACTAATTCCGTGATTTGTAAACTCAGAATGGCTTATTTCGTGATGGTAGCTGATTCTCATCGAATGGTTGACTGCTTCGATGATTTGTAAGCTCAGAATGGCTTGTTACATTTTTTTAGCTGATTCTCATCAAATGGTTGACCGATTCAGTGATTTGTAACTTTAGAATGGCTTGTTACATGATTGTAGTTGATACTCATCAAACGATTCACCGATTCGGTCATTTGTAAACTCGGAATGGCATGTTACGTGATTGTAGTTGATTCTCATTGAACAGTTAATTGATTTAGTGGTTTTTAAGCTCAAATGGCTTGTTACATGATCATAGCTGATTCTCATTGAACTGTTGACCGATTCCATAATTTGTAAGCTCAGAATGGCTTTTTACATGATTGTAATTGATTCTCATCAAACCGTTGACTGATTCGGTGATTTGTAAGATCAGAATGGCTTGTTACATTATTGTAATTGAGTGTCATCGAACAGTTGACTGATTCAGTGATTTGTAAGCTCAAAATGGCTTGTTATGTGACTGTAGTAGATTCTCATCAAATGGTTGACCAATTCAGTCATTTGTAAGCTCAGAATGGCTTGTTACGTGAAATTATAGCTAATTCTCATCAAATGGTTGATTGATTTGGTGATTTGTAAGCTTTGAATGGCTTGTTACATGATCGTTGCTAATTCTCATCGAAGAGTTGACTGATTCGGTGATTTGTAAGCTTAGAATGGCTTCTTATGTGATTGTAATTGATTCTTATTAAACAGTTGATTGATTTGGTGATTTGTAACCTTAGAATGGCTTGTTACATGATTTTAGCTAATTCTCATCAAACAGTTGACCGATTTGGTGTTTTGTAAGCTCAGAATAGCTTGTTACATGATTGTAATTGAATTTCTTTGAACAGTTTACTGATTCAGTGGTTTGTAAGCTCAGAATGGCTTGTTACATGATTGTAACTGATGCTAATAGAATGATTCACCAATTCAGTGATTTGTTAGCTCAGAATGGCTTGTTACGTGATTGTAGCTGATTCTCATCGAACAGTTGATCGATTTAGTAATTTGTAAGCTCAGAATGGCTTGTTACATGATTGTAATTGATTCTCATCAAACGGTTGACTGATTCAGTTATTTGTAAGCTCAAAATAGCTTGTTACATATTTTTATCTAATTCTCATCGAACCGTTAACCGATTCGATGATTTGTAAGCTCAGAATGGCTTGTTACGTGATTGTAGCTAATTCTCATCAAACGGTTGATCGATTCGGTGATTTGTAAGCTTAGAATGGCTTTTACATTGTTGTAGTTGATTCTCATGGAATGGTTGACCGATTTGGTGATTTGTAAGCTCAGAATGGCTTGTCACATGATTGTAGATGATTATCATCGGACGATTGACCGATTCAGTGATTTGTAAGCTCAAAATGACTTGTTACGTGATTGTAATTGATTCTCATCGAATGGTTGACCGATTCAGTTATTTGTAAGCTCAGAATGGCTTGTTACCTGATTCTATCTTATTCTCATCAAATGGCTGACTGATTCAGTGATTTGTAAACTCAGAATGGCTTGTTACATGATTGTAGCTACTTCTCATCAAATGATTGACCGATTCACTAATTTGTAAGCTCATAATGGTTTGTTACGTGATTGTAGCTGATTCTCAAAGAGCAGTTGAACAATTTGATAATTTATAAACTAAGAATGACATGTTACGTGGTTGTAGCTGATTCTCATCGAACGGTTGACCGATCACTAGTAGAATTTGGTAAATAAATGACTACGTGACTAAAATTTTTAGTCACATGACTAAAACTGATCAAATTATACTAATTATTTGTAATTCACAAGTATAAATGACTAAATAAATGACTAATTTGGTCACCAGATAAACTCACATGGTCAAACAACTATAAATGACTAAATAAATGACCAAATAAATGACTAAACAATTAGTCACCCAAATAAAAATGACTAAATAAATAACCAAATAAATGACTAAATATTTAGTCATCCAAACAAAAAAGACTAAATGTGATTATTACTCCCTTATAATAACATTGATAATATCATAGACTTATATACTTAGAAGTTCCATTTCATTAGTAAATGCTTGTTCATCAATAGGCTTATTGCATGAGTAATCCATCTACACCTATCTCATGCCAGAAATCTGGCTTTTAGGTGTTTTCAAAATTGATCGATAAATAATATTTAGAGATAGAATCACAAGGAATAGTTACCATCAAACAAATGTTTACTCATAGTTTACTATTTTGAAGTAGTTATTTCTAGAAGCAATTAGATTCAATTTACAATATGAATTGTAGAAACCTAATGGTCCAATCTACTAAAAATAAAGCTTTTTCCCTTTAAAAAAGACTATTTTTCCCTAAAAATGAAGATTGATTCACTTCTATCGACTTTTCTTGCAATTGATATACGTGACCATCTTAATAATACAAAATAGAAATAACAATTTGATAGTTTTTGGTACGAGAATTGTAAAAATAGAATTATATTATAATCTATGAATACAATGCAAAGCCTTATAGAAATGCTCCACACAAACTACAAAGTGAACTCCAAGGTGAATTGAGCTTGCACTAATGGTCCAACCCCATTTTCTCCTCCAAATTTGCAAAATTATCTCATGGGTCGAACTCAATCAAAAGTTTTCTAAATAGGGGTCTAACTAGAAGATACAAGTAGCTTAATAGATTCAAAAGCGTCCTTGAATGAGGTCAAAGAAGAAAGGACTCTTTAAACCTCCACATCATTGATTACATCAATTTTGCAAGAACATGCAATTATTTTTGAAAAACAAATTAAATATTATTTATTAAATGGTTTATATGGCACCATTTAGAAAATTATTTACATTTTTGGCCAATGCAAAAATAAAAGAAAATACAAATACAATACCACAAGGCAAGAAATAAACCATCAATTTTATTTTTTTTGGTCAATGTTATACATTGAGCGCATACTCTTTCATTTGATCATTCCATTTTCAATCTCTGTTCTCCTGCCATCATTAAGGATTTTATTGAGGGTTTGGTTAAACCATGAATATTTTTCCTACACTACTATATAAGAGACTAGTTTAAGACTTAAATACTTTAATTATTATTTTAATATTTTAAATAATTTTAATTATGTTAATTAAAGGAAAGGAAAATGTATTTTTCAATAGAGTTAAAGTAGCCAAATAAATTTTTAACATAAAAGAAATATCCATTTTTTACTAGACTACAACCGCACAAGAATGGCGGGAAGTTTTTGACATGTCTTTTTTAATTTTGACACCCGTTTGTAGAGGGAAGCCAAAGAGAGAAGAGAGAAGGTAGAGAACCCTAGTTTTTCTAGTTGGAACCTAATTGGAGACACATGTATTCTAGAGGACGAATGTGCAATTCATGTGAATCTTGAAACACATTCTTCACCCACAGGCATTGAATCGATTCTGGAAAAGAGAATAAGAGGAAGAGGAGAGCAATATGATAGGAAGAGGATGAGGTACAGTTCCTATTTTTGTCTTATTTATATTTTTTGCATGCCAAAACATATGGTTGGCTTCTTTGATCTTGTAATTGCTTGACAATATCATAGGGACAATGTTGATCTAGAAATACTTTAGATCATTTTTCCTCTGTTGAGTCTACAAAATTCTTTAATTTTTCCAAACTTGGAAAAATAGATGATATTGCAGTATCATGATGATGCTGAGTCACAAAACCACAGGTTTCCATAGAAAAAGAGAAACTTGATAAAAAAAACTCATTTGATTTGGCTTTTTGTCATGAAAAGCAATGTAAATTCCAGGTCTGAAGTCAACCTCTGCAAATAATTTCTAGTAACTCCATTATTGCGTTATGCACTTGGCTGTAAATATCTACCTAAAAATATTACATGTATCTGCGATTTCCTCTGTCACCTGATGGTATATTCTATTTGATTTCAACATTAATTTTCTCTCCATATACAAAATGTGCTTTTCTTTTATGTTATTACTCCAATATTTAGAATTTTTCTTAAGTCTTCATTTTTATGGGCAAGTGAGCGTGAAGTTTAATTAGCACTTTGTTTGAGTTGCATTCTCATACAAGAGATATTCAAGTTTTATTGACTCACGGTTTATCGATTTTTTGTTTCCTTAGTTAAACTAAGTCAGGTAGAATTAGGCATTGTCAGTTTTGAGATGTGGGTAAAGGGTTAGCTTAGTTTTAGCCTTTCTCTACAATGGATTTTTGTGTTTGTTTTGATTTCATCTTTTATCACAAAACCACAATAAATGAACAAACATTAATGGTTACATCTACATATATCAAGTGCATGTACTCTTATACGCATCAAAATAACTTAATGGTACTAGTCATTAATTTGTCTCCATCTTAATGAGTCAACATCATATCTGAAAAAATCATGTAGATTGGGTTTAAGTCACTTGGTTCATACTGCATCCTCTTGTGGTTCTTATCATTTTAGTGATGACACATTCTAATAAGGGTCTTGGTGATCAAAGAACATCTTGGAGAGAACTCTCATCCACATCTACTTTGATGTTCTTATGCACTTGATTTGAGCAAGTTGTTTTTAATTTTATTCATTTATACATATCTAAACTTTAATTCATCCATCTTAAATAGCATCTTATTTTTAAAAATATTTATAATTTGTGTTGTGCATAGTTAGATGTAGGAAATTATTTTTCTAGCTATGTCTTGCTTATCATTATATGTTTACTATAGCTGTGGTATACTCAAATGTTATGGTTTTATACTCAAATGTCATGTTAGGTCAAATTAGCAAACTCAAACCTTCATTGAAATTAGCAAGTATAGAAGCTTCACTTCCAGCCGCCTTTCTCATTGACATCCCTCATCAATAATAGTGTTTGTATCCATTTTACAGTTTATGGACTAATTTCAATTCTTAAAATCATACCGGTTATGCTCATCAATCCTGTTGTAAATGATTTTATACTCATCAATCTCGTTGTAAATCTGTGAAGCTTAGAAATCAGTTCCAATTCTCATTGATGTGTGATGTAGCTATTAAGGCTACTTAAGGAAAAATTATTTCAAAGTATCATTGATATCTCCTTGGAGCTAGTTGCTTGTTTGAGGATCCTCTTTAAAAAGAGCTTGTCTACAATTTTATGTAAGATCAGAGCTGGAGTTTTACTCTATGTCAATCTTTGAAATCAGAAATTTAATGCATAAGTTAAATCGTATGATACTATGAAAGATCATATTTCATGTTGTTGCAGTCAGAACTAATACATGTAGTTTAATATGTCTACAAAAATTATCAAAAGAAATAATTTTTTTTTAATTTTTAAAGCATTTGAGTGTTTTTTAAATACTCTAGGAAAAGAGGGTTGGCTGCTTGCCCCAATATTCTTAAGGGATGTCATAGATATTCCTGACTGTTTTGAGATTGGCAAGCCATCCCTTCTGAGAAGCGCTGCCATCCCATAGTGTCTAGGATATTTCTTGCTATTTTCCAAATGTTTTGGATGAATAGGGGAATCCATGACCCATCCCACCATCCATGGGAGGTGCAAAAATGGGGACACATGAAAAAAGGGCCAGGGATGCATCCCTAGGTATCCCTGGTTCCTCGAGAAGACCCCTTGAAATGTATATATGAAAGATAAACATCTATTGATGCTTTAGTCATGTCATCTGTGATGACCCCTTTTCCTATCGCTTGACTTGAGTTCTATAATTTAATACAAGCTAGGTGTAAATTAGGAAATCATCTTAAAAACTATTAAAATACCCTATGTTAACCATTACTATAAGAAATGCAACTATTAAAGCTCATAGATTAGATTTGATATTTAAATCTCTTCATATAGGATATAGGGATCTTTCTCCTTCCTTACTAAGGTCACGATAGGGTGGAAGACTTATCGTGCTCCGGGCGCGTGAAACAGACTACAAGTGGCTTCCCTCAAGGCTTAACCCTAGTGTTGGGACAACCGACATGTGCCCGAAATTACTCCGCCTCTCCCCTCCACAAGCTCCCTACCTAAGGTATTATAGTAAGGAAATGAGGGATAGACACTTTGCATCGTTTTCTCATGAATCTAAACCCAATAGCATGGTTTCATTTTCCCACAATCTCCTTCCATTTCGGAATAGAGAAAATCAAAAATATTTGAATAATATTGACAATGACATTGTCATGTAACATACAGAGGGACAAATGTGCAGAAATCCTTTCTTTTCATTCCCTTTCTTTATGTACTATAATTAGAATAATTAAACTCTTTACTCAAACTAGTTTCTTCTATTGATGGGTCTATATTAATTCATTCTTATAATTGATATAATCATTCTAATATATGTTATAATACTAAGTATATACACATATTCGTATAATATATAATTATATATAACTATATATAATTAAACAATAAAATATAATTTGATTTAGATCATTCTAATATATGTACTTTGAATATATTATTTACTATATTTTCTTATACATTTGAAATTCATATATATATATATATATATATATATATATATATATATATATATTATTGAATATAGTAATTACTTGGAATATATATATTCTACTCTCACTGTTATTCACTAACCGGTGTCTTATATTCTTACAAACACCATTTAACAGTGTTGACGTTGCATATCACATATTACACGTACCTTTATGCAGATCAATGGTACCACAGACTGTTGTATGTGTTCCTTACCTTCGTTATCCTCCTTAACAGACAGACCCCCCACTTAAGTAGCTGCCGACCGGTACCTTTCCAACCGGTGTGTATAGTCGTGACCGTTGGAAAGATGTCGAGGGGCATTTGTATTATTTTATTAATGCTTTTGTATAATCATTTTTTAATAATGATAACATTTACTAACGCTTTTGATTTGTATAATCATTTTTAATAACAATATTAATATTGCTAAGAAATACTATTTATTAATGGATTATATTGATTAAAAAATAATATAGATTATTTTCTATGTATTTTGAATAATATTACATTATTAATTAATTATATAGATTATTGATTAGGAATAGATATTAATATTAATTATAGATTAATATAATTAATATTAATATAACATTATAAATTCTATTGATTAATTAATAATATTAATTAGTAAACAATAACAAGATTACTTAAATCATAATCTATAATCTTTATTTTTAATTAGTTATATATATTGATTAATGAATTCTTATGAAAACTTATTTCAGATTGGGGATATATTGATATATGCATTATTACTTATTTAAGTATTATTTGTTTTTAAAAAAAATTTCTTTTATGATTATTTATTATCTAACCCTAGGATGGGGACATCACATCATCTCATGTTGTTCGCATGATTTCCACACAATTTCATTTCTACTACTGCTATATTCATATATGTACTTTTTATTTGAATGCAAAAGAAAAAAATAGGAGGTAGTCTTAACTGTTAGAAACTATTCTTAATTCTTAATCCTTTTGAGTGTTAACTACATTTAAAAAGTGACTTTTAAGTAATTTGGAATAACTTGTGTTGATTCGGACTTAGCATAATGTATAGTGTTAGTTGCAGCATGTGTTTTATAGACAAAATAATTATCAAGTTCTGTATTTGTATCATTGTTCTTTTTGTTTCTTCAAAGATAGGATATTCTTGCTTATATTAATTTTCACCATGGCATATTAGTAGACGTAATTTGGACTGTGTTTACATAAACTAAAGAGTGCTATGACAAGGTTGATAGCACATGTTCAAAAGGTCTTAGCCACTGCAATTATGTTTTCTTTTTGATCTTTCCAGTCCCTGCAGTGTTATTGAATATAAATCAAGCACAAAATATTCGATGGCTCAAGCTTTTATCTTAGCATACCTAGACATCATCTTTGTTTAATCACTTATCATTTGTGGACATCACCAAAAGTAATTTTTGAAAGAATATCTAAAAGTATGCTAACTTTTATGTTTTCTTTGAAATTTTCATTTTTGCCATTTATTTTTCACAAATTTCCAGAATCTTCATAGATGTCCATATCTGTTAGTTGTCTATTAATGAAATGAAGCTAAAATATTTTGAGTTCTAAAGCAATCAGATCAAAAGTGCTAACATGAACACCACAATAGGCCAATTTATTGCACTATGTGAAGAAATAATGCAGGCATGACTGAGACATAATTTTTAAAAAAGCATGTAAATCATTAGAGAATAAAGATTATTATACAAATTGTAGTGGAGCCCATTTAAGAGTGGCATAGATGACCATCTTTCTCTCTGGAGTTTGGTCGAGAAAATACCTGGAATACCACTAGAGCATTTGAAAAGGACAAGTTTAAACATTTAATAGACATAGATAAGCAGGGGAAGCAAAATGTAGTATTACAAATTTTGGTGAATCTGCATTAATGATGAAGATCCGAGAAGAAATTAAGGACAAATTTATTGCATTCTATATGACCCTGAGTTTTGGGACAGGGAAATGGGTTTTTAGGACAGATTTTTTTTATTGGAACAGGGGACAGTAGGGGACAACAGTAAGTATAGCTATATAAAAAATAGGGAAAATATAAAATATATAAGGAAAATTTAAATATTCGTATGAAAACATGAATAAAGCATGCTCTTATACTTTATAGAGCCTTAATTCCTTAACATATAATGTTTGTGTTAATAATTTAAATTGAGAGTTCATGTGAGAGTGGAAGTCAAACAAATTATCACAATTCAAACATTTATTTTATGGGACAGCCAGGGAACGTATTTCTGAATTTTTGGGACGGGTCAAATTATGTCATAAATGCATCCCTGAATAACTTTGATTGCATTTAAATACTTTAGACGGGATGAAGATGACACATCATCTAAACCAAAGGCCTCAGTATGTTTTTTTCTTTATAATCAATTTACAATTTAGAATTCTTTACTATTTAGTTTATTACAACGAGTTAGATGTGATGACTGTCAACATATAGGGGAATCTTGAAATGATAAAATTTTTTTGGTATCTCTTAAGGCATTGTATTAAAAAACAACATTATCCATGGCAACATTTTGAAGACATAGTGATCAGACATTATTCACGGTATATGCATTGTTGGTCTATGCATTTTTCACTTACTCTGGCTTGAAATCTGATATATAACTTTTATGAGGACAGGGGTTAGTTTTTCATGTGCTAAAGTTGATAATATCCCATTGGGCATAGGCAACATTTTTTGATTTGTAGTGTATAATCTTATTTTCCCTTGTTTTCTCTAATGATCACACTTAAATTGTTTGTACAATAGAAATGAGTTTTGTTTCCAGTTTTGTTTGTACAATAGAAATGAGTTTTGTTTCCAATTTTCTTTGTTGGAACATTGATGAGACATTCCTCTTGCAGGTAAGAGACAAACTTGAATAGATTTTGGATGATGATGAAGACATGGCTGACCTTTACTTATCAAGAAAATTAGCTGGGTCAACTTGACCAGTTGGTGGGTCCATTGCTCCCAACTAGGCTCTAGCTTCTCCTACTAATATAGCTTCAAGGATTGGCCATGCTAGCAAGACAAGTGCAACAACGATCCATGGGAATGAGAATGAAGTTGAAGAGCTTGAAATTTTTTTTGGAGGTTTTTCTAAATCCTCTCATATGAAGTTAATTAAAAAAAATTTCTCAGCAAGTTCAGGAATTTCTAAATATCAAATGAAGTAATTTTATTATAAATCTTACATTGTAGGCTTATTTCATTCAAGTTGATGGCACACTGAACAAGCTGACCACAGTTAAGTGTATATAAACAGCTCTCTTTTACAACCACTTTTTTAGTTTCTAACCCTGAGAACATCCTTTATCATAAAAATCTAACTCTGTTTGCTACATATGTTGAAATGCCCTAATTAAGTTGATATTTCTGAAAACATTTCAAGTACAAAAATTTAGTTTCTTTCTCAATCCATTTAATTGTGCAGCCATGTTTATATTTTTGATTTCCCATAATATAGATCTTTTTCTATTAAGAAATCATCACTAACATGTTAAAAAATTGAAATATTTAGTGACCATAAATGTCACTTCACCAGTTTTGTGTAGATTTCATTTAAGAAAAGGACAGATAAGTTAATATGATGATTCTGATAATATCATTAAGGTTTTCTATTATAAATCCTAAAGGGAAACATCGTACGATTGGATTTTAGTCCCAACATACAACCTGAGCTCTTGAGTTTATTATGGAAGCATCATTGCATAAAAGATTTAGTGTCTTCGTATTAAAACAAAGAAAAAGAAAAAGTTCTTTCAAATTTCAAAAGGAAACAAGATGCTTTTTATTTTATAGCTAGGCATCCTTCCAACATGAAAACCACCTCTTCGGCAAGAATATGACCACATCTTGAGATATTATTTGTCAGTATCCTTTTACTCATTGCTCAATTCAAATTTCACATGTTAGATGTTTTCTTCCATGAATACTAGATCATATAATTTGAATATTAAATGCTATGTTTTGAGGCAAATATGGCTTAAAATGTAGTTCTCCTATGTATTCGTTATGTCTATCAACAGTCAGATCTTTTTCTGTCCCTATCCACAAACCAGCTATTGGTTTCCAATTTTTCTTTGTAACTAGTCAACAATTTGCTAAACTGTTGCTACAGGGTTTGAAATTTGTGCTATTTTCCAGACAAAGTGTTGTTGACATTGTCAGTTGGTTCTTTTACTTTCTGGGAATCTATTGTCTTCTATAGGGGATTCCCTGAATGTTAGCAATCTTTCTAGAATGAACTATGTTCCATGGCATCTTGTGGATGGGGACACTTCTAGGAAGCCAAGGGATGAGAGGCTTTTTTTAAGGTGACGATATTGGATGACAATTCAAAGAATATGGAAAATTCTAAAATATAGCATAGTTCAAATTTTGACATGATATTACATTCACCATATTCATTATATAATTATTTTATGAAACATTAGAGGTGAATTAAGAATGTATTATATTTTAAAATGAAGAAGCTTAATTGAAGACAAAAGATCAATTGGGTGCATTGAGAAAAATACCATCTGTATTGAAGAAAAAGCTCAATTTCTCATTTCTTAATTGAAAAAAAATCATTTGTATTTTCTTCAATGCACCCTGGTATTTTGCTATCATTTCTATTTTTTGGGGGTATAAGCTTGTGAAAGGCCTTGGTTTGATTTTTTAATATTGCTGTCCTGAATACGTGAGTGGTTTTAGTTTTCAGACAGATCTAATAATACATCCTCTTAGTGTTGTTTATGCTTTAAGATTTTTTCACATCTTAAATCATCTCTTCTTTAGGTTGATTGTGATGAGCATAAAATCCTATGCTCAAAATATGGCGTCTCTGGTTTTCCTAACATCAAGTGGTTCCCCAAAGGATCATTAGAGCCAAAAGAGTAAGTGAACAAATTTGCCTCCACATGTACAACATATTTATTGGATTTGTAGATTTTTTGAAGAATCAATTTTAAAATTGATTTAGATTCTTTCACAAATTTTGTTTGAATGCATGAAAATACACTTCACATATGACTTTCTGTTTTGTTTCTGTAGCTATAAAGGTGGCCGCACTGCTGAAGAGCTTGCTAAGTTTGTGAATACTGACGAAGGTAATTTATAGACTATTTTTCTCCCTTTATAATATAGGGCAAACAGTTCTCTCCAGGGGCCTCAATTAATCCACCCATCCCCCCCTGCATGTTCTCCCTGATAACATGCAGTGCCTTGCCGAATAGTAGGGCTGCATGTTCTCCCTGATAACATGCAGTGCCTATGTTTATCCACTACCTATGTGCCATATATTATAGACCTTTTTGACCTCCTTAGGCTTTAAATATGTGTTTATAGGTTTGTATGTCATTTTTTGCGGGAGAAACATGTACCCAATATGTATGTGATTCTATGACCATTAGTTAGATTGGAATCTGATTACTTAATCCTACATAAATAGAACTAAAATATTTGAATGGTAGTATTACGGTCACCACTTCAAAGTATTAAGTTCTTCAAAGCACTACCATGTTCTTCCATTTGAAGTGTGAATTTTCCCTGTGGCATCCCACCCACCCTGGTAGGGGCTAGCCCCATTAATTGGAAGGGACTTTCAACCTTAGATTGAGCACTTCAATATATTTTAATTACAATTCTAAGATCTATCAGCACGGTATTGAAGAAGTGAATCGAAAGAAGCTTGATCTATATCTTTAATCTTTATAGCTACCCTTGCATATGTGTCAAACAAGACCACTAATATTCAATGTTCACAGATTGTTCTTAACTGAGCTTGTATAAATCTCAAAATGGCCTCATATACACATCCCAATCTACAATCATGATTTTTAAGCTTGTCCATTATAGGGATAATATCAGAGAAGCTCATTGAACCTAATTAACCACAAAAATGACATGATAAGGGACATAATTAGAATGATCGCAGCCGAAATGGTGTCCATCATCAGTCACATAGCCTGCAGAGTTCATTTGTTGCCCAGTTTTGGAGATGGGTTCATGCCATAGATTCTCAATGCAATAGGATTTTTTTGAAGCCTTTTCCTCTGAGTTATGCTCCTCTGATTTTCAATAGTGATTACACAGGCCAAACTCAATGCCCTCTTCTTTTTTGCAAGGATCAACAAATCTAACATATTTCCAGTAAGTCTCATGAGTCATCTCCAAGTACAGATCGAAGTACAATAGCATATCCAAGTACAGATCCTATGGAGGCAAGGTATGAGCGTAGCCAAGACCAGTAAACCCACCAGCATAACTACCAATGTCAGTAGCATCATAGGAAGTAAGGGTAGATCCAGCCGAAGGACCAGTAGATTACCTAAGACGGGTACGGATTAAGCATAACCAGTAGCACATGTGGCATATTAAGTGCTTATAAACATACCTATAAGCAAAGGCAAAGACAGTGGCATAGGCGGCTTAAATATTAGCATTTTGAGTTTTTCAATTTTATTTATCTTTCTTTCTTAGTGATTGGAGATAAATATTAGCATATTTAGTATCTTTTGTGCCTAAGTACAAAAATATTTGTAAGTTAACACTTTTTTAGTGCCCAGGCATTAAAGAGTTGGAGCTATTAGAATGTTTTGTGAGTAGAGTAAGGTCGTTGGTGATTCAAATCACAAGTCTGAAGTTAAAATTATATTTATATCTATTAGTGACATAAAAATCAGTTCATGGGATTCATCAATCATTAGTACAAGTAAGGTAGCATATGTAACATCCTTCCAAGATCACTTGCCAAAGTACATGTGCATAATGGTAGGCAATAAGTATAGAAATGAAATTTTGTTAATGCAATATATTTTTATTTCGTCCACCCCACGATTTGAAATGTTGATGCAAAAAATAGTGCACAAAATCAAATTTCAGAAAACTGCTATATTATAAACAAGTAATCAGAAATATGGGCCCTAGGATTAGACTTCCCTTAAAACTTGCTCAATTTCATAATTTATCCAAATCCAAATCTGATTATGGAATAGATTGCAGATAGAATCATGGGGTTTTTCCACCAATTTGGTAACTTCAACATTCAATAAAAGATGTGAATGACATCTATTTAACTAGTACAATCACTACCATAAAAAACATGCAAACTAACTTTTACTAAAATTAATGGTAAATTAGTTTTTTAGTGAAGTGAAGAAAGATCAACTGTACTGATCAACTAGGAAAACAATATTCCTAAAAATATCTAAAATAGTTGCACATGATAAGTGACAAACTCATGTTTGTTCAATTCATTGCAACCATTGTATATGTATAGATCCTTCAATTCATTATGATACTATTTTGATTTCTTGGAGTTGCAATAAGTTTTATCATAGAGAGAGCCTTTGGGATGTATAAATTTAGTCATAGATACTTTCAAAAAGAAGTACAAACCTACTCAACTACTCAATGCAAGAAAAAATAAATTCAGTACCCGACACTCTGCAAACATTTCACCAGTCACAAAATCAACATTGTACTCATGTTTCTTTTGTGCAGACTGTAGATCTTGTTCCTCTTTCCTTAGAAACACCATTTCTTCATCTACACTAGCCTGGAGAGCTTCCTTCTCAGCCTTCAATTCAGCTTCAATTTCTTTCTTTCTTCTTTCATTTCATGCAACTGAGCTTCTTTCTTTAAGATTTCTTCCCTATCTCTTGAACTATTAGTTTCTTCTGCCTCTTTTATCAAGTCATCAACTTAAAATTCTTAAGAAGGCTTACCTATTACCTTATCTTGATATAAATCATGTACACTATTAATTGAAATTATCTTATCACTAAGATCATTCAAAGTTTCTGGTGGAGGTCATGATCTGAGCAACTTATGTTTCTCCATTATGAACAGGTTCACGACTCTTTGGTGCATTCATTATATTATCATTTTTCATTTCTATATTACAATTATGACATAGTTTCACATTTTCATGTATTTCATTCAATATGTTTATCTCAGTTGGGCTTAAATTTCTCAACCCTATCTGATGGTTGATGATTATTAAGACTAAAAATATGTAAATATTTGGATGAAAATTCATGTGTAGAAGTTGAGACCCTACTAACCTTGCTAAAAATTCACTTCAACTTTCCCCTTTCGTTAAAAGATTTATGTTTGTTTCATATTTTTTAGTTGGTATTTGAGAATTTTTTTCAATCTATCCTTTTTATTTCGAGTTGTGATTCTAAGAATATTTGTCCATACCTTTAGTAAACAAAATCTAAAAGGCACTTTCTTTCTTTCTTCTTTTTCTTGTGCAAGTGACAGTTGAAGACACTTCATTTTGGTATTCTATGCAAGCATTGTATATTTGTGCACATGTATATTTATCTTTTGTATATTTCTAAATTATTTGAGGTGGAGGTTGAGTCTAATGTGTTGGGAAGCTCCCAAGGAGCATCACAACTTTTTGCATCAACATTTCAAATCGCAATATTTTTTGCATCAACTATTGGTGGAAAAATCTCTCGAAGATATTACAAGAAAAAAATGAGAATTTTGATGAATAATTTTAGATACACTTGTAGAAAAACTATCATGGATGGGAAAGACAGGTTACAATCTACTCTATCTCCTAGACAATGGGAGGCATTGAAAGAAAGCATGAGTTCTGAAGAATATTTGATTAAAAGTTGTAGAGGCAAGAGAGCAAGAGATAATGTAACAGCTGGATACACATTTGGCCGAGGCGGGTTGCAAGTTAAAAAGGACAAATTTGGAGTAAGTGCCTAATTTTTTGGTTCAATTTATGTGAATATTTATTGGAATTATTTATTGAACTAACTATTTGTTGATATTAATGTTGTATTGTAGATGGAAAATAATAACAAAGAAGCAAGTGTAGAAGAAATTGTTAATTATATGGAAACATTGGATCCTAGATCGAACAACAATATGAGTTGGAAATCTAGTCCATCAAATGAGATCTCATAGCCATCTGTTGCACGTCATGTAATAGCCTCTGCAGATCATTTTAGCTCAAACGATGGGTATGAACAAGCAATGAATTGCATACATGGACTCACTGAGAAAGTATCCCAGTTGGCTGCCTCTGCTGCGCATATGGATGGACTGGCTGAGACAGTATCACAGTTGGCCACTTTTGTTAAGCCTATAGTTTCTACATGGAATGTCCATAATTTTATGGATTCAAATAAGGTAACAGGCTCTATTCATTTAATTCTATTTTGAATTTTTTAGCATTGTCAACTAGTATGCTATTACGGTAAAACCATGGTGAGAAACACTGCTAGGATCTATTGTTTTAACTCAGACTCATGGTTAAAACTTCAATTACAATGTTTAAGGGTACCAACCGTAAGGAGTCACCAAACCCCTATTCTAAGAGCATCAAGTCTTTCTTATCACAAACTTTTCAATTTGAGCATCGACTCAGCATCTTAAGGCACCAACCAAAGGATGTTATAAAACAAGTTTTTACTGTTTTGCAAACTGCAACTTTGAACTTCACAATGATAGAGATAAACAAGTAGAAATATTACAAACTGAAAAAAACAACTCTTCAGATGTTTCAGTCTGAATTACAAAATACAAACAACATCAATCTTCTGATAAATGTGCCTTCTACAAGTTCTACTCACATTTGCTTAATCCACTCCATCAAACATAATTTCATAAATAACTGCACTGTCAAACCTTGTTCATCATTTAAGCAATGTATGCATTAAATACTATCAAAAGAATAATACTATATACCTCAGACTTCGTATGCGTGCATCATACTGTACTTGATTAGATTTCTTCACCCATTGAACATTCAGAAAAGATTGCAGACCAGACCGTGGTATTCTGAAAATGTTTCTCATCAACAATATATCATCTTATTAAACACATCTCCTTCTTTGCATAAGACAATCAAATATTTAACAACTTTTCATTTGATAATTGCAGTGTGATTACTTCATATCAGAACAATACTTTGTATCGAGCACATACTCTATTCACATTTCATCAGGCTTTTACATATCTCGTCAATGATACACACTCTCGCACACATCTTCCATCAAAATGCCAATGAATAAATAAGACAACTCCTTTCTTGATCGACAAGAATTCTAACTGATAAGAGTTAGGAGGTTGTAACTGTACAAGTATTCATCACAATTGTAAGCAGTGTAAAATGCCAGAAGTTTAACATAATTAAACTTATACACATCAATGGCATTAAGGAAGTTTCTTACGACAAAGGAAATATATAAAAGATTTCATATAGCTACGTCTCTTAAGCCTAAAAAAAATATACCCTCTGAAATATGAACATGAGGTTCTTAATTACTTTGTTGATCCCGAACTGTTCTCTTGAAGACTTAATTACTAGTATGTTGTTACGGTAATTTTCTGTTATGTATTTTCTATTTGATGGCTTGTGAGAGATAAAAGAAATCAATCAATGCAAATTCCAAATATCTTTATATTAATGAGGATAAAGTTTACTTTAATTTCTGAGATTTATTTCCAAACTAGAATGCTGATATAAATTCTGATCTGAAAATGAAGGGTAATATCTATGAACCAAAACTTCTTTGATATCGATACTATAGAGTAGATTAGGGAATGCAAAATGCTGTCAGATTAATATTGCTCTAATCCAGGATGATGCTCTGCCTAGATTCTTGATCTATATTGCTTTGATTTACTGAGATGCTTATTAACAAACTATGTTGAAATAAAGCACCTGATCCTTACAATAATCTGATCGCCTTCTCTGAAATTGTCTTTTATAATCATGCAAATGGAATAGACGTAATCTGGTATGAGAAATAGGATCTTGTACTTGATCCTCTTTCAAATTATTATCCTTTAATTTTATGTTTCTTTAATGCCTTCTTGTGAGTCTAATCTTTGTCACTGTTGCTGAATAATGGCTCAAGTTTCATGCAATTTTATGTGAGAAGTTTATGCCTTAGTCTGATTACAATCTTTTGTTCTTGCAATAATTCAGGATGCTATTTCTACTTGTCAATTTCTTCTTTTCATGTGTTTGTGACCTTGCCAAACAGGGGACAAATACCTCCTTTAGTTGGCTGTATTAAATCCCTTTAAGTGCTTCAGGTATGAAGACTTTATGCCAATAAAATATGCCCCTTGAAGAAATGGATGATCTTCCCTTATTAAGCAACAAAGGGCATGATGTGAAAAGTTGTATCTCTTTGATTAGAACTCTTTCAAATTGAATTACTATTTTAACAAATCGTACCTCTTCCTTGTAACTAACAATATCATTAGTTAGTTATCTAACTTAGATCATATTAATTCCTTCCTTTGGCTGCAATTATAGATGAGATGTCTTCTTCCTTTGTGCGATCTAACTTCCTCTTTCTAGACAGCAATTACTTATTTCTTGGATAATGTTAGCCCCCTTATTTTCTTCTTTCTTGTATAGTGATAATACTCCTCATTGATATGTGTAATAATGCGAGGGGAATATGCTGATCTATTTATAAGACCTTAAAGAGTTGTTTGTCACTTATCTGATGTAATAATCCTGTAGCAACGATGACTGGTGATGGTCAGTCTGCAATACACTATTGTTGTTTCTGACATGGAAGAAAATACCACCATTGCATTTAATCTACCATTGCATTGATCTATCTACTAACAATTTAACCACGTGCAGAGCAATTCTATCAAAGCTGCACAAAAATGCTTTGATGTCAACAAAGCTGCTGATATTGATAGCGATTGCAATGAATTAGTGGACATGAATGTGGATCAACACAGTTATAGTTGTGGTAAAGTTGAGGTAATGTAATAGTTGTCAATTATCTATCCTAATCTTCATGCTTGAAATGTTATTTTAAACAAATAATTATAGATTTTGCATTTTTCTAGATGTAAGTTAATTTGTCACAATATTTATTAGCTATCTTCATTGCACAATTTAGAATTGTACTTATTTCTTGCCAAGGTTTACATATCATACCCTCTTCCAGCATATGACTTGTACCTATTTTCTCTTCAGTCTACTATGCATACAGGGAAAGACGCTCTCAATAGACCTATCTATAAAGCTCCACAATTTGAGAAGGATGTTGATAGTGAACATGTTGAATTGGATGAGGATCTATATGATATTCAAAGAAGACTTCATGTTAAAAGCAAGGTGAGTTTTATTTATTGTTGTGTATTTCATGGTATTTGTTTTAACACATGCAAGTACTATTTGAGCAAGTAATGGTTGTTTTATTATGTTAATAAGTCAAATGTTTACCTATGTGATAATTATTATGTTAATAAGTCACATAATGACCTATGCACTTTTTATTTTTGCAGAAAAATATTCATGAACTCCAAGAAGGAGATAAAGTTAGAGTGTTGGATCCATTTGATAGTGCTGTTGTTGGTGTTGGGCGGATCCATTCACTATCTATCATACATGGAGAAAACTTGAAAGGAACGAGTGATGCAAATGTAGAACTTGTGAGGGTCACAAGTAATGTACCACTTGTTTATGAAGACAAACTAGATGGAGTGATCCGTCTAAAAGAGAAAGAAGGATCCTTTGCACGGTGGCCAATAATTTTTTTGGAGAAAATGAATTAGTTGATGTTTATCATGCACTAGATACCAGACATTCATGGTGTATTTAATGAGTTGGAAACTCTTAATAACTTTGATATTTTTAGATATAATTATGTATACTCTCAACGTTGACATTTTATTACTTGATATATATTATATTTTAAAATTGCAGATTACCTTTCTTTCTCATGATGTTGAATATTGTTTGTATATGTTAATATATTTTTAATTTCTATTATGGTTTACTTCAAGTTTAATATATGCCTTTTTTGCATTATTAAATTTATGTAATTTAATATATTATTTATATCACAACTAAATTTAATACCAATTAATGAGAACCAAAATATAATAGTGATTAAATATACTATTAGTAGATGGAAACATAAGAGTGACAATGACTAAATATATTACCAATCGATATCAATTAATTGTTATCGTGATTAAATAAATGACTAATTAATTATTAACAACGTTGACTAAATTAATGATTAAAATGATCAAATATACTACCAATGGATGGAAATTGGTTGATACAAATGACTAAATATATTACTAATCGATATCAATTAAGTGTTAACGTGATTAAATAAATGACTAATTATTAACAACATTGACTAAATTAATGATTAAAATGATCAAATATACTACCAATGGATGGAAATTAGTTGATACAAATGATTAAATATATTACCAATTGACACAAATTAATGATTAAAATGATCAAATATACTACCAATGGATGGAAATTAGTTGATACAAATGATTAAATATATTACCAATTGACACAAATTAATGATTTTAATGATTAAATAAATGACTATCAAGATTAAATGAATGACCAATTAACAACAACAAATGACTAAATTAATGAGTAAAAATACTACCAAATTGATCAGTCAAACAACTAACAAATGACTAAAATTTGTTTAGTCACAAATTTGGTGGTGTTACAAATGACTGGCAATAAACTATTACTGGTCATGTGATCAAAATTGGTCATCTATATGTGATTTTTAGTAGTTTTTTTAGTCTAATTTTGTTGTTTTTGTACTAGTGGATTCAGTGATTTGTAAACTCAGAATGGCTTGTTACGTGATTGTAATTGATTCTCATCGAAAACTTGACCGATTTGGTGAGATTTGTAAGCTCAGAATGGCTTGTTACGTGATTGCAATTGATTCTCATCAAAAAGTTGACCGATTCGGTGATTTTTAAGGTTAGAATGGCTTGTTACGTGATTGTAGCTGATTCTCATCGAAGGGTTAACTGATTCAATGATTTGTAAGCTCAGAATGGCTTGTTACATGATTGTAGTTGATTCTCATCAAATGGTTGATCGATTAGGTTATTTTTTAGCTCCTAATAGCTTGTTACATGATTGTAATTGATTCTCATCAAACGGCTGACTGATTCAGTGATTTGTAACCTCACAATAGCTTGTTATGTGATTACCATTGAATCTCATCAAACGGTTGATAGATTTGGTGATTTGTAGGCTGAAAATCACTTGTTACATGATTGTAATTGATTCTCATCGAATGGTTGACCGATTCAGTGATTTGTACACTCAGAATGGCTTATTATGTGATTGTAATTGATTCTCACCGTATGGTTAACTAATTCGGTGATTTTTAAGCTCGAAATGGTTTGTTACTTGATTGTAGCTGATTCTCATCGAACAGTTGACCGATTCAGTGATTTGTAACCTTAGAATGGCTTGTCACATGATTGTAGCAAATTCTTATTGAATGATTGACTGATTCAGTGATTTGTAAGCTCATAATGGCTTTTTACGTGATTGTGATTGATTCTCATCAAACCATTGACCGATTCGGTGATTTGTAAGCTCATAATGGCTTTTATTTGATTGTAATTTATTGTCATTGAATAGTTGATCGATTTAGTGATTTGTAAGCTGAAGAATGTCTTGTTACATGATTGTAGTTGAATCTCATCGAATGGTTGACTGATTCGCTAAATTCTAAGCTTTGAATGGCTTGTTACATGATTGTAGTGCATTCTCATCGAATGGTTGATCAATTTGGTGATTTGTAAGCTTAGAATGGCTTCTTACATGATTGGACTTGTTTCTCATCGAACAGTTGACCAAATCAGTGATTTGTAAGCTCAGAATGGCTTGTTACATAAAATGATAGCTGATTCTCATTGAACGGTTGACAAATCAATTACAATCATGTAACAAGCCATTCTGAGCTTACAAATCATCAAATGGGTCAACTGTTCAATGAGAATCAATTACAATCATTTAGAAGCCTTTCTGAGCTTACAAATTACCAAATCGGTCAAATGTTAGATGAGAATCAGCTACAATCATGTAAGAAGCCATTATAAGGTTACAAATCACCAAATCAGTCAACCATTTGATGAGAGTCAACTACAATCATGTAACAAGCCATTTTGAGCTTACAAATCACTAAATTGGTAAACCGTTCGATGAGAATTAGCTAGAATCACGTAACAAGCCATTCTAAGCTTAGAAATAACAGAATCAGTCAACCGTTCGATGATAATCAATCACAATCATGTAATAAGTCATTATGAGCTTACAAATCACTGAATCAATTAACTGTTTGATAAGCTACAATCACCTAACAAGCCATTTTGAGGTTACAAATCACCGAATCAGTCAAACGTTCTATGAAAATAAGCTACAATCATGTAACAAGCCATTCTGAGCTTACAAATCATCAAATCTATTAACCATTCGATGAGAATCAACTACAATCACATAACAAGCTATTCTGAGGTTACAAATCACTGAATCGGTCAACCGTTTGATGAGAATCAGCTATCATCACGTAACAAGCCATTATGAGCTTACAAATCACTGAATGGGTCAACCATTTGATGAGAATCAATTACAATCATGTAATGTGCCATTCTTAGCTTACAAATCACCAAATTGGTCAACAGTTGGATGAGAATCAGCTACAATCATGTAACAAGCCATTCTGAGCTTACAAATCAATGAAACAGTCAACTATTCGATGAGAATCAACTACAATCACGTAACAAGCCATTCTAAGCTTACGGATCATCAAATCTGTCAACCTTTTGATGAGAATCAATTACAATCACATAATGTGCCATTCTTAGCTTACAAATCACTGAATCGGTCAACCGTTTGATGAGAATCAGCTACAATCACATAACAAACCATTCTGAGTTTATAAATCACCGAATTCATCAACCGTTTGATGAGAATCAATTAGAATCATTTAACAAGCCATTTTGAGCATACAAATTGCTGAATCGGTCAACCATTCGATGAGAATCAGCTGCAATCATGTAACAAGCCATTCTTAGCTTACAAATCACTGAATCAATCAACCATTTAAAGAAAATCAGATATAATAACAAGCTATTCTGAGCTTAGAAATCATTGAATGGGTCAATTGTTTGATGAGAATCAATTACAATCACGTAACAAGTCATTCTGAGCTTACAAATCACCAAATCGGTCAACCGTTCGATGAGAATAAGATACAATCAGGTAACAAGCCATTCTAAGCTTACAAATTACCGAATCGGACAACCGTTTGATGAGAATCAATTACAATCATGTAACAAGCCATTATGAGCTTAGAAATCACTGAATCGGTCAACCGTTTGATGAAAATCAACTACAATCATGTAATAAGCCATTGTGAGCTTACAAATCACTGAATCGGTCAACTCTTCGATGATAATCAGCTACAATCACGTAACAAGCCATTGTGAGCTGACAAAATCACCAAATTGGTCAACCGTTCTATGAGAATCAGCTAAAATCACCTAACAATCTATTCTGAGCTTACAAATCATGGAATCGGTCAACTATTCCATGAGAATCAATTACAATCATGTAAGAAGCCATTATGAGCTTACAAATCAGTGAATCGGTCAATCATTCAATGAGAATCAATTACAATCATGTAACAAGCCTTTTTGAGCTTATAAATTTCCCAATCGATCAACTGTTCGATAAGAACCAATTAAAATCATGTAATAGGCCATTCTGAGCTTACAAATTATGAGCTTACAAATCAGTGAATCGGTCAATCATTCAATGAGAATCAATTACAATCATGTAACAAGCCTTTTTGAGCTTATAAATTTCTCAATCGATCAACTATTCGATAAGAACCAATTAAAATCATGTAATAGGCCATTCTGAGCTTACAAATCACCGAATCGATCAACCGTTGCATGAGAATCGGCTACAATCACATAACAAGCCATTCAGAGCTCACAAATCACTGAATCGGTCAACCGTTTAATGAGAATCATTTACCATCATGTAACAAGCTATTCTAAGCTTATAAATCATCGAATTGGTTAACCGTTCGATGAGAATCAATCACAATCACATAATAAGCCATTCTGAGCTTACAAATCACCGAATTGGTTAACCATTTGATGAGCTACAATCATGTAACAAGCCATTCTGAGGTGTAACAAGCCATTCTAAGCTTACAAATCACCGAATCGATCAACCGTTCAATGAGAATAAGCTACAATCATCTAACAAGGCATTGTGACCTTACAAATCATTGAATTAGTCAACTGTTTGATGATAATAAACTACAATCACGTAACAAGCCATTCTGAGCTTCCAAATCACCGAATCGGTCAACTATTCGATGAGAATCAGCTACATCACATAACAAGCCATTCTGAGCTTACAAATCATTGAATCGATCAACCGTTTGATGAGAATCAATTACAATCACATAACAAGCCATTCTGAGTTTACAAATCACGTACTCGGTCAACCGTTTGATGATAATCAGCTACAATCATGTAACAAGCCATTCTAAGTTTACAAATCACCGAATCAGTCAACTGTTTGATGAGAATTAGCTACAATCATGTAACAAGCCATTTCGAGCTTACAAATCATCGAATCGGTCAATTGTTCGATGAGAATCAGCTACGATCACGTAACACACCATTTTTAGCTTATAAATCACTAAATCGGTCAACTATTTGATGAGAATCAATTACAGTCACGTAACAAGCCATTCTAAACTTACAAATCACTGGATCAGTCAACCGTTCGATGAGAATAAACTACAATCATGTAACAAGCCATTCTAAGCTTACAAATCACTGAATCGGTCAACCGTTCAGTGAGATTCAGCTACAATCACATAACAAGCCTTTCTTAGCTAACAAATCACCGAATCGGTCAACTGTTTGATGAGAATCAACTATAATCACTTAAGAAGCCATTCTAAGCTTACAAATTATCGAATCGGTCAAGTGTTCAAAGAGAATAAAGTATAATAATTTAACAAGCCATTCTGAGCTTAGAAATCACTCAACCGTTCGATGAAAATTAGCTACAATCACCTAACAAGCCATAATAAGCTTACAAATAACTGAATCGGTCAACCGTTCAATGAGAATTTGATACAATGATGTAACAAGCCATTATGAGATTACAAATCACCGAAGTGGTGAACCGTTCAGTAAGAATGAATTATAATTATGTAACAATCCATTCTGAGCTTACAAATCACCGAATCGGTCAATTGTTCAATGAGAATTAGCTACAATCATGTAACAAGCCATTCTAAACTTACAAATCATCGAATTGGTCAACCGTTCAATAAGAATCAACTACAATCATGTAACAAGCCATTCTGAGCTTACAAATCACCAAATCGGTCAATGGTTCGATGAGAATTAGCTACAATAATGTAACAAGCCATTCTAAGCTTACAAATCACCGAATCGGTCAACCGTTCCATGTAAATAAATAACAATTACGTAACAAGCCATTCTAAGCTTACAAATCACTGAATCGGTCAACCATTCGATGAGAATCAAGTACGATCACGTGACAAGCCATTCTAAGCTTAAAAATCACTGAATCAATTAATCATTCCAAGAGAATCAATTACAATCTAGTCTGAGCTTACAAGCCATTCTAAGCTTACAAATCATCGAATCGGTCAACCGTTCCATGTAAATAAATAACAATTACATAACAAGCCATTCTAAGCTTACAAATCACTGAATCGGTCAACCATTCGATGAGAATAAAGTACGATCACGTGACAAGCCATTCTGAGCTTACAAATCATCGAATCGGTCAACAGTTTGATAAGAATCAGCTACAATCCTAAGAAGCCATTCTAAGCTTATAAATCACTGAATCGATCAACGGTTCGAGGAGAATCAACTACAATCACGTAACAAGCCATTCTGTGCTTACGAATCACTGAATTGGTCAACCTTTCGATGACAATCAATAACAATCATGTAACAAGCCATTCTGAGCTTACAAATCACAAAATCTGTCAACTGTTCGATGAGAATCAATAAAAATCACGTAACAAACCATTCTAAGCATACAAATCAATGAATTGGTCAACCATTCAATGAGAATCAGCTACGATCATGTAACAAGCCATTTTCAGCTTACAAATAGCCGAATCGGTCAACCATTCGATGAGAATCAATTACAATAATGTAACAAGCTATTCTAAGCTTAGAAAACACTGAATAGGTCAACTGTTTGATGAGATTCAGCTACAATGACGTAACAAACCATTCTAAGCTTACAAATTACCGAATCGGTCAACTGTTTGATGAGAATCAGCTACAATAACGTAACAAGCCATTCTGAGCTTACAAATCACCGAATCGGTCAACCGTTCGATGAGAATTAGCAATTCTAAGCTTACAAATCACCAAATGATTCAACCGTTTGATGAGAATCAATTACAATTATGTAACAAGCCATTCCGAGCTTTCAAATCACTGAATCAGCCAACCGTTAAATGAGAATTAGCTACAAATACATAACAAGCCATTCTAAGCTAACAATTCATCGAATCGGTCAATTGTATGATGAGCATCAGCTATAATCATGTAACGAGCCATTTTGAGCATACAAATCATTAAATCAGTCAACCGTTCAATGAGAATCAGCTACAATCACGTAACAAGCCATTCTAAACTTACAAATCACTGAATTGGTCAACCCTTCGATGATAATCAATTACAATCACGTAACAAGCCATTCTGAGCTTACAAATCACCGAATCGGTCAACTGTTCGGTGAGAATCAATTACAATCATGTAACAAGCCATTCTGAGCTTACAAATCACCAACGGTCAACTGTTTGATGAGAATCACCTACAATCACTTAACAAGCCATTCTGAGCTTACAAATCACCAAATCGGTCAACCATCGATGACAATCAACTACAATCATGTAACAAGCCATTCTAAGCTTACCAATCACCGAATCGGTCAACCGTTTAATGAGAATCAATTACAATTATGTAACAAGCCATTCTGAGCTTACAAATCATTGAATCGGTCAACCATTTGATGAGAATCATCTACAATCATGTAACAAGCAATTCTGAGCTTACAAATCACCAAATCGATCAACCGTTCAATGACAATTAGCTACAATAACGTAACAAGCCATTTCAAGCTTACAAATCAATGAATCTACCAACCGTTCAATGAGAATCAGCTACAGTTACGTAACACACCATTCTCAGCTTCCAGATAACTGAATGGGTCAACCGTTCGATCAAAATTAGCTATAATCACGTAACAAGCCATTTTGAGCTTACAAATCACCAAATCGGTCAACCATTCGATGAGAATCAGCTACAATCACGTAACAAGCCATTCTGAGCTTACAAATTACCGTAGTGGTCAACTGTTCGATGAGAATCAGCTATAATGTAAGGCATTCCGAGCTTACAAATATCCGAATCAGTCAACCTTTCGATGAGAATCAATTGCAATCATGTAACAAGCCATTGTGAGCTTAGAAATCACCAAATTGGTCAACCATTTTATGATAATCAGCTACAATCACGTAACAAGCCATTCTGAGCTTACAAATCATCAAATCGGTCAACCATTTTATGAGAATCAACTACAATCATGTAACAAGCCATTCTGAGCTTACAAATCACCGAAGGGGTCAATCGTTCGATTAGAATAAATTACAATCATGTAACAAGCCATTTTGAGTGTACAAATGACCAAATCGGTCAAATGTTCGATAATAATTAGCTACAATCACATAACAAGCCATTTTGAGCTTAAAAATCACCGAATCGGTCAATCATTCGATGAGAGTCAGCTACAATCATGTAACAAGCCATTTTGAGATTAGAAATGACCGAATCAGTAAATTGTTTGATTAGATTCAGCTACAATCATTTAACAAGCCATTCTGAGCTTACAAATCACCGAAGTGGTCAACCATTCGATGAGAATCAGTTAAAATCACTTAACAAGCCATTTTGAGCTTACAAATCATCGAATCGGTCAATCGTTTGATGAGAATCAATTACAATCACGTAACAAACCATTATGAGCTAACAAATCACTGAATCGGTCAACCGTCCAATGAGAATCAATTACAACCATGTAACAAGCCATTCTAAGCTTACAAATAACCGAATCGGTCAATCGTTAGATGAGAATCAGTTACAATCATGTAACAAGTGATTTTGAGGATACAAATCACCAAATCCGTCAACCGTTCGATGAGAATCAGCTACAATCACGTACCAAGCCATTCTAAGCTTAGAAATCACCAAATCGGTCAACCATTCAATGAGAATCAGTTACAATCACGTAACAAGCCATTTTGAGCATATAAATCACAGAATCGATGAACTATTCGATGAGAATTAGCTACAATCACATAACAAGCCATTCTGAGCTTACAAATCACCGAATTGGTCAACCATTTGATGAGAATCAGCTACAATTATGTTCTGAGCTTACAAATCACCAAATCGGTCAACAGTTCGATGAGAATTAGTTACAATTACGTAACAAGCTATTATAAGCTTACAAATCACCAAATTGGTCAATCGTTCAATGAGAATCAGGTACAATCATGTAACAAGCCATTTTGAGCATATAAATCATCGAATCGATCAACCGTTCGATTAGAATCATCTATAATTATGTAACAAGGCATTCTAAGCTTACAAATCTCCATATCGGTCAACCGTTCGGTGAGAATCAGGTACAATCATGTAACAAGCAATTATGAGCTTACAAATAAACAAATCGGTCAACCATTCGATGAGATTCAGCTACAATCATGTAAGAAGCCATTTTGAGCTTACAAATCACCGAATCGGTCAACCATTCGATGAGAATCAATTACAATCATGTAACAAGCCATTCTGAGCTTACAAACCATCGAATTGGTCAGCCGTTTGATGAGAATCAGCTACAATCACTTAACAAGCCATTTTGATCTTACAAATCACCGAATCAGTCAACCGTTCGATCAGAATCAGCTACAATCACATTAAAAAAGCCATTCTGAGCTTACAAGTCACCGAATCAGTCAACCGTTCCATCAGAATCAACTACAATAATGTTAAAAGCCATTCTGAGATTACAAATCATTAAATCGGTCAACCGTTTGATGAGAATCAATAACAATCAAGTAAAAGTCATTCTAAGTGTACAAATCACCAAATCAATCAACTGATCGGTGACAATCAGCTACAATCAAGTAACAAGCCATTCTAAGCTACAATCACGTAATAAGCAATTTTGAGCTTACAAATCACCGAATCGGTCAACTGTTCGATGAGAATCAATGACAATCATGTAACAAGCCATTCTAAGCTTACAAATCACTGAATCAGTCAACCATTCGATGAGAATCAGCTACAATCACGTAACAAGCCATTCTGAGCTTACAAATCACCGAATCGGTCAACCGTTCCATGAGAATTAATTACAATGACGTAAGAAGCCATTTTGAGATTACAAATCACTGATCGGTCAACCATTTGATGAGAATCAATTACAATCATGTAACAAGCTATTTTGAGCATACAAATCATCGATTCGATCATCTGTTCGATGAGAATTAGCTACAACCAAGTAATAAGCCATTCTGAGCTTACAAATCACTGAATCATTCAACCATTTGATGAGAATCAACCACAATCACGTAACAAGCCATTCTGACTTTACCAATCATCAAATCAATCAACCTTACCATGAGAATCAACTACAATAATGTAATAAGCCATTCTGAGATTCTAAATCACCAAATTGGTCAATCGTTCGATGAGAATTGACTACAATCACATAACAAGCCATTCTAACCTTACAAATCACTGAATCGGTCAACCATTCGATGAGAATTAATTACAATCATGTAACAAGCCATTTTGAGCTTACAAATCATAGAATTTGTCACCCATTTGAAGAGAATCAATTACAATCATGTAAAAAGCCATTTTGAGCTTTCAAATCACTGAATCGGTCAACTGTTTGATGAGAATCAATTACAATCATGCAACAAGCCATTTTGAGCTTACAAATCACCAAATTGGTCAACCGTTCGATGAGAATCAATTACAATCGCGTAACAAACCATTCTGAGCTTACAAATGACCGAATTGGTCAACCGTTCAATGAGAAATAATTACAATCCTGTAACAAGCCATTCTGAGCTTACAAATCACTGAATCATTCAACCATTCGATGAGACTCAACTACAATCACATAACAAGCCATTCTAAGCTTACAAATCACTGAAGCGATCAACCATTTGATGAGAATCAATTACAATCACGTAACAAGCCATTGTGAGTCTAGAATTCATCGAATCGATCAACCATTCGATGAGAATCCTCTACAATCATGTAACAAGCCATTTTGAGCTTACAAATCACCAAATCGGTCAATCATTCGATGAGAGTCAGCTACAATCACGTAACAAGCCATTTTGAGTATAGAAATCACCGAATCTATCAACCATTCGATGGTACGATCACGTAATAAGCCATTCTGAGCTTACAAATCTCCAAATCGGTCAACCGTTTGATGAGAAGTAGTTATAATCACGTAACCAGCCATTTTGAGCTGACAAATCATCGAATTGATCAATGATTTCATGATAATCAGCTACGATCCCGTAATAAGCCATTCTAAGCATACAAATTATCGAACCGGTCAACCGTTTGATGAGAATCAGCTACAATCACATAACAAGCCATTATGAGTTTAGAAATCTCTTAATCGGTCAACAGTTTGATAAGAATCAGTTACAATCATGTAACAAGCCATTATGAGCTTAAAAATCATCAAATCGGTCAATCGTTCGATGAGAATTAGCTACAATCATGTAACAAGCCATTCTGAGCTTACAAATAGATGAATCGGTCAACCATTCCATGAGAATCAGCTACAATCACGTATCAAGTGATTCTGAGCTTACAAATCACCAAATCGGTAAACAATTCGATGAGAATCAGCTACAATCACGTAACAAGCCATTCTGAGCTTACAAATAACTGAATCGGTCAACCCTTCGATGAGAATCAGCTACAATCAGGTAACAAGCCATCTGAGCTTACAAATCACTGAATCAGTCAACTGTTTAATGAGAGTCAGCTACAATCACGGAACAAGCCATTCTGATCTTATAAATCACCAAATTGGTCAACCATTCGATGAGAAACAACTACAATTACGTAACAAGCCATTGTGAGCTTACAAATCACTGAATAATTCAATCATTTAATGAGAAAATGCTACAATTAGGTAACAAGCCATTCTGAGCTTACAAATCACTGAATCGGTCAACCGTTCGATGAAAATTAGTTACAATCACATAACAAGCCATTCTTAGCTTACAAATCGCCCAATCGGTCAACCGTTCTATTAGATGCAATTACAATCATGTAACAAGCCATTCTGACATTACAAATCACTGAATCGGTCAACCGTTCAATGAGAATTAGCTACAATCACATAACAAGCCATTGTGAGCTTGCAAATCATCGAATGGGTCAATCATTCGATGAGAATCAGCTACAATCATGAAACAAGCCATTCTGAGCTTACAAATCACTAAATCGGTCAACCGTTTGATGAGAATCAATTACAATCATGTAACAAGCTATTTTGAGCTTACAAATCATAGAATTTGTCACCCATTTGAAGAGAATAAATTACAATCACGTAAAAAGCCATTCTGAGCTTACAAATCATTGAATTAGACAACCGTTCGATGAGAATCAATTACAATCACATAACAAGCCATTCTAAGCTTTCAAATCACCAAATCCGTCAAACATTCGATGAGAATCAATTACAATTATGTAAAAAGCTATTCTGTGTGTACAAATCATCGAATTAGACAACCGTTTGATGAGAATCAGCTACAATTACGTAACAAGCCATTCCGAGCTTACAAATCACCGAATCAGTCAACAGTTCAATGAGAATCAATTACAATCATGTATCAAGCCATTGTGAGATTACAAATCACTCAATCGGTCAATCGTTAGATGAGAATCAGCTACAGTCATGTAACAAGCCATTCTGAGCTTACAAATCACTAAATCGGTCAACTATTCGATGAGAATCAATTACAAGCATGTAACAAGCCATTCTAACCTTACAAATCACCTAATCGGTCAACCGTTCGATGAGAATCAACTAGAATCACGTAACAAGCCAGTCTGAGCTTATAAATCACCGAATCGGTCAATTGTTTGATGAGAATCAGCTACAATCATGTAACAAGCTATTCTGAGCTTACAAATGACTGAATCAGTCAACAGTTCGATGAAAATCAGCTACAATCATGTAACAAGTAATTCTGAGCTTACAAATCATTGAATTGGTCATCCGTTCGATGAGAATTAGCTGCAATCATGTACCAAGCCATTTTATGCTTACAAATCACCGAATTGGTCAATTGTTGATGAGAACCAGATACAATCACGTAACAAGCCATTTTGAGGTTACAAATCATCGAATCAGTGAACCGTTCGATGAGAATCAGCTACAATCAGATAAAAAACCCATTGTAAGCTTATAAATCAATGAATCGGTCAACCGTTGCATAAGAATCAATTACAATCACGTAATAAGCCATTCTGAGCTTAAAAAGCACCAAATTGGTCAACCGTTCGATGAGAATTAATTAAAATCACGTAACAAGCCATTCTGAGCTTACAAATCACCGAATTGGTCAAATGGTCGATGAGAATCAATTACAATCATGTAACAAGCCATTCTGAGCGTACAAATCACTGAATCATTTAACAGTTCGATGAGAATTAGCTACAATCACATAACAAGTCATTCTGAGCTTAGAAATCATCGAATTGGTCATCTATTTGTTGAGAATCAGCTACAATCACGTAACAAGCCATTCTGAGCTTACAAATCATCGAATCAGTCAACTTTTTGATGAGAATCAGCTACAATCACGTAACAAGCCATTCCAAGTTTACAAATCACCAAATCGATCAATCATTTGATGAGAATAAGTAAAATCACGTAACAAGCCATTCTGAGCTTACAAATCACTGAATCGGTCAACCATTCAATGAGAATCAATTACTATCACGTAACAAGCCATTCTGAGCTTACAAATCACTGAATTGGTCAACCGTTTAATGAGAATCAGCTACAATCACGTAACAAGCCATTCTGAGATTAGAAATCATCGAATCAGTCAACTGTTCGATGAGAGTTAATTACAATCATGTAATAAGCTATTCTGAGCTTAGAAATCACCGAATTGGTGAACCATTCAACCAAAATCAATTACAATTAGGTAACAAGCAAGTCTAAGCTTACAAATCACCAAATTGGTCAAACGTTTGATGACAATCAATTACAATCATGTAACAAGCCATTCTTAGTTTACAAATCACCCAATTAGTCAACCATTCTACGAGAATCAGCTACAATCACGTAACAAGTCATTCTAAGTTTACAAATCATCGAATAAATCAATCGTTCGATGAGAATCAACTACAATCACGTAACAAGCCATTCTGAGCTTACAAATCACCAAATCGGTCAACCATTCGATGATAATCAATTACAATCATGTAACAAGCCATTCCAAGCTTACAAATAACTAAATCGGTAAACCATTTTATGAGAATCAGATACAATCATGTAACAAGCCATTCTGAGCTTACAAATCACCGAATTGGTCAAACGTTTGATGAGAATCAATTATAATCAAATAACAAGCCATTCTGAGTGTGCAAATCATCGAATCGATCAACTATTTGATGAGACTCAGCTACAATTACGTAACAAGCCATTCTTAGCTTACAAATCATCGAATCAGACAATCATTTGATGAGAATCGACTTCAATTACGTAACAGGCCATTCTAAACTTACAAATCACCGAATCGGTCAACGGTTCGATGAGAATCTGCTATAATTATGTAACAAGGCATTCGAAGCTTACAAATCACCGAATCAGTCAACCATTTGATGAGAATCAACTACAATCCCATAACAAGCCATTCTGAGCTTACAAATAACCGAATCAGTCAGCCATTCAAAAAGAATCAATTACAATCATGTAACAAGCCATTTTGAGCTTACAAATCACTGAATTCATCAATTGTTTGATGAAAATAAGCTACAATCATGTAACAAGCCATT
The DNA here is from genome assembly GCA_027943335.1 of Chamaecyparis obtusa. Lineage (NCBI taxonomy): Eukaryota > Viridiplantae > Streptophyta > Pinopsida > Cupressales > Cupressaceae > Chamaecyparis > Chamaecyparis obtusa. The sequence goes on along the minus strand of BSBK01001399.1, from coordinate 1,261,097 downwards.
TTGAGCTTACAAATCACTGAATCAGTCAACCGTTCGATGAGAATCAATTACAATCATGTAACAAGCCATTCTGAGCTTAAAAATCACCGAATTGGTCAACCGTTCGATGAGAATCAATTACAATCATGGAACAATCCATTTTGAGCTAACAAATCATCGAATCGATCAACTTTTCAATGAGAATCATATACAATCACGTAACAAGCCATTCTGAGCTAGGATCAGCTACAATCACGTAACAAGAGATTATGATCTTAAAAATCACCGAATCAGTCAATCATTTGATGAGAATCAGCTACAATCAAGTAAGAAGCTATTCTGAGCTTAAAAATCACTGAATCGGTCAACCGTTTGATGAGAATCAGCTATAATCATGTAAGAAGCCATTTTGAGCTTACAAATTATCGAATCGGTCAACTGTTCGATGAGAATCACCTGCAATCATGTAACAAGCCATTCTAACATACAAATCATTGAATCGATCAACCGTTCACTGAGAATCAATTGAAATGACGTAACAGGCCATTTTTAGCTTACAAACCATCTAATTGGTCAACCCTTCGATGAGAATTAGCTACAATCACATAACAAGCCATTCTGAGTTTACAAATGATCAAATCGGTCAACCATTCAATGAAAAATAACTAAAATCACCTAACAACCCATTCTTAGCTTACAAATCACCGAATCGGTCAACTATTCGATGAGATTCAGCTACAATCACGTAAGAAGCCATTCTGAGCTTACAAATCACTAAATTGGTCGAACGTTTGATGAGAATTAGCTATAATCACGTAACAAGCCATTCTGATATTGCAAATCACCAAATCGGTCAATTGTTGGATGAGAATCAGCTACAATCATGTAACAACCCATTCTGGGCTTACAAATCACCGAATCGGTCAACCGTTTGATGAGAATCAACTACAATCATGTAACAAGCCATTTTAAGGTTGCAAATCACCAAATCGGTCAACTGTTTGATGAGAATTAGCTACAATCACGTAACAAGTCATTCTAAGCTTACAAATCACAGAATCAAGCAACCGTTCGATGAGAATCAGCTACAATCACGTAACAAGCCATTCTAAGTTTACAAATCATCGAATCGGTCAACCGTTCGATGAGAATCCGCTACAATCACGTAATAAGCCATTTTGAGCTTATCAGTGAATCAGTAAACCGTTCGATGACAATCAAGTACAATATCGTAACAGGCCATTCTGAGATTACAAATCACTGAATCGGTCAACCGTTTGATGAAAATAAGTTACAATCACATAACAATTCATTCTGAGCTAACAAATCACCGAATCGGAGAACCGTTCGATGAGAATCAATTACAATCACATAACAAGATATTTTAAGCTTACAAATCACCGAATTGGTCAACTGTTCGATGAGAATCAATTACAATCACGTAACAAGCCATTTTGAGCTTACAAATAACCAAATTGGTTAGCCATTCGATGAGAATCAATTACAATCACCTAACAAGCCATTCTGAGCCTACAAATCACCGAAACGGTCAACTGTTTGATTAGAATCAATAGCAATCAGATAACAATTCATTCTTAGCTTACAAATCATCGAATCGGTCAACCGTTCGATGAGAATTAGCTACAATGACAAAACAAGCCATTGTGAGCTTACAAATCATCGAAGCAGTCAACTGTCTAGTGAGAATCAATTACAATCACATAACAAGCTATTCTGAGTGTACAAATCACTAATTCGATCAATCATTCGATGAGTATCAGCTACAATCACGTAACAAGCCATTCTAAGCTTACAAATCATTGAAACGGTTAATCGTTCGATGAGAGTCAGCTATAATCACGTAACAAGCCATTCTGAGATTAGAAATGATCGAATCGGTCAACTCTTCGATGAGATTCAGCTAGAATCACGTAACAACCCATTCTGAGCTTACTAATCATCAAATCGGTCAACCGTTTGATGAGAATGAGCAACAATCACTTAACAATCCATTTTGAGCATACAAATCACCAAATCGGTCAACCATTCGATGAGAATCAATTACAATCACGTAACAAGGCATTCTGAGTATACAAATCACTGAATCGGTCAACCATTCGATGAGAATTAGCTAGAATAATGTAACAAGCTATTCTGAGCTTACAAATCACCGAATCGGTCAATCATACAATCAGAATCAGCTATGCTAATGTAATAAGTCATTTTGAGCTTACAAATCACCAAATCGGTCAACCATTGGATGAAAATTAGCTACAATCAAGCAACAAGCCATTCTAAGTTTACAAATAATCGAATCCTTCAACCTTTCAATGAGAATTAGCTACGATCACGTAATAAGCGATTCTGAGCTTACAAATCACCGAATTGGTCAACCGTTTGATGAGAATCAGCTACAATCACATAACAACCGTTCAATGAGAATCAGTTACAATCATGTAACAAGCCACTATAAGCTTACAATTCACCGAATCGATCAACCGTTCGATGAGAATCAACTACAATCACGTAACAAGCTATTCTGAGCTTACAAATCATCGAATTGGTCAACGATTCGATGAGAATCAGCTACAATCACGTAACAAGCTATTCTAAGCTGACAAATCAACGAATCAGTCATTGTTTCGATGAGAATCAACAACAATCAAGCAACAAGCCATTCTGAGCTTACAAATCACTGAATTGGTCAACCGTTCAATGAGAATCAATTACAATCACGTAACAAGCATTCAAAGCTTACAAATCACCGAATCGGTCAATTGTTCGATGAGAATCAGCTATAATTACGTAACAAGCCATTCTGAGCTTACAAATCACTGAATCGGTCAACCCTTCGATGAGAATCAGCTACAATCACGTAACAAGCCATTATGAGCTTGCAAATCACCAAATCATTCAACCATTCGATGAGAATTAACTACAATCATGTAACAAGCTATTCTGAGCTTACAAATCACCGAATCGGTCAACCGTTTGATGAGAATCAATTACAATCATGTAACAAGCCATTATGAGCTTACAAATCACTGAATTTATCAACCGTTCGATTAGAATTCACTACAATCACTTAATAAGCCATTTTGAGCTTACAAATCACCAAATCAGTTAACCGTTTGATCAGAATCAACTACAATCACATAACAAGCCATTCTGAGCTTACAAGTCATCGAATCGGTCAACTGTTCCATCAGAATTAATTACAATCATGTAACAAGCCATTCTGAGATTATAAATCACCAAATCGGTCAACCGTTCGATGAGAATCAATTATAATTAGGTAACAAGCCATTCTAAGCGTACAAATCACTGAATCAATCAACCATTCGGTGACAATCAACTACAATTAGCTAACAAGCCATTCTGAGCTTACAAATCACCGAATCAGTCAATCGTTCAATGAGAATCAGCTTCAATCACGTAACAAGCCATTCTGAGCTTACGAATCATCGAATCGGTCAATTTTTCAATGAGAATTGGCTACAATCACGTAACAAGCCATTCAGAGCTTATAAATCATCGAATCAGTCAACTATTCAATGAGAATTGACTACAATCACATAACAAGCCATTCTAAGTTTACAAATGACGGAATCTATAAACTGTTCGATGAGAATCAACTACAATCATGTAACAAGCCATTTTGTGCTTACAAATCACTTAATGGGTCAACCGTTCGATGAGAATCAACTACAATCATGTAACAAGCCATTTTGAGCTTACAAATCACCGAATCAGTCAACCGTTCGATGAGAATCAGCTACAATCACATAACAAGCCATTCTAAGCTTACAAATCATCGAATCATGAGAATCAGCTACAATCACGTAACGAGCCATTCTGAGCTTACAAATCACCGAATCGGTCAACCGTTCCATGAGACTTAATTACAATCACGTAACAAGCCATTCTGAGATTACAAATTATAGAATCCATCAACCATTCGATGAGAATCAATTACAATCATGTAACAAGCCATTCTGAGTGTACAAATCACTGAATCGATCAACTATTCGATGAGAATCAGCTACAATTAGGTAACAAGCCATTTTGAGCTTACAAATCAATGAATCATTCAACCATTTGATGAGAATAAGCTATAATCACGTAACAAGCCATCCTGAGTTTACAAATCACCGAATTGGTCAACCTTACAATGAGAATCAGCTATAATAACGTAAATAGTCATTTTAAGATTACAAATCACCGAATCAGTCAACCGTTCGATGAGAATCGGCTACAATCACATAACAAGCCATTCTGACCTTACAAATCATCGAATCGGTGAACCGTTTGATGAGAATCAACAACAATCAAGTAACAAGCCATTCTGAGCTTACAAATCATTGAATCGGTCAATCGTTCGATGAGAATCGACTATAATCATGTAACAAGCCATTCTAAGCTTACAAATCACCGAATTGGTCAACCGTTTGCTGAGAATCAACTACAATTATGTAATAAGCCATTCTGAGCTTACAAATCACCAAATCGGTCAACCATTCGATGAGAATCAGCTACAATCACATAACAAGCCATTTTGAGCATACAACTCACCGAATCGTTCAACCATTCCATGAGAATCAGCTACAATCACGTAACAAGCTATTTTGAGCTTTCAAATCACTGAATCAGTCAACCGTTCAATGAGAATCAATTAAAATCACGTAACAAGCCATTTTGAGATTACAAATCACTGAATTGGTCAACCGTTCAATGAGAATCAATTATAATCACATAACAAGCCATTTTGAGCTTATAAATCATCGAATTGGTCAACCATTCAATGAGAATCAATTACAGTCACGTAACAAGTCATTCTGATCTTAAAAATCACCGAATTGGTCAAATGTTTGATGAGAATCAATTACTATCATGTAACAAGTCATTTTGAGCGTACAAATCACTAAATCGATCAACTGTTCGATGAGAATCAGTTATAATCATGTAACAAGCCATTCTAAGCTTACAAATCATCGAATCGGTCAACCATTCGATGAGAATCAGTTACAATCATGTAACAAGCCATTCTGAGCATACAATTCACTAAATCGGTAAACTGTTTGATGAGAATCAATTACAATCACATAACAAGCCATTCTAAGCATACCAATCACCAAATTGGTCAACCGTTCCAAGATAATCAGCTACAATCACGTAACAAGCCATTCTGAGGTTACAAATCATCGAATCTATGAACCGTTCGATGAGAATCAGCTATAATCACATAGCAAGCCATTCTGAGCTTTACAAATCATCGAATCGGTCTACCGTTTGATGAGAATCAGCTACAATCATGTAACAAGCTATTCTGAGCTTACAAATCACCGAATCAATCAACCGTTTGATAAGAATCAGCTACAATCACGTAAAAAGTCATTCTGAGCTTACAAATCATCGAATCGATTAACCGTTCCATGAAATTTGGATTGAGTTCTTCATACTCTCTCCCAAATTCTATCAAGTGAATAATGACCATGTTGTGTTGTGCCTGATTTAGAGGTCACATTCAGTCACATACATTATGAAGCTGAGATGTTGTAGAATATAAGTTAAAATATCAAAAATGACATTGATATCCTTGACAGACACATTAATAACTTCGGGAAACATCTTGAGACTGGAAAGTGTTTGTACATTTAGTGTACACAATCTAAAAATATTTTAATTGAGGAAGAGAAGAAGCTAAAAGAGAAGCAAGATGAAATTGCAGCAGAGACAAACTCATTGGCTAGCCTAAACATAAAAATCAGTGCAGTTGAGAAAAAGATCAGAAAATTATGTGATGAGATAAGGACTTTGAATGATGAGAAGAATAGGAAAATTATCAGGATAAACATCTTGAGAGAGCATGTCTCAATCAAGTTGACTATAATAGAAGAGCAGCTAGAAGAATGTCTTACTACTAAGATAGCATTTCAGAAGTTCAATTTTGAATCCCTTCAAGCTTGTCAGATTGCAGCATACGGATTGAGTACTTTACTCAATGTAACATAATCAATAAAGAAGGCATGGGAGAAAGATTTTGAGACTTGGAAGATAGATTTTGTAGATTGTGTTGCAAGCCTACTAGCTTTGCAATAAGATAGTAAGGTAAAAGTTTTGACACAATTTTGTATATCCCTTTCCACCCTTTATTTTGTCATTGTTGTCAAAGGGGGAGAGATACTTAGAAAATTGTCTATATATGATAAGGAAGGATACTCATAGGGGGAGTTCTATGGAGTATTATGAAGTGTTATAGATTAAGTGTATATTTTGAGGAGATATAAGGATAGTACACTTATTTTATACTATGGCCACAATTTTGATACAAATTTTGAGATTTTGACTTGTACACTTAGGCAATTTTCTCATATGTTTCCACCAATGACAAAGGGGGAGATTGTTGGCAATTTGACTGAGGTATGTACATGAATGTTGTCATTATGGAAACATATGTTCCCTATGAAGATCACATAAGCTGGAAAGTAAGTATGGAAGATCGCAGACTAAAATTGTCTAAGTATGAAATAGTGTTTTTGACAGAGCACCTAATACAGTTTGTTTTGGTGACGTTCACTGGAGCATGCTCAAAGTTTGCGTAGTTGAAAATAGACTCTATGGTGTCTAAGGATACCCCATCTCAGTGCGCAAAAGAGTACGGACAGTACAGACAAAGTTATGATTGTTTTACTGATGACAGAGTTAAGCCGACAGAGGAGTTTTGAAGGCAGAACTAGTAAATGAATTAAGGGATTATTTTTCTTGTCAAAATAATGACTTAATATTATAAAGAGATGAAATCCTAGATGTTTACTCTTGGATAAAGATATGCAAGCCGACAGGAGAAAGATATTATGTTTATATCTTCTATAAATAAAGATGTACCGAACATACTTGAAATGTAACATGTAACTTGTGATAGTTGTATATTGTGATAGCAGCGAAAGTTGTTGATGCAAAGTTGTAAGCAGTACCATATTGTAATCAGTAAACATTTGTATTACTTGTTTGGGCAGTGAGCTCATCTGGTAATCAAGTTTTGTATCTACAACTCCTAACAGGGTTGAGGCTTCTAACAAGGCCTATAGTCCCTTAACCAAGACTGACACACTATAGGATTGTAACAGGCTCCTAACAGGGTCAACATTCTTAACATGATATCTTTTGATTAGTGGATCTTTGTGGGTACCATCCCCACCAGGGTTTTCCCTTGGCCAGGGTTTCCTCGAGAACATATAATGTGTTATGAGTTCTTTACATTTATTGTTATGTATGCTAATTAGTTTCTTATGCTTTCAAGTAATATGTTATATCCATAAGTAGGAAAAAGTAAAAGTTTGTGAAATACTGATTCACCCCCCCCTCTCACTATTTCTTATTTCTAACATACAATCATGTAACAAGCCATTCTGAGCTTACAAATCATAGAATCGGTCAACCATTTGATGAGAATCAACTACAATTATGTAATAAGCCATTCTAAGCTTATAAATCACCAAATCAGTCAACCGTTCGATGAGAATCAGCTACAATCACATAACAAGCCATTCTGAGCATACAACTTGCTGAATCATTCAACTATTCCATGAGAATCAGCTACAATCATGTAACAAGCCATTTAGAGCTTTCAAATCACTAAATCGGTCAACCGTTCCATGAGAATCAAGTAAAATCATGTAACAACTCATTCTGAGATTACAAATCACCGAATTCATCAACCATTCGATGAGAATCATTTACAATCATGTAACAAGTCATTCTGAACTTAAAAATCACCGAATTGGTCAAACGTTTGATGAGAATCAATTACAATTATGTAACAAGCCATTCTAAGCATACAAATAACTAAATCGATCAACTGTTTGATGAGAATCAGCTACAATCATGTAACAAGCCATTTTGAGCTTACAAATAATTGAATCGGTCAACCGTTCAAAGATAATCAGCTACAATCATGTAACAAGCCATTCTAAGCTTACAAATCACCGAATCCATCAACCATTCGATGAGAATTAGCTATAATCACATAACAAGCCATTCTGAGCTTTACAAATCATTGAATCGGTCAACCGTTCGATGAGAATTAATTACAATCACATAACAAGCCATTCTAAGCTTACAAATCACTGAATCGGTCAACCGTTCGATGAGAATTAATTAGAATCATGTAACAAGCCATTCTAAGCTTACAAATCACCGAATCGGTCAACTGTTTGATGAAAATTATCTACAATCAGGTAAGAAGCCTTTCTGATCTTACAAATCACTGAATCGGTCAACTATTTGATGAGAATTAATTAGAATCACGTAACAAGCCATTTCAAGCTGACAAATCACCAAATCGGTCAACCATTTGATGAGAATCAGCTACAATTACGTAACAAGCCATTTTGAGCTTACAAATCACTGAATTCAGCAACCGTTCAATGAGAATCAGCTACAATCATGTAACAAGCAATTCTGATCTTATAAATCACCGAATCAATCAATCGTTCGATGAGAATCAGCTACAATCACCCAATCGGTCAAGCATTCTATTAGAATCCATAACAATCACATAACAAGCCATTCTGAGCTTACAAATCACCGAATCGATCAACCATTCGATGAGAATCAACTACAATCATGTAATAAGGCATCCTGAGCTTACAAATCACCGAATCGGTCAACCGTTCGATGAGAATCAACTACAATCATGAAACAAGCCATTCTGAGCATAGAAATCACCGAATCGGTCAATTGTTCAATGAGAATCAGCTACAATCATGTAACAAGCCATTCTGAGCTTACAAATCATTGAATCGGTCAACCATTCAATCAGAATCAATTACAATCAGGTAACAAGCCATTTTGAGCTTACAAATCACCGAATCGGTCAACCGTTCGATGACAATCAATTACAATCACATAACAATCCATTATGAGCTTAAAAATGATGGAATCGGTCAACCGTTCGATGAGAATGAACTACAATCATGTAACAAGCCATTCTGAGTTTACAAATAACTGAATTAGTCAACCGTTCAATGAGAATCAGCTACAATCATGTAACAAGCCATTCTGAGCTTACAAATCATCGAATCGGTCAACCATTCGATGAGAATCAACTACAATCACGTAACAAGCCATTCTGAGCTTACAAATCACCAAAACATGTAACAAGCCGTTTTGAGCTTACAAATCACCGAATCAGTCAACTGTTTGATGAGAATCAATTACAATCATGTAACAAGCCATTGTGAGCATACAAATCATTGGATCGAGCAACTGTTTGATGAGAATCAACTACAATTACATAACAAGCAATTCTAAGCTTACAAATCACCAAATGAGTCAAAAGTTCGATGGGAATCAGCTACAATTAGGTAAGAAGCCATTCTGAGGTTATAAATAACCGAATCGGTTAACTATTCGATGAAATCTAATTACAATCATGTAATAAGCCTTTTTGAACTGTCAAATCACCAAATCGGTCAACCATTTGATGAAAATCACCTACAATCACGTAACAAGCCATTATGAGCTTACAAATCACTGAATCGGGCAACTGTTCGATGAGAATCAGCGACAATCACGTAACAAGCCATTCTGAGCTTACAAATCATTGAATCGGTCAACCATTCGATGAGAATCAACTACAATCACGTAACAAGCCATTCTAAGCTTACAAATCACCGAATCGGTCAACCATTCGATGAGAATCAGCTGCAATCAGGTAACAAGCCATTCTGACCTTACAAATCATCGAATCGGTCAACCATTCCATGATAATCAATTACAATCATGTAACAAGCCATTCTGAGCATACAAATGACTGAATCGGTCAACCGTTCGAAGAGAATCAGCTACAATCACGTAACGAGCCATTCTAAGCTTACAAATCACTGAATCAATCAACCGTTCAATGGGAATCAATTACAATCACATAACAAGCCAGTCTAAGCTTACAAATCACTGATTCGGTCAACCGTTTGATTAGAATCAATTACATTTATGTAACAAGCCATTCTAAGTGTACAAATCACCAAATCAATCAACTGTTTGATGCGAATCTGCTACAATCATGCAAGCCATTCTGAGCTTACAAATCACTGAATCGGTTAACCATTCGATGAGAATCAATTACAATCACGTAACAAGCCATTCTGAGCTTACAAATCACCGAATCGGTTAACCATTCGATGAGAATCAATTACAATCACATAACAAGCCATTCTGAGCTTACAAATCACTGAATCGGTCAAACGTTCGATGAGAATGAATTTCAATCACGTAACAAGCCATTCTGAGCTTATAAATGATGCAGGAGCATCTTGGGTCTTTCGCAATCCTGTGTCACTAAAAACATTTTTGAGTTTTTCTATGTTTCTCAAATCCTTCTTTGACTGAGTTCAACGGTAGCTGATCGATTTCCTTCAATTGCTGGGTGTGCTCGGGTATCTCCTGGGCAGTCAGTTGTTTTACTGGCACTCGACGATGCTTGTCTTTTGCTTGGTCATGCTTGCTTATTGAGTAGTTTCTTTTAATTTTCTGTTGAGCTGACTTGTGCATTTATGTTGGTTCACAGATTTAATGTTGGATTCCATCATTGGGAAGCATGTGGTCCCAAATCTGACCGTTACTTTCATTTATTGTGGATCTGAAGGCTAACTCAGTTCGGTAGACTCTTGTATAAATGTAGTTGATGGTTGTAGTTTAGGAGGCAGTTCTGATAGAAGATAGGAGATAGAAGATTAGAGATTTTTGACAAATCCTCGCATGTTGGAGAACTTCTATAATTGATTGTAATATCTGGCCCTAACCGGGAAGGCCTTACAGCCTGGCATGTATAATTCTATGTGATGAACATTTATGAAAGATTCTGCATTCTCTCTCTCACTGTTGTGTGTTATTGCTGTTACCCAAATTTTCCTGCCCCATACAAATTTGGCCACTGGTTGGGAGGTCCAATATTCTGTAGATCCTGTTGCACCTCAAAATTTTCATGGGTTTAGCATCTTTCCCCTGGCATCTACAGTGTTTTGTTTTGTCTCTGGCATCATGGCCTAAGTCAAAATTCATAAATATAGCCGTTGAAGACAAAAGCCCTAAAAAACCCTTTGGCCTATTATATTTCTTCATTACCTTTTTCGGCCACTAAAGGTCTCCATTTCCCATGTGCATTTTAAAATCCTCTGGTCGCAAGTTCTCCTATTTTTGGCGGTCTAGCTCTTAACACTTAGTGATCTGGTGGGCGGTTAATGTTTGGCACTGTGGTTTTAGTCTTTGAAGAGGCTAAGTATCAATCAGATTTGACCGTCATCGCTATTCCGTAGAGCGAAGATGTGAGTGTTTTAAGATTGCGGCATAGCGATGGCTGTCGATCTTCCTTTCATATAGCACTGTAGGTTTTCAGTGGGTCCACTACCACGTAGTCCAAGGTGTACGTTTCTTATTGGTCGAAGGCTGGTGATGTGGAGATAGGTCAGACCGGGCCCAGTGCACTGTCTTTCTAAGAAGATCTGACGGTTGGCGTATGATCACATGGAATATTCTTGGCCCATGCGATCATGCACACACCGTTGATCTTTCTTTACCTCCAGGCTCTATCAGGTGGGTCCTTTCTTTCTGACATTCTCGCATTTTATTGGTCGGCCAAGTGATGACTGGGATTTGTTAGTGGGACCATTGTCAGGGGATCTACAGGGATGTCAGTAGAAAGAAGATCTATGGTTGTCTTATGATCTCATAGAATCTTCTAACCCTATGAGATCATGTGACGATTGTTCGATCTTCCAAGTGTTTAGGCTCTGTCTTATGGGTCCATCTGACATGGTTAGTTCTTATTGGTCAAGTGGGTATTACAGGTGGCATTTCTTAGTGGGTCCGAGTATCTTGAGTAAGGTGTCAAGGAAGTAAGATCTATGGTAGGCACATGATCTCATTGAATCTTCTAAGCCCATGCGATCATGCAACCACCGTCCGATGAGAATCTCAGTGTGTAAGGCCCACCTCGTTTTCACCTTTTCCTTGACAGTTTGATGTCGGAGGATTAAGGGGTGTTGTAGTATCTGGATGATTGGTAAGTCCCTAACGGAATTGTACCTCGGAATAGACCTATATATTGTACCTTCATATCAGGACCTATCAACTAAGTGTCGCAATGACAGAGGTGATATCTCTAGGTTATTAATTGTGAAAGTGAATCTTGGATGCAGTATGTTACCCTGCGGATCATAGATCCAGCTAGACTATTAAGGTTCCATTGAGTACTTTTGTCGAAAGGATTTGATTTGAGAAGTCGAGATGTAAATGCCAAATTAGTTATGTGTTAAGTCTTAAGTTTATCTTGGATTTAATTAATAGTGATGTGATGATTCTAGTAACTCCTACGAGGAGGATGAGTAATGTTTTGATGATGTATTATATGATTATACCATAGTGATGTTTTGGTGATATTATTAGAACCTTGAACAAGGAATTGTTAGATCCTAGACTAATAGGATTATTCTACATTTTGTTTTCCTAGATTAGGAAATTTAATCATACTTGTGATAAGAATTTTATAGGACCCAACTATTATGGTTACCCCTTACTGATGTTGAACTATCAATTTATCTTAAATATTATGCTAAGGAAAATTGAGATACTTGGACTCATTCGATTTACTGTTATGTTATGATGGACATGTTAGACTATACATTTTGTTGACTCTGTATGTGGATCCATGATTAGTGGATTTGGATTTGATTATGTTAGACTTTATTATTATCTTCATGTTTTGAGAACCTGATGATTATCTTATGATGATGATAGATTATGGATGATCTTGATTTCAATTGAACTATGAATTGAATTATGCAAATTAAATTATGAATTATATATGCAATTGAAGTATGAATTGAGTTATGCAAATTGAATTTATTTGATGTGATTATTGAATCCTATATGATTACATGTAGACAATTGAATTATGACATTTCATTCTATGTGATTGAATGTTCAATTGAATTGTGTAAGATCATTACTTGTTGTGTGATTTCATGTATGCAATTGAGTTATGAATAATGTGTGGATATTACATCTTATATGTTTATATGTGATGGTTTTCTTCCTTGAATTACTGATGCTGCATTAAGGTTTTGCAGGTGGAAGGACCATGGAAATATTCAAGGAAAGTACATTGAATGCTTGTGTTATCAATAAAGCCAAGGCACCGTCTATTGAAGAGACCAGGGCCTCATTGTGAAGTGTTTTATTTTGTAATCGTAATGTGAATGTATGTGTAGGGTTGTTAAGTGTTGTAATATGTTGGACATACCTTAATTGTGATGTTAATTATGTGAGTGTCACTTGACACTAGAGTTATTTGTTAACTAAGGTATGTCGTGTGATTGGAGTGCAAGAGCAAGTCCTAGAAGCTTCCTCGAGGGGGTATTCTAAGTGCATCCTCTTGTCTTAGGACCCCTAAGTGAAGTCATACCTTACATTTTCGTGCATAAACTGAACCATGGTTTTTGGAAGGTTAAATGGGACCCTAGGGGGTAGTTTCATGCATTTTTAGGTAGCCCATTCCTTGTACCCATAGGTTAGGGGTAATTTTAGCATGGGAGAAGCCATATTTTGACCTTTTGTCCCCTCCAATAGTGCCCATTTAATCTTGAACGAAATTGCAACTTGCATCATGGACCCAGAAGTACTTCCTAGGACCATCTTAATGAGGGTTGTGGAGAGTTGGTTTGGGGTCCCTTTTTAGTAGAACTTTTAGAGGGGTTGGGGTTGTTCACCCACTCTCTACCTTTAGAGACCACTAAACTTGGAGAAGGAGAAAGCTAGGGATAGAAGAAGGAGAAGGCTCAAAACTTCATCATTTTGCATTGGATCATAGGTTGGAGGATCTTGCTCTTCATTTCTCTCATTTTTGTTGTAGTAGTTGTATGTGTTGTGTATTTGTTCTTTGGCTCCCCATGGTTGGTCATGGAGGAGGCTTGCATTTCTTATTTGTTGTGTTTTAGCTCCCCATGGTTGGTCATGGTGAGAGCAAGCATGTATTGTGTTTTTCTTGTAATTGGATTTGGGGTTGTTTTACTCTTGGATTCACTCACCCTTGGGAGGGAAGAGCAATCAAGAGGGGGTGTGGGAAATGGGGGCAACTCCATGTGCAGAGTCTCCTCCATGTGTGGGGAAGGATGAAGCTTGGGTGAGTGATTTTCCCCAAGTAACCTTGCATCTAGCCCATGAGGCATTTGGGGGTATAAGGAGGGAAGATTGGCCATGTGAGCCTTATTATGTAAATGTGTAAATTTGGGTCCATGTGTGGCCTTGTTTATTTGTGCAATGGTTGTCTCCATGCGTTGTCCACCCACACCCCACAAAGGAAATTCTAGGAATTCCTTAGTTATTACCTTGAGGGAATTTGGGTTTTGTTTAATGAATGTTTTCTTGTGAGTGTTCGAGTCTGAGTGTATGTATCCCATTTGGTGTGGTTTCCCCAAGCTTGGGGGTGGCCTCATGAGAGGCCTAGGATGGGAAGTGAGCTCCCATGGTCTTTCCTTTGCCTTGTATATATTTGCAGATTTGTGGAAGCTCAAAGAGGAGCAATCATGGAGGTTTTCATCTTTTGGGTGGTTGTGAGAAGACAACCCGTTCATTCCTTTGTGAAATCTCTCTTTGTATTTAGACTTCTGTTGTTGTAAAAGAGATTGTAATGCTCTTTACTTGGAGCTATTGTGAAGATGAAATAGATGAGAGACTATTATTTATTTGATCTTCCATTGTGTGGTATTAGCAATTTGCAGTGCTTTATTGTAACTATGAAGATGTAACTGTATTTGATGTAATTGTGTATGTATTGAAATGGATTCCTTAATGTTTATGATGAATTCTTGCATACGTTATAAAAGATCTCTCTCTCTCTCTCTCTCTCTCTCTCTCTCTTTATAGTTGAAAATACTCTTTCTTTGCAAATGAGTTATCAACATTGATAGATTAAATAGTGTAACAATTTCATTATGATTCCATATTTGGGTTGATATAAGAATATTGTAGTTCCTATAAGATGATTTAATTGTCATGATCATTGAAAATAATCTCTATATATGATTCATATCACTCTTTTAGTCCTATAAATTGTAATGAAACAACTATGAAGAAATGAACAGATTAGTATTTATGTTGATATCTCAATTGATTTGCAATCAAACTATATTTAATCCTTATTGATACACTATCAATTTTAAGTCTATAGACATCCTTATGCATTAAGGAGAATAATTAAATGATGATGATATATTACTCATAGTTGTGAAGGAAGTTAATAATGTTCTCATACATAGGAGAATTCATTTTCAAAGAAAAGTTGGCTTTCAACTCTCTGGAAATTGTATGGGAAAAGAATTCCCATACAATCTCTTACCATAGTCATTTAAAACAATATATTTTACATACTATCTTTCCTAACAATAAAATATTTAATATTTTATTCACTCTCTTTACTCCACCAAAAAAGGCGCAGAGTACTATAGTCTCACCTTGTTATAAATCTTTACGGTCTGCATGCAAATTAATGCCTTGTCTAGCTCTTGTCTTAAATGAGCAACCATTGGACAGCATGGGTATGGGCTGGTTTGAAAAGAGGTTGGGCCCCACAACCCATGCCTCTTCATTGGGTGCCAGCCCTTGTTGACCACCTCTTCCCCAAGTTTGACTCCATATTTTGCTTAGTATATGCGTTGGTTATGGCTTGAATATCATCCTTTGGTTTTGAAATTTTAGTGGGTCCCAAGTCATACTTAATGCTGTCCCCTTTATCTCCATGTTGGCGCTCCCTTTTGGAGGCCTTTTCAACTCCCTTAAAGTGTGCCCCATACCTTATGATGTTGACTACTTTTCTAGGGGCACGTGGATAGAGGGAGAATCCTAGGAAGCTAGGAAGTGGAGAGTAGGAAGATGTGATGGGTTTATAGGATGTTTAGAGTAGGTTAGTAGGTAGTTAGTTTAGTAGGATGTTTAGATTAATGGGTTAGTTAGTATTTTAGTTAAGTTAGTTTAGGATGTTACTTAATTAAGTTAATTTGATATTAATGTCATGTTAATAATAATAGTTACATGTTATTTAGCAATGTTTAAAGATTTATTTTGCTATTTATATATGATATCATGTTACTAAATTTATGACACATATATAATGTTAATTAATATATTATAGTATATTAACTAATTAATAATTATATTAATTAATTAATATATTATAATTAATTTCATATATATAATTTAGTTTTAATCTTTGAATATATATCATTAAATAATGTTTCCTTTAGATTTATTAATTAGTTAAAGGTACATTGATTAATTGGTATAATGTAATCATTAATTGGATTAATATGTACTCATTTTGAACGGAAATTGGTATAGATGACTATTGAAATTTATATTCAATATTTTTCATTAGCTATCAATTTAATCAAATTGGTCTTGAAATATACATAATTGGTAATGGTTAACCTATTTATAGGATAACGATTAACTATAAGCATTCTATTCCTCTTGGTTAACCTATATGATTAATCGACAGACGATCATCGAAATTGTTCGTCAAGATGATTAACGAATTCAGATTATATTGAGTTCCAACTAGCATCCTTAGGAATAACAACTTTTTGAGGTTTGACCTCTTGTCACTTTTGAGACCTTGTCATTAAATCCTTTACCTGCATCATGAACATAGGACCTTATAACCTTTTAAAAAAATTTGTTGGTTGTGTTTTGATCTGAACTTTTGGGCATTACACAGTGGGTCTTGGGTCCGATGTGCTACGTATTGCTGAGGTGTTCATTTTTTATTGGCTTCCGACCAATGAGGTGGTGTTTGAATTTTCAGAGGGTTTGCGACTATCACAAGGATGATCTGGGTCATTCATCTGCTAGGAAAAGATAATATCGATGGCCATGTTTTAAAATTAAACCCGCTAGCCATTATTTTCAAATTTAAATATCTTTCACAAGGTTTCTTGCTGGTTTTTTGCTGTTGATCAATTACGCGGCTGCGGGTAGCTCAAAATTGATAGTTCCAAGACGGTTGTAGTTGGGGAAATATTTTGAAGATCTGATGGCCGTCGCGTATGTTTTCTCAAGGTACCAAGTCGGTGTTCTTGCACCAAAGAAACATTAAAGGGTGGCGCCACCTATGGCCTTCTATACTTCGAAATACAAATACCAAGACCAAGATTAGATTTTGAGCATTCATGATGAGCCTGACTTGCAGAGAGATGGGGTGGACACACATAATATCTAATTGGCCATGATACTTTCAAAGACACATTTATGATTAGATTTGATAGGTTTAGGGTTTTTTATTATTTTATGTCAGATCTATGTAAACCCTAGTTAGATTTTTCTCCTGCCTACGTGCAGGGGAGGTGCATATAATGTTTTTGGAGCTTTTTAGAGCTCAGAGTTCACATTTTGTAAAGAAGAAAGTTCTTTTCTTAGAAAGTTATCTGTGGTATTTTTTCTGCCCTCTGGTTTTCTACATTCTGTAATCTCCCATTGATGGTTCAGATATTGCAAGGTACTTTGTGACATTTTCCATGTCCCTATGCTTTCTTGTCTGAGTTGTCTCTTAATGAATTAAGTATTTGAATGTTTTTAGTAGTATCTTGGTTTTCTTTGATCCCTCTTTCTTTTTGTAGTTTATGTGTATGCCTGTGAATGATTTGATTTGAATGCTCTTGTGGGTATACTTCCACCCCTGGCAATCTGTCTCATTCTTATACCCAATTGCAGAGGTGAATGTCTGTTTGTAGGTTATAGTTTGTGTCTAAGTCCTTAGGAGTGCTATTGCCTTGTGAAATTCTATCTTTCTCTGCGTAGCATCTCTCTATTTCAGACCCTTATATGAAATATTCATGCAAACCTATTCAGTGAGTTGTGATCTCCTAGACTTAAGATTGTGTGCTGAATTCATATTCATACCATTTTTTCGGTGTATCACCTAGTAGGTAGTTTTCTTTTCAAGTAATTTCCCTTTCAAGCATTCCTTCTATCCCTTTCCCTCAAAGTTTTACTTTCATGTCTAGAAGCAAATTAAGGTGATTATCCAAGAGGAACTATCCTAGAACCTAGAGGTCTCATCTCAGTTAGCATAGGTCCCACAACCTGGAGATGATTCCCATGTTATACTAGGTTATCAAGACCAAGAGAGCTTGAAACAAGGGTACAAACTTAGTGTATAACAATTGCTTCTGCGTGTTGTTGAGCAGGCTAGAACCTTAGGGTGTGCCATAGTTTGATGAGAATCAGCTACAATTATGTAACAAGCCATTCTAAGCTTACAAATCACCAAATTGGTCAACCGTTTGATGAGAATCAGGTACAATCATGTAATAAACCATTCTGAGCTTACAAATCACTAAATCGGTCAACCATTCGATGAGAATCAGCTACAATCATGTAACAAGCCATTTTGAGCTTACAAATCACTGACTAGGTCAATTGTTCGATGAGAATTAGCTACAATCACGTAACAATTCATTCTGAGCGTACAAATCACTGAATCGGTCAACCGTTTGATGAGAATCAACTCCAATCACGTAACAGGCCATTCTAGGCTTACAAATCAACAAATCCGACAACCCTTCAATGAGAATAAGCTACAATCACATAACAAGTCATTCAAAGCTTACAAATTATCGAAGCGGTCAACCGTTCCATGAGAATCAATTACAATCATGTAACAAGCCATTCTAGGCTTACAAATCACCGAATCAATCAACCGTTCGATGAGAATCAGCTACAATCATGTAACAAGCCATTCTGATCTTACAAATTACCAAATCGGTCAACCGTTCAATGAGAATAAGATATAATCATGTAACAAGTCATTCTAAGCTTACAAATCACTTAATCGGTCAACCATTCAATGAGAATCAGCTACAATCATGTAACAAGCGATTCTAAGCTTACAAATCAGTGAATCAGTCTACCATTCAATGAGAATCAGCCACAATCATGTAACAAGCCATTCTCAGCTTACAAATCACTAAATCAGTCAATCGTTTGATGAGAATCAGCTACAATCAGGTAAAAAGCCATTATGTGCTTACAATTCACCGAATCGGTCAACCGTTCGATGAGAATCAGCTAGAATCATGTAACAAACCATTCTGAGCTTACAAATCATTGAATTGGTCAACCATTTAATGAAAATTAATTACAATCACGTAACAAGCCATTCTGACCATACAAATCACCGAATCGGTTAACCGTTCAATGAGAATTAGCTACAATCACGTAACAATCCATTCTGAGCTTACAAGTCACTGAATCGGTCAACTGTTTGATGAGAATCAGCTACAATCAAGTAACAAGCCATTCTAAGTTTAAAAATCATCGAAGTGGTCACCCGTTCGATGAGAATCAATTATAATGATGTAACAAGCCATTCTAAGCTTAAAAGTCACCGAATCGGTCAACCGTTTGATAAGAATCAACTACATTCATGTAACAAGCCATTATGAGCTTACAAATCACCGAATTAGTCAACCATTCGATGACAATTAGCTACAATCAAGTAACCAGCCATTTTGAGCTTACAAATTACCAAATCGATCAACCGTTCGGTGATAATTAGCTACAATCATGTAAAAAGCCATTCTGAGCTTACAAATCATCGAATCGGTCAACTGTTCGATGAGAATCAACTACAAATCACCAAACCGGTCAATTTTTTTATGAGAATCAATTACAATCACGTAACAAACTATTTTGAGCTTAAAAATCACCGAATCAGTCAACTATTCGAGGAGTGTAAGCTATAATCACGTAACAAGCCATTCTGATCTTACAAATCACCAAATCGGTCAACTGTTCGATGAGAAACAACTACGGTCATGTAACAAGCCATTCTGAGCGTACAAATCACTGAATCCATCAACCGTTCAATGAGAATCAACTACAATGATGTAATAAGCCATTCTAAACGTATAAATCATTGAATTGGTCAACCGTTCGATAATTAGCTACATTCATGTAACAAGCCGTTATGAGCTTACAAATCATCAAATCGGTCAATTATTTGATGACAATCAGCTATGTTCATGTATAAAGACATTACGAGCTTACAAATCATCGAATTGGTCAACTGTTCAATGAGAATCACTTACAATCATGTAAAAAGCTATTCTGAGCTTACAAATCACCGAATCGGTCAACGGTTTGATGAGAATCAGCTAAAATAACTTAACAAGCCATTCTGAGTTTACAAATCACTAAATCGGTCAACCATTCGATGAGAATCAACTACAATCACGTAACAAGCCATTTCGAGCTTCCAAATCACCAAATCAGTCAACCATTCGATGAGAATCAGCTACATTCACGTAACGAGCCATTTTGAGCTTACAAATCACAGAATCGGTCAATCGTTCAATGACAATCAACTACAATCACGTAACAAGTGATTCTGAGCTTAAAAATCACCGAATCAGTCAACCGTTCGATGAGAATAAATTACAATCATGTAACAATCCATTCTGAGCTTACAAATCACTGAATTGGTCAACCTATCAAAGAGAATGATCTACAATCACTTAACAAGAGATTTTGAGCTTACAAATCACCGAATCGGCCAACAGTTCGATAAGAATCAGCTACAATCACATTAGACGCCATTTTGAGCTTACAAATCACCAAATCAATGAACTATTCGATGAGAATAAGCTGCAATCACGTAACAAGTCATTCTGAGCTTAAAAATCATCGAATCGGTCAACCGTTCGATGAGAATAAGCTACAATCACGTAACAAGCCATTCTGAGATTAAAAATTATCGAATCATTCAACCGTTTGATGAGAAGCATCATGTAACAAGCCATTCTTAGCTTACAAATCACAAAATCGGTCAAACGTTCAATGAGATTCAGCTACAATTATCGAATGGTTCACTGATTTGGTATTTTGTAAGCTCATAATGGCTTGTTACGTGATTGAAGATGATTCTCATCGAACGGTTGACTAATTCGGTATTTGTAAGCTTAGAATAGCTTGTTACATGATAGTAGCTCATTCTCAGCGAACGGTTAACCGATTTGGTGATTTGTAAGCTGAGAATGGCTTGTTACGTGATTTTAGTTGATTCTTGTCAAACGGTTGCCCGATTTGTTGATTTATAAGCTCAGAATGGCTTGTTACGTGATTGTAGCTAATTGTCATCGAACTATTGATCAATTCGGTAATTTGTAAGCTAAGAATGGCTTGTTACGTGATTGTAATTGATTCTCATCGAATGGTTGACCGATTCAGTGATTTGTAAGCTCAGAATGGCTTGTTACGTGATTGTACCTATTTCTCATTGAATTGTTGACCGATTTGATAATTTGTAAGCTCAAAATAGCTTGTTACGTGATTGTAGCTGATTCTCATCGAACAGTTGACCAATTCATTGATGTGTAAGCTCATAATGGCTTATTACATGATTGTAATTGATTTTCATCCAAATGTTGACTGATTCGGTGATTTCTAAGCTCAAAATTGATTTTTACGTGATTGTAATTGATTCTCATTGAACGGTTAACCGATTCAGTGATTTGTAAGCTCAGAATGGCTTCTTACATGATTGTAGATGATTCTCATTGAAGGGTTGACCGATTCAGTGATTTGTAAGCTCAGAATGGCTTGTTACGTGATTGAAGCTGATTCTTATCAAATGGTTGATCGATTCAGTGATTTGTAAGCTTAGAATGGCTTGTTACATGATTGTAATTGATTCTCATCGAACGGTTGACCGATTCGGTGATTTGTAAGCTCATAATGGCTTGTCATGTGATTGTAATTGATTTGCATCGAATGTTTGACCGATTAAGTAATTTGTCAGTGCAGAATGGCTTGTTACATTATTGTACCTTATTCTCATCAAACGGTTGACCGATTCGATGATTTGTAAGCTCAAAATGTCTTGTTACGTGATTGTAGTTCATTCTTAGCGAATGGTTAACTGATTTTTTATTAATAAGCTCAAAATGGCTTGTTACATGATTGTAGCTATTTCTCATCGAATGGTTGACCGATTTGATGATTTGTAATCTAAGAATGGCTTATTACATGATTTTAATTGATTCTCACTGAACGGTTGACCGATTCAGTGTTTTATAAGCTCGGAATGGCTTGTTATGTGATTCTAGCTAATTCTCATTGAACGGTTGACCGATTCATTGATTTGTAAGCTGAGAATGGCTTGTTATGTGATTGTACCTGATTCTCATCATAGGGTTAACCGATTCGATGATTTGTAAGCTCAAAATGGCTTGTTACATGATTGTAGCTAATTCTCATCAAACGGTTGACCAATTCGGTGATTTGTAAGCTCAGAATGGCTTGTTACGTGATTGTAGTTGATTCTTATCAAACAGTTGATTGATTCCATGATTTGTAAGCTCAGAATGAATTGTTACATGATGGTAGCTGATTCTGATCGAATGGTTGACCAATTCGGTGATTTGTATGCCCAGAATGGCTTGTTACGTGATTGTAGCTGATTCTCATCAAATGGTTCAGTGATTCGGTGATTTGTAAACTCAAAATGGCTTGTTACATGATTGTAATTGATTCTCATTGAATGGTTGACTGATTGGGTGATTTGCAAGCTCAGAATGGCTTATTACGTGATTGTAGTTGATTCTCATCGAACGGTTGACTGATTCGGTGATTTGTAAGCTTAGAATGGCTTTTTACGTGATTGTAGCTGATTCTCATCGAAAGGTTGACCGATTCGGTGATTCGTAAGCTTAGAATAGTTTGTTACATGATTTTAGATGATTCTCATCAAATGGTTAACCGATTCAGTGATTTGTAAGCTCAGAATGACTTGTTACGTGATTGTAATTGATTCTCATTCAACAGTTGACCGATTTGGTGATTTGTAAGCTCAGAATGGCTTGTTATGTGATTGTAATTATTTCTCATTGAACAGTTGACCGATTTGATGATTTGTAAGTTCAGAATGGCTTGTTATGTGATTGTAGCTGATTCTCATTCAACGGTTGACCAATTTAGTGATTTGTAAGCTCAAAATGGTTTGTTACATGATTCTAGCTGACTCTCATCAAACGGTTGATCGATTCGGTGAATTGTAAGCTCAGAATGGCTTTTTACCTGATTGTAGCTCGTTCTCATCGAACGGTTGACCGATTTAGTGATTTGTAAGCTGAGAATGGCTTGTTACATGATTGTGGCTGATTTTCATCAAACGGTAGACCGATTCAGTGATTTGTAAGCTTAGAATGGCTTGTTACATGATTGTAATTGATTCTCATCGAACGGTTGACTAAGTCAAAGATTTGTAAGCTTAGAATAGGTTTTTACGTGATTGTAGCTAATTTTCATTGAACGGTTGACCGATTCGGTGATTTGTAAGCTTAGAATAGTTTGTTACGTGATTTTAGATGATTCTCATCTAATGGTTAACCAATTCAGTGATTTGTAAATTTAGAATGGCTTGTTACGTGATTGTAATTGATTTTCATTGAACAGTTGACCGATTTGGTGATTTGTAACCTTAGAATGGCTTGTTACATGATTGTAGCTGATTCTCATCGAATGGTTAACCAATTTGATGATTTATAAGCTCAGAATGGCTTGTTACATGATTGTAGCAGATTCTCATCGAACGGTTGACCGATTCAGTGATTTGTAAGCTCAGAATGGCTTATTACATGATTGTAATTGATTCTCATTGAACAATTCACCGATTTGGTGATTTGTAAGCTCAGAATGGATTATTATGTGATTGTAGCTGATTCTCATCGAATGGTTAACCGATTTAGTGATTTGTAAGCTACGTATGACTTGTTACATGATTGTAGCTAATTTTCATCGAATGGTTGACTGATTCGATGATTTGTAAGCTCAGAATGACTTGTTACATGATTGTAGTTGATTCTGATCAAACGGTTGACTAATTCAGTTATTTGTAAGCTCAGGATGGCTTGTTACGTGAATGTAGGTAATTTTCATCAAACAATTGACCGATTAGATGATTTGTAAGCTCAAAATGGCTTGTTACGTGATTGTAGCTGATTCTCATCGAAAGGTTGACCGATTCAGTGATTTGTAAGCTCAGAATTGCTTGTTACATGATTGTAGTTGATTCTCATCAAACGGTTGATCGAGTTCATGATTTGTAAGCTCAAAATGGCTTGTTACGGGACTATAATTTATTCTCATTGAAGGGTTGACTGATTCGCTAATTTGTAAGCTCAAAATGGCTTGTTAGGTGATTGTAGCTGATTCTCATTGAATAGTTGATCGATTCGCTAATTTGTGAGCTTAGAATGGCTTGTTACGTGATTATAGCAGATTCTCATCAAAAGGTTGACCGATTCGGTGATTTCTAAGCTCAAAATGGCTTGATACGTTATTGTAGATGATTCTCATCAAACGGTTGACCGATTGGGTTATTTGTAGGTAAAGAATGGCTTGTTACATTATTATAATTGATTCTCATGGATCGGTTGACCGATTGGGTGATTTGTAAGTTCAGAATAGCTTGTTATGTGATTGTAGCTGATTCTATTTGAACGGTTGACCAATTTCATGATTTATAACTTCAGAATGACTTGTTACATAATTGTACCTGAGTCTCATTGAAAGGTTGACTGATTCAATGATTTGTAAGCTCAGAATGGCTTGTTACGTGATTGTAATTGATTCTCATCGAATGATTCAGTGATTTGTAAGCTCAGAATGGCTTGTTACGTAATTGTAGCTGGTTCTTATCGAACAGTTGACCGATTTGATATTTCATAAGCTCAGAATAGCTTGTTACAGAATTACTTGTTACATCATTGTAATTTATTCTCATCGAACAGTTGACCCGTTCGGTGATTTCTAAGCTCAAAATGGCTTGTTACATTATTATAGTTGATTCTCATCGAATGGTTGAATGATTCTGTTAAATGGCTTGTTACGTGATTGTAATTGATTCTCATTGAACAGTTGACCGACTTGGTGATTTGTAAGCTCAGAATGGCTTGTTACATTATTTCAAATGATTCGGATTGAACGGTTGATTGATTCGGTGTTTTGTAAGTTCAGAATGGCTTGTTACGTGATTGTAGCTGATTCTTATCTAACAGTTGACCGATTCAATGATTTGTATGCTGAGAATGACTTGTTACGTGATAGTAGTTGATTTTTAGTGAACGGTTGATCAATTCGGTGATTTGTAAGCTCAAAATGGCTTATTACGTGATTGTAGCTGATTCTCATCGAACGTTTGACTGATTCAGTGTTTTGTAAGCTCAGGATGGCTTGTTACGTGATTGTAGATGACTGTCATCAAACGGTTGATTGATTCGATGATTTGTAAGCTTAGAATGGCATGTTAGATGATAGTAGTTGATTCTCATCGAACGGTTGACCGATTCAATGATTTGTAAGCTCAGAATGGCTTATTATGTTATTGTAGCTGAATCTCATCAAACGGTTGACCAATCAAAATTCTCATCAAAAGGTTGACTAATTCAGTGATTTGTAACCTCAGAATCGATTGTTACGTGATTGTAATTGATTCCCATCAAATGGTTCACCAATTCAGTGATTTGTAAGTTCAAAATGGCTTGTTACATGATTGTAGTTGATTCTTATCAAACGGTTGACCGATTTGATGATTTGTAAGCTCAGAATGGCTTGTTACATGATAGTAGCTGATTCTCATCAAACGGTTGATTGATTCAATGATTTGTAAGCTCAGAATGGCTTGTTACATGATTGTAGCTAATTCTCGTTGAACGGTTGACCGATTCGGTGATTCGTAAGCTCATAATGCCTTGTTACATTATTGTAGCTAATTCTTATCGAATAGTTGACCGATTTGATGATTTGTAATCTCAGAATGGCTTGTTACGTGATTGTAGCTGATTCTCATCAAAAAGTTGACTGATTTGATTATTTGTATGCTCAGAATGGCTTGTTACATGATTGTAATTGATTCTCATCAAACGGTTGACTGATTCGGTGATTTGTAAGCTCAAAATGGCTTGTTACGTGATGGTAGCTGATTTTTATCAAACAGTTGACCGATTCGATGATTTGTAAGTTGAGAATGGCTTGTTTCATGATTGTAGCTGATTGTTATCGAACGGTTACCAATTTGGTGATTTGTAAGTGCAGAATGGCTTATTACGTGATTGTAGCTGATTCTCATCGAACGATTGACTGTTTCGATGATTTGTAAGTGCAAAATGGCTTGTTACGTGATTGTAATGATTGTCATCAAATGATTGATTGAGTCGGTGATTTGTAAGCTCAGAATGGGTTGTTACGTGATTGTAGCTAATTCTCATCAAATAGTTCACCAATTCAATGATTTTTAAGCTCAGAATGGCTTGTTACATGATTGTAACTAATTCTCATCGAATGGTTGACCGATTTGTCAATTTGTAAGCTAAGAATGTTACATGATAGTAGCTAATTCTTATCAAACGGTTAATTGATTCGGTGATTTGTAAGCTCAGAATGGCCTGTTACATGATTGTAGTTGACTCTCATCGAATGGTTGACTGATTCGATGATTTATAAGCTCAAAATGACTTGTTACATGATTGTAGACAATTCTCATCAAACAGGTGACCAAATTGGGATTTGTAAGCTGAGAATGGCTTGAAATGTGATTGTAATTGATTCTCATCAAAAGGTTGACTGATTCGGTGATTTGTAACCTCAGAATAGATTGTTACGTGATTGTAATTGATTGTCATCGAATGGTTGACCGATTCGGTGATTCTTAAGCTTATAATGACTTGTTACGTTATTGTAGCTGATTCTTATCAAACGGTTGACCGATTCGGTGATTCGTAAGCTCAGAATGGCTATTTACATGATTGTAATTGATTCTCATCAAACGGTTGAACGATCTGGTGATTTGTAAGCTCAGAATGGATTGTTACATGATTGTAGCTCATTCTCATCGAACGGTTGATGGATTCGGTGATTTGTAAGCTCATAATGGCTTGTTACATGATTGTAGTTGATTCTCATTGAACGGTTGACCGATTCGATGATTTGTAAGCTCAGAATGGCTTTTTACGTGATAGTAGCTGATTCTCATCGAATGGTTGACCGATTTGGTGATTTGTAAACTCAGAATGGCTTGTTACGTGATTGTAGCTGATTCTTATCGAACGGTTCACCAATTTGGTGATTTGTAAGCTCAGAATGGCTTGTTACCTGATTGTAGCTTATTCTCATTAAATGATTTACCGATTCAATGATTTGTAAGCGTAGAATGACTTGTTACATGATTGTAGCTAATTCGCATCAAATGATTGATCGATTCAGTGATCTGTAAGCTCAGAATGGGTTGTTACATGATTATAGTTGATTATCATCAAATAGTTGACCGATTCAGTGATTTGTAAGCTCAGAATCACTTGTTACGTGATTGTAATTGATTCTCATCAAACGATTGACCGATTCGATGATTTGTAAGCTCAGAATGGCTTTTTATGTGATAGTAGCTGATTCTCATCGAATGGTTGACCGATTCGGTGATTTGTAAACTCAGAATGGCTTGTTATGTGATTATAGCTGATTCTTATCGAATGGTTCACCAATTTGGTGATTTGTAAGCTCAGAATGGCTTGTTACTTGATTGTAGCTTATTCTCATTAAATGATTTACTTATGTAATGATTTGTAAGCGTAGAATGGCTTGTTACATGATTGTAGCTGATTCGCATCGAATGATTGACCGATTCAGTGATCTGTAAGCTTAGAATTGGTTGTTACGTGATTATAGTTGATTATCATCAAACGGTTGACTAATTCGGTGATTTGTAAGCTCACATTGAATGGCTTGTTACATGATAGTAGTTGATTCTACTTGAACACTTGACTGATTTGGTGATTTGTATGCTCGGAATGACTTGTTACATGATAGTAGTTGATTTTCATCGAAGGGTTGACTTATTCAGTGATTTGTAAGCTCGCAATGGCTTGTTACATGATTGTAGCTGATTCTCATCGAATGG
The DNA here is from genome assembly GCA_027943335.1 of Chamaecyparis obtusa. Classification (NCBI taxonomy): domain Eukaryota; kingdom Viridiplantae; phylum Streptophyta; class Pinopsida; order Cupressales; family Cupressaceae; genus Chamaecyparis; species Chamaecyparis obtusa. The sequence goes on along the minus strand of BSBK01001399.1, from coordinate 1,233,115 downwards.
TTGACCAATTTGGTGTTTTGTAAGCTCAGAATGGTTTATTACGTGATTGTAACTGATTCTCATCGAATGGTTGACCGATTTGGTCATTTGTAAGGTCATAATGGCTTGTTACATGATTGTAATTAATTCTCATCGAACGGTTGATCGATTCGGTGATTTGTAAGCTCAGAATGGCTTGTTACATGATTGTAATTGATTCTCATCGAAAGGTTGACCGATTTGGTGATTTGTAAGCTCAAAATATATTGTTACATGATTGTAATTAATTCTCATCGAAGGGTTGACCGATTTGGTGATTCATAAGCTCACAATGGCTTCTTACATGATTAGAGCTGATTCTCATCGAACGGTTGACCGATTCAGTGATTTGTAAGATCAAAATGGTTTGTTACATGATTGTAATTGATTCTTATCGAAAGGTTGACCGATTCAGTGATTGGTAAGCTCAGAATAGATTTTTACGTGATTGTAATTGATTCTCATCGAACGGTTGACCGATTCCAAGAGTCGTAAGCTCAGAATGGCTTGTTATGTGATTGTAGCTGATTCTCATCAAACGGTTGACCGATTCGGTGATTTGCAAGCACAAAATGGCTTGTTACGTAATTCTAACGGATTGTCATCGAATAGTTGACCGATTCGGTAATTTGTATGCTCATAATGGCTTGTTACATGATAGTAGATGATTTTCATCAAACATTTGACCGATTCAGTGATTTGTAGGCTCATCATAGCTTGTTATGTAATTGTAGCTGATTCTCATCAAGCTCAAAATGTCTTGTTAAGTGAATGTAATTGATGCTCATCGAACAGTTGACCGATTCGGTGATTTGTAAACTCATAATTGCTTGTTACACAATTGTAGTTGATTCTCATCGAATGGTTCACCGATTTGGTGATTTGTAAGCTCATAATGGCTTGTTACGCGATTGTAGTTGATTCTCATCGAACAGTTGACAGAATCGGTGATTTGTAAGCTCAGAATAGCTTTTTACATGATTGTAATTGATTCTCATCGAACGGTTGACCAATTCGGTGATTTTTAACCTTAGATTGGCTTGTTACGTAATTATAATTGATTATTATCAAACGGTTGACCGATTCCATGATTTGTAAGTTCAGAATGGCTTGTTACGTGATTTGAGTTGATTCTCATCAAACGGCTGACTGATTCAATGATTTGTAAGCTCAGAATTGCTTGTTACATGATTGTAGCAGATTCTCAATCAAACGGTTCACCGATTTGGTGATTTCTAAGCTCAGAATAGCTTGTTATGTGATTGTAGATGATTATCATCAAACGGTTGACCGATTCAGTTATTTGTAGGCTTAGAATGGCTTGTTACGTGATTGTGATTGATTCTCATCGAATGGTTGACCGATTGGGTGATTTGCAAGTTCATAATGGCTTGTTACGTGATTTCAGCTGATTCTATTTGAATGGTTGATGGATTTCATGATTTATAAGTTCAGAATGGCTTGTTACATGATTGTAGCTGATTTTCATTAAACGGTTGACCGATTGGGTGATTTGTAAGCTTAGAATGGCTTGTTATGTGATTGTAATTGATTCTCATCGAACGGTTGAATGATTCAGTGTTTGTAAGATCAGAATGGCTTGTTACATGATTGTAGCTGATTCTTATCAAACGGTTGGCCGATTAGGTGATTTGTAAGCTCAGAATGGATTGTTATGTGATTGTAGCTCATTCTCATCAAACGGTTGAACGATTCAGTGATTTGTAAGCTTAGAAAGGCTTGTTACATGATTGTAGCTAATTCTAATTGAACGGTTGACTGATTCAATGATTTGTAAGCTCAGAATGGCTTGTTAGGTGATTGTAGTTGATTCTCATCAAATGATTGACCAATTCGGTGATTTGTAAGTTCATAATGGCTTGTTATGTGATTGTAATTGATTCTCATCGAACGGTTGACCGATTCAGTGATTTGTAAGCTCAAAATAGCTTGTTACATGATTGTAATTGATTCTCATCGAAGGGTTGACAGATTCGGTGATTTGTAAGCTCATAATGGCTTGTTACCTGATTGTAATTGATTCTCATCGAACGGTTGACCGATTGAGTGATTTGTAAGCTAAAAATGGCTTGTTACATGATTGTAATTGATTCTCATCGAAGGGTTGACAAATTCGATGATTTGTAAGCTCCGAATGGCTTGTTACGTGATTGTAATTGATTTTCATGGAACGGTTGACCGATTTGGTAATTTGTGAGCTCAGGATGGCTTTTTACATGATTGTAAATGATTCTTATCAAACGGTTGAACAATTCGGTGATTTGTAACCTTTGAATGGCTTGTTACATGATTGTAGCTGATTCTCATCGAACAGTTGACCAATTTGGTGATTTGTAAGCTCAGAATGGCTTGTTATGTGATTGTAGCTGATTCTCATCAAAAGGTTGATCGATTCGGTGATTTCTAATGTCAAAATGGCTTTTTACATAATTGTAGCTGATTCTCATCGAATGGTTGACCGATTCGGTGATTTGTAAGTTTAGAATGGCTTGTTACTTGATTGTAGCTGATTCTCATCGAATGGTTGACCGATTCGGTGATTTCTAAGCCTAGAATGGCTTGTTACGTGATTCTAGCTAAGTCTCATCGATTCTAGCTAAGTCTCATCGATTCGGTGATTTGTAAGCTCATAATGGCTTGTTACATGATTGTAGGTGATTCTCAGCAAATGGTTGACCGATTTGGTGATTTGTAAGTTTAGAATGTCTTGTTACATGATTATAGCTGATTCTTATTGAACGGTTGACCGATTCAGTGATGTCTAAGCTCAGAATGGTTTGTTACATGATTGTAATCGATTCTAATAGAAATGTTGACCGAATCATTGATTTGTAAGCTCAGAATAGATCGTTATGTGAATGTTATTAATTCTCATCAAACGATTGACCAATTCAGTGATTTTTAAATTCAGAATGGCTTCTTACATTATTGTAATTGAGTCTCATCGAACGGTTGACTGATTCGGTGATTTCTAAGCTCATAATGGCTTGTTACGTGATTGTAGTGTATTCTTATCGAATGGTTAACCGATTTTTTATTAATAAGTAAGGAATGACTTGTTACATGATTGTAGTTGATTCTCATTGAATGGTTGACCGATTCGATTATTTATAATCTAAGAATGGCCTGTTACAAGATTTTAATTGATTCTCATCCAACGGTTCATCGATTCTATGATTTGTAAGCTCAAAATGGCTTGTTACGTGATTGTAGTTGATTCTCATCGAAAGGTTGATCGATTCATTTATTTGTATGCTCAGAATGGCTTCTTACGTGATTGTAGTTTATTCTCATCGAACGGTTGACTGATTCAATGATTTGTAAGGTAAAAATAGCTTGTTATGTGACTATAATTGATTTTTATCAAATAGTTGACCGATTCAGTGATTTGTAAGCTCAAAATTGTTTGCTACGTGATTGTAATTGATTCTCATTGAACGGTTTACTGATTTAGTGATTTGTAAGCTCAGAATGACTTGTTACTTGATTGTAGCTGATTTTCATCAAATGGTTGACTGATTCGGTGATTTGTAAGCTCAAAATGGCTTTTTACGTGATTGTAGCTGATTTTCATCGAACGGTTGACCGATTCGATGATTTGAAAGCTTAGAATCGCTTTTCATGTGATTGTAGCTGATTCTCATTGAAAGGTTGACCGATACGGTGATTTGTAAGCTCAAAATAGCTTGTTACGTGATTATACATGATTATAATTGATTCTCACTGAATAGTTGACCGATTCGGTGATTTGTAAGCTCATAATAGTTTGTTACGTGATTGTAGCTGATTCTCATCGAACGGTTGACCGATTCAGTGATTTGTAATCTCAAAATGCCTTCTTACATGATTGTAATTGATTCTCATCGAATAATTGACCGATTTGGTGATTTGTAAGCTTAGAATGGCTTGATATGTGATTGTAGCTGATTCTGATCGAATGCTTGACAATTCAATGATTTGTAAGATACGAATGGCTTGTTTCATGATTGTAGCTGATTTTCTTCTAAAGCTTGACCGATTCGGTGATTTGTAAGCTCAGAATGGCTTGTTACTTTATAATTGATTTTTATCAAACAGTTGACCGATTCAGTGATTTGTAAGATCATAATGGCTTGCTACGTGATTATAATTGATTCTCATCAAACAATTTATCAGTTTGGTGATTTGTAAGCTCAGAATGGCTTGTTACATGATTGTAGCTGATTCTCATCAAACGTTTGACTAATTGGGTGATTTACAAGCTTAGAATGGCTTGTTATTTGAATGTAGCTGATTTTCATTGAACGGTTGACCGATTCGATGATTTGTAAGCTCAAAATGGCTTGTTTCATGATTGTAGCCAATTCTCATTGAAAGGTTGATTGAATCGCTGATTTGTAAGCTCGAAATTGCTTGTTACGTGATTGTAGTTGATTCTCATTGAATGCTTGACCCATTCGATGATTTTGAAGCTCAAAATGGCTTGTTATGGGACTGTAATTGATTCTAATTGAAGGGTTGACCGATTCGGTCATTTGTAAGTTCTAAATGGCTTGCTACGTGATTGTAAATAATCCTCATTGAACGATTGACCAATTCGGTGATTTGTAAGTTCAGATTGGCTTGTTACATGATTGTAGCTGATTCTCATCAAATAGTTGACCGATTCGATGATTTGTATGGTAAGAATAGCTTGTTAAGTGATAATAGCTGATTTTCATCAAACGGTTGATTGGCTCGGTGATTTGTAAGCTCAGAATGACTTGTTACGTGATTGTAGCTGATTCTCATCAAACGGTTGACCGATTCGGTGATTTATATGCTCAGAATGCCTTGTTACATGATTGTAGTTGATTCTCATCGAATGGTTAACCGATTTGATGATTGGTAAGCTCAAAATGGTTTGTTATGTGATTGTAGCTCATTTTGATCGAACGGTTGACTGATTCGGTAATTTGTAAGCTCAAAATAGCTTGTGACATGATTGTAATTGATTCTCATTGAACAGTCGACTGATTTGGTGATTTGTAAGCTTAGAATGGCTTGTTACATGATTGTAATTGATTCTCATTGAACAGTTGACCGATTCGATGATTTCTAAGCTCAGAATGGCTTGTTACGTGATTGCAGTTGATTCTAATCAAATGGTTTTCCGATTCAGTTATATGTAAGCTTAGAATGGCTTTTTACGTGATTATAGCTAATTCTCATCGAATGGTTGATGGATTCAGTGATTTTTATGCTCAGAATGGCTTGTTATGTGATTGTAGCTGATTCTCATTAAACAGTTGACCGATTCGATGATTTGTAAGCTCAGAATGGCTTGTTATGTGATTGTAGCTGATTCTCATCAAAAGGTTGACCGATTCGGTGATTTGTAAGCTTGGAATGACTTGTTATGTTATTGTAGCTGATTCTCATCGAACAGTTGATCGATTTGATGATTTATAAGCTCAAAATCGCTTGTTACGTGATTATAGCTGATTCTCAAAATAGTTTGTTACGTGATTGTAATTGATTCTCATCAAATAGTTCACCGATTCGATGATTTCTAAGCTTAGAATGGCTTGTTACATAATTGTAATTGATTCTCATCGAATGGTTGACCGATTCAGTGATTTGTAAGTTCAAAATGGCTTGTTACGTGATTGTAGCTGATTCTCATCTAACGGTTGACCGATACGGTGATTCATAAGCTTAGAATAGCTTGTTACAAAAATGCTTGTTATGTCATTGTAATTTATTCTCATTGAACGGTTGATCGATTCGATGATTTTTAAGCTCAAAATGGCTTGTTACATTATTATAGCTGATTCTCATCGAACGGTTGAACGATTAAATTATTTGTAAGCTTAGAATGGCTTGTTACATGATTGTAACTGATTCTCATCAAACAGTCGACCGATTTAGTGATTTGTAAGCGTAGAATGGCTTGTTACGTTATTTCAAATGATTCTAATCAAACGGTTGACTAATTTGGTGATAGTAGTTGATTTTCAGTGAATGGTTGACCGATTCGGTAATTTGTAAGCTCAAAATAGCTTGTTACCTGATTGTAGCTGATTCTCATCGAACAGTTGACCGATTCAGTATTTTGTAAGCTCAGAATGGCTTGCTACGTGATTATAATTGATTCTCATCAAATGGTTGACCGATTTGATGATTTACAAGCTGAGAATGGCTTGTTACATGATTATAGTTGATTCTCAAAATGGTTTGTTACCTAATTCTAATTGATTCTCATCAAAAGGTTGACTGGTTTGGTGATTTGTAACCTCATAATCAATTGTTACATGATTGTAATTGATTCTCATCAAACGGTTGACCGATTCAGTGATTCGTAAGTTCATAATGGCTTGTTACGTGAATGTAGCTAATTCTTATCGAACGATTGACCTATTTGGTGATTTGTAAGCTAAGAATGCCTTGTTACATGATTGCACCAGATTCTCATTGAAAGGTTGACCGATTCGGTGATTTCTAAGCTCAAAATAGCTTGTTACGTTATTGTAGCTTATTCTCATTGAACGGTTGACCAATTTGGTGATTTTTAACCTCGAAATGTCTAGATTACATGATTGTAGCTGATTCTCATCGAACAGATGACCGATTTGGTGATTTGAATGCTCAGAATGGCTTATTACATGATAGTAGTTAATTTTCATCGAACGGTTGACCAATTCAGGGATTTGTAAGCTCGGAATGGCTTGTTACATGATTGTAGCTGATTCTCATCGAACGGTTAACCGATTCAGTGTTTTGTAAGCTCAGAATGGCTTCTTACATGATTGTAGATGATTGTCATCGAACGGTTGACCTATTCGATGATTAGCAATCTCAGAATGGCTTGTTACTTGATAGTAGCTGATTCTCATCAAACGGTTGACCGATTCGGTGATTTGTAAGCTCAGAATAGCTTGTTACATATGATTGTAGCTGATTCTCATCGAATGATTGACCGATTTGATGATTTATAAGCTCATAATGACTTGTTACGTGATTATAGCTAATTTTCATTGAATGGTTGACCGATTTGGTCATTTGTAAGCTGAGAATGGGTTGTTACATTATTGTAATTGATTCTCATCGAATGGTTGACCGATTCAGTGATTTGTAAGCTTAGAATGGCTTGCTATGTGATTGTAGTTGACTCTGATTGAATGGTTGACCGATTCGGTGATTTGTAATCTCAACATGGCTGGTTAATGATTGTAGATGATTCTCGTCGAACGGTTGATAGATTCGGTGATTTGTAAGCTTAGAATGGTTTGTTATGTGATTGCAATAGATTCTAATTGAAAGGTTGACCGATTCGGTGATTTGTAAGCTCATAATAGATTGTTACGTGATTGTAATTGATTCTCATCAAATGGTTGACCGATTCAAATATTCGTAAGGTCAGAAGGCTTGTTACATTATTGTACCTGATTCTCATCAAATGGTTGACCGATTCAGTGATTTATAATCTTAGAATGACTTGTTACGTGATTGTAGCTAATTCTCATTGAACGGTTGACCGATTTGGTGATTTGTATGCTCAGAATGGCTTGTTATGTGATAGTAGCTGATTTTCATCGAATGGTTGATTGATTCGATGATTTGTAAGCTCACAATGGCTTGTTACGTGATTGTAGCTGATTTTCATCTAATGGTTGACCGATTCATTGTTTTGTAAGCTCAGAATGGCTTGTTACATGATTGTAGATGATTCTCATCGAACGGTTGACCGATTCAGTTATTTTTAAGCTCATAATGGCTTGTTACATGATAGTAGTTGATTCTCATCAAACGGTAAATGATTCAGTGATTTGTAAGCTCAAAATGGCTTGTTACATGATTGTAGCTAATTCTTATCGAACGATTAACCGATTCGGTGATTTGTAAGCTGAGAATGGATTGTTACGTGATTGTATTTGATTCTCATCGAACAATTCACTAATTTCATGATTGGTAACCTCAGAATGGCTTGTTACATGATTGTAGTTGATTCTAATCGAATGGTTGACTGATTTTGTGATTTGTAAGCTCATAATGGCTTGTTACGTGATTGTAGCTGATTCTCATTGAACGGTTGATCGATTAAGTGATTTGTAAGATAGAATGGCTTGTTACGTGATTGTAATTGATTATCATCGAAAGGTTGACCGATTCAATAATTTCTAAGCTCATAATAGATTGTTACGTGATTGTAATTGATTCTCATCGAACGGTTGATCAATTCGGTGATTCGCAAGCTTAGAATGGCTTGTTACATGATTTTAGCTGATTCTCATCGAACGGTTGACCGATTCGGTGATTTGTAAGCACAAAATGGCTTGTTACGTAATTCTAATTGATTCTCATCGAACAGTTGACCGATTCACTAATCTGTATGCTCATAATGTCTTGTTACGTGATAGTAGATGATTTTCATCGAACACTTGATCGATTCGATGACTTGTAAGCTCAGAATGGCTTGTTACATGATAGTAGTTGATTTTAATCAAACAGTTGACCGATTCGGTGATTTGTAAGCTCAGAATGGTTTGTGACATGATTGTGACTGATTCTCATCAAATAGTTGACCGATTAGATGATTTGTAAGCTCAAACTGGCTTGTTACATGATTGTAATTGATTCTCATTGAACGGTTGACTAATTCAATGATTTGTAAGCTCAGAATGGCTTTTTACGTGATTCTAATTGATTCTCATCGAACGGTTGATAGATTTAATGATTTTTGTGCTCAGAATGGCTTGTTACGTGATTTTAGTTGATTCTCATCGAATGGTTGATCAATTCGATGATTTGTTAGCTCAAAATGGATTGTTACGTGATTGTATTTGATTCACATCAAATGGTTGACCAATTCAGTGATTTATAAGTTGAAAATGGCTTGTTATGTGATTTGAGCTGAGTCTCATCGAACGGTTGATCGATTCGATGATTTGTAAGCTTAGAATGTTTTATTACATGATTGTAGCTGATTCTCATTGAACGGTTGACTGATTCGATGATTTGTATGCTCAGAATAGCTTGTTACATCATTGTAATTGATTCTCATCAAACAATTGACCGATTCAGTGATTCATAAGCCCAGAATGGCTTGTTACATGATATTAGCTGATTCTCATCGAACAGTTGACCAATTTTATGAATTGTAAGCTCAGAATGGCTTGTTACATGATTGTAGCTGATTCTCATTGAATGGTTGACAGATTCATTGATTTGTAAGCTTAGAATGGCTTGTTATATGATTGTAATTGATTCTCATCGAACAGTTGACCGATGCAGTGATTCGTCAGCTCAGAATGACTTGTTACGTGATTGTAGCTGATTCTCATCGAATGGTTCACCAATTTAGTGATTTGTAAGCTTAGAATGGCTTGTTACCTGAATATAATTGACTCTCATCAAATGGTTGACCGATTTAGTGATTTGTAAGTTCAAAATGGCTTGTTACGTGATTGTAATTGATTCTTATTGAACAATTGATAGATTTAATTATTTGTAAGGTAAGAATGGCTTGTTACATGATTCTTGCTTATTCTCATCGAACAGTTCACCAATTCAGTGATTTATAAGCTCAAAATGGCTTCTTATGTGATTTTACTTGATTCTCATTGAACCGTTCACTGATTCGGTGATTTGTAGGCTCAGAATTGCTTGTTACATTATTGTAATTGATTTTTCTTAAATACTTGTTACATGATTGTAGTTGCTTCTCATCGAACAGTTGACTGATTACATGATTTGTAAGCTCATAATAGCTTGTTACGTGATTGTAACTGATTCCCATCAAATGGTTGATGAATTTGGTAATTTGTAAGCTCAGAATGATTTGTTACATGATTGTAATTGATTCTCATCGAAAGGTTGACCGATTCAGTGATTTCTAAGCTTAGAATAGATTGTTACGTGATTGTAATTGATTCTCATCGAACGGTTGACCGATTCAATGATTCGTAAGCTCAAAATGGCTTCTTACATGATTGTAGTTGATTCTCATCGAACGGTTGACCGATTCAGTGATTTATAGTCTCAAAATAGCTTGTTACATGATTGTAGCTGATTCTCATCAAACGGTTGACCGATTCGATGATTTGTAAGCTCAGAATGGCTTGTTACATGATTGTAGCTTATTCTCATCGAACCTTTGACCGATTCAGTGATTTGTTAGTTCAAAATGGCTTGTTACATGATTGTAGCTGATTCTCATCTAACGGTTGACCAATTCAGTGATTTAAAAAGTCAAAATGGCTTGTTACATGATTGTAGTTGATTCTCATCAAATGGTTGATTGATTCGGTGATTTGTAAGCTCAAAATGGCTTGTTACATTATTGTAGTTGATTCTCATCGAACAGTTGCCCGATTCGGTGATTTGTAAGCCTAAAATGGCTTTTGACATGATTGTAATTGATTTGCATCGAACAGTTGACTGATTTGGTGATTTGTAAACTCAGAATGGCTTGTTACATGATTGTAATTGATTCTCATCGAATAGTTGACCAATTCAATGATTTGTAAACTCAGAATGGCGTATTACATGATTGTATTTCATTCTCATCAAACGGTTGATCGATTCAATGATTCGTAAGCTCAGAATGGCTTTTTACGTGATTGTAGTTGATTCTCATCGAACAGTTGACCGATTCAATGATTTGTATGCTTAGAATGACTTCTTGCATGATTGTAGTTGATTCTCATCGAACGATTGACTGATTTGATGATTGTTAAGCTCAGAATGGCTTGTTATGTGATTCGAGGAATCTTAGATGCTGTCTCAGTCAAAAATCAGAAACAAGGGCGTTCTAGTGCGTTGTATATTCTTATCTAAGATTTGTATCATTTTATGATGATGCCATGTCAATTGTATTTGAGTCTCATTGAATGGTTGACTGATTCGGTGATTTGTAAGTTTAGAATGGCTTGTTACGTGATTGTAGCTGATTCTCATCAAACGGTTGATCGATTCAGTGATTGGCAAGCTTAGAATGGCTTGTTACATGATTGTAATTGATTCTCATCGAATGGTTAACCGATTCGGTGATTCCTAAGCTTAGAGTGGCTTGTTACGTGATTGTAATTGATTCTCATCAAATGGTTGACCAATTCAATGATTTGTAAGTTTAGAGTGTCCGTTTACATGATAGTAGTTGATTCTCATCAAATGGTTGACCGATTCAGTGATTTGTAAGCTCAGAATGGCTTGTTACATGATTATAGCTAATTCTCATAAAATATTTGATCGATTCAATAATTTGTAAGCTCAGAATGGCTTGTTACATGATTGTAGTTGATTCTCATTGAAAGGTTGATTGATTCGGTGATTTGTAAGCACATAATGGATTGTTACATTATTGTAATTAATTCTCATTGAATGGTTGACCGATTCGGTGATTTTTAAGCTTGGAATGGCTTCTTACGTGATTGTAGCTAATTCTCATCAAACAGTTGAACAATTTGGTGATTTATAATATTAGAATGGCTTGTTACATGATTTTAGCTGATTCTCATCGAATGATCAAATCTATGAGATTTCCATAATACATTTATAAGACAACAGCTTCTGGATTAGATTGTGTAGAGTTTTTTTAAAACATCAACATTTTGGATCATACTACATGATCCATCATCAGGATGCTAGAGATCAAGAAGAACAAGAAATGATCATGAAGTATGATCCGAAACATTGATGTTTTAAAAAAACTCTACACAATCTAATCCAGAAGCTGTTGTCTCATCGAATGGTTGACCAATTCGGTGAATTGTAAGCTTAGAATGGCTTGTTACCTAATTGTAGCTGATTCTCATCGAACAATTGACCAATTCGGTGATTTGTAGGCTCACAATGGCTTGTTACATGATTGTAGCTGATTCTCATTGAACGGTTGACTGATTCGGTGATTTGTAAGCTCAGAGTGGCTTGTTACATGATTGTAGCTGATTCTCATCAAACGATTAACCGATTCGATGATTTGTAAGCTCAAAATGGCTTGTTAGATGATTGTAGCTGATTCTCATCGAAAGGTTAACCAATTCAGTGATTTATAAGATCAAAATGGCTTGTTACATGATTGTAGCTGATTCTCATTGAACGGTTGATCGATTCATTGATTTGTAAACTCAGAATGGCTTATTACATCAGTGTAATTGATTCTCATCGAACAGTTGACTGATTCATTTATTTGTAAGCTCAGAATGGCTTGTTACATGATTGTAATTGATTCTCATCAAATGGTTGACCGATATAGTGATTTGTAAATTCAGAATGGCTTGTTCTCTAATTCTAGCTGATTCTCATCTAACAGATGACCAATTCAGTGATTTGTATGCTTAAAATGGCTTGTTATGTGATTGTCGTTGATTCTCATCGAACAGTTGACTAATTCGATGAATTGTAAGCTTAGAATGGCTTGTTATGTGATTGTAGTTGATTCTCATCGAACGGTTGACCCATTTAGTGATTTGTAAGCTTGGAATGGCTTGTTACAAGATTGTAATTAATTCTCATTGAACTGTTGATCGATTTAGTGATTTGTAATCTCAGAATGACTTGTTACGTGATTGTAGCTGAGTTGCGTTGAACAGTTGACCGATTCGGTAATTCATAAGCTCATAATGGCTTGTTACGTGATTGTAGCTGGTTCTCATCAAATGGTTGATAGATTTGGTGATTTTTAAGCTCAGAATGGCTTGTTACATTATTTTAGTTGATTCTGATCGAACAGTTAACTGATTTGATGATTCGTAAGCTCACAATGGCTTGTTACATGATTATAGCTGATTGTCATTGAACGGTTGACCGATTCAATGAATTGTAATCTCAGATTAGCATGTTACATGATTGTATCTGATTCTCATTGAACAGTTTGTTAAGAATGAATGCTAAATGTTTGGCAGTCATTTTGTAGCAGTTGTTGTTGTATTCATGACTATGATTGTCATTGATGTCAACACAGTGATTTACTGGAGACTAGCAGAGAAGCATATAGTGTTTGGATTAGGGCACGTGGGATATTGTAGTTGCAGCTATGCGATGTTGAGGATATACTCTTTGATATGTTATATGTTTATGGTTAAGAGCGTAGATAGTAACTCATTTTTTCATGAAAGTTATAAGCATTTTGGTGGAAGTAGTATTTAGGCAGTGTTCCTGAGTAGCAGTTTGTGGAAATCAGATGATATCTCCTAATCGGGATGGAATCTAGTTTTGCACAGTTAAAGGGAAGTTGAGGACACATTGATAGTGATGTGAATGACAACGCAAACCTTGAGGTCGCATGAGTAAATAATTATTGTAGTTGGAAGCTAAGAGTTTTGTGTAATTTTTATGTAGTGTGCGGAAACTTTTATTTTGTAATTGTATGCCGACTCATTTGTAATTACTTGAGTGTGGTATAAAGGAAGGAATGTTTTTCCTTGTTGTTGTAATGGTTGTAATATGGTTGGATGTGTTGATGTACGCATGAAGTGAAGAAAAGAGCAAATTGTGAAAGCGAATTTGTGAAGGAAGACATGCGAAGTACAGAGTTCTGAAATTGAGATCTGGTGAAGTAGAGAATGTGGTTTGGCACAGTAAGGAAGGAGGTAACATATTTTCTATTATTCTATTGAGTAATACAAAGATCAGTTGGACAATGTGTTCAGTGATCTTACCCTGAAGCTGTATGGGCAGTGGGTCCTTCTGTCTTCCATAACTCTTAACAGGGTTAGAATATTTTAACAGGGATTCAAAATCTCCAAATAGGGATTCATATGTACTTAATGTATTTCATAAGACTCCTAACATAGTCCATCCTTTCACAAGGAATATTCATATTAGTGCATCTTTTGTGGGCATGATTCCCAGTGGGGTTTACTCTTTGATTAAGAGGTTCCCTAGTCAACATATCTTGTGTCATTGTGTCATTGTGTATGAATATCTTTTTATGGTTGGTAATTATATTGTTTACATGGTTTAATGTTGTTGAAGTTGATAAAAGTTATAACTATCAGATAACTGATTCACCCCCCCCCCCCCCCTCTCAGTTATCTTGGTGGACTTTACTTTCTAACAATTGGTATCAAAGCAAAAGGTCCTTGAAAAAGAAGTTTAATAGCTTAAGGAGATCCATTGCGGATTTAAAAAAAAAAGCTCTAAGTTTGATGGAGTAAATTTTGATAGCTAGAAAGAAAAGAGGAAGATACACCTACTGTGTTTAGAACTAGGTTATTGGTTGATTACAAAGAATGATAAGACTATCATTGAAGAGGAAAATCTTGAAACATGTTCTACTGATGAGAGAGATCTATTCATGTGTAACATACTTGCAAGAGAAGCACTTTTGATAGCCCTTCCGGAGAATGAGTACAATTAGGTAAAATATTTGAAAAAATCTTATGAAATTTGGAAAGCTTTACACTCTAATTTTGAAGGTGATGAACATGCAAAAAGAGTTAGATTACATAATTGGATATGTGCATTTGAAGATATAAGAATGATGAAAGATGAATCTGTTAGAAGCTATATTGGTAGAATGTCAGAAATTGTTACAAGTATAAAATCTTATGGAGGAACAAAGATAGAGAATGAAGTGATATGGAAAATTTTGAGGACATTGAATCTTGTATTTAAGCAGACAACACAGATGATTGAACAAGTTATACCTTGTACTACAAAATTTACAAGAGAAACTCTTCTTGGAAGATTGGAAGTAGCAGAGATGAACCTAAGGTTATCAGGAGACTTACCTAGAATGGAGACAACATTCAGTGCTCTTAGTATTCACCCTACTTTGTCAAGAAGCATTAGTGTGAGCCGAGATTATGCTGCCAGTAGTAGATCTAGAAATGAAGAAGATAAGAAGATTGAAGAAGGTATTGCCTTGCTTGTGAATAGAGAACCAAACGGTAAGAAAAATTTTTAATGTTAGCCTTGTTAAGAATATGGTCATTTTGCATCTAAGTGTCCTAAGAGAGTTAAAAAGTATAGAAACAATTTCAAACCTAGAAGATCTAAGGAATGTTATTATGCTAATGATGAAGATCTTGAAACTAGTGTAGAAAGAACTTTAAGTGAAAGTGATACAGAAAATAATGATGACATAGGATTTGTAGCAATTAAAGAAGAGAATCCTGAAACTGATGTTAAGGAAGAAAAAGCCTTAGTTTCGCAAGTTGAAAAGAAAGCTGATTGGATTATAGACAATGGTTGTTCACATCATATGACAGGAGACATGAAAAAGTTCATAAAGTTTAACGATTATGATGGAGGAGTTGTTAGAGTTGGAAACAATGCACCTTGCTTAATTAAAGGTATATGATCTATTACTCTTGATGGAAAGACTAATACTGATGATGTTTATTTTGTGGATGGATTGAAACATAATATTTTGAGTGTTGGACAGTTAGTTGATGGAATGTGTGATGGCTAAATAGAAGAGAAGTTCTTTTCCCAGTAAGAAGTTTACATCTACAGAAAAATTGGAGATTGTTCATACAGATTTGAGCGGTCCTACCAGGACTAGAGGATTCTATGGAGAAAGGTATTTTATGATTCTTATTGATGATTTTATAAGAATGATGTGGATTACATTTCTTAAAGAAAAGTCTGAAGCATTTGATAAGTTTAAGATCGTTAAAGATAAAGTTGAGAATGAATCTAGAATGAAGATTAAATGTTTGAGATCTGATAGAGGTGGAGAATTTACTTCTAGAGAGTTTAACACCTTTTGTGAAGAAAATGGCATTAAGAGATAGTTTTAGCCCCTAGGACACCTGAACAAAATGGTATTGTAGAAAGAAGAAATAGATCAGTGACTGAAGTAGCAAGAGCTATGTTATTTGAGAATGATTTGGCGAAGATATTCTAGAGAGAAGCAGTGAACACATCAGTGTATACAATGAATAAAGTACAAATCAGAGCAGACACAGACAAGACACCCTATGAATTATGGTTTGGACATGCACCCTCAGTTAAGTATTTTAAAATTTTTGAAAGCAAATATTATATAAAGAGAGATGGTGATATTGGAAAGTTTGATCCTAGAAGTGATGAAGGTATATTTCTTGGATATTCTTTGAAAAGAAAAGCCTATAGATGTTACAATAAAAGAACTAAGACTATTGTTGAAAGCGCAAATGTTAAAGTTGATGAAAAGTTCAAAATTTAGGAAAGAATGCTTGATTATGAATCAGATGAAGAAGCTCATCCTAAACCTAAAAATGGATCTACTGAATTATTTTATGAGACTGATAGTGATTTGTTGAATGAAAGCCACAGTGAAGTCATTGAAGAACCTACACCTGAATTGAGATCTGAGATAGTGACACCTAATAAGAGTTTATCAAGAAATCATCCTACCGGGCAAATTATTGGAAGCATTAAAAGAAGAGTTCTAACTCAGAATAAGGTACAAGAATAGTTATGTTTGATTTCTCAAATTGAACCTAAAACTACTAGTGAAGCTTGGGAAGATGAAAGTTGGACTAATGCTATGAAAGATGAACTAGATTAGATTGAAAAGAATAAGACATGGATTGCTGCTTTCAGACCTTGCTCCGGACCTACCCTGCTACTGAATTGTTTTCATTTCCTGGGGCCAAGGAGAAGGGGCGGATTTGTTTGTTTCATCCCCTCTCCGGCCCGGTGGGTCAATAAGAGACTGCTCGATAGCTTCCGAAAGCGGAGATGTCCCCTGATCGACATTGAAAATGGATTACCTTGATTCCAGACCTCTCGAAAATGGATGATTAACATCACTTTCTTCCCTCTCCACCCGGCACATTAATCAGGTCAGGCGGATCGATCGGGAGGCTCATGTTAGAGCTTTCGACAAATAATCAGTACCGAGCCGGTACCGGAGATAGCCCTGCTTCTTCCCCTCGGCTTCGCCGTTTCTCGTTTCCGATCTGCCCCTCTTTTCCATCATTCCTTCGAACCCCGGATCATAATCCGTACTAACCCGTATTGTGCATTTCATCCCCTCGGGGAACAATAGAAAAAAAGGGCCACAGATAGAGCCTTAAGGGAGAGGGCGGGCGGAAAAGAGCTGATTGAGCCCGGGAGACAGATGGAGGATCTGGGACAGCTTGACTCATTTACTTTTGTTCCGAATGCACTGGCCCTACCATTCTATAGGCGGGTGGGAAACTATAGTTCAGAAACTAATTGCAATGATGTCGGTTCGGGTGGTCAGTCTTCAGAATGACGAGTTGGGTTTGGTCCCTAGACCTAAAGATAAGAATGTTATTGGAACTAAATGGGTATTTAGAAACAAGATGAATGAATAAGGAGAAGTAGTAAGAAACAAAGCAAGATTGGTATGTAAGGGATACTCACAACAAGAAGGAATTGACTATGAAGAAACCTTTGTACCTATTGCAAGAATTGAAGCAATAAGAATGTTTTTCGCTTATGCAGCTTACAAGAAGTTTAAAGTATATCAAATGGATGTGAAGTCCATATTTCTGAATGGAGAGTTGGAAGAAGAAGTCTACATTGAGCAGCCTAAAGGTTTTCCTTTGACTCAAGGAGACATGGTATGTAAACTGAAGAAAGCCTTACATGGACTAAAGCAAGCACCTAGAACTTGGTATGTAAGATTGGACAAGTATTTGTTAAAGTTGGAATTTACAAAAGGAACAACTGATAACAATCTGTACACAAAAGAAATTGAAAATGGTTTGTTGATTATAGTTATTTTTCTTGATGACATTATTTTTGGAGGAGAAGATGAAGCTAGTGACAAATTTGCTGATGAAATGAAGATTGAATTTGAAATGAGTATGATTGGTGAAATGAAATACTTTTTGGGATTACAGATAACATAGAACAATGATGGTATCTTTGTAAGTCAGACAAAGTACCTAAATGACTTGTTGAAAAGATTTGGAATGAAGAACTGTAAACCAGTTGGAACACCTATGGTAACTAGACATAAATTATCTAGCACAGATGAAACACCGATAGTTGAACAGAAAAAATACAGATCTATGATTGGAGGATTGCAGTACTTGACTCGTAGAAGACCTAATATAGCACATTCAATTGGAATTGTAGTAATATTTCAAGTTGAACCTAGAGAATCATATTATGCAGCAGTAAAGAGGATATTGAGATATTTAAGAGGCACAATGGACTATGGATTGTGGTATGAAAAATTTGATGAATTTACCCTATGTGCATATACAGATGCTGATTGGGGAGGCAGTGTTGATGATAATAAAAGCACCAGTGGTGGAGCATTTTTCCTTGGAGGAAGATTGGTTTCTTGGCTAAGCAAGAAGCAAAATTGTATCTCACAAAGCATAGCAGAAGCATAATATGTAGCAGCAGCAAACAATTGTAACCAGATAATTTGGATGAAGCAAATGCTGAAGGATATTGGAATAAAGTTTGTTGAACCTGTTGTCATACATTGTGACAACACCAGCATAGTTAGTATGTCTAAGAACCGTGTATTACATCCTAAGACAAAACATATAGAGATTAAGTATCATGTTGTAAGAGAAAAAGTTGCTGAGAAAGAAGTTAGACTTGAGTACATAAGTACAAAGGAGCAGATAGCATAAATATTTACAAAGCCTTTGCCTAAGGATACATTTGAGTATCTGAGAGGTATGCTTGGGGTTATGCCCCAGCCTACTTTTGAGAAGTGATGCAGTTGGTTGCATCTATCTAGTGGTATATAAGCCTTATTTTTCTTTTCGACTAGATGTTGGTACTTCCTCTATGGGGGAGTATGTGTATCTGAGCTGAATCATGAGGACTCTAGTAAATGTATTTTCTGAATAGTGTCTTTTGACATTGGAGTTGTTGTTGACATAATGATGAGATTTCTATCATTGATGTTAATGGGGGAGAAGTGTACATGAAAAAAACTATTTGTACTATTTGAACAGGAAAACGAAGCAAGATTTGATTGATGAAGAGGACTTGAAATATTTTCTTGAAGCAACAGTGTTGCAGTATTGGATTTTTGGAACATTGGATATTTTTTCATCTATATTGCCATCAATGTCAATGGGGGAGATTGTTAGGAATGAATGCTAATTATTTGGCAGTCATTCTGTAGTAGTTGTTGTTGCATTCATAACTATGATTGTCATTGATGTCAACACAGTGAGTTACTGGAGACATGCAGAGAAGAAGATAGTGTTTGGATTAACGCACGTGGGATATTGTAGTTGGAGCTATGTGATGTTGAGGATATACTCTTTGATATGTTATATGTTTATGGTTAAGAGCGCAGATAGTAATTCACTTATTCATGAAAGTTATGAGCATTTTGGTAGAAACAGTATTCAGGCAATGTTCCTGAGTAACAGTTTGTGAAAATCGGATGATATCTCCTAATCGAGATGGAATATGGTTTTGTGTAGTTAAACGGAAGTTGAGGACACATTGATAGTGACATGGATGACAATGCAAACTTTGAGGTTGCACGAGTAAAGAATTATTGTAGTTGGAAGCTGAGAGTTTTGTGTAATTTTGATGTAGCATGTGGAAACTTTTATTTTGTAATAGTAGGCCGACTCATTTGTAATTAATTGAGTGTGGTATAAAGAAAGGAATGTTTTTCCTTGTTGTTGTAATGGTTGTAATATGGTTGGATGTGTTGATGTACGTATGAAGTGAAGAAAAGAGCAAATTGTGAAAGCGTATTTGTGAAGGAAGACATGTGAAGTAAAGAGATCTGAAATTGAGATCTGATGAAGTAGAGAGTGTGGTTTGGCACAATAAGGAAGGAGGTAACATATTTTCTATTATTCTATTGAGTAATACAAAGATTGGTTGGACAGTGTGTTCAGTCATCTTACCTTGAAGTTGTTTGGGTAGTGAGTCCTTCTGTTATCCATAACTCTTAACAGGGTTAGAATCTTTTAACAGACATTCAAAATCTCCTAACAGGGATTCATATATACTGAATGTATTTCATAAGACTCCTAACAGAGTCCATCCTTTCACAAGGAATATTCATATTAGTGCATCTTTTGTAGGCATCATTCCCACCGGGGTTTACTCTTTGATCAAGAGGTTCCCTAGTCAACATATCTTGTGTCATTGTGTTATTGTGTATGAATATCTTTCTATGGTTGGTAATTATATTGCTTACATGGTTTAATGTTGTTGAAGTTGATAAAAGTTATAATTATCAGACAACTGATTCACCCCCCCCGCCTCTCAGTTATCTTGGTGGACTTTACTTTCTAACATAGTCGAGCGATTTGGTGATTTGTAAGCTCAAAATGCCTTGTTACGTGATTGTAGCTAATTCTCATCGAACAATTGACCGATTCATTGATTTGTAAGCTCAAAATAGCTTGTTACGTGATTGTAGCTGATTCTTATCAAATGGTTGACCGATTCAGTGATTTGTAAGCTCATAATCTCTTCTTACATGACTGTAGCTGATTCTCATTGAACAGTTGACCGATTCAGTGATTTGTAAGCTCAGAATGGCTTGTTACATGATTGTAAATGATTATTATTGTTTGGTTGACCCATTCAGTGATTTGTAAGCTTAGAATGGCTTCTAACATTATTGTAGTTAATTCTCATCAAATGGTTGACTGATTCAGTGATTTGTAATCTCAGAATGGATTATTCTATAATTGTAGCTGATTCTCATCGAACGGTTGACCGATTCAGTGATTTGTAAGCTCAGAAAGACTTGTTACATGATTGTAGCTGATTCTGATCAAACGGTTGACCGATTTGGTGATTTGTAAACTTAGAATGGCTTGTTACATGATTGTAATTGATTCTCATCGAATAGTTGACCAATTCCATGATTTGTAAGCTCAAAATGGCTTGTTACATGATTGTAATTTATTCTCATCGAACGGTTGACCGATTAGATGATTTGTAAGCTTAGAATGGCTTGTTACGTGATTGTAGTTGAATCTCATCGAATGGTTGACCAATTTAGTGATTTGAAAGCTTAGAATGGCTTTTTATGTGATTGTAGTTGATTCTCACTAAATAGTTGACCAATTCGATGATTTGTAAGCTGAGAATGGGTTGTTATGTGATTGTAGCTGATTTTGATCAAACGGTTGACCGATTCGGTGATTTGTAAGCTCAGAATGGCTTCTTACATGATTGTAGTTGATTCTCATCAAACGGTTGGCCGATTCAGTGATTTGTAAGCTCAAAATGGCTTGTTATGTGATTGTAATTGATTCTCATTGAATGGTTGATCGATTCGGTGGTTTGTAACTCAGAATTGCTTGTTACATGATTGTAGCTGATTCTCATCGAACGGTTGACCAATTTGGTGATTTGTAGGCTCAGAATAGCTTGTTACATGATTGTAGCTGATTCTCAACGAACGGTTGATAGATTTAATTATTTGTAAGCTTAGAATGGCTTGTTACATGACTATAGCTAATTCTCATTGAACAGTTGACCGATTTGGTGATTTATAAGTTCAGAATGGCTTGTTACATGATTTTAGTTGATTCTTATCAAACAGTTGACTGATTGTAGCTGATTCTCATCAAACAATTGACAGATTCGATGATTTGTAAGCTCAGAATGGCTTGTTAAATGATTGTAGCTAACTCTCACTAAACAATTGACTGATTCAGTGATTTGTAAGCTGAGAATGGCTTGTTATGTGATTGTAACTCATTATCATTGAACGGTTGGCCGATTCGGTGATTTGTAAGCTTAGAATGGCTTGTTACGTGATTGTAATTGATTCTCATCGAACGGTTTATTGATTCGGTCATTTGTAAGCTCGGAATGGCTTGTTACATTATTGTAGTTGATTCTCATCGAACGGTTGACTGATTTGGTGATTTGTAATCTCATAATGGCTTGTTACGTGATTGTAGCTGATTCTCATCGAATGGTTGACCAATTCAATGATTTGTATGCTCAGAATGGCTTTTTACATGATAGTAGTTGATTTTCATCGAACGGTTGACCGATTTGATGATTTGTAAGCTCACAATGTATTGTTACCTGATTGTAGCTGATTCTCATTGAACGTTTCACCGATTCAGCAATTTGTAAGCTCATAATGGCTTGTTACGTGATTGTAGTTCATTCTCATCGAACAGTTGACTGAGTTGGTGACTTGTAAGCTTAGAATGGCTTTTTATGTGATTGCAGCTGATTCTCATCGAATGGTTGACCAATTAGGTGATTTTTATGCTCAGCATGACTTGTTACGTGATTAGAGCTGATTCTCATCGAATAGTTGACTGATTTCATGATTGTTAAGAGTAGAATGGCTTGTTATGTGATTGTAGTTGGTTCTCATTGAATGGTTGACCGATTCGGTGATTTGTAAGCTCAGAATGGCTTGTTACGTGATTGTTGTCGATTCTCATTAAATGGTTGACCGATTCATTTATTTGTAAGGTCAAAATGGCTTATTACGTGATTATAATTGATTCTCATCCAACGGTTGACCGATTCGATGATTTGTAAGCTCAAAATGGATTCTTACATGATTGTAATTAATTCTCATCGAACAGTTGACCGATTCAGTGATTTGTAAGCTTATTATGGCTTCTTACGTGATTGTAGCTGATTCTGATCGAATGGTTGATCGATTCAGCGATTTGTAATCTGAGAATGGCTTGTTACATAACTGTAGCTGATTCTCATCGAATGGTTGACCGATTCGATGAATGGTAAGCTGATAATGCCTTGTTACCTTATTGTAGCTGATTCTCATCAAACAGTTGACTGATTCAGTGATTTGTAAGCTCGAAATGGCTTGTTACGTGATTGTAGTTGATTCTCATCAAACAGTTGACAGATTCTGTGATTTGTAAGCTCCGAATGGGTTGTTACGTCATTGTAGGTAATTCTCATCGAACGATTGACCGAGTCTGTTATTTGTAAGCTTAGAATGGCTTGTTACATGATTGTAATTGATTCTCATCAAACAGTTGATCGATTCGGTGATTCGTAAGCTCAGAATGGCTTCTTACGTGATTGTAGCTGATTCTCATCGAACGGTTGAACGATTTGGTGATTTTTAATCTCAGAATGGCTTGTTACATGACTATAGCTGATTCTCATCGAATGGTTGATCGATTCAGTGAATGGTAAGCTCAGAATGGCTTGTTACCTTATTGTATCTGATTCTCATCGAACAGTTGACCGATTTGGTGATTTGTAAGCTCAGAATGGCTTGTTACATGATTGTAGTTGATTCTCATCAAACGGTTGACCGATTCGATGATTTGTAAGCTTAGAATGGCTTGTTACGTGATTGTAGCTGATTCTCATCGAATGGTTGACCGATTCAGTGATTTGTAAGCTTAGAATCACTTGTTACATGATTGTAGCTGACTCTCATCGAACGGTTAACCTATTTAGTGATTTGTAAGCTCAGAATGGCTTGTTACATGATTGTATTTGATTTTCATCAAATAGTTGACCGATTTAGTGATTTTTATGCTCAAAATGGCTTGTTACGTGATAGTAGCCAATTTTTGTCAGACCGTTGAGCCATTCGGTGATTTGTAAGCTCAGAATGGCTTGTTACATCATTGTAGCTAATTCTCATCGAACAGTTGATGAATTCAGTGATTTGGATGTTCATAATCGCTTCTTACGTGATTGTAATTGATTGTCATAGAACAGTTGACCGAGTCAATGATTTCTAAGCTCAGAATGGCTTGTTACGTGATTGTAGTTGATTCTCATCGAATGGCTGACTAATTTAGTTATTTGTAAGCTCAAAAAGTCTTGTTACATGATTGTAGCTGATTTGAATCAAACTGTAGACTGAATCGGTGATTTATAAGCTCAAAATAGCTTGTTACATGATTGTAACTGATTCTCATCAAACAGTTGACCGATTCGGTGATTTCTAATCTCAAGATGGCTTGTTACATGATTGTAATTGATTCTCATGGAATAGTTGACTGATTCGATGATTTGTAAGCTTAGAATGACTTGTTACATGATTGTAGTTGATTCTCATCAAACGGTTGATCGATTCGGTGATTTGTAAGCTCAGAATGGCTTTTTACATGATTGTAATTGATTCTCAGTAAATGGTTGACTGATTCAGTGATTTTTAAGCTTAGAATGGCTTGTTATGTGGCTGTAGCTATTTCTCATCCAATGGTTGAATGATTCAGTGATTTGTAAGCATAAAATGGCTTGTTACGTCATTATAGATGATTCCCATCGAACAGTTGATCGATTTGGTGATTTGTAAGCTCAGAATGTGATTGTAATTGATTCTTATCAAATAGTTGACCGATTCGTTGATTTGTAAGCTCATAATGGCTTCTTACGTGATTGTAGCTGATTCTCATCAAATAGTTGACCGATTCGATGATTTGTAAGGTCATAATGGCAAGAACATGATTGTAGCTGATTCTCATCGAATGGTTGACCGATTCAATGATTTTTATGCTCAGAATGGTTTGTTACGTGATTGTAGTTGGTTCTCATTGAACAGTTGATTGATTCAATGATTTGTAAGCTGAGAATGACTTGTTACATGACTGTAGTTGATTCTCATCGAAACGTTGACCGATTCAGTGACTTATAAGCTCAGAATGGCTTCTTATGTGATTGTAATTGATTCTAATCAAACGGTTGACTGATTCAGTGATTTGTAAGCTTAGAATGGCTTGTTACATGATTGTAGGTTATTCTCATCAAACCTTTGACCGTTTCAATGATTTGTAAGCTCAGAATGGCTTGTTACATGATTGTAGCTTGTTCTCATCGAATGACTGACCGATTCGGTAATTTTTAAGCTCCGAATGACTTGTTATGTGATTGTAGCTGATTCTCATCAAACGGTTGATTGATTCGGCAATTTTCAAACTCAAAATGGCTTGTTACGTGATTGTAAATGATTCTAATCGAACGGTTGACTGATTCGGTGATTTGTAAGCTCAGAATGGCTGGTTACGTGATTGTTATTGATTGTCAACGACTGGTCGACTGATTTGGTGATTTGTAACCTAAGAATTGCTTGTTACATGATTTGTAACCTCAGAATGGCTTTTTACATGATTTTAGCCGATTCTCATCGAACGGTTGACCGATTCGGTGATTTGTATGCTCATAATTGCTTATTACATGATTGTAGCTGATTCTCATTGAACGGTTAACCGATTCAATAATTTATAAGTTCAGAATGGCTTGTTACATGATTGTAGCTGATTCTCATCAAATGATTGACCGATTTAATAATTTTTATGCTCAGAATGGCTTGTTACATGATAGTAGCTAATTTTCATTGAACAGTTAAGTGATTCGATGATTTGTAAGCTCAGAATTGCTTGTTACATGATTGTAGCTGATTCTCATCGAATGGTTGACCAATTTGGTGATTTGTAAGTTCAAAATGGCTTCTTATGTGATTCTAATTGATTTTCATCGAATAGTTGATAGATTCACTGATTTGTAAGCTCAGAATGGCTTGTTACATGATTGTAGTTGATTCTCATCGAACGGTTGACTGATTCACTTATTTGTAAGCTGAAAATAGTTTCTTACGTGATTGTAGCTGATTCTCATCGAACAGTTAACTGATTCGATGATTTGTAATCTTAGAATGGCTTGTTACGTGATTGTAGCTAATTCTCATGAAAGGTTGACCGATTCTATGATTTGTGAGCTTAGAAAGGCTTGTTACGTTGTTGTAGTTGATTCTGATCAAAATAGCTTGTTACATGATTGTAATTGATTCTCATCGAATAGTTTACTAATTTAATGATTTTGTAAGCTTAGAATGGCTTCTTACATGATTGTAGTTGACTCTCATCAAATGGTTCATTGATTCAGTGATTTGTAAGCTCAGAATGGCTTTTTACTTGATTGTAATTGATTCTCATTGAACGGTTGACCGATTCGGTGATTTGTAAGGTTAGAATGGTTTATTACGTGATTATATTTGATTCTCATCGAACGGTTGACTGATTCGGTGATTTGTAATCTTAGATTGGCTTGTTACGTGATTGTAGTTGATTCTCATCAAACAGTTGACTAATTTAGTGATTTTTAAGCTTAGAATAGCTTCTTATGTGATTGTAGCTAATTCTTAACAAATGGTTGACTGATTCAGTGATTTGTAAGCTCAGAATGGGTTGTTACATGATTGTAGTTGATTCTCATCGAACGGTTCTCCAATTCAGTGATTTGTAGTCTCAAAATGACTTCTTACGTAATTGTCATTGATTCTCATCGAATGGTTGACTAATTCGGGGATTTGTAAGCTCTGAATGGCTTATTACATCATTGTAGTTGATTCTCATCAAACAGTTGACCGATTCCATGATTTGTAAGCTCATAATGACTTCTTACATGATTGTAGTTGATTGTCATCGAACGGTTGACCGATTTGGTGATTTGTAATATCAAAATGGCTTGTTACATGATTGAAGCTGATTCTCATTGAACGGTTGATCGACTCGATAATTTTTAAGCTCATAATGGCTTGTTACATGATTGTAGCTGATTCTCATCGAACGATTGATCGATTCGGTGATTTGTAAGTTTAGAATAGCTTGTTACATGATTATAATTGATTCTCATTAAACGGTTGACTTATTCGATGATTTGTAACCTCAGAATGGCTTGTCATGTGATTATAATTGATTCTCACCAAACAGTTGATTGATTTGGTGATTTGTAAGCTCATAATGGCTTGTTATGTGATTGTAGCTAATTCTCATTGAATGGTTGACTGATTCAGTGATTTGTAAGTTTAGAATGGCTTGTTACGTGATTGTAGTTGATTCTCATCGAATGGTTGATTGATTCGATGATTTGTAAGCTCATAAAAGCTTGGTACATAATGGCTTGTTATGTCATTATAATTGATTCTCATCGAATAGTTGACCGATTCATTAATTTGTAATCTCAGAATGACTTGTTACGTGATTGTAGCTGATTCTCATTGAACGGTTGGCCGATTTGGTGATTTGTAGGCTTAGAATGGCTTGTTACGTGATAGTAGTTGATTTTCATTGAACGGTTGACTGATTCAGTGATTTGCAAACTTAGAATGGCTTGTTATGTGATTATAGCTGATTCTCATCGAACGGTTGATTGATTCAATGTTTTTTAAGCTCAAAATGACTTGTTACGTGATTGTAGATGATTGTCATTGAACGGTTAATCGATTCAGTGATTTGTAAGCTCAGAATGGCTTGTTACATGATAGTAGCTGATTCTCATCGAACAGTTGACCGATTTGGTTATTTGTAAGCTTAGAATGGCTTGGTACGTTATTGTAGATGATTTTCATAAAATGGTTGATGGATTTGATGATTTATAACCTCGTAATAGCTTGTTACGTGGTTATAGTTGATTCTAATCAAACGGTTGACTGGTTCGATGATTCGTAAGCTCAAAATGGATTATTACATGATTGTAATTGATTCTCATTGAACGGTTGACCGATTCAGTGATTTGTAAGCTCACAATGGTTTTTTATGTGACTGTAGTTGATTCTCATCGAAGAGTTGACCTATTCGATGATTTGTAAGCTCAATATGGCTTGTTATGTGATTGTAGCTGATTCTCATCAAATGGTTGACCAATTGAGTGATTTGTAAGCTCAGAATGGCTTGTTACGTGATTGTAGTTGATTCTCATCAAACGGTTGACCGATAGAGTGATTTGTAAGCTCAGAATGGCTTGTTACGTGATTATAGCTAATTCTAATCAAACGATTGACCGATTTGGTTATTTGTAAGCTTAGAATGGCTTGTTACATGATTGTAGCTGATTCTGATCAAACGGTTAACCAATTCGATGATTTGTAGTTGATTTTCATCAAACGATTGTCTAATTAGGTGATTTGTAAGCTCAGAATAGCTTGTTATAAAATGGCTTGTTATGTCATTGTAATTGATTCTCATCGAATAGTTGACCAATTTATTGATTTGTAAGCTCAGAATGGCTTGTTATGTGATTGTAGCCGACTCTCATCGAATGGTTGACCGATTCGATGATTTGTATGCTTACAATGGCTTGTTACATATTACTAGTTGATTTTGATCGAATAGTTTACCGATTCAGTGATTTGTAAGCTCAGAATGGCTTGTTATGTGATTGTAGCTGATTTGCATCGAACGGTTGACCGATTCGGTGTTTGGTAAGCTCAGAATGGCTTGTTACATGGTTGTAGATGATTGTCATCAAATGGTTGACCGATTTGGTGATTTGTAAGCTCAGAATGGCTTGTTACATGATCGTAGCTGATTCTCATCTAACGGTTGACTGATTCGGTGATTTTTAAGATCAGAATGGCTTTTTACGTGATTGTAGTTGATTCTCATCAAATGGTTGATGGATTTGATGATTTATAACCTCATTGATTTATAACCTCATTGCTTGTTACATGATTATAGCTGATTCTCATCAAACCATTGACCGATTTGGTGATTTGTAAGTTGAGAATGGCTTGTTACATGATTGTAATTGATTCTCATTGAACGGTTGATCGATTCGGTGATTTGTAATCTCAGAATGGCTTGTTACATGATTGTAACTTATTCTCATCAAACGGTTGACCGATTCGGTGATTGTAAACCCATAATGGCTTGTTATGTGATTGTAGCTAATTCTCATCGAATGATTCACCGATTCAGAGATTTGTAAGCTCAGAATGGCTTTTTATGCGATTGTAACTGATTCTCATCGAACGGTTCACCAATTCAGTGATTTGTAAGCTTAGAATGACTTGTTACGTGATTGTAATTGATTCTCATCAAACAGTTGATTGATTTGGTGATTTATAAGCTTAGAATGGCTTTTTACATGATTGTAATTGATGCTCATTGAACGGTTGACCGATTCAATGAGTTGTCAGATCAAAATGGTTTGTTACGTGATTATAGTTGATTCTCATTGAACGGTTGACTGATTCAGTGATTTGTAAGCTTAGAATGGCTTGTTACATGATTGTAGCTGATTCTCATCAAACGGTTGACTGATTTGATCATTTATAAGCTCAGAATGGCTTCTTACATCATTGTAGCCAATTCTCATCAAACAGGTGACCAATTTGGTGATTTGTAAGTGGAGAATGGCTTGTTACATGATTGTAATTGATTCTGATTGAATGGTTGACCGATTCAATGATTTGTAAGCTCACAATAGCTTGTTATGTGATTGTAGCTGATTCTCATCCAATGGTTGACTGATTCGATGATTTATAAGCTCAAAATGGCTTCTTACATGATTCTAGTTGATTCTCATCAAACGGTTAACCGATTCAGTTATTTGTAAGCTTAGAATGGTTTGTTACGTGATTGTAATTGATTCTCATCTAAAGGTTGACTGATTCAGTGATTTCTATGCTCATAATAGATTGTTACGTGATTGTAATTGATTGTCATCGAATGGTTGACCTATTCGGCGATTCGTAATCTCAGAATGGCTTGTTACGTGATTGTAGTTGATTCTTATCAAATGGTTGACCAATTCGGTGATTTGTAAGCTCAAAAAGGGTTCTTATGTGATTGTAGCTAATTCTCATCAAAAGGTTGACTGATTCGATGATTTGTAAGTTCATAATGGCTTGTTACGTAATTGTAGTTCATTTTCATTGAATGATTGATTGATTCGGTGATTTGTAACCTCAGAATTGCTTATTACATGATTGTAATTGATTCTCATCAAAAGGTTGACCGATTCGATGATTTGTAAGCTCAGAATGACTTGTTACGTGATTGTAGCTGATTCTCATCAAACGGTTAACTGATTTGGTGATTTGTAAGTTCAAAATGACTTGTTACATAATTGTAGCTGATTCTCATTGAATGGTTGACCGATTCAGTGAATTCTAAGGTCAAAATTGCTTGTTATATGATTGTAGCTAATTCTCATCAAACGGTTGACTGATTCAGTTATTCGTAAACTTAGAATGACTTGTTACGTGATTGTAGTTGATTTTTATCAAACGGTTGACTGATTTGGTGATTTGTAAGCTTAGAATGGCTTGTTATGTGATTGTAGCTGATTCTCCTCAAACGGTTAACTGATTCGGTAATTTGTAAGTTCAAAATAGTTAGTTACATGATTGTAGCTTATTCTCATCGAACCATTGATTAATTCCATGATTTGTAGGCTCAAAAAGGCTTGTTACGTGATTGTAGCTGATTCTGATTGAACTATTGATCGATTTGGTGATTTGTAAGCTTAGAATAGCTTGTTACGTGATTTTAACTTATTCTCATTGAACAGTTGACCAATTCGGTAATTTGTAAGCTCAGAATGACTTGTTTCGTGATTGTAATTGATTCTCATCGAATGGTTGACCGATTCGATGATTTGTAAGCTCAGAATGGTTTGTCACGTGATTGTAATTGATTCTCACTAAATAGTTGACCAATTTGGTGATTTGTAAGCTTAGAATGGCTTTTTACATGATTGTAATCGATTCTCATCGAAGGGTTGACCGATTCGGTGATTTTTAAGCTCAGAATGGCTTGTTATGTGATTGTAGCTGATTCTCATCGAACGGTTGACCGATTCGATGATTTGTAAACTTAGAATGGCTTGTTATGTGATTGTAGCTGATTCTCATCGAACAGCTTGACCGATTCAGTGATTTGTAAGCTCATAATGGCTTGTAGGTGAGTTTCATCGAAAGGTTGACCGATTTGGTGATTTGTAAGCTCAGAATGGGTTGTTAAGTGATTGTAGCTGATTCTCATTGAAGGGTTGATCATTTCGGTGATTTGTAATCTCAGAATGGCTTATAAATTGATTTTAGCTTATTCTAATTGAACGATTGACTAATTCGATCATTTGCAAGGCTAGAATGGCTTGTTACGTGCTTGTAGTTGATTTTCATCGAATGGTTGACCGATTCGGTGATTTGTAAGCTCAAAATAACTTGTTACATGATTGTAGCTGATTCTCATCGAACGGTTGACTGATTCGATGATTTGTATACTCAGAATAGCTTGTTACGTGATTGTAGGTGATTTTGATTGAAAGGTTGACGGATTTGGTGATTTATAAGCTCATAATTGTTACATGATTGTGGCTTATTCTCATCGAACGATTGACCGATTCAATGATTTGTAAGCTCAGAATGGCTTGTTATGTGATTGTAGCTAATTCTCATCGAACAATTGACTAATTCAGTGATTTGTAAGCTCAGAATGGCTTGTTACGTGATTATAGTTGATTCTCATCGAACGGTTGACCGATTCAGTGATTTGTAAGCTCAGATTGACTTGTTACATGATTGTAGCTGATTCTCATCAATCGATTGACTGATTCGGTGATTTGTAATCTCAAAATGGCTTCTTACTTGATTGTAGCTGATTGTCATCGATCGGTTGACCGATTTGGTGATTTGTAAGCTCAGATTGACTTGTTACGTGACTATAGGTCATTCTCATTGAACGGTTGACCGATTCAGTGATTTGTAATCTTAGAATGGCTTGTTATGTGATTTTAGCTAATTCTAATCGAATGATTGACTGATTCGGTGATTTGTAAGCTCAGAATGGCTTGTTACGTGATTGTAGCTGATTCTCATCGAATAGTTGACCAATTCAGTGATTTGTAAGCTTAGAATGGCTTGTTACGTGATTGTAGCTGATTCTTATCGAATGGTTGACCGATTCAGTGATATGTAGGCTTAGAATCTCTTGTTATGTTATTGTAATTGATTCTCATTGAATGTTGACCAATTTGATTATTTGTATGCTCAGAATGGCTTGTTATGTGATTGTAAATGATTCTCATCGAACGGTTGACCGATTCCATGATTTGTAAGCTTAGACTGACTTGTTACGTGATTGTAATTTATTCTTATCGAACAGTTGATCAATTCAGTGATTTGTCAGCTCAGAATGGCTTGTTACGTGATTGTAGCTGATTCTCATCAAACGGTTGACTAATTCAGTGATTTGTAAGCTTATAATGGCATGTTACATTATTGTAGCTTATTCTCAATTAATAGGTTGACCGATTCAGTGATTTGTAAGCTCAGAATAGCTTGTTATGTTATTGTAGATGAGTCTCAATAAACGGTTGACTGATTCAGTGATTTGTAAGCTTAGAATGGCTTGTTACGTGATTGTAGTTCATTCTCATTGAATGGTTGACTAGTTCGCTAATTTGCTAGCTCAGAATAGCTTGTTACTTCATTGTAATTGATTCTCATCGAACAGTTGATCGATTCGGTGATTCGTAAGCCCATAATGGCTTGTTATTTGATTCTAGCTGATTCTCAATGAATGGTTAACCGATTTGGTGATTTATAAGGTCAGAATGGATTGTTACATGATTGTAGCTGATTCTCTTTGAAAGGTTGATAAATTTGGTGATTTATAAGTTTAGAATCACTTGTTATGTGATTGTAGCTGATTCTCATCAAACGATTGACCGATTCAATGATTTGTAAGCTAAGAATGGCTTGTTACATGATTGTAGTTGATTCTCATCTAAAGGTTCATTGATTCGGTGATTTATAAGCTCAGAATGGCTTATTACTTGATTGTACCTGATTCTCATCAAATAATTAACCGATTCGGTGATTTGTAACCACAGAATAGCTTGTTACATGATTGTAATTGATTCTCATCGAAGGGTTGACTGATTCGGTGATTGTAATTAATTTTCATCAAACGGTTGACCGATTCGGTGATTTGTAAGATCATAATGGCTTGTTATGCTATTGTAGCTGATTCTCATCAAACGGTTGACCGATTCAGTGATTTGTATGCTTAGAATGCATTTTATAAGATTGTAGCTAATTCTCATCGAACAGTTGATTGATTTGATGAGTTGTAAGCTCAGAATGGCTTGTTATGTGATTGTAGTTGATTCTCATCGAATGGTTGACCGATTTGGTTATTTGTTAGCTCACAATGGATTGTTACGTCATTCTAATTGATTGTCATCAAACGGTTGACCGATTCGGTGATTTGTAAGCTGAGAATGGCTTGTTAGGTGATTGTAGCTGATTCTCATTGAACGGTTGATCGATTCGATGATTTGTAATCTCATAATGGTTGTTACGTGATTGTAGTTGATTCTCATCAAACAGTTGTTCGATTCAGTGATTTGTAAGCTTAAAATTGCTTCTCACATGATTGTAACTGATTCTCATCGAACGGTTGACCGATTCGGTGATTTGTAAGCTTAGAATGGCTTGTTACATGATTGTAGCTTATTCTCATTGAATAGATGACCGATTTGGTTATTTGTAAGCTCAGAATGGCTTGTTACATGATTGTAGCTAATTCTAATCGAACGGTTGACCGATTCGGTGATTTGTAATATCAGAATGGCTTGTTACATTATTGTAGTTGATTCTTATTGAATGGTTGACTTATTCGATGATTTTTAAGCTCAGAATTGCTTCTTACATTATTGTAATTGATTCTCAATTAACAGTTGACTGATTCGGTGATTTGTAAGCTTAGAATGGCTTGTTATGGAATTGTAGCTGATTCTCATCAAATGGTTGACCGATTTAGTGATTTGTAAGCTTAGAATGGCTTGTTACGTTAGAGTAATTGATTGTCATCAAACGGTTGACTGACTCGGTGATTTGTAAGTTCAGAATGGCTTGTTACCTAATTGTAGCTGATTCTCATCGAACGGTTGATCGATTCAGTGATTTGTATGCTCAGAATGCCTGGTATGTGATAGTAGTTGATTTTCATCAAATTCTTGATCAATTCGGTGATTTGTAAGCTCAGAATGACTTGTTACGTGATTATAGCTGATTCTCATCGAACAATTGACCGATTCAGTATTTTGTAAGCTCAAAATGGCTTGTTACGTGATTATAGCTGATTCTCATCGAACAATTGACCGATTCAGTATTTTGTAAGCTCAGAATGGCTTGTTACGTGATTGTAGATGATTGTCATCAAACAGTTGACCGATTTGTTGATTCTTATCAAACGGTTGACTAAAGGTGATTTTTAAGCTCAGAATGGGTTGTTATGTGATTGTAGCTAATTCTCATCAAAAAGTTGACCGATTCGTTGATTTGTAAGCTTAGAATGGGTTGTTACATGATTGTAGCTGATTCTCATTGAACGGTTGATTGATTCGATGATTTATAATCTCAGAATGGCTTATAAAGTGATTGTAGCTGATTCTCATCGAACAGTTGACCGATTCGGTTATTTGTAAGTTCAGAATGGCTTGTTACATGATTGTAGTTGATTTTCATTGATAGGTTGACTGATTCAGTGATTTGTAAACTCATAATGGCTTGTTACATGATTGTAGATGATTCTTATCGAACGGTTGATTGACTCAATGATTTGTAAGATCAGAATCTCTTGTTACATTATTGTAATTGATTCTCATCGAATGTTTGACCGATTCGGTGATTTGTAAGCTTAGAATGGCTTGTTACTTGATTGTAGCTAATTCTCATCAAATGGTTGACTGATTCGGTGATTTGTAAGCTCAGAATGGCTTCTTACATTATTGTAGATGATTTTCATTGAGTGGTTGACCGATTTAGTGAATTATAAGCTCAGAATGTCTTATTGTGTGATTGTAGCTTATTCTCATCAAACGGTTGGTCGATTCCATGATTTGTAAGCTCAGAATGGCTTGTTACATGATTGTAATTGATTTTCATCGAATGGTTGATCGATTCATTGATTTGTAAGCTCAGAATGACTTATTACATGACTGCAACTGATTCTCATCAAACGGTTGACCGATTCGGTGATTGGTAGCTCAGAATGGCTTGTTACGTGATTGTACCTAATTCTCATCAAACGGTTGACTCATTCAGTGATTTGTAGGTTCAGAATAGCTTGTTACGTGATTGTAGTTGATTCTCATCGAACGGTTGACTATTTCAGTGATTTGTAAGCTCAGAATGGTTTGTTACGTGATTGTAGCTCATTTTCATCGAATGCTTCACTGATTTGATGATTTGTAAGCTCAAAATGGCTTGTTACATGATTGTAGTTGATTCTAATCGAAAGGTTGATCAATTCGATGATTTATATGCTCATAATGGCTTGTTACGTGATTGTAGCTAATTCTCATCGAGCGGTTGATTGATTCGGTGATTTGTAAACTCAGAATGGCTTGTTACATGATTCGAGTTGATTCTCATTGAAGGGTTGATCGATTCAGTGATTTTTAAGCTCAGAATGGCTTGTTACATGATTGTAGCTGATTCTCATCGAATGGTTGATCGATTCGGTGATTTGTATGCTCAGAATGGCTTGTTACATGATTGTAGCTGATTCTCATCACACGGTTGACTGGATTTGTGAATTGTAAGCTAAGAAAGCTTGTTACGTGATTGTACCCACCCGGGCCCTACAATTCGTTGGCCGGAAGGGGTCACCCGATTGTTGAGTTGGGCCAGTCATATCAGCCAGACGTTAGATCTAGATGCGCAGACTCAAGATCTAGGCGGATAAGAGTGCTGCCGGATCAGAGTGCTCGTCTCTCTAGATCGATCGAAAAGATCATATTACGTAGAGAATCGAGTAGCTGATTCTCATCAAACAGTTGACCGATTGAGTGATTTGTAAGCTAGGAATGGCTTGTTACTTGATTTTTATTCATTCTCATCGAACGATTGACCGATTCGGTGATTTGTTAGCTCTGAATGGATTGTTACATGACTGTAATTGATTCTCATAGATCGGTTGACCGATTCGATGATTTGTAAGCTCAAAATAGGTTGTTATGTGATTGTAGCTGATTGTCATTGAACGATTGATTGATTCAGTGATTTGTAATCTCAGAATGGCTTGTTATGTGGTTGTAGCAAATTCTCATCACATGGTTGATAGATTTGGTGATTTGTAAGCTCAGAATGGTTTGTTACATGATTGTAGCTGATTCTCATCGAATGGTTCACCGATTCGGTGATTTGTAAGCTTAGAATGGCTTGTTATGTGATTGTAGTTGATTCTTATCAAACTATTAACTGATTTGATTATATGTAAGCTCGAATCTCTTGTAACATTATTGTAATTGATTGTCATTGAACATTGACCGATTTGGTGATTTGTATGCTCAGAATGGTTTGTTATGTGATTGTAATTGATTCTCATCAAACAATTGACCGATTCTATGATTTGTAAGCTCAAAATGGCTTGTTATGTGATTGTAATTTATTTTTATCAAACGGTTGACCAATTTGGTGATTTGTAAGCGTAGAATGGCTTGCTACATGATTGTAGCTGATTCTCATCCAACTGTTGACTGATTCAATGATTTGTAAGCTCAAAATGGCTTGTTACATGATTGTAGCTGATTCCCATTGAACGGTTGACCGATTTGGTGATTTGTAAGCTCAGAATGGATTGTTACGTTATTGTAGCTGATTCTCATTGAAAGGTTGATCAATTCGGTGATTTATAAGCTTAGAATGGCTTGTTACATGATTGTAGCTGATTCTCATCGAACGATTGACCAATTCGATGATTTGTAAGCTTAGAATGGCTTGTTACATGATTGTAGCTGATTCTCATCGAAAGGTTGACTGATTCGGTGATTTATAAGCTTAGAATGGCTTATTCTCTCCATTGATCCCCTTCCCTTCCCAACCTTTACACATCGTAGGGGTAGGGGGGGTAGGGGATCCCGCCCCAGCTAGCCCCTACTATTCTGGGCTCAGGGGCCGCCTAAGAATAATAGGGCTCGATTCTATACGTAACATGGGCGGGTGGCCCCCTACTATTCTATGGCATCGCCCCCCCGATAATACGTGATTTTAGCTGATTCTCATCGAACGATTGACCAATTATGTGATTTGTAACCTTAGAATGGCTTGTTACATGATTGTAATTGATTCTCATTGAAGGGTTGACCGATTCAGTGATTATAATTAATTTCGATTGAACGGTTGACCGATTCAGTGATTTGTATATTTTGAATGGCTTGTTACATGATTGTAGTTGATTCTCATCAAACCGTTGATCAAATCACTGATTTGTATGCTTAGAATGCCTTGTTACGAGATTGTATGTAATTCTCATCGAACAGTTGACCGATTCTGTTAATTGTAAGCTTAGAATGGCTTGTTACATGATTGTAGTTGATTCTCATCGAACAGTTGACTGATTCAGTGATTTGTAAGCTTAGAATGGCTTGTTATGAGATTGTAGCTAATTCTCATCGAACGGTTGACCAATTCAGTGATTTGTAAGCTCAGAATGGCTTATTATGTGATTCTAATTAATTCTCATAGAACAGTTGATTGATTTGGTGATTTGTAAGCTCAGAATGTCTTGTTACATGATTGTAATTGATTCTCATCAAAGGGTTGACTGATTCAATGATTTGTAAGCTTAGAATGGCTTGTTACGTGATTGTAGTTGATTCTTATCAAATGGTTGACCAATTCAGTGATTTGAAAGCTCAGAATGGCTTTTTACATTATTGTAGGTGATTCTCATTGAACGGTTGATCGATTCGGTGATTTGTAAGCTCAGAATCACTTGTTACATGATTGTAGTTTTATCTCATTAAATGATTGACTGATTCGATGATTTGTAAGCTCAGAATGGATTGGTACGTGATTGTAGCCGATTGTCATTAAACGGTTGACTAATTCGCTGATTTGTGTTATACACTAAGTTTGCACCCTTGGTTCAAGCTCTTGTAGTCTTAATAACCTAGTATAACATGGGAATCATTTGTAGGTTGTGGGACCTATGCTAACTGAGATGAGACCTCCAGGTTCTAGGCTGGTTCCTCTTGGATAATCACCTTAATTTTCTTCTAGATAGGAAAGTAAACTTTGAGGGAAAAAGGATAGGGGAATGCTTGAAAGGGAAATGATTGAAAGCAAACTACCTACTAAGTACACTGAACTGAAATGAGCACAATATATTGACCAAATTAGCATAAAGGCTCTCAGATCTAATAGAACACAATCTTCCTAAACAAGCTTGCATAAGTATTTCATAGAGATGCTTGAATAAAAGACACGGACTGTGACCTGCAAGAAAATGTTCTCTTCAGCAAAAGGGCACAGGAATGAGACAGAATGATAGGGGTTGATGTATACCCACAAACTCACTCAAATCAAATCAGACACAGTAGTACACAAATAAGCTGAAAGAAAGAAGGGCTCTGGAACTCCAAGACTTCTCTAACAAAGCCAGTATATTATACTCAATAAGAAAAATACAAACAAGGGAAAGACCACAAGGTAGAACAAATGCCACAGATAGCCTATATTGAATCTGAGATTTCAATGAAAGATTACAAGCTGTAAGAGGCAGATGGCAAAAAAAAATTCCACGGATAACTCCTAAGAAAGAGAAAACTATTTTTACAATTGTAAACCCCCCCACAAAATAGCTTATTAAAACTAATATATACATCTCCTCTATTGCGCACAAGCAAGAGAAAAAATCTAATGAGGGTTACATAGATTTTGCATATAATAGAGGACCCTAATTTTGTCACTTCTGATCATAAATGCATCATTAGAATATCTTGGCTGATCAGATATATGTCGTTGTACATAATTCTACCAACACAACTGCCTACGGACGAGCCGCCTTGATCCATCTACCTTGCTGCAAGTTGAAAACCCTATGCCACTGCCATGACCTTATCTCTGTAAGTTGGGTTTGCCATGAATGCTCAATTCTGATCCTCGCAGATACTTTGAATTTAAAAGTATAAATGGTCATAGGTGGTGCCAACCCTTCAATGCTTCTTCGGTGCAAGAACACCGACATGGTACCTTAGGAAACAAGAAATCAACATGTGACAGCCTCTCTAATCTTCCTCATCATCTTCACAACCTGCATTTATCCTAAAAAATCAATTCTGAGCTACCCCCACTTTGCATACGGCCCATTGGATCAAATGCTAGCAAAAACCTTACAGAAAGATTCAAATTTGGGCTCCAACGCCCATTAGGTCTAGGTTAAAACACAACCTTCGATCACATTTTTCCTGGTAGATCAAACGACCTAGATCAACCCAGCGCAACCCGACAGCGGACCAACCTAGTTATAAGCCTTAATCTGATGGTGGTCGCATGATCACAAAGGGGAAGAATATTCCTTATGATCATGCGACAACCGTAGATCAAGGCTCTATCATCACACTAAAGGCTTTGGGCCCACAAACATGTCCTCATCATCACCCTTTGGCCAACCAAAAATGAGCACTGCCACACGACTGGCACCTTGGACCCACCTGTCAGATCACCTTTCCATCGAATGACTGTCACAAGATCACAAAGGGGAAGAATATTCCTTACGATCATGCAACAACCATAGATCATTTTGCACTTTAACCACCTCAAAACTGAGACCGCCAGACATAACATTAACCGCTCGCTAGATCGCTGAAGGCTAAGGTACAAAACCGCTAAGGTTGTGCAAACACATGACTGAAGAAAATGTCGGGTCACTTGATGAAAAGTACTTAACCACCAGAGACAAGAGACCTAGCGAACACACAGTCGCTCAATCGTCGGATAAGAACTTATCTACTAGAAAATCTGGAGATCAAGTGACTGAACTAGCATGAAGAACCGGGTCCCATGTAGTCGTAGCAGTGCAGATGAAAAATGTTGACATCAGAGATAAGTGCGCAAATGTGAAAAGGCACAAGGTCAAAAACAACTAGGGTTTTGAGGCTTTAAACAATTTTGGGACCCTGCAACCTGAGTATTTCTTGCAAACTTAAAACTTGATTATCTCCCTAGGTTTTATGAATTAGCACGTGCGATCTGAACTAGAGTATGATAACACATTGAAGAACATAGGGCTAAGGGCATAAATTGCAAAACCTTGTGGATCTACTTCACAGGCAAAAATAGGATTGTGGACAAAATTGTATGATAGGAGTTTTTGGGTAACATTTTGGTGAGTTCTGCGGGATGTTAGCCTGCTAGACATTAGATTAGTAGCCTTGGTGCAATCCATTGGGCACGGGAGTCACTTCAAGAACACCAAAAAAAAAAACCTTCTTGACAAAGAGAGGGGCAAAACTGTGCACGAGCACTTCTTGGAAAATAGGGAAACTAATCTAGAAAGCAGGGACAAAAAATAAGGAAACTTATTTACAGAGACTTACAAGGAGAGACTAACTTCAAAACAAGGTTTCAAGTGGAAACCATTAATTGATATAGGCAAGGGATCTCCTTTAAGAGTTGATAGCTAAAAAGCATTAGGCCCCTTGCATTCAATGATAACAAATGGTCCACACCAGAAGGAATCAAATTTTGTATGTCTGCCAGGCTTTGACCTGAATTCATCCCACTTGAGAACTACATCTCCAACTTTGAAACTTCTCACTCTGGCTCTTTTATCAAAATTCTTCTTTATCTATATTTGATGGAATTCCATATCCTTTATGGATTTATCTCTGAGTTCTTCTAACTCTATGAGCTGAGCATATCTAATTTGTTAAGGATCTCCTTCTTCAATTTAGTATGCCAATCCCTTTGGTTGTCTTGTAGGGCCTTCTTGATTATCCTAATCAAGTTCTTGTTAGTTGATTCTACCAAACCATTTCCCTGAGGGTAGTAATTTGAATTATATTCAGATAAATGCCATTCCTAATTGCCCATTCTGAGATTTTAAGGCCTGTGAATGCCAATGCATTATATGATATTATGGAGTCTGGAGTGCCAAATCTGTGGATTATATCATCATAAAAACTTAAGACATCACTCTCATTTGATTCTTTCAATGCAACTGCTTCTATCCATCTAGTGAAATAATCTATTGCAGTGATTATCTACTTGTGACCTGCACTAGATGGAGGATTAATCATGTCGATAAAGTCTATACCTCATCTCATGAAGGGTTGCTCTATTTTGATTGGCTAAAGGGGCAGAGCTGCAAGCCTTTCTTTTCCTACAAACATGACACATTTGATACATTTTCTCACATAATCATGACTATCCTTAAAGATAGATGGCCAATAGTATCCAGCCCTCATGATTTTAAAAGCAGTAGTCCTAGGAGAGAAGTGACCTCCAGAAGGTCCATCATGAAATTCAAATAGGACATCCGTTACCTCTTCTGAATCAATGCATCTCAAAAGGACACCATCGTGATCCCTTCTAAAAAGAACTTCATCTATCAGCACAAAGGGAATAGATTGTAATCTATAATATCTTCTTTTTACTGAATCTAGATCTGTAGGACATTGTCCTATCTTTAAGAAATGAATCATGTTAGGCAACCAACCTACTGTCCTGGCATGTTCCTCTCTAGAATGCACAACCAAAGATGCATCTATTTTCTCCAATTTCTTTGAACTCCCATCCTCTACCAAATGCTCACAAAGACCTCTTCCCTTAACCAGCTTAGTGGTTTGGATGTCAATGTCATATTCCATTACTTTGGTAATCCAACTAGCTCTTTTCTCATTTAGGTCCTTGGAAAGAAAGAACTCTTTGACACTTGGATGAGTAACTTTCAAGTGCACCTTGCTATGGGTCAATAGATATCTAAACTTTTTAAGACTTTTTACCACAGCAAGCATATGTTTTTCCACAAAAGAGTTTCTCTTTTCATACTCTTCTAAACCTTTGCTGAAGAAAGCAACAGGCTACTCTAATCCTTCTAAATTTTCTTGAGTCAACATTGTAGATATAGCATCATGGCCCCCATAAGTATAAAGGATAAAATCCTAACTAAAATTTGGGTTCAATAGAGCAGGAGCTTCTATCAAGGCCTCTTTGATAGCCTGGAAATTGGCTTTCCCTTCTCTAGTCCAGTTGAAAATTGAACTCTTCTTTAACATGGTTGTCAAAGGCTTTAGTAAATTTGCAATATTAGGCAAGAATCACGTAACAAAGTTAATCCTTCCTATGAAAGATTGAAGGATTTTCTTATGATGTGGTAAGGGTAGCTCTAGGATGGCTGCAATCCTTTCGAGGTCTACTATGATTCCTTTCTTGGATACTATATATCCTAACAATTTCCCCTCGTGAACTGAAAACACACGTTTCTTGGGATTAAGAGATATCTCAAATTCTCTACACCTTTCAAATATTTTTCTCAGATGTTTGATATGATCTGCTGCATGT
Source organism: Chamaecyparis obtusa (assembly GCA_027943335.1). Lineage (NCBI taxonomy): Eukaryota > Viridiplantae > Streptophyta > Pinopsida > Cupressales > Cupressaceae > Chamaecyparis > Chamaecyparis obtusa. Next base: position 1,191,156 of record BSBK01001399.1, on the reverse strand, counting down.
TTGGAATAAACAGTTATGTCATCTAAGTAGACTAGTACAAACTTGTACATGAGGCTTTTAAAGGCCATATCCATTGCCTTTTGAAATGTTGCACCTGCATTTGACAAACCAAAAGGCATTTTCTTATAAGCCATGGTTCCCCACTTGGTTGTGAATGCAGTCTTATATTGATCCTTTTCATTAACTATGATCTGATTGTATCCTAAATAGCCATCAAATAATAAAAATCTCTCAAACCTAGAGACACATTGCAGGATTTTTTCATAGAGGGTAATGGATGGCGATCTTTTAGTGAAGCCCTATTAAGGTCCCTAAAGTCAACACATAACCTCAACTCCCCATTCCTCTTCCTGACAGGAACAAGGTTGGAAATCCAACTAGTATGCTTGATGGGGTAGATGATACCACTTTCTATTAATTTGAGTACCTCTTTATGCATAAGTGGCTCAAGCTTGGGATTAACAGGTCTTTGTTTTTGCCTTACTGGTTTGGCATTAGGCTCTAGTTCAATGGTGTGCTGAGCAAGGGCTGGATTAAAACCTTTAAGGTCTTCATATTGCCATGCAAATACATCACTGAAATCCTTACATAATTGGGTGTAAGCCTACTTTTCTAAATCAGTATTTACCTTTCCAAATTGTAAGATTTTACCAGGTTCCAACTCTAATTCAACATAATGTTCTTATTGAACTACTCGGCCAGCTTTATTCTTCTTAACTTGATCATCCTTGTTGAAAACAGCTTCCAAGGTGACAAGGCCTCTAGGCATCTTATTAGATCTGAGTTGTATCACTTGATCACCATAGTTCTGCAATAATCTATCTTGGTTATGCTTTGAGAAGACATCCTCTTCAAACAAGAACTGCAGAATTTGCTCATCATTGTCAAACACCTGCCAATTGACATTGTTATCAGGAATAGAGGGTCTGACAATCACTTTAATGTGCTGATCATCCCTTTCTTTTGAAACACTATTAGAAATGTCATACTGAGATCCAACAGCAGCTAATCTATCTACATTCTGATTTAACTTTCTAGGAATGGCAACAATATTGAAAGCACAAAAGTCCTCAATTGCATCCCAAACTCTATGTTTGTATGCTTTCATGGTGTCATTTTTGGTTGCACTTATCCCTCTCACTTGGCTGACTACTAATTCACTGTCACCATAAACTTTTAGAGAACTGAGCCCTCTTTTTCTAGCCCACTCCATTCCATTCACTAGACTTTCATATTCTGTAGTGTTTCTAGTGCCAGAGAAACTAAATTTGAAAGTCGTATAGTATCTTTCTCCTTTTGGGGACACCAGCATAGCACCACCACCAGAACCATGTCTTCTTCTAGCTCCATCAAAAAACAATTCCCAAACCTGGTTGCTTTGATCCTATGAATCAATGTCCCCTTTGAGAAGATTTGGCTCTATGGCACCACTTTCTTGTATTAAATAGCTTCCCAAACCAGCATCCCAAATAACATTTTCTTGGGCCTTTTTTTATTCCAGCTCATCTAGTAAAATATTAGGAATATTCTCTATCTTAGTGTTCATTTCTCCAATAATTGGGAAGTCATCGCTATCAAATGCAAGACAGCTTGCATTGGTCATGATGGACATATATGGTTGTATATGGTGAGCTGCCAATGATTCAGATTTAATGGTGACCTTGGTTCCATATCTTGTGCAGAAGAGCATGTGAGACCAGTCAGAAGAAAGATAACCTCCTATCTTAGTCATAAACTCCCTTGATAAACATATGGCAAATAAAGCAGGGAGATCTATGATATATATATCAAGCAGAATGGAGAAATTGGGACTTGCATGGAGGATTAGACTGGTATCCTTGGCTACACCTATTGTATTGACTGAGGACCCATCAAGTTGTGTAACCCTTTTTTGGAAGGGTTCATATCTAAGTCCTAATTGGTCAGCCACCTTTTCGGGCATCACAGTACTAGTAGCTCCACTATCTACCATACAGTTATGTACTAAAGATTGTCCAATAATTAAAGATACATAAAAAGGAGGTGGTATCATTTGTAGGCTAAGGAGCTGTTGCTTCATCCATGGCCCTCTTCAAAATCTCAGGTCATCTTGGAATACCCAGAGAGTCCCACATAGACATAGTAATGTTCACCTTCTTCATGTTGTCTACAATTTTGAAAGGTGTCACAATGTGTACTCTTTGTTGCGCTTTTACTATGATGGGCTCCATCGAAGCCTTCCTCAATATCTCAAGAGTAGATGGCTATAGTGGTTCTATAGATGTAGTGGTTTTAATCCCAGAATCTGCACGCTCCATGTCTTGGGCTCTTCTTTTTTACCTTGTGTTGGTAGTAATGGAAGATTCACTACCGACTCCATTGAAGTCTTTCTACTCCCAATTGAAAAGAGGAGTCTCATCATTTTGTGTCTCTTGTTGAGGAATTGATCCATTGGAAGAGGCCTCTGATTGAGTATGTGAGACATTTTGAACCATTAGAGCTTGGTTCATCCATCCATTTGAACATGTAGCCTGATTATGGGGCTAATTACAAGGAAAGCACCATTCATTGTCCAAAGCCATATTATTTTGACTAGGAACCACGTCCCTGACTAGATTTGCAGAATTAAGAGGTGCAGGGTTGTATGGTTGGAATGGCCTTTGATTAAAAATTTTCTTTTGGTAAGCTCCTTGATAACCTCCTTGGTATGGTGGCCTATTTTGCTGGTAAGGTTGTCCTTGATTCTGATATTGTTGATTCAGACCTTGGCCTTGTGGCTAAAAGGGTGGTCTAATTCCTTGCCCTTGCCTCTTTAGATTTGTCACCTCTTTAGTTAAAGTCTGAAGCAAATTTGTCATTTCTTGCTGACTACTTTGTTGGTTATTCCTCATCTCTTGTATTTCTTGAGAGAAACTTGTCCTTAATTCTTCACCACTAGTACTAGCCTAAGGTGCTAATATGGTAGGAATAGGGGTAAAATAAGGTACTTGCAGAGGTGCAATGGGTTGAAGATTAGGGAAGATGGGCATGGGCGGCCTTCTAGCTATCATGCCTGCTTGGATTAAACAGTTTTAAGCCCTGACAGCAATGTCAAAAGCTTGGGGTAGAGAGGTACCCCCCATAGATTGGATCATGACAGATATCTAACTATTCAAGCCTTGCAAGAAGTATAAGAAAGAATGGTCAGCTAATGGCCTTACTGAGACTGGAATTCTATTCCATGTCTTAAGGAATCTATTGTTATAATCTGTCATTTGTTCTTGAGGATCTCTCCTTATGGTTGTCAACTGCTCAACCAAAGACAAGTTGTCTGATTTATCCTCAAAGTGTTTACTCAATGCATCCCCTAATACATCCCATGAATTAATGGAACCAACAACTATAGTTCTAAACCATTCAAGAGATTTACCTTTGAGGGAAGCTGCTAATAACTTAGTGGCCACATCCTCTTGAGTTATATTGTGTATATTGCAGATAGTAGTGACATCTCTAATATGTTCAAAAGCTATTGTCTGTCCTTCACCTATGAAATCAGGTAGACTCTTTAGTGCCACCAAGGGCACATCATGATGTTGAGTGAAAGTTAATGGAATTCCTTGGTTGTAGGGTGCAAAGGAAAACTGCCTAGCCATTGTAGGAGCTGAAATTTGCTGAGTAGCAACTGTGTGAGTTGTATTTGAGGTTGGATTTGAATCTTATTCTAGATCTCTAGTTAGAGATCTTCCTCTTCTTCCAAGATGAAAGGAAAAAGGTCTTCTCTTCAAAGTATCAGGTGGTGTAGATTGTACTCTCCTTACAGGGGATGCCTTTCGAGTTAACCTTCCTCTATATTTTCTTTTTGAGGGAAGCTCTAAGAATTCAATGGGCGTTGAGATCCTTGTCTCTATCTTTCTCATAAACTTTGAATAAGGCTCCTGAATCCTTACACTAGTGAGGTCGCTAGATATACTTGATAGAAAAACTTCTAAGAGTCTATATTATGCAATCAATATATCAAAGATAGCATAATCTTTAGAAATGAACTTCCTTTGGAGTCCCACTGGGCCTGCTAGAATTGTTATACACTAAGTTTGCACCCTTGGTTCAAGCTCTCATAGTCTTGATAACCTAGTATAACATGGGAATCATCTCTAGGTTGTGGGACCTATGCTAACTGAGATGAGACCTCCAAGTTCTAGGCTGGTTCCTCTTGGATAATCACCTTAATTTGCTTCAAGATAGGAAAGTAAACTTTGAGGAAAAAGGGATAGAAGGAATGCTTGAAAGGGAAATGACTAAAAGCAAACTACCTACTAGGTGATACACCGAACTGAAATGAGTACAATATATTGACCAAATTAGCATGAAGGCTCTCAAATCTAATAGAACACAATCTTCCTAAATAGGCTTGCATAGGTATTTCACATAGAGACCTGAACAAAAGACATGGACTATGACCTGCAAGCAAACACTCTCTTCAGCAAAAGGGCACAAGAATGAGATAGAATGACAAGGGGTTGAAGTATACCCACAAACTCACTCAAATCAAATCAGACACAGTAGTACACAAATAAGCTAAAAGAAAGAAGGGATCTGGAACTCGACTTCTCTAACAAAGCCAGTATATTATACTCAATAAGAGAAATACAGACAAGGGAAAGACCAGAGGGCAGAACAAATGCCACTGATAGCCTCTATTGAATCTGAGATTTCAATGAAAGATTACAAGCTATAAGAGCCAGAGGGCAGAACAAATGCCATAGATAACTCCTAAGAAAGAGAAAACTCTTTTTACAATTGTAAATCTCCCCGCAAAATAGCTTATTAAAACTAACATATACATCTCCTCTATTGTGCACTGGCAGGAGTAAAAATCTAATTAGGGTTACATAGATTTTGCATATAATAATAGAGAACCCTAATTCTGTCACTTTTGATCATAAATGCATCATTGGAATATCTTGGCCGATCAAATATATGTCCTTGTACATAATTCCACCAACACAAATGCTTGCGGATGAGCCGCCTTGATCCATCTACCTTGCTGCAAGTTGAAAACCCTACGCCACCGCCATGACCTTATCTCTATAAGTTGGGTTTTCCATGAATGCTCAATTCTGATCCTCGCAGATACTTTGAATTTAAAAGTATAAACGGTCATAGGTGGTGCCAACCCTTCAATGCTTCTTCGGTGCAAGAACACCAACATGGTACCTCAGGAAACAAGAAATCAACATGCTACGACCTATCAGATCTTCCTCATCATCTTCGCAACCTACATCCGTCCTAAAAAATCAATTCTGAGATATCCCCACTTCGCATACGGCCCACTGGATCAAACACTGGCAAAAACCTCACAAAAAGATTCAAATTTGGGCTCCAACGGCCACTAGGTCTAGGTTAAAACATGACCGTCAATCACATTTTTCCCAGCAGATCAGATGACCTAGATCAACCCAGTGCAACACGACAGCGAACCCACCTATTTATCAGCCTTAATCAAACGGTGGTCGCATGATCGCAAAGGGGAAGAATATTCCTTACGATCATGCGACAACCATAGATCAAGGCTCTGTCATCCCACTGAAGGCTTCGGGCCCACCAACATGTCCTTGTCATCACCCTTTGGCCAACCAAAAATGAGCATTGCCACATGATTGACACCTTGGACCCAACTGTCAGATCACCTTTCCATCGAACGGCTATCGCAAGATCGCAAAGGGGAAGAATATTCCTTACGATCATGTGACAAATGTAGATCATTTTGCACTTTAACCATCTTAGAACTGAGACATCTAGACATAACATTAATCGCTCGCCAGATCACCAAAGGCTAAGGCACAAAACCGCTGAGGTTGTGTGAACACGTGACCGGAGAAAATTTCGGGTCGCTGGATGAAAAGTACTTAACTACCCGAGACAAGAGACCTAGGAACACATAGTCACTCAATCACCGAATAAGAACTTATCCGCCAGAAAATTTGGAGATCGAGTGACCGAACCAGCGTGAAGAACTGGGTCCCATGCAGTCACAGTAGCGCATATGAAAAATGTTGACATCAAAGATAAGTGCACAGATGTGAAAAGGCACAAGGTGGAAAACAACCAGGGTTTTTAGGCTTTAAACAATTTTGGAATCCTGCGACCTGAGTATTTCCTACAGACTTAAAACTTGAATATCTCCTTGGGTTTTATGAATTAGCACGTGCGATCTGAACTAGAGCATGATAACACATTGAAGAACGTAGGGCTAAGGGCACAAATTGTAAAACATTGTGGATCTACTTCGTACGCAAAAATAGGATTGTGGCCAAAATTGTATGATAGGAAATTTTGGGTAACAATTTGTAAGCTCAGAATGGCTTGCTAGGTGATTGTAATTAATTCTCATCAAATGGTTCACCAATTTAGTGATTTGTAAGTTTAGAACGGCTCATTACATGATTCTAGTTGATTCTCATGAAATAGTTCATTGATTTAGTGATTTGCATACTCAAAATAGCTTATTACGTGATTGTAATTAATTCTCAACGGATGGTTGATAGATTCGGTGATTTGTAAACTTAGAATGGCTTGTTACATGTTTGTAATTGACTCTCATCAAATGGTTGACTGATTCGGTGATTTGTATGTTCAAAATGGCTTGTTACATGATTGTAGCTGATTCTCATCGAACGATTGACCGATTCGGTGATTTGAATGCTTAGAATGATTTGTTACGTGATTGTAGCTGATTCTCATCGAATGGTTGACCGATTCGGTAATTTGTAAGCTCAGAATGGCTTGTTATGTGATCTTAGTTGATTCTCATCGAACGGTTGACCGATTCGGTGATTTGTAAGCTCAGAATAGCTTGTTACATAATTGTAATTGATTCTCATCGAATGGTTGATCGATTCGGTGATTTGTAACCTTAGAATGGCATGTTACATGATAGAAGCTGATTCTCATCGAATGGTTAACCGATTCGGTGATTTCTAAACTTAGAATGGCTTGTTAGGTGATTGTAAGCTTAGAATGGCTTGTTCCATGATAGTAATTGATTCTCATTGAACGGTTGACCGATTCGGTGATTTGTAAACTCAAAATAGCTTGTTACGTGATTGTAATTGATTCTCATCGAACGGTTGACCGATTCAGTGATTTGTAAGCTCAGAATGACTTTTTACATGATTGTAGCTTATTCTCATTGAACGGTTCACCGATTTGGTGATTTGTAAGCTCAGAATAGCTTGTTACATGATTGTAGATGATTCTCATCGAACAGTTGACCATTTCAGTGATTTGTAAAGTCAGAATGACTTGTTACGTGATAGTAGCCGATTTTCATCCAATGGTTGACTGATTCAATAATTTGTAAGCTCATAATGGCTTGTTACGTGATTGTAGTTGATTCTAATTGAACAATTGACCGATTTGGTGATTTGTAAGCTCACAATGGCTCGTTACGTGATTGTAATTGATTCTCATTGAATAGTTGACCGATTGAGTGATTTGTAAGCTTAGAATGGCTTGTTACATGATTGTAGCTGATTCTCATCAAACGGTTGACCAATTCAGTGATTTGTAAGCTCAAAAAGGCTTGTTACATGATTGTAGCTTATTCTGATTGAACGGTTGACTGATTCGGTGATTTGTAAGCTTACAATGGATTATTACATGATTGTAATTGATTCTCATCAAATGGTTGACCGATTCGGTGATTTGTAAGCTCAAAATGGATTGGTACATGTTTGTAATTGATTCTCATCGAATAATTGACCAATTCGGTGATTTGTATGTTGAAAATGGCTTGTTACATGATTGTACCTGACTCTCATCGAATGATTGACTGATTCAGTGATTTTTATGCTCAGAATGGTTTGTTACCTGATTGTAGTTGATTCTCATCGAATGGTTGACCGATTTGGTGATTTGTAAGGTCGTAATGACTTGTTACGTGATTATAGCTGATTCTCATCAAACAATAGACCAATTCGGTGATTTGTAATATCAGAATGGCTTGTTACGTGATTGTAGTTGATTCTCATCAAATGGTTGACCGATTCGGTGATTTTTAAGCTTAGAAAGGCTTGTTACGTGATTGTAGCTAATTTTGATCGAACAGTTGACCAATTCGGTGATTTGTAAGCTTAGAATGGGTTGTTACATCATTGTAATTGATTTTCATCAAATGGTTGACCGATTGGGTGATTTGTAAGCTCATAATGGCTTGTTACGTGATTGTAGCTGATTCTCATCCAACGGTTGATCGATTCGGTGTTTTGTAAGCTTAGAATGGCTTGTTACGTGATTGTAGCTGATTCCCAATGAATGGTTGGTTACGTGATTGTAGATGATTCTCATCAAATGGATGACCGATTCGGTGATTTGTAAGCTAAAAATGGCTTGTTACATGATAGTAGCAGATTTTCATCGACTGATTGACCGATTCAGTAATTTGTAAGCTCATAATGGCTTGTTATGTGATTATAGCTAATTCTCATTGAACAGTTGACCGATTCAGTGATTTGTAAGCTCAGAATAGCTTGTTACGTGATTGTAATTGATTCTCATCGAATAGTTGACCGATTCAGTGATTTGTAAGCCCAGAATGTCTTGTTACGTAATTTTAGTTGATTATTATGGAATGGTTGATCGAGTCAGTGATTTGTAAGCTCAGAAAGGCTTGTTACATGATTGTAGCTAATTTTGATCGAACGGTTGACCGATTCGATGATTTGTAAGCTTAGAATGGCTTGTTAGGTGATTATAGTTGATTCTCATCAAATAATTGATTGATTCAGTGATTTGTATCCTCAAAATGGCTTGTTACATGATTGTAGCTGATTCTCATCGAATGGTTCATCGATTAGGTGAATTATAAACTCAAAATGGCTTATTACATGTTTGTAGCTGATTCTCATCGAACGGTTGACCGATTCAGTGATTTGTAAGCTCGAAATGGCTTGTTACGTGATTGTAATTGATTCTCATCAAACGGTTGACCAATTCGGTGATTTATAATCTTAGAATAGTTTGTTACGTGATTGTAGCTCATTCTCATTGAATGGTTGACCGGATCGGTGATTTATAATCTCAGAATTGCTTGTTGCATGATTGTAGCTAATTCTCATCAAACAGTTAACCGATTCAGTGATTTGTAAGCTCATAATGACTTGTTACATGATTGTAGCTTATTCTCATCAAACTGTTGCCTGATTAGGTGATTTGTAAGCTCAGAATTGCTTGTTATGTGATTTTAACTGATTCTCATCAAACGGTTGACCGATTCATTGATTAGTAAGCTCAGAATGGCTTGTTATGTGATTGTAGCTATGTCTCATCAAACGATTGACCGATTCGGTGATTTGTAAGCTCAGAATGGCTTGTTACATGATTGTGATTGATTCTCATCGAACGGTTGACCGATTCGATGATTTGTAAGCTCAGAATGCATTGTTACATGATTGTAGCTGATTCTCATCATAGAGTTGACTGATTCAGTGATTTGTAAGCTCAAAATGGGTTGTCACATGATTGTAGCTAATTCTCATCAAATGGTTGACCGATTCGGTGATTTGTAAGCTCAGAATGGGTTGTTACATGATTGTAGCTTATTCTCATCAAACGGTTCATAGATTCGGTGATTTGTAAGCTCAGAATTGCTTGTTACATGATTGTAGCTGATTCTCATCGAACAGTTGACCGATTCAATGAATTGTAAGCTCTGAATGGCTTGTTACGTGATTGTAGCTGATTCTCATTGAATGGTTGACCGATTCGATGATTTGTAAGATTAGAATGGCTTGTTACATGGTTGTATCTTATTCTCATCGAACTGTTGACCGATTCAGTGAATTATAAGCTCAGAATGGCTTATTACGTGAGTGTAGCTGATTCTCATCGAACGGTTGACTGATTCAGTGATGTGTAAGCTCAAAGTGGCTTGTTACATGATTGTAATTGATTCTCATCAAAAAGTTGACCGATTCTGTGATTTGTAATCTCAAAATGGCTTATTACGTTATTGTAGCTCATTCTCATTAAATGGTTGACTGATTCAGTGATTTTTAATCTTAGAATTGTTTGTTACATGATTGTAGTTGATTCTCATCAAATTGTTGACCAATTCGGTGATTTGTAAGCTCATAATGGCTTGTTACGTGATTGTAGCTGATTCTCATCGAATGGTTGCCTAATTCAGTGATTTGTAAGCTCATAATATCTTGTTACATGATTGTAGCTGATTCTCATCGAACGGTTGACTGATTCAGTGATTAGTAAGCTCAGAATGGCTTGTTATGTGATTGTAGCTTGTTAGGAAATCAGATCTTTGGGAATATAATGTTGTTTATTTTAATACAGATATATATATATATATATATATATATATATATATATATATATATATATATATATATATATATATATATATATATATATATATATATATATATATATATATATATATATATATATATATATATATATATATATATATATATATATATATATATATATATATATATATATATGAATACCTCTTATTTTTAATTTGAATGCATATATTATTGTATGGAGTGAGGGAGAATAGCAATGTACGTTGTAACTGATTGTATTCAAACCCTTGCTGCACACAATATATATATATTAGTGAGCGGCCACATCCAAAGGATCGTGACCCTCACAAATGCATATACTAAACACAGCGCATATCATAAACAATGATCACAGCGCATATCATAAACAATAATCACAGTGCATATTAATAAAGAATAATCACAACACATATCAATAAAGACAGTCGCTGTGTTAATGTAAGCGACTATTAACATCAGTCGCTTACATTAACAGAGGGACTGTTAATGTAAGCTGACAACCATGGCAGTCAGCATTGTATATGATGTGATGTATAAAGTTCAATAAAGCATTTCATTGTTTATTTTGATAATGCAACAATATTATCATTATTATATTGTAAATATAGTAATGATAATATAATATAATATATATCATGTATTATAATATTATCATTACTATATTAATAATATAATAATGATAATAATATAATATATTATATCATTTATTACAACTTCTTCATTATAATAAAGTATCAATATATATATATATATATATATATATATATATATATATATATATATATATATATATATATATATATATATATATATATATATATATATATATATATATATATATATATATATATATATATATATATATATATATATATGAATGAAGCTATATCTTAACATAGCTAAGTCTCATCGAACGATTGACCGATTCGGTGATTTATAAGCTCATAATGGTTTGTTACGTGATTGTAGCTAATTCAGATCCAACAGTTGACCAATTCGGTGATTTCAGAATGGCTTGTTACATGAATGTACCCAATTCTCATTGAACGATTGACTGATTCGGTGATTTGTAAGCTCAGAATGCATTGTTACATGATTGTAGCTAATTCTCGTCATACAGTTGATGGATTCGGTGATTTGTAAGCTCAAAATTTTTTGTAACGTGATTGTTGCTAATTCTCATCAAATGGTTGACCGATTTAGTGATTTGTAAGCTTAGAATAGGTTGTTACATGATTGTAGCTGATTCTCCTTGAACGATTCACCGATTCAGTGATTTGTAGGCTCAGAATGGCTTGTTACGTGAATGTAATTGATTCTCATCGAATGGTTGATTGATTTGGTGATTTGTAAGCTCAGAATGGCTTGATACATGATTGTAATTGATTTTCATCGAACGGTTGGCCAATTTAGTGATTTGTAAGCTCAGAATGGCTTGTTACATGATTGTAGCTGATTCTCATCAAATGGTTGACCAATTCGATGATTTGTAAGCTCAGAATACCTTGTTACTTGATTTTAATTGATTCTCATTGAACAGTTGACCGATTTAGTGATTTGTAAGCTCAAAATGGCTTGTTACGTGATTGTAGCTAATTTTCATCGAACGGTTGACCGATTCAGTGATTTGTAAGCTAAGAATGGCTTGTTACCTAATTGTAATTGATTCTCATCGAATGGTTGACCAATTCGGTGATTTGTAAGCTCAAAATGGCTTGTTACATGATTGTAATTCATTCTCAATGAACGCTTGATCGATTCAGTTATTTGTAAGGTAAGAATGGCTTGTTACGTGATTGTTGTTGATTCTCATCAAATAGTTGACCGATTTGGTGATTTGTAAGCTCAAAATGGCTTGTTACGTGATTGTAGTTGATTCTCATCAAACAGTTGACCGATTCGGTGATTTGTAAGCTGAGAATGGTTTGTTACGTGATTGGAGCCTATTCTCATCGAACGGTTGACCGATTCAGTGATTTGTAATCTAAGAATGGATTGTTACGTGATCGTTGCTGATGTTAGAAATAGGAAATACTGAGAGGGGGGGTGAATCAGTATTTCACAAACTTTTTCTTTTGCCCACTTATGGATATAACAGATTACTTTAGTGCATACAAAGATTATCAAACTGATTAACAAACATAGCAGTAAATAGTAAGAACTCATAACACATGATATGTTCTCGAGGAAACCTTGGCCAAGGGAAAACCCCAGTGGGGATGGTACCCACAAAGATCACTAATCAAAAGTATTATGTTAGGGATATTGGACCCTGTTAGGAGTCAATTTATAATATATAGTAGATCTATCCTGGTTAAAGGACTTTAGGCCTTGTTAGAAGCCTTAACCCTGTTAGGAGTTAGATTACAAAACCTGATCACCAGCTGAGCTCACTGCCAAAACAAGTAATACAAAATGTTTTTGACTATAGTATGGTACTGCTTACAACTTTGCATCAATAGCCTTTGTTGCTATCAAAATATACAACTATCGCAAGTTATCCTTTTCTTTCTTTTTACACATCACATACACTTTCATTACATTTCAAGTATGCCTAATATATGAGTTATTAGAGCTAATAACTTTATATGGTCGGCTTCCAAAATCTTTATCCAAGAGTAAACATCTAGGATGTCATCCCTTCATAATGTTAAGTCATTATTTTGACAAGCAAAAATAATCCCTTAACTCTTTCGCTAATACTATCTCCAAAACTGTTCTGTCTGTAAAAACTATCTTCGGTAAACTTCGAATAACTTTGTTTGTACTACTCCAAACTTTATGCACACTGAGATGGGGTATCCTCATACTCTGTAGAAGCTTTAGTTAACTACGCAAATAAAAATATTGCTCTATTAGATGTCACCAACTAAATCTTCATCGGGTGCTTTGTCAGGATCATTGTATCCATACTTAGACAATTTCTTCCTTCAACTTGCCATACTTGCATTCCAAATTTTGCACTCTCAATAGAGATCATATGTTTCCATAATGACAACATCTATGCATCCACATTAGCCAAATTTCCAACAATCTCCCCCTTTGTCATTGGTGGCAACATATGGGAAAATTGGCTAAGTGTGCAAACAAAACTTCAAAGTATTTACACAAAATTGTGGCCAAATGTTATACAACACATATACAATATTGTACTCCATAGAATAGCTCCCCCTATGAGTATCCTTCCTCAACATATTTTCAATTTTGTGCTATCTCTCCCCCTTTGACAACAATGACAAAGATAGTGTGTACAAAAATTTCAAAAAAAAACTTGATACCTTGTTATCAGCTATTGCAAAGCCGGTAGGCTTGCAACACAGTCGCCAAACTCTGACTTCCATGATTCAAAATCTTTCTCCCATATCTTCCTGATAGATTCAGCAACATTGAGTAGAGTACTCAATCCGTATGCTGCTATCTGACAAGCTTGCAGGGAATTAAAGCTAAACTTCTGAAAAGATGTCTTTGCTGAAAGACACTGCTCAATTTGGTCTTCAACAATTGAGGTCTTGATTGAGATATGCTCTCTCAAGATGTTAATCCTGATCATCTTTCTATTCTTCTCTTCTACTAACATTCTGATTTCATCATTTAACTTCCTTATGTTCTTCTCTACAGAACTTATCTTTACATTTGGGCTTGTCAAGGTGTTTGTTTCAGTTGTAATTGCATCTATCTTCTCTCTGATCTTCTTATCTTCTTCAGCTGTTAGGATTTTTGATTTTGTGCATTGTATATACAAACTCTTTCCAGTCTCAAAATGTTTCCTCAAATTCTTTATGCATACATCCAAATTACCAATATCATTTTGAATATTTACACTTCAATTTTGTTGCATTTTTGCTTCAAAGGCTTCCTGAACTTTTATTCTAGCAATATCCTTTAAGTTAGAAAATTTAGAGTCAAAAGAGTTTATTACTATTTTAGCTTTCTCAAGTGGATCCGATTCAAATACCTTAGTGCTGATCACACTCTCAAGTTTCTCTGTCAAAACTCTAACTTTGCCTTCAAGGTCCTTCACCTTCTTATTCTTTCCAATAATTTTATTAAGAGATGTGATGAACTCAAGCTGATCATCATCTTCAACCTCTTTTCCAAGGTCTTCAAAAATTGAACCAATTTGTCTCTTCTTATTGTCAGGTGCACTAGGGGTAGTGACCTCTGTCAAAATTTGTTTACCTTTAACTGTCTGCTCTATTGGAACTGATTCTGATACAGCTGGTGCTTCCACTACCTCTGTATCCTTTTTTGATTCTGTAATCTTCTCTTGCTCTTCTAAAGCCAAATTGTCAACAATGTTTCCTAGATCATGAAATACTGCATCATCTAACTCTAGTGTCACTTTGGTTCCTTCAATGTCCATTGATTCTTTGCCAATATTGATATGTGAAGAAGATGGGACTTCTTCAATACCAACTTCCTCTGCATGCGGTTCCTCTGATTGCTTCTGCTGAGGATGTGATTCAACATGCTTTCCTGCAACTATATTTGCAAGAACTTGCATTACTGCTTGCTCAGTCTCTTTCTGTACTTCCTCCTTTTTGCCTCCCATTATAAGGATTGTTCTTCTCTTAGTTCTCAATAAAGTTCCAAGAGACTTCAAGAATCTCTTCAAATGATCTTCATCCTCAACTTTACAGAACTGTCTGATTACATGTTTTCTCATCTTTATGTCCTCTTCTTATGCTCTTTGTTTTCTATTCACAAGTCTGTTATACAAATCTTCTAGGATCTTACCATGAATAGTGCTAAGTTTCTTATTTGTCACAATCATATGTGTAATCATTGCATTTTCAAAATTCAATATGTCAAATGATCCATATAGATCATAGAATTTATTTATCTTGGTGAAGTCTCCATGCTTCAATATATCTTTATTAACTCTTTCAATTCTTGGTTTCCAAGTTTTCTTCTTGATTGAAACTTCATCATCATCTTTAATTTCTGCTACTTTTCTAGGTACAGATGGTACAATCACTTTCTATCTTTTGCTAGGAATAGGAGAAAAAGATTGATCTCCTTCATCTTTTTTAGGTACTTCAACTTTTACCTTTACTGCAATAGGATCAACAGGGTCTGCACTAGATGCCTCAAGTGGAATTACAAGATTTTCACTTTGCTTCAAGGCTTCTGCAGTCTTCTTAGCTATGTCAAACTCATGACTTGACATACCTGATTCTTTCAGTATTTTCTTCATAGTAGATTCAACTCTCCTACTAGATTGCTTCTTTTCTCTCAAACTTATTGCATAGTTGAAATTCTCTTCATAGGTTCCAAACCTATTTGCATGACCATCCAACTCACACTTTAACAGTCTATTCACATATCCTACTGTTTCTACTTTAGATACTTCATAGCCAAGAGGGTCTATGAATTCCATTCTAGGCTCAACTGCTTCAATGTAGGTGAAATCAGTGTCTACCATAAAATAAATGTCATCTTTATGCTTTTCAACTAAGGATTGAGGAATCCTTGATTTGTTCTTAACAATATTATGAAAAGTCTTCAATACAAGCTTCACACTATCATTGACTTTACCAATTAGGTGCTTCATGTAGACTGAGTTTATTCTTTCCATTGTGTTCACATTGTCACTCCAATCAATTGTGTAAGGAAATCTTCTCAAAATATGGAAAAACATATAGGTTATCTTTGGTTATCAGAGATGGAGAAACAAGTAGACCTATGTGAAATTTTGAAAATTCAGTTATTTGAGAACTTAGAAAAGATTAAGAAGGCTAAGTACACATAAGATAAGCTACATGAACCATTCCTGCAGCCATGTCATCTTCCCTTGAACTACCACATAATTTAGTTGTTAGGATCTTGCAAAGGTACCTAACATCATCTTGCTTAATACAACAGTCTTTCTCATGTTCTTTTCATTCAATGGAATCTCTCCAACTTTTGATAATCCAGTAACATCATGAATTAGGTCGGCAGTTATATCAATAACTCTATCCTCCATCTAGAATTTCCCATTGTGGATTCTACTTAAAATGATCTTGGTACATTCCTCATCATTAAATTCATACTTCATGGAATAATTGATAATTTCATTATTCTCTAGGTGCCCATAAGTTGGTTTAACTGACATGTCTTGATTATAAAATTTCCTGTAATCATCACTAAAATCTGCATCTCCCAAAGTTTCAAACTTGCAACCTAAATATCCTTTAACATTCTCAATGTGTAATACTCCATCTGGTACGGATGATAGTGCTAGTCTGTCATCAATTTCAGCTGGTTCTACTGGTTCTTTCTTAATCTTAGGTCTATTCTTATCCTTAACATTATGAACCATAGAAATATACATCTTATCAACTGATTAAAGATCAAAAAATATCTCAACTTTGCAAATCTAGGGTTTTGATGTGATCGTCGCTGCAAACTGCTTCCAAACTTCTTCAAATCATCCTCAACTCGCTTTTTCTTCTTTCAAATCTCTTTTCAATCACTTTGTAATCATGATAAATTTGATTTCAACCTTATAACACTTCACATTAACTCAATCTGACATCACATTCATTCATTTTGCCGCTAAAACCTCAAAAAGATGATTCTGCAAACCTGCAACCATAAAACTTTTTGTAACCTTGCAAAACATGATATTTTCTTTTGCGCACTTAACCATAGCATTAGTACAACATAAAAAACCTATATCTAACTATGCAAAACTTAACTCATTCAAATTCCTAATCTACACTAATCCTAAGTCCTAAACTACAGAAACTTACATAATTTAAGTACTTAAAGAAGGGTCAGTTAAAGATTCATCCTTATCATTAGTTACATTACCTTCCTGACTACTTTTAGTGCTGAATATACCTCCTTGATCTGTGCCTTTATCAAATTTTACTTCATCTTTATTGCTACAATAACCTTTCTCTTTGTTTCCTGCATTTTCATTCCTTCTTGCATTGTTCCTAGGGTTAGGGTTATGATGATAACCTCCATTGTTCATTCTGCAAACTCTTGCTGAGTGTCCAAACTTGTTGCATATCTGACAAATGATTCCATTGTTTCCAAGTCTCTATCCTTGCTGGTTAATCTGTGACCTGCAATTTTTAGCAATATGTCCTACTTTGTTGCATCTAAAACATACTACCACTTTTCTTTGATTCATTTCTTCAATAGATTTCTTATCTGCATTGTTAGTATTCCCAAGCATTCTATCATAATTATTCAAAATTAATTTAGGTCTTCTACATTCGTTAGCTCTGTGTCCAAAACTATGACAATTATAACAATGTCCATTAAGAGGTTTAAATTGCTTACCTGTGCAATCTCTCTTCATGTGCCCAATAGTATTACAAGAAAAACATCTACCTTTGAATTCTCTTTGCATACCTTTAGATGATTCTTCCTGTTTTGATTCTTCTTTCTCTCTAGGTGGTTCTTCTTTAGGTGGATCTTCCAATGTGTTCTCATCTAGCTTTATTTCCTCCACACTTTCAGATGTCTTCAGATCTGGCTTCTTACTTTCATGGATTGTTCTAAACATACTAAATCCAAATCCAGTCCTATCAAAGAATGGTTCTTCAAAAGAAATTTGCTTTTTCAGTCTTATCACTATTTTAATATAGCCTTTCAAGTTGTTGTTTAGATTGAGTTAATTCACCTTTCACAATTTTATTATACTTCTCAAGTTCCACATACTGCACTTTTACTTTTTCAGATTCGGATGTTTCCTTTTCAAGTCTTGATCTCAGATCTTCATTCTCAATTTTCAATTTTTGATTATCAGATCTCAAATTTCCATCTTCTATACTAAGCTTCAGATTTACTATCTTCAACTCATGCTTAAGGATCTCATTTTCTTTTTCTAATTCATCACAATCTTCAACAAGCATATCAGATTTCTTTTCAGATTTTAGATCTTCAATCTTAACTTTTAATTTGTCAATAGCATTCTTTGCATCTTCATACTTTCTTCTTAAGGAGTTTCTTTCATCAGTAAGCATATCAATCTGTTCAAGAGCTTCTTCAAGATTCTTCTGAAGTTGATCCATATCCATAGAGATCTTACTCAAGCTGCTAAGCTTTCTTTGAATGTTCCTTCTCCGAATAACTATGCTCTGATACCAATTGTTAGAAATAGGAAATACTGAGAGGGGGGGGGGGGGGGGTGAATCAGTATTTCACAAACTTTTTCTTTTGCCCATTTATGGATATAACATATTACTTTAGTGCATACAAAGATTATCAAGCTAATCAACAAACATAGCAGTAAATAGAAAGAACTCATAACACATGATATGTTCTCGAGGAAACCCTGGCCAAGGGAAAACCCTAGTGGGGATGGTACCCACAAAGATCTCTAATCAAAAGTATCCTGTTAGGGATATTGGACCCTGTTAGGAGTCAATTTACAATATATAGTAGATCTGTCCTGGTTAAAGGACTTTAGGCCTTGTTAGAAGCCTTAACCCTGTTAGGAGTTAGATTACAAAACCTAATCACCAGCTGAGCTAACTACCCAAACAGGTAATACAAAATGTTTCTGACTATAGTATGGTACTGCTTACAACTTCACATCAATAGCCTTTGCTTCTATCACAATATACAACTATCTCAAGTTATCCTTTTCTTTCTTTTTACACATCACATACACTTTCATTACATTTCAAGTATGCCTAATATATAAGTTATTAGAGCTAATAACTTTATATGGTCGGCTTCTGAAATCTTTATCCAAGAGTAAACATCTAGGATGTCATCCCTTCATAATGTTAAGTCATTATTTTGACAAGCAAAAATAATCCCTTAACTCTTTCGCTAATACTATCTCCAAAACTGTTCTGTCTGAAAAAACTATCTTCGGTAAACTTCAAATAACTTTGTCCGTACTACTCCAAACTTGATGCGCACTGAGATGGGGTATCCTCATACTCTGTAGAAGCTTTAGTTAACTGTGCAAATAAAAATATTGCTCCAGTGGACGTCGCCAACTAAATCTTCATCGGGTGCTCTGTCAGGATCACTGTATCCATACTTAATTTCTTCCTTCAACTTGCCATACTTGCATTCCAGATTTTGCGCTCTTAATAGAGATCATATGTTTCCATAATGACAACATCTATGCATCCACATTAGCCAAATTGCCAACAGCTAATTCTTGTCGAACGATTGACCGATTTGATGATTTTTAATCTCAGAATTGCTTGTTATGTGATTATAGCTGATTCTCATCGAATGGTTGAGTGATTCGGTGATTTGTAAGCTTAGAAAGACTTGTTACATGATTATAGCTTATTCTAATCGAACGGTTGATCGATTCAGTGATTTGTAAGCTCAGAATGGCTTGTTAGGTGATTGTACATGATTCTCATCGAACGGTTGACTGATTTGGTGATTTGCAAGCTCAGAATGGTTTGTTACATGATTGTAGCTGATTTTCATCAAACAGTTGACTGATTCGGTGATTTGTAAGCTCAGAATGGCTTCTTACATGATTGTAGCTAATTCTCATTGAATGGTTGATCGATTCGGTGATTTGTAAGCTCAGAATGGGTTGTTACGTGATTGTAGCTAATTCTCATCAAGCGGTTCACCACTTCGGTGATTTGTAGGCTCAGAATGGCTTGTTACGTGATTGTAATTGATTCTCATCGAATGGTTGACCCAATTCTATGTGGTATAGTTTCGGGAATAGTTATGTTGGGTGGGCCCATCTATCTATCTACCCTACGGGGAGAAGGAAGATTTCCACAATAGAATAGTAGGTGCGGCAAGTTGTGTCTAGAATCTCGAGCTCCAATCACAATTCTAGTCGGGACTACCTACTCGATTCTAGCCTCTATTCGAGTTACTGATTCATTGATTTGTAAGCTCAAAATAGCTTGTTACGTGATTTGTAAGCTCATAACAACTCGTTACGTGATTGTAGTTGAATCTCATCGAATGGTTGACTGATTCGGCGATTTGCAAGCTCAGAATGGTTTGTTAAGTGATTGTAATTGATTCTCATCAAAAGGTTGACCAATTCGGCAATTTCTAAGCTCAGAATAGGTTGTTACATGATTGTAAATTATTCTCATCAAATGATTGACTAATTTGGTGATTCATAAGCTCAGAATGGCTTCTGACGTGATTGTAGTTGATTCTCATCGAAAGGTTGACCGATTCAGTGATTTGTAATCTCAGAATGGCTTGTTACATGATTGTAGTTGATTCTCATTGAACGGTTGACCGATTCGGTGATTTGTAAGCTCAACCTGGCTTGTTATGTGATTGTAGCTTATTCTCATCAAACCTTTGACCGATTTGGTGATTTGTCAGCTCAGAATGGCTTGTTACATGACTGTAGCTGATTGTCATCGAACGGTTGACCGATTCAGTGATTTGTAAGCTCAGAATGGCTTGTTACATGATTGTAGCTAATTCTTATTGAACGGTTGATCGATTCAGTGATTTGTAAGCTTAGAATGGCTTGTTACTTGATTGTAATTGATTCTCATTGAACAGTTGACTGATTCGGTGATTTGTAAGCTTAGAATGGCTTCTTACATGATTGTAATTGATTCTCATCGAACGGTTGACCGATTTGGTGATTTGTAAGCTCAGAATGGCTTGTTCCGTGATTGCAGCTGATTCTCATTGAACGGTTGACCGATTCGGTGATTTGTAAGATGAGAATGGCTTGTGACATGATTGTAATTGATTCTCATCGAACAGTTGACCGATTTGGTAATTTGAAAGCTCAGAATGGCTTGTTACATGATATTAATTGATTCTCATCAAATGGTTGATCGATTTGATGATTTGTAAGCTCAGAATGGCTTGTTATGTGATTGTAGTTCATTCTCATCGAACGGTTGATGGATTTAGTGATTTGTAAGCTTAGAATGGCTTTTTACGTGATTATAGTTCATTCTCATCAAACGGTTGACCAATTGAGTGATTTCTATGCTCAGAATGGCTTGTTACATGATTGTAGCTGATTCTCATCCAAGGTTGACCAATTTGATGATTTTTAAGCTCAGAATGGCTTCCTACGTGATTGTAGCTGATTCTCATTGAATGGTTGACCGATTCAATGATTTGTTAGCTCAGAATGGCTTGTTTTGTGATTGTAGCTGATTCTAATCAAACGGTTGACCAATTCGGTGATTTGTAAGCTTAGAATGGCTTATTACGTGATTGTAATTGATTCTAGTCGAATGGTTGATAGATTTAGTGATTTCTAAGCTCAGAGTGGCTTGTTACATGATTGTAATTGATTCTCATCGAACAGTTGACCGATTCGGTGATTTGTAAGTTTACAATGGCTTCTTACGTGATTGTAGATGATTTTCATCGAACGGCTGACCAATTCGGTGATTTGTAAGTTGACAATGGCTTGTTACATGATTGTAATTGATTCTTGTCAAACGGTTGATCGATTCGGTGATTTGTTAGCTCAAAATAATTTATTCTGTGTTTGTCGCTAATTCTCATCAAAGGGTTGATTGATTCGGTGATTTGTAAGCTCAAAATGGCTTGTTACATGATTGTAGCTGATTGTCATCGAACGGTTGACCGATTTAGTGATTTGTAACCTCAGAATGGCTTGTTACATGATTGTGATTGATTCTCATCGAGTGGTTGACCGATACAGTCATTTGTAAGCTCAGAATGGCTTGTTACATCATTGTAATTGATTCTTATCGAACGATTGACTGATTTGGTGATTTGTAAGCTCAAAATGGCTTGTTACGTGATTGTAATTTGTAAGCTCAAAATGGTTGACCGATACGATCATTTGTAAGGTTAGAATAGCTTGTTACGTGATTGTAATTGATTCTTATCGAACGATTGACCGATTCAGTGATTTGTAAGCCTAGAATGGCTTGTTAAGTGATTGTAGTTGATTCTCATCAAATGGTTGACCAATTCAGTGATTTGTAAGCTCAGAATGGCTTGTTATGTGATTGTAGCTGATTCTAATCGAATGGTTAACCGAGTCGCTGATTTGTAAGCTCATAATGGATTGTTACGTGATTGTAGCTAATTCTCATCGAACAGTTGACCGATTCGGTGATTTGTAAGCTTAGAATGTCTTGTTACATGATTGTAGCTGATTGTTATCCTACGGTTGACCGATTCAGTTATTTGTAAGCATAGAATGGCTTGTTACATGATTGTAGCTGATTCTCATTGAACGATTGATCGATTCGGTGATTTGTAAGTGTAGAATGGCTTGTTACATGATTGTAGCTAATTCTCGTCAAACGATTGACCGATTCAAAGATTTGTAAGCTTACAATGGCTTTTTACACAAATGTAATTGATTCTCATCGAAGGGTTGACCGATTCGATGTGTTGTAAGCTCAGAATGTTTTGTTACGTGATTGTAGTTGATTCTCATCAAACGGTAGACTGATTCAGTTATTTATAAGCTCATAATGGCTTCTTATATTATTGTAGCTGATTCTCATTGAACGGTTGATCGATTTAGTGATTTGTAAGCTCAGAACGGCTTGTTACATGATAGTAGTTGATTTTCATCGAACGGTTGACCAATTCAGTGATTTGTAAGCTCAGAATGGCTTGTTACGTGATTGTAGCTGATTCTCATTGAACGGTTGACCGATTCGATGATTTATAAGCTCAAAATGGCTTGTTACGTGATTGTAGCTTATTCTCATAAAAAAGGTGACCGATTCAGTGATTTGTAATCTGAGAATGTCTTGTTCCGTGATTGTAATTGATTCTCATCGAACGACTGACCGATTCAGTGATTTGTAAGCTCACAGTAGCTTGTTATGTGATTGTAGCTGATTCTCATCGAATGGTTGATCGATTCGGTGATTGATAAGTTCAAAATGGCTTGTTATTTGATTGTAGCTAATTTTCATCGAATGGTTGATCGATTTGATGATTTGTAAGCTTAGAATGGTTTGTTACATGATTATAATTAATTCTCATCGAAAGATTGACTGATTCTATGATTTGTAAGCTCAAAATATACTATTACGTGATTGTAATTGATTCTCATCAAACGGTTGACCGATTCGGTGATTTGTAAGCTCAAAATGAGTTGTTGCATGATTGTAGCTGATTCTCATCGAACGATTCACCGATTTGGTGATTTGTAAGCTCACAATGGCTTGTTACATGATTGTAGCTGATTCTTATCAAACGGTTGACCGATTCGGTGATTTGTAAGCTCAGAATGGCTTCTTACCTAATTGTAATTAAATCTCATCGAACGGTTGACTGATTTGGTGATTCGTAAGCTCAAAATGGCTTCTTACATGATTATTGCTGATTCTTTTCGAACGGTTGAACGATTTGGTGATTTATAATCTCAAAATGGCTTGTTACATGATTGTAGCTAATTCTAACCAAACAGTTGACTGATTCAGTGAATTGTAAGCTCAGAATCGCTTGTTATATGATTCTAGTTAAATCTCATCAAATGGTTGACTAATTCGGTGATTTGTAAGCTCAAAATGGCTTGTTACATGATTGTAGTGGATTCTCATTGAACGGTTGACCGATTTGGTGATTTGTACGCTCAGAATGGCTTGTTACATGATTGTTGGTGATTTTCATCAAACAGTTAATTGATTTAGTGATTTGTAAGTTCAGAATGACTTGTTACATGATTGTAATTGATTCTCATCGAAGGGTTGACCGATTCAGTGGTTTGTAAGCTCAGAATGGCTTATCACACGATTGTAATTAATTCTCATTGAACGGTTGACTGATTCGGTGAATTTTAAGCTTAGAATGGCTTTTTACATGATTGTATTCTCATCGAATGGTTGACAAATTCAGTGATTTTTAAGTTCAGAATGGCTTCTTACGTGATTGTAGCTGATTCTCATCGAATGGTTGAACGATTTGGTGATTTGTAAGTTCAGAATGACTTGTTACATGATTCTAATTTATTCTCATTGAAAGGTTGACCGGTTCGGTGATTTGTAAGCGCAGAATGCCTTGTTACATGATTGTAGTTGATTCTCATTGAACAGTTGACCGATTTGATGATTTGTAAGCTCAGAATGGCTTGTTATGTGATTGTAGCTAATTCTCATCAAACAAGTTGACCAATTAAGTGATTTGTAAGCTCAGAATGGCTTTTTAGATTATTGTAGCTGAGTCTCACTGAACGGTTGATTGATTCGATGATTTGTAAGCTTAGAATGGCTTGTTACGTGATTGTATCTGATTCACATCGAATGGTTGACCGATTCACTGATTTGTTAGCTCAGAATAGTTTGTTACTTCATTGTAATTGATTCTCATTGAACAGTTGATTGATTCGATGATTCGTAAGCCCAGAATCGCTTGTTATGTGATTGTAGCTGATTATCAATGAACGGTTCGATTCGGTGATTTGTAAGCTCAGAATGGATTGTTACATGATTGTAGCTGATTCTAATCAAACAATTGACTGACTCAATAATTTGTAAGCTCAGAATGGCTTGTTACGTGATTGTAGTTGATTCTCATCGAATGGTTGACCGATTTGGTGATTTATAAGCTCAAAATGGCTTTTTACGTGATTGTAGCTAATTCTCATCGAATGGACCGATTCGATGATTTATAAGCTTAGAATAGATTTTTACGTCATTGTAGCTGATTCTCATTGAACGGTTGACCAATTCCTTGATTTGAAACCTCAGAATGGCTTGTTACATGATTGCAATTGATTCTTAGTGAAGGGTTGACCGATTTGGTGATTTTAATTAATTCTTATCGAATGGTTGACTGATTCGGTGATTTGTAAGTTCAGAATGGCTTGTTACGTGATTGTAGCTGATTCTCATCAAACGGTTGACTGATTCAGTGATTTGTATGCTTAGAATAGCTTGTTACGTGATTGTAGCTAATTGTCATCAAATGGTTAACTGATTCTATGAATTGTAAGCTCAGAATGGCTTGTTACATGATTGTAGTTGATTCTCATCAAACGGTTGACCTATTCAGTGATTTGTAAGCTCGGAATGGCTTGTTACATGATTGTAATTGATTCTCATTAAATGGTTGACCAATTTGATTATTTGTCAGCTAATAATGGATTGTTATGTGATTGTAATTGCTTATCATCGAATGGTTGACCGATTCGGTAATTTGTAAGCTGAGAATGGCTTTTTACGTGATTGTAGTTGATTCTCATGGAACGGTTGACCAATTCAGTTATAGGTAATTTCAGAATTACTGGTTACATGATTGTAATTGATTCTCATCAAAGGGTTGACTGAGTCGGTGATTTGTAAGCTCAGAATGGCTTCTTACATGATTGTAACTGATTCTAATCGAATGGTTGACCAATTCAATGATTTGTAACTCAGAATGGCTTGTTACGTGATTGTAGTTGATTATCCTCGAACGGTTGACTGATTATTTGATTTGTAGGGTCAAAATAGCTTGTTACATTATTGTAGCTTATTCTCATCGAACAGTTGACCGATTCAGTTATTTGTAAGCTCAGAATGGCTTGTTATGTGATTGTAGCTGATTCTCATTGAATGGATGACCAACTCATTCATTTGTAAGTTCAGAATGGCTTGTTACGTGATTGTAGATGATTCTGATCGAACAATTGATCGATTCAGTGATTTGTATGCTCAGAATGGCTTGTTATGTGATAGTCATTGATTTTCATCGAATGGTTGATCGATTCGATGATTTGTAAGCTCAGAATGGCTTGTTACATGATTGTAGCTGATTCTCATCGAACAGTTGACCAATTTGATGTTTTGTAAGGTTAGAATGATATTTTACGTGATTGTAGATGATTGACATGGGACGGTTGACCAATTCAGTGATTTGTAAGCTTAGAATGGCTTGTTACATGATTGCAGCTAAGTCTCATCGAAAGGTTGACTGATTCGGTGATTTGTAAGCTCACAATGGGTTGTTACGTGATTGTAGCTGATTCTCATTGAACAAATGAGCGATTCAGTGATTTGTAATCTCAGAATGGCTTATAAAGTCATTGTAATTGATTCTCATTGAACAGTTGATGGATTCAATGATTTGTAAGCTCAAAATTTCTTGTTACGTGATTGTAGTTGATTCTCATCAAATGAGTTGACCAATTTAGTGATTTGTAAGCTCAGAATGCCTTGTTACATGATTGTAGTAGATTCTTATCGAATAGTTGACCAGTTTAGTGATTTGGAAGCTTAGAATGGCTTGTTATGTGATTATTATTGATTCTCATGAAACGGTTGACCGATTCGATGATTTGTAAGCTTAGAATGTCTCGTTACGTGATTATAATTAATTTTAATCGAACTGTTGATCGATTCAATGATTTATAAGCTCAGAATGGCTTGTTATGTGATTATAGTTGATTCTCATCGAACGGTTGATCGATTTGGGGAATTGTAAGCTAATAATGGCTTGTTACCTGATTGTACTTGATTCTCATGGAATGGTTGACCGATTCAATGATTTGTAAGCCCAAAATGCCTTGTTACATGATTGTAGCTGATTCTCATTAAACAGTTGTGCGATTTGAGGGATTTGTAAGCTAAGAATGGCTTGTTATCTGATTGTACTTGATTCTAATTGAATGGTTGACCGATTCAATGATTTATAAGCTCAGAATGGCTTGTTACATATTTGTAGCTGATTCTCATGGAACGGTTGACTGATTTGGGGATTTGTAAGCTAAAAATGCCTTGTTACCTGATTCTACCTAATTCTCATCGAATGGTTGACTGATTCGATGATTTTTAAGCTGAGAATGGCTTGTTACATGATTGTAGTTTATTCTCATCAAACAGTTGATCGATTCAGTGATTTTAAAGCTCATAATGGCTTTTTACGTTATTGTAGGTGATTCTCATTGAATGGTTGACCGATTCAATAATTTGTAAGCTTAGAATGGCTTGTTAAATGATTGTACTTGATTCTCATCGAAGGGTTGACCAATTCGGTGATTTGTAGGCTCAAAACAGCTTGTTACATGATTGTAGCTTAATATCATCGAACGGTTGACCGATTCGATTATTTGTAAGCTTAGAATGGCTTATTACGTGATTTTCACTGATTCTTATCAAACGGTTGACCAATTCCATGATTTGTAAGCTCAAAATGGCTTGTTATGTGATTGTAGCTAATTCTCATCAAATGGTTGATCGATTCGATGATTTGTAATCTTAGAATGGCTTGTTATGTGATTGCAGCTGATTCTCATCGAACGGTTGACTGCTTTGGTGATTGTAGTTGATTCTCATTAAATGGTTGACTAATTCAATGAATTGTAAGCTTAAAATGGCTAGTTACATGACTGTCGATGATTCTTATCAGATGATTGACCAATTCAGTGATTTGTAAGGTTAAAATGGCTTTTTATGTGATTTTAGCTGATTCTCATTAAACGAATGACTGATTCAGTGATTTGTAAGCTTAGAATGGCTTGTTACATGATTGCAACTGATTCTCATCGAACAGTTAACCGATTCGCTAATTTATGAGCTCAGAATGGCTTCTTACATCATTGTAGTTTATTCTCATCAAATGGTTGACCAATTTGGTTATTGATAAGCTTAGAATGGCTTGTTATGTGATTGTAATTGATTCTCATTGAACGGTTGACCGATTCAGTGTTTTGTAAGCTTAGAATTTCTTGTTACATGATTGTACTTGATTCTTATCGAACGATTGACTGATTCAGTTATTTGTAAGTTTAGAATGGCTTATTACATGATTGTAGCTAATTCTCATCGAATGGTTGAATGATTCGGTGATTTGTAAGCTTAGAATGGCTTGTTACATGATTGTAGCTGATTCTAATCGAGCGATTGACCGATTCGATGATTTGTAAGCTCAGAATGGCTTCTGACATGATTATAGCTTTTATTCTCATCAAACGATTGACTGATTCGGTGATTTGTAAGCTCAGAATGGCTTGTTACTATTATACACTAAGTTTGCACCCTTGTTTCAAGCTCTCTTAGTCTTGATAACCTAGTATAACATGGGAATCATCTCCAGGTTGTGGGACCTATGCTAACTGAGATGAGACATCCAGGTTCTAGGCTAGTTCCTCTTGGATAATCACCTTAATTTGCTTCTTTTACAAGAAAGTAAATTCTTTTAGGGGAAAAGGAATAGGAGTGTATGAAAGGGAAATTACTGAAAGCAAACTACCTACTAGGTGATACACCAAAATGATGGTTTGAGTTATAGTATGGAGGATGAAATCAGTGCACAAACTTAGGTTTAGGAGATCACAACTCACTGAATAGGTTTGCATCAATATTTCATAAAAGGGTCTGCAATAGAAAGAGGCTATTCAGGGAAAGAGAGAATTTTACAAAGAATAAAATTTCTAAGAATTTAGACACAATTTATGATCTATAAACAAACATTCACCTTTGCAATTAGGTATAGGAATGATACAGATTGCTAGGGGGTTGAAGTATACCCACAAGATCATTCAAATCAAATCACCCACAATAATACACAAGAATCACAGAAAGAAAGAGGGATCAGGAACCCTAAGCTATCACTGAAAACATGCTTATACTAAACTCAATAAGAGAAAATTTAGACAAGAAGGCATAGGGACAGAAAGAATGTCACAAAATACCTTTGCAATATCTAAAGTTCCAATGAAAGTTACAAACTACAAAAAGTCAGAGGGAAGAAAGAATGCCACGGATGACTCCTCAGAGAGAAAATTATCTTTTACAATTGCCAACTATGAGCTCCAAAAGCTCCAAAAAACAATATATACATCTCCTTTTGCATGCAAGCAGGACCAAAACCTAATTAGGGTTACATATTTTCATGATAAAAACCCTAATTCTGTCAACTCTAATCATAAATGTCATGGAAATATCTCAACTGATCAGATATCATTTTGCGTGCCCATCCCTGTACTGCATCAACTTGCGGACAAGCTGCCTTGATTCATCTACCCTCTTTGCAATTCAACTCGCCATAACTGTTCAAATTAGGTACTCCATATATTTGAATTTAAAATATGACTTAAATGGTCACAGGTGGCGCTAAATCTTTTGTATCTATGGCCAATATTCAAATCTGACCCATCTTTAAAACACAGCCATTATATCTTCTTACTTTACTGGGTACCACTTTCATTTCATAACCTTAACCCCATACTTTAGCTCAGGTTCCCTTTTTCCTTTTTCGCCGAATCGCCCAACCCTATATCTAACTTCAGTTTATCCTAGAAATTACACGACAGTAGCCATGAACTCAGGCCCATGCCAAATGTCATCATACCATTGATCAATTGCAAATAGCTTGGATCACCTGGCATAGGACCCACACTACCTTCTTTTAAGTCTGATACTCAATCGATGGCTGTCGCATGATCTCATGGCCTCAGAAGATTCTTTAAGATCATGTGCCAGTCGTAGATCTTTAATCCTCTGCTAGCTCTCTTAAGAAAATCCAGACCCATGCCAGATGCCACCTGTAATACCCACTTGACCAATAAGAACTAACCATGTCGGACGGACCCACAAGACAGTGCCTGAACACTTGGAAGATCGAATGATCATTGCATGATCTCATAGGGTCAGAAGATTCTATGAGATCATAAGACAATCATAGATCTTAATTCTACTGACATCCCTGCAGATCCTCTAACAATGGTCCCACTGATAGATCCGAGTCATCACTCCATCGACCAATAAAATGTGAGCACGTTATAACATGAGGACCCACCTGACAGAGCCCTGGCAATAAAGCAAGATCAACGACTGGCATATGATCTCATGGGCTAGGAATATTCCATCAGATTATGCACCGACCATTAGATCTTCAAGGAAAGACAACACCCTGGGCCCGCTCTGACATGAGTCCACATAATAAGCCCACGACCAATTAGGAGCCTGCACATCAGACAACATGGCAGTGGACCTACTGACAATTGAAATGCTACATTGAAAGGAAGATCAACGGATGTCATTATACTGTGATGCTTAAAGAGACATCATCTTCACTCAACGGTATAACAAGAGCTGCTGATTATGTACATACTTTAACTGCCAGGAAACTGAGACCACCAAACAAACCTTAACTGCTCGCCAGATCGCCGGATGTTAAAGATGAAATTGCCAGGAATAAGAAATTTCATGACTAAGGTAGAGCTTATAAAGCACACATGGGAAATAGAGGTCTTAACCGATCGAAAAAAGTAACTGCGAATTAGAATAGGCCTTAGGGTTTGAAGGTTTTTTGGCACCAACAGCTAGATTTTCAAATTTAAACTTGCAGACCAAGGGGGTTAATGAATTGCAGAGGCCAGAGGACAGGACACAGGGCTATGAAATTTTTCAGAGGTGCTTAACATGGGTTAAAATGCAAATCCTGGGTAGAATCCAGCCCAACCAAATTTGTATGGGATAGGGAAATTGGGTAACAGTTTGGTGATTTTTGTTGGATGTCAACCTGCTAGACATTGATCGGTGGCCTTAAAATGATCCATTGGGCATAGGAGTCATCTCAGAAATATAAAAATTGCTTGACAAAGAGAGACCTGGAACTGAAAGACAAAACTGTGCAGGGGCACTTCTTGGAAAATAGGGAAAACTAACCTAGAAAGCAGGGATAGAAAATAGGAAACATATTTACAAGGAAGGATTGACCTCAAAGCAAGGTTTTAAGTGGAATCCATTAACTGGTATAGGCAAGGCATCTCCTCCAAGAGTTGATAGCTAAAAAGCATTAGGCTCCTTGCATTCTGTAATAACAAATGGTCCACCCCAAAAGGAATCAAACTTGGTATGTCTGCCAGGCCTTGATCTAAATTCATCCCACTTGAGAACTACATCTCCAACTTTGAAGTCTCTAGCCCTAGCTCTTCTATCAAAACTTCTCTTTGTCTGTATCTGATGGAACTCCATATCCTTCATGGATTTGTCTCTAAGTTCTTCTAACTCCATGAGCTAAGCATACCTAATTTGTAAGGGATCTCCTTCTTCAAATAGGGCATATTGAGTAGCGAAGTCCAAAGTTGGCAATTCAGTTGAAATGGACAACTTAGCCTCTCTGCCATATACCAACACATAAGGAGAATTCTCAATGATCTTCTTTGGGGTAATCCTGTCTAACCATAAGGCAGACTTCAACTTAGTATGCCAATCCATTTGGTTATCTTGTAGAGTCTTCTTGATTATCCTAATCAAGTTCTTGTTAGTTGATTCAGCTAAACCATTGCCCTAAGGGTAGTAATTTGAACTTGTATTCAGATAAATGCCATTTCTGATTGCCCATTATAAGACTTTAAGGCCTATGAATGCCAATGCATTATCTAATATTATGGAGTCTGGAGTGCCAAATCTATGAATTATATCATGATAAAAACCTAAGATAGCACTCATTTGATTCTTTCAAGGCTACTGCCTTTGTCCATCTAGTAAAATACTCTATAGTAGTGATTATCCACTTGTGTCCTGCACTAGATGGAGAGTTAATCATACCAATAAAGTCTATGCCCCATCTCATCAATGGTTGCTCTGCTCTGACTGGCTGAAGGGGTAGAGCTGCAAGCCTTTCTTTTCTTGCAGACATAGCACATTTGATGCATTTTCTCACATAATCATGGCTATCCTTAAAGATACATGGCCAATAGTATCTAGCCCTCATGATTTTAAAAGCAGTAGTCCTAGGAGAAAAGTGACCTCCAGAAGGTCCATCATGAAATTCAAATAGGACACCAGCTATCTTTTCTAAATCAATACATCTTAAAAGAACACCATTGTGATCCTTTCTAAAAAGAACCTCATCTATCAGCACAAAGGGGACAGATTGTAACCTATAATATCTTCTTTTTGCTGAATCTAGGCTTGTAGGACATAGCCCTATCTTTAAGTAATGAACCATATTAGGCAACCAACCTGATGCCTTGGCATGTTCCTCTGTAGAATGCACAACCAGAGATGCATCTGTTTGTTCTGATTCCTTTGAACTTTCATCCCCTGCCAAATACTCACAAAGACCTCTTCCTCTAACCAGCTTGGTGGTTTGGATATCAATGTCATATTCCATTACCTTGGTAATCCAACTAGCTCTTTTCTCATTTAGGTCTTTGGAAATCAAAAATTCTTTGACACTTGGATGAGTAACCTTCAAGTGTACCTTGCTATGGGTCAATAGATATCTGAACTTTTTAAGGCTCTTTACCACATCAAGTACATGTTTCTCTACAAAAGAGTACCTTTGTTCATACTCTCCTAAACCTTTTCTGAAGAAAGCAATAGGTTGCTCCAACCCATCAGAATTTTCTTGATTCAACATAGTAGATATAGCATCATGACCTCCATAAGCATAAAGGATAAAATCCTTACTAAAATTTGAGTTTAATAGAGCAGGAGATTTTGTCAAGGCCTCTTTGATAGCTTGGAAGTTAGCTCTTCCTTCATTAGTCCAGCTGAAAGTTGAACTCTTCTTTAACATGGTTGTTAAAGGCTTCAATAAATCTGCAATATTAGGCAAGAAATGCCTAACAAAATTAATCTTTCCCATGAAAGATTGGAGACTTTTCTTATGATGTGGCAATGGTAGCTCTAGGATGGCTGCAATTCTCTTAGGGTCTACTGCCTAATAAAATTAATCTTTCCCATGAAAGATTGGAGACTTTTCTTATGATGTGGCAATGGTAGCTCTAGGATGGCTGCAATTCTCTTAGGGTCTACTGTAACTCCTTTCTTGGATACTATATATCCCAACAATTTTCCTTCATGCACTGCAAACACACATTTCTTGGGATTAAGAGATATCCCAAATTCTCTACATCTTTCAAAAATTTTCCTCAGATGTCTGATATGATCTATTGCATGCTTAGAATAGATAGTTATGTCATCTAAGTAGACCAATACAAATTTGTACATGAGGCTTTTAAAGACCATATCCATTGCCTTTTGAAAAGTAGCACCTGCATTTGACAAACCAAAGGGCATCTTTTGATAAGCCATGGTTCCCCACTTCGTTGTAAATGTAGTCTTGTATTGATCCTCTTTATTGACTAGGATCTGATTATATCTTGAAGAGCCATCCAATAATGAAAATCTCTCGAATCCAAAGACACATTGTAAGATTTTTTCCATAGAGGGTAATGGATGGCGGTCCTTTAAAGAGGCCTTGTTAAGATCCCTGAAGTCAACACATAACCTTAACTCCCCATTCTTCTTCCTTATAGGAACAAGGTTGGAAACCCAACTAGTATGTTTGATGGGGTAGATGATACCACTTTCTATCAATTTGAGCACTTTTTTATGCATAAGTGGCCCAAGCTTGGGATTAACAGGCCTTTGTTTTTGCCTTACTAGCTTGGCATTAGGCTCCAATTCAATAGTATGTTGAGCAAGGGCTAGGTTAAAACCTTTAAGGTCTTCATATTGCCATGCAAAAACATCACTAAATTCTCTGAATAATTGGGTGTAAGCCTATTTTTCTAAATCAGTGTTTACTTTTCCAAATTGTAAGCTTTTACCTAGTTCCAATTCTAATTCAACACAATGTTCTTGTTGAACTACCAAGCCAACTTTATTCTTCTTGACTTGATCATCCTTGTTGAAGACAGTCTCTAAGGTGACAAGACCTCTAGGCATCTTATTAGACTTGAGCTGTATCACTTGGTCACCATAACTTTGCAATAGTCTGTCTTGGTTATGTTCTGAGAAGACATCTTCTTCAAACAAGAATTGCAAAATTTGCTCATCATTGTCAAACACTTGCCAATTAGTATCATTGTTAGGGATAGAAGGTCTGACAATCATTTTTATATGCTATTGGATCTCCTCCTTTGAAATACTATTAGGAATGTCATATTGAGATCCAATAGCAGCTAATCTATCTGCATTTTGTTTTAGCTTTCTAGGGATAGCAACAATGTTGAAAGCACAAAAGTCTTCAATTGCATCCCAAACTCTATGTTTGTATGCTCTCAAGGTGTCATTTTTGGTTGCACTTATCCCTCTCACTTGGCTGTCTACTAACTTACTGTCACCATAAAATTTCAAGGCTTTGAGCCCTCTTTTTCTAGCCCATTCCAGTCCATTCACAAGGCTTTCATATTCTGTAGTGTTGCTAGTGCAGGAGAAACTGAATCTAAAAGTTGTATAGTATCTTTCTCCTTTTGGGGACACTAGCATAGCACCACCACTAGAACCATGTCTACTTCTAGCTCCATCAAAAAACAATTCCCAAACCAGATTGCTCTGATCCTCTGAATAAATGTCCTCTTTGAGGAGATTTGGCTCTATGGATCCACTTTCTTGAATCAAATAACTTCCCAAACCAGCATCCCAAATAACATTTTCTTGGGCTTCAAAAACCTTTTCTGATTCTAGTTCAGCAAGAAAAATATCAGGGATATTTTTTGTCTTAGTGTTTGCTTCTCTGATAGTTGGGAAATCATTGTCATCAAATATAGGGCAGCTTACATTGATGGTATTGGACACATATGGCTCTATATGATGTGCTGCTAATGATTCATATTTGATGGTAACCTTGGTACCATATCTTGTGTGAAAAAGCATGTGAGACCAATCTAAAGAAAGGTAGCCTCCTATTTTGGCTGTAAACTCCCTTGACAAACATATGGCAAATAAAGAAGGGAGATCTATGATATATATATATATATATATATATATATATATATATATATATATATATATATATATATATATATATATATATATATATATATATATATATATATATATATATATATATATCAAGTAGGATAGATAAATTAGGACTAGCATGAAGGATTAGACTGGTATCTTTAGCTACACCTATAGTGTTAACTAAGGATCCATCAAGTTGTGTAACCTTCTTTTGGAGGGGTTCATATTTAAGTCCTAATTAGTCAGCCACCTTTTTGGGCATTACAGTACTAATTGCTCCACTATCTACCATAAAATTATGTAAGGATTTTCCAATAATTAAAGATACATAAAAAGGAGGGGGCTTTGAGTTCCTACCTTGCATGGTATTGGCTTTGGAGTTGCAACTTGGAGCCTCCTTTTCTTGATCAGTGTTGACCAACACTGGCTTTGCAGCTTCTTTTGTAGGCTGAGGAGTAGTCATTTTAGTCATAGCTTTCTTCAAAATCTTAGGTTGCCCTCGAATAGCCAAAGAGTCCCACATAGACATGGTAATGTTCACCTTCTTCATGTTGTCTACAATGTTGAAAGGTGTCATAGTGTGTACTCTCTGCTATGCTTTTGCTATGATAGGCTCCACTTCTTTGAGAGTCTAGCCCTCTTTGCTTGTAATGATAGGAGCCTTCTTGAATATGATGGGAGTAGCTGCTGCATTGGCTCTGCAGATGTAGTAGCTTTAATACCAGAATCTGCTCGCTCCATGTCTCGAGCTCTTCTTTTTGACCTTGTGTAGGTAGCAATGGAAGGTTCACCAATAACTCCATTGAATTCTTGCTGCTCCCAATTGAAAAGAGTAGTCTCATTCTCTTGTGATTCTTGTTGAGAAACTGATCCACTGGAAGAAGCTTCTGATTGAGATTGTGAGGCATTTTGAACCATCAGTGCTTGGTTCATCCATCCATTTGAACATGTAGCCTGATTGTGAGGCTGATTACAATGGAAACACCATTCATTGTCCATAGCCATATTATTTTGACTAGGGACCATGTCCCTAACTGGATTCATAGAATTGAGAGGTGCAGGGTTGTATGGTTGGAATGGTCTTTGATTAAAATTTTGTCTTTGCCCTTGATACTCTCCTTGGTATGGTGGCCTATTTTGTCGATAAGGCTGTCCCTGATTATGATATTATTGATTAGGACTTTGGCCTTATAGCTGAAAGGGTGGTCTGATTCCTTGCCCTTGTCTCTTTAGGTTCGTGACCTCTTTAGTCAAAGTTTGCAGCAAGTTTGTCATTTCTTGCTGACTAGTTTGTTGGTTGTTCTTTATCTCTTGCAACTCTTGAGAGAAACTTGTTTTTAGCTCCTAACCACTAGTACTAGCCTAAGGTGCTAATATGGTGGGAATAGGGGTAAATGGGGGTACTTGCACAGGTGCAATGGGCTGAAGGCTAGGAAAGATGGGCATGGGTTGCCTTCTAGCTATCATACCTACTTGGATTAAATAATTTTCAGCCCTGATAGCTATGTCAAAAGCTTGGGGTAAAGAGGTACCACCCATAGATTGGATCATGACAGAGATTTGACCATTCAAACTTTGTAGGAAATATAAGAAAGCATGGTCAGCTGATGGCCTCAACAAGACTAGAATTCTATTCCATGTCTTGAGAAATCTATTGTTATAATTAGTCATTTGTTCTTGAGGGTCTCTTTTAATGGTTGTCAACTGCTCAACCAAAGACAAATTGTCTAATTTATCCTCAAAATGTTTACTCAATGCATCCCCTAATTCATCCCATGAAGTAATAGAGCCAACAGTTAATGTTGTAAACCATTCAAGAGCCTTACCTTTGAGAGAGGCTCCTAATAACTTGGTAGCCACATCTTCTTGAGTTATGTTGTGTATGTTGCAAATAGTGTTCACATCTCTTATATGCTCAAAAGCTATGGTTTTGTTAGCATTAAGCAAGATTGCCACTAGTGACAACACTTATTTGCATTCTGAGTGCAAACTGAGCAGAACAGTGCAAACCGAGCAGGATAGTGCAAACCGAGCAGGACAGTGCAAACTGAGCAGGACAGTGTAAACCGAGTGACATTATGTCTACCGAGTCACCAGTATTTACCGAGTTCAAAACTTACCGAGTGGTTAGTATGAACCGAGCCTTCACTTCTACCGAGTGCATGATGATGCTGAGTAATGCAGTGGACGCCGAGTATCAGAAAGTCACCGAGTTAGTTTGCAGGAACCGTGTAACCATACTTGGGCCGACTTAGTAGCACTTATGTTCATTTGTCAAGCTGACTTTGTAATTAATTGTTTAGACTTGTATATAAACAATGTTGTACAAATACCAAGCAGTATGAATGTGGAATGAAAAAGAGAGAAAGGCATAGATAAGCGAATTACAAATGGCTACAGCAGTATAAGAAGCAGCAAAGACAAATTCATCACAGAAGGTGATCAGTACATCAGCGAATCTCATTCAGCAATCCAGTTGCAAAGTAAGAGATCTATTGTTTCATCCTAATAGGTGAATCAGCTTGAAATCCTTTAACCAGGTAGACTTAACAGTCTTTGTAAAATCTCTTAACCGAGTGCATACTTCATTGTATGTTTGTAAATCCTCTAACAAGGTGGACCTAGCAGGGCAGATCATCAGAAGTGATCAATGTAAGCCTTAACCGGCCAACTTTATACTGCAATACTAAAGCTTTGTGGGTTTCATCCCCACCTCAGTTTTACTTTCTTTTGGAAGGTTTCTGGGTAACCAAATCTATGTGTCATTGTTGTGAATGCTTTTATGTTTCATGCTTTCTATATGCAAAAGGATAAAGTAAACTATATGTTAATACATCTGATATTGAAAGAAAATTTTGAAGTTACTGATTCACTCCTCCCCTCTCAGTAACTTGGTTAATTCTTGAATATTTCCAACAATTGGTATCAGAGCTGTATTGGTTCTCAAGATAAAGCTTAACTAGCTTGAGCAAAGATCCAGGACAATGGAGGTATTCAAACTAAACAAGGTGATTGAAAATGAAAAGCTAGATCTGGAAATGGCCATAGCTAAACTTAAGGAAGCCAAAGAACATCTTTCCCAATCCCTAAGAAGAAGGAAGGAACTTGCAAATCAGATGAATGATCATAATTACATTGAAGAAAAGATTGAAGATCTTTTTCCCTCAGATAGCTCAGATGAAGCAAACAATGCTGTCAAAGAACTCCTAGAAAAGAATGGGTCTTTGCAGGAAGAAGTGAGAAAATTAAAAAGAGAACAAGAACTACACTCAACAAGATTTTGTGAGATCTTAAAACAAAGAAACAAGTTGAAAGATGAATTAGATGGAAGGAACAATGAAGTCCAAAATAAAACCCTTCAGCTAGAAAACCTAATTGATCAGATCTCCCATACAAATGAGGAAATTTTGACTCTAAGATCAGAAATAGAAAGCACAAGAGAAGAACTAAGATCTGAAAAGAAAATCAATCTAAGATTGGTGGATGACCTAAACACCGAAAAACAAATCAATGAAAGAATGCTGAAGACCCAAGAAGACTTAAATCAGCTGTATGATCAAAATCTTCATAGGCAAAAAGGAAAAGCAGGACTTGGATACAAAGGAGAAGGTGAATCTTCTAAGCAAGGTACTCAAAAGAATCAGAAACCTACTTGTAATCATTGTGGCAAAATAGGACATACTTCAAATAAATGTTGGAGTAATGAAAAAGCAGAATTCAATGGAAAATGCTACAACTGCAATCAGCATGGTCACAAAGCAAATGAATGCAGGGA
Source organism: Chamaecyparis obtusa (assembly GCA_027943335.1). Classification (NCBI taxonomy): domain Eukaryota; kingdom Viridiplantae; phylum Streptophyta; class Pinopsida; order Cupressales; family Cupressaceae; genus Chamaecyparis; species Chamaecyparis obtusa. The sequence continues at coordinate 1,152,511 of BSBK01001399.1, read as the reverse complement.
AAAACCAAGATTCAAAGGTAATTGTCACAAATGCAACAAACAAGGTCACAAAGCATCCGAGTGCAAATCCAAAACATTCAATCCAGCAGAACAAATTATGAAAGCAATGTTTGGATGGGATTACAACACCTGGTGTAGATGTCATTACTGTGGAGAATATGGACACATTGGCATGAACTGCATAAAACATCATCTAAGGAAAAGAGATACTACCATAAGATGTTTCAAATGCACTAAACTCGGTCATATAGCCAGAAATTGCATGAATGCTAGTGAAGTTGAAGATGGAAAGAAGAATGAAGCAACTAAGGTCAGGAAACAGATGAGACAACAGTGGATTCCTAAATCTACCGAGCAAACCAGTCCAAGTAATGGAATGGGTGGCTCTACCGACTCAAACTAAATTCCCAAGAAAGCACTGGAACTGTATTCTCATAGACAAATTTCAAGCAGTTCCAGAACTGAATTAAAAGAAAGATCTAAATCGGCATACAAGATGCAATAAGATCACAGGAAGGTCGGTATCAGTTTTCTACCGAGCGAGGTCAGAACAATATGAATTCTCAAGTTCACCGAGTTGCGAAGTCTTTACTGAGCAATTAATTCATAGTGGGTGACAGTCTGTCATAATTCATACCCTAAGTTCTACGAAGCATTAATGATAGAGTTGTAAACAAAAGGCAAGAAATCAAACTCATTCTTCACCATGAATTTTAGCATTTTGAAAGCAGAAAATTTCCAGAGCAATCCAGCGATTCAAACACTTTTGCAAAAAGAATTCTCTGTGAGCTACCATGGCATCATCTAGCGCTTCAGCAAAGAAAGGATCAGAAATGATAATCCAAGGGGAATGGAGAGCACTAGATTTCAAACTCGTGCCCACAATTGCAGCAGCCCTAGACCCGAACGGAGCTCAATCTCAGATTCCTCCTAAGGTACTACTTGTTAACGATATTCACAATCATTTCAATTGTGCAATTCAAGAGATGGGAAACCTAGAGCTAGATATTATGCATGAGGAACTGTGTGTGAATGGTGTTCTAAAACTAGAGCACAAACATCTGGAAGACAAGGGATTAGTTCACATTACACATTTACCTCGAAACTTTTGAGAGAAATGGGTTAGATACATTCTCAGCCATGTACATGAAGGCAAGATTTGGCTTGAGCAACCCATAGAGATCACTAAGAAGATGATTCACCAAATCACCGGTCTTCCCATGTTAAACAAAGTTAAAACTACCAAAACCCTAGGTCGGCCGGAACTGGAGAAGAAAACCCTAGCCGAGTGGGACGGTAGAGGCATGAAAGTAAGCAGCATTACTGATGCTGAACTGAAGTTTGGAACACACATCATTGCTCATAAAATATACAGTTCAAGTCGACAGAATAGTGTTTCCTGCGAAGCCATAGACCTAGCATACAAAGTGGTAAAGAATAATTTATCATTTGACCTTGTAGATTTGTTGTTAAAATAGTTTAACAAGAACATGGAAAGCATTCAAACTTCCAAAAACAATCCATATAAGTTTGGATCTCTACTGGTCTGTTTATTTTTCTATGTTCAGAAATTCTTCCCTTCCAAAGGAAAAGTAGTATGGAGAAAGGATGTGCCAATTCTTTATGAGATAAATGAATATATTTCAGAAATGGGTGAAAATTTTGAGAACATCATGGATAGTTATTTTGAGTCTTTCAAAGAGAAAATGAATGACAGATTCTAGATTCCACAGAAGTTGGTGGAAGATTATAAGGATGATATTTGTTTCATGGTGGACTGTGACAGAGTATACATTCAAGCAGCTAAACCGAGGATTGTACATGTAAAACCTCTTCCTTATGAGGTAAACATTGATGAAACAAAGAATATCATTGAAACCCTCCTTAATCAGCCTGTTAATCCCAAAGCTCCATATTTTGGAACATATGAAGAAGCAAAAGTGAGAATTGAATTAAGTATAAAGCTTCCACAGGTAGTAAATAAAGGAAAAAAGAGGATAGCCAAAATGCAAATGCTAACCGAGGACAAAGGAGAAGACACTGAAGAAGAAGAGAAAAAGGATGAGAAAATAGAGGAACCAGAACCTGCAAAGAAGAAAGGAAAGGTATTCATTACCAACACCTAAGCCTCCCACTGCTGTATTTACAAGGAGAAGTGCAAGGGGTAAGGTAGACAAAAAGGACAAAGATATAATATTCAAAAAGCCTCCTCTAACCCTTCAAGGGAAGATCAAACTTTTGAGAGAAGGATCAGGATCTGGAGTAAGTAATATAAAATCTTTAAAATATGAAACAAGATCAGAAACAGAACAAAAGGAGATTGAAGATGCTGTCATTGAAAAGATGGGATAGTGGAAATACTCTCCTGATGAAATAGCCCAACAGATTCCAAAAACTTTATTAGATCAAATAAAAATGAGATGGGCCAATGCAAGGCAAACTGTAATAGACATATTTGATCAAACCCTGAAACAGTTAATGCCCAGCTTGAAAAATGATGAAATAAAGAAGGCATTGAAGGAGAATGAAAATAAGATGACACTGAAGTTCAATACTTGTTTAATTCTGATTAACAATATTGAATCAGTTGTGAAAATTGCAAATGCCACATGGAAGAACATATACCATCTTCACCAACCGAGTACTGAATCAGTTATAATAAAAGACATTGAAGATGACAGTGATGAACAGGAAGAGGCCACTGAGGTAGATGATACCGTGAGGATAGCGGCAGAAGTCATTGCATCACTTCCTACCTCTCCAGCAATAGTTGCTACATCTAGCCCGGAGATATCTTCAAGCATGGTTGTGACAACTTCAACTTTTGTCCAATCACCTATAGCAACAACAGAAGTAACTACCATTTCTTCTACCGAGTTGCTGTCTCCTATTTCATCAAGTTTTTGAGCAGTAAGTATTCCAATTTTTGATTCTACAAGTGTAAATACTTCAAGTTCTCCAGTAGATAGTATACCATTCTCTATAGCTAGTCCTACTATGTCTACTGTCACTACTACTAAGGCATTAAGTATAGATAAGCCTAAGGCTCAACTGAGTATAAGATTTTTGGGCAAGAATATAGTAGAGGATATAGACCTAGATGAGGAAATAGAGATTCCAACATTGGATTTTGCAAATCTATCAACGGATCAAATACAAAATATAGGTGAAATCCTCCAAAGGAAAGCGAAGCAAAAGAAGCTTAAAGAAGAGAGAGAAAAGGAATATAAAATCATTAAGGATGCTAAGGACATTTTGTCAGAAGCATTAGGTATTGAAGTAGACTCCTCTCAACATGTTTTGTTACAATTAGCAGAAGTGGTAAATAAGTACAATGAGGATTCATCTGGGACAGACAAGTTAGTTGAAAAAGCCGAGAAGAAATTCAACAATAAAGTACTTGAGCACATTGCTCAGCACATAGCTATTAATCAAGCAGAATTATCTTCAGTTTTGACAAACATTGAATCTTCCTATTTGAATGTTACCTCTCTTTTGGTCAAACTATGCAATGTTGCCGAATTCACCAAGGATGTCAAGGATAAAATGAATAAAATTGATGAGGATTTGAAGATTAGCATACAGAAGCTGCAACTTGAACCAAGTTCAAACTCTGCTCATCACATGAAAATCTCATTCCTATCAAATATGCAGTCAGAACTACTGAAAGAAGACACAAGGATCCGGTCCACACTGCTAGACATTCAAAACATGATCCTTCCCATCATGAATACAATGTATAAGCACATTGAACATTCCAAAACATTAATTCATGACAATCAGTTCTCAATAGCAGATCATATGATTACACTCTCTGCAAAAGTCTAAATTGCAATCCAAACATGCAAGATTCTGCAAGAAAATTGGGACAGAACCCTGGCACTAATAATGAAGGTACATTCTATTTTTCTATCAAATTTTGGATTCTCCCTGTAAAACATTTGTATATACACCTTTGGCATTATCGCCAAAAAGGGGGAGATATGTATAGAAGAAAAATTTAGTACATTGAAAAGGGGAGATAATTTATAAAGCCCTATGACAAAGACAAATTTTTGAAAAATCAAAATAAATCTCAGCATGGTTCATGTATATAAGTTTTGGGCAATAAGTGTTTTTGTCACTAATGCCAAAGGGGGAGATTATTGGCATTAAGCAGGATTGCCACTAGTGACAACACTTATTTGTATTCTGAGTGCAAACCAAGCAAAACAGTGAAAACTAGGCAGAACAGTGCAAATCGAGTAGGACAGTGCAAACCGAGTAGGACAGTGTAAACCGAGTGACATTATGTCTACCGAGTCACCAGTATTTACCAAGTTTGAAACTTACTGAGTGGTTAGTATGAACCGAGCCTTCACTTCTACCGAGTGCATGACGATGCCGAGTAATGTAGTGGACGCCGAGCATCAGAAAGTCATCGAGTTAGTTTGCAGGAACTGTGTAACCATACTTGGGCCGACTTAGTAGCACTTATGTTCATTTGTCAAGCCGACTTTGTAATTAATTATTTAGACTTGTATATAAACAATGTTGTACAAATACCAAGCAGTATGAATGTGGAATGAAAAAGAGAGAAAGGCAGAGATAAGCGAATTACAAAGGGCTACAGCAGTATAAGAAGCAGCAAAGACAAATTCATCACAGAAGGTGATTAGTACATCAGCGAATCTCATTCAGCAATCCAGTTGCAAAGTAAGAGATCTATTGTTTCATCCTAACAGGTGAATCAACTTGAAATCCTTTAACCAGGTAGACTTAACAGTCTTTGTAAAATCTCTTAACCGAGTGCATACTTCATTGTATGTTTGTAAATCCTCTAACAAGGTGGACCTAGTAGTCCTTATTGCTCCTAGCAGGGCAGATCATCAGAAGTGATCAATGTAAGCCTTAACCGGCCAACTTTATACTGCAGTACTAAAGCTTTGTGGGTTTCATCCCCACCTCAGTTTTACTTTCTTTTGGAAGGTTTCTGAGTAACCAAATCTATGTGTCATTGTTGTGAATGCTTTTATGTTTCATGCTTTCTATATGCAAAAGGATAAAGTAAACTATATGTTAATACATCTGATATTGAAAGAAAATTTTGAAGTTACTGATTCACCCCTCCCCTCTCAGTAACTTGGTTAATTCTTGAATATTTCCAACAGGTTTGTCCTTCACCTGTGAAATTAGGTAGACTCTTTAGTGCCACCAAGGGCACATCATGATGTTGAGCAAAGTTCAAAGGGTTCCCTTGGTTGAAAGGTGCAAAAGAAAACTATCTAGCCATTGTAAGAATTGAATTTTGATGTGTAGCAACTGTGTGAGTTGTATTTAATGCTAGATTTGAATCTTCTTCTAGATCTCTGGTTAGAGATCTTCCTCTTCTTCTAAGATGAAAGGGCAAAGGTATCCTTTCTGAAGTATCAGGTGGTGTAGACTGTACTCTCCTTGTAGGAGATGTTCTTTGGGTTGATCTACCTTGGTAGCCTTTTTTAAGGGCAACTTTGAAAATTCAGTAGGCTTTGAGCTTCTAGTCTCAATTTTTCTCATAAGATTTGAACAAGTTTAGCCTGGATTTGTGAAATCAGTGGAGTTGCTAGATATACTTGACAAAAACACTTCTAAAAGACTGTATTATGCAATTAGTATATCAAAGATAGCATAATCTTCAAAATGGACTTCTTTTAGTGTTGTACTCCCACCAGGCATGCCAGAAATGTTACGCCCGAGGTGGGGTGTCTTCTGAATTTGAATTTGATCCTAGTCCCACCGGGCGTGCCAAAATTGTTATACACTAAGTTTGCACCCTTTTTTCAAGCTCTCTTGGTCTTGATAACCTAGTATAACATGGGAATCATCTCCAGGTTGTGGGACCTATGCTAACTGAGATGAGACCTCTAGGTTCTAGGCTGGTTCCTCTTGGATAATCACCTTAATTTGCTTATTTGACAGGAAAGTAAATTCTTTGAGGGGAAAAGGAATAGGAGTGTATGAAAGGAAAATTACTAAAAGCAAACTACCTACTAGGTGATACACTGAAATGATGGTTTGAGTTATAGTATGGAGGATGAAATCAGGGCTCAAACTTAGGTCTAGGAGATCACAACTCACTGAATAGGTTTGCATCAATATTTCATAGAAGGGTCTGCAATAGAAAGAGGCTATTCAGGGAAAGAGAGAATTTCACAAACAATAGCATTTCTAAGAATTTAGACACAATTTATGACCTGCAAACAAACATTCACCTCTACAACTAGGTATAGGAATGAGACAGATTGCTAGGGGGTTGAAGTATACCCACAAGATCATTCAAATCAAATCACCCACAAGAATACACAAGAATTATAGAAAGAAAGAGGGATCAGGAACCCTAAGATATCACTGAAAACATGTTTATACTGAACTTAATAAGAGAAAATTCAGACAAGAAGGCATAGGGACAGAAAGAATGTCACAAAATACCTTTGCAATATCTAAAGTTCCAATGAAAGTTACAAACTACAGAAAGTTAGAGGGAAGAAAGAATGCCACGGATGACTCCTCAAAGAGAAAATTCTCTTTTACAATTGCCAACTATGAGCTCCAAAAAACAATATATAAATCTCCTTTTGCATGCAGGTAGGAGCAAAACCTAATTAGGGTTATAGATTTTCATGATAAAAACCCTAATTATGTCAACTTTGATCATAAATGTCATGGAAATATCTCAACCGATCAGATATCATTTTGCGTTCCCATCCTTGTATTGCATCAACCTGCAGACAAGCCGCCTTGATTCATCTACCCTCTTTGCAATTCGGCTTGCCATAACTGTTCAAATCAGGTACTCTAGATATTTGAATTTAAAATATGACTTAAATGGTCACAGGTGGTGCTAAATCTTCTATATCTACGGCCAATATTCAAATCCAACCCATCTTTAAAAACACAGCCATTAGATCTTCTTACTTTACCAAGTACCACTTTCATTTCATAACCTTAACCCCATACTTTAGCTCAGGTTCCCTTTTTCCTTTGTCGCTGAATCACCCAACCCTTTATCTAACTTTGATTTATCCTAGAAATTACGCGACTAGAGCCACAAACTCGGGCCCACACCAAATGTCATCATACCATTGATCAACTACAGACAGCTCAGATCACCTAGCACAGGACCCACACTGCCTTCTTTTAAGTTTGATACTCAACCGACGGCCATCGCATGATCTCATGGCCTCGAAAGATTCTTTAAGATCATGCACCAGCCATAGATCTTCAATCCTCTGCCACCTCACTTGAGAAAATATGAACCCATGCCAGATGCCACCTCTAATACCCGCTTGACCAATAAGAACTAACGATGTTGGACGGACCCACAAGACAGAGCCTGAACACTTGGAAGATCGAACGATCATCGCATGATCTCATTGGGTCAAAAGATTCTATGAGATCATAAGACAACCGTAGATGTTAATTTTACTAACATCCCTATAGATCCTTTGAAAATGGTCCTAGTGATAGATCTCAGTCATCACTCCATCGGCCAATAAAATGCGAGCACGTCAGAACATGAAGACCCACCTGACAGAGCCCTGGCAGTAAAGCAAGATCAAGGAAAGACAACACCCTGGGCCCGCTCTAATATGAGTCCACATCATAAGCTCATGACCATGTTAGAAATAGGAAATATTAAGAGGGGTGGGGTGAATTAGTATTTCACAAACTTTTACTTTTGCCCACTTATGGATATAATAGATTACTTTAATGCATACAAAGCATAAGAAACTAAATAGCATACACAACAATAAATGTAAAGAACTCATAATACATTATATGTTCTCGAGGAAACCCTGGCCAAGGGAAAACCCTGGTGGGGATGGTACCCACAAAGATCCACTAATCAAAAGATATTCGATTAAGGATGTTGACCCTATTAGGAGCCTGTTACAATCATATAGTGTATCAGTCTTGGTTAAGGGACTATAGGCCTTGTTAGAAGCCTCAACCCTGTTAGGAGTTATAGATACAAAACCTGATTACCAGATGAGCTCATTGCCCAAACAAGTAATACAAATGTTTACTGATTACAATATGGTACTGCTTTCAACTTCGCATCAACAACTTTTGTTGCTATCACAATTTACATATATTACATGTTACATTTCAAGTATGCTCGGTACATCTTTATTTATACAAGATACAAACATAATATCTTTCTCTTGTCGGCTTGCATATCTTTATCCAAGAGTAAACATCTAAGATGTCATCTCTTTATAATATTAAGTCATTATTTTGACAAGCAAAATAATCCCTTAATTCATTTACTAGTTCTGTCTTCAAAACTACAGTGTCGGCTGTACTCTATCATCGGTAAAATAGTCATAACTTTGTTCATACTGTCTGTACTCTTTTGCACACTGAGATGGGGTATCCTTGGACACCATAGAGTCTATGTTCAACTATGCAAACTCTGATCATGCTCCAGTGAACGTCGCCAAAACAAACTGTATCGGGTGCTCTGTCAAAATCACTGTTTCATACTTAGACAATTTTAGTCTGCGATCTTCCATACTTATTTTCCAGCTTATGCGCTCTTCATAGGGAACATATGTTGCCATAATGACAACATCTATGTACATACCTCAGCTAAATTGCCAACAGACCAATCAGGAGCCTGCACATCAAACAACGTGGCAGTGGACCCACTGACAATTGAAATGCTACATTGAAAGGAAGATCGACGGTTGTCATTATACCACGACGCTTAAAGAGACATCATCTTCACCCAATGGTATAACGAGAGCCACTGATCATGTACGAACTTTAACTGCTAGGAAATTGAGACCGCCAAACAAACCTTAACTGCTCCCCAGATCACCGGATGTTTAAGACTAAACCGCCAGGAATAAGAGATTTCACGACTAAGGCAGAGCTTATAAAGCGCACATGGGAAATAGAGGTCTTAACCAGCCGAAAAAAGTAATTGCAAATTAGAACAAGCCTTAGGGTTTGAGGGTTTTTTGGCACCAACGGCTAGATTTTCAAATTTAAACTTGCAGACCAGGGGGTTAAAGAATTGCAGAGGCCAGAGGACAGGACATAGGGCCATGAAATTTTTTAGAGGTACTTAACATGGGTTAAAATGCAGATCTTGGGTAGAATCCAACCCAACCAAATTTGTATGGGATAGGGAAATTAGGTAACAATTACTTGATTGTAGTTGATTCTCATCAAACGGTTGACTGATTCAGTGATTTGTAAGCTTAGAATGGCTTGTTACGTGATTGTAGCTAATTCCCATCGAATGGTTGAAAACTTTGGTGATTTGTAAGCTAAGACTGGCTTGTTACATGATTGTAGCTGATTCTCATTAAACAGTTGACCGATTTGATGATTTGTAAGCTTAGACTAACTTGTTACGTGATTGCAGCTGATTGTCATCGAACGGTTGACCGATTCATTGATTTGTAAGCTCAGAATGGCTTGCTATGTGATTGTAATTGATTCTCATCAAATGGTTGACTGATACGGTGATGTGTAAGTTCAAAATGCCTTGTTACATGATTGTAGCTAATTCTCATCAAACGGTTGATCGATTTCGTGACTTGTATGCTCAGAATAGCTTGTTACATGATAGTAGCTGATTTTCATCAAATGGTTGATTGATTCAGTGATTTGTAAGCTCAGAATGGCTTGTTACGTGATTGTGATTAATTCTCAATGGATGGTTGACCGATTCGGTGATTTGTAAACTCAAAATGGCTTGTTACATGATTTTAATTGATTCTCATCAAACAATTGACCGATTCGGTGATTGGTAAGCTCAGAATAGCTTGTTATGTGATTGTAGCTGATTACGAATGAGAGATTGACCGATTCGGTGATTTGTAAACTCAAAATGGCTTGTTATATGATTGTAGCTGATTCTCATCGAATGGTTGACAGATTCAGTAATTTTAAGCTTATAATGGCTTGTAACATAATTTTAACTGATTCTAATCAAACGGTTGACTGATTCGATGATTTGTAAGCTCATAATGGCTTGTTACATGTTGGTGATTGATTCTGATCGAATGGTTGACCGATTCGGTGATTTGTATGTTCAAAATGGCTTGTTACATGATTGTAGCTGATTCTCATTGAACGATTGATCGATTCAGTGACTTTTATGGTCAGAATGGTTTGTTACTTGATTGTAGCTGATTCTCATTGAACGTTTGGCTGATTTGGTGATTTGTAAGCTCAGAATGGCTTGTTATGTGATTGTAGCTGATTCTCATCGAATAGTTGACCGATTCGGTGATTTGTAATCTCAGAATGGCTTGTTACATCATTGTAGCTGATTCTCATCGAATAGTTGAATCATTCGGTGATTTGTAAGCTTAGAAAGGCTTGTTATGTGATAGTAGCTGATTTTGATCGAATAGTTGACTAATTCAGTGATTTGTAAGCTCAGAATGCCTTGTTACATCATTGTAATTGATTTTCATCAAATGGTTGACCGATTCGATGATTTGTAAGCTTAGAATGGCTTGTTACATCTTTGTAATTGATTCTCATCGAACAGTTGGCTGATTCAGTGATTTGTATATTTACAATGGCTTGTTACGTGATTGTAGCTGATTCTCATTAAACGATTGACCAATTTGGTGATTTGTATGCTCAGAATGGCTTGTTACATGATATTAGCTGATTTTCATCAAATAGTTGACTGACTCGATGATTTGTAAGCTCAAAATGGCTTGTTACATGATTATAGTTGATTCTCATCAAAAAGTTGACCGATTTGGTGATTTGTAATCTAAAAATTCCTTGTTACGTGATTGTAGCTAATTCTCATGGAATGGTTGATTAATTTGGTGATTTGTAATCTCAGAATGGGTTGTTACGTGATTGTAGCTGATTCTCATCGAACAGTTGACCGATTCTATGATATGTAAGCTCAGAATGCCTTGTTACATGATTGTAATTGATTCTCATCTAATGGTTGACTGATTCGATGATTTCTAAATCAAAATGGCTTGTTACATGATAGTACCTGATTTTCATCGAATGGTTGACCAATTCAATGATTTGTAGGCTGAGAATAGCTTGTTACGTGATTGTAGCTGATTTTAATTGAACAGTTGACAGATTCAATTATTTGTAAGCTCAGAATGGATTGTTACATGATTGTAGTTGATTCTCATTGAACAGTTGACCAATTTGGTGATTTGTAAGCTTTGAGTGGCTTGTTACATGATTTTAGCTGATTCTCATCAAACAGTTGACTGATTGTGGCTGAATCTAATCAAACAGTTGATCGATTTAGTGATTTGCCAGCTCAGAATGACTTCTTACGTGATTGTAATTGATTCTCATGAAACGGTAGACTGATTTCGTGACATGTAAGCTCAAAATCGCTTGTTACATGATTGTCATTGATTCTTATTGAACGGTTGACCGATTCGGTGATTTGTAAGCTCAGAATAGCTTGTTACATGATTATAGCTGATTCACATTGAACGATTGATCGATTCAATGATTTGTGACCTCAGAATGGCTTACTACGTGATTGTAATTGATTCTCATTGAATGGTTGACCGATTCAGTGATTTGTAAGCTCAGAATGGCTTGTTACATGATTGTGGCTGATTCTCATCGAACAGTTGACCGATTTAGTGATTTGTAAGCTTAGAGTGATGTTTTACGTGATTGTAACTGATTCTCATTGAACGGTTAACCGATTTGGTGATTTGTAAGCTCAGAATGGCTTCTTACATGATTGTAGCTGATTCTCATTGAACGGTTGACCGATTCGGTAATTTGTAAGTTTAGAGTGGCTTGTTATGTGATTGTAATTGATTCTCATCAAACAGTTGATCGATTCAGTGATTTTCAAGCTTAGAATGGCTTGTTACATGATTGTAATTGATTCTCATCGAACGGTTGATCGATTCGGTGATTTGTAAGCTCAGAATGGCTTGTTACGTGATTGTAGCTGATTCTCATCGAACATTTCATCGATTCGGTGATTTGTAAGCTGAGAATGTCTTGTTTACGTGATTATATCTAATTCTCATTGAACAATTGAGCGATTCGGTCATTTGTATGCTCAGAATGGTTTGTTACATGATTGTAGCTGATTCTCATCGAATAGTTGACCGATTTGGTAATTTGTAATGTTAAAATGGCTTGTTACATGATTGTAGCTGATTCTCATTGAACGGTTGACTGATTCGATTATTTGTAAGCTTAGAATGGCTTGTTACGTTATGGTAATTGATTCTCATCAAACAGTTGACTGATTCCATGATTTGTAAGCTCAGAATGGCATGTTACATGATAGAAGCTTATTATCATCAAATGGTTAGCCAATTCGGTGATTTGTAAGCTCAGAATGGCTTCTTACATAATTGTAGCTGATTCTGATCGAAAGATTGACCGATTCACTGATTTGTAAGTTAGAATGGCTTGTTACGTGATTGTAATTGAGTCTCATCGAACGGTTGACTGATTCGGAGATTTGTAAGCTCAAAATTACTTGTTACATGATTGTAGTTGATTCTCATCTAATAGTTGACTGATTCAGTGATTTGTAAGCTTAGAATTGCTTGTTACATGATTGTAGTTGATTATCATCAAATAGTTGACCGATTTGGTGATTTGTAAGCTTAAAATGGCTTGTTACGTGATTGTAGATGATTCTCATTCAACAGTTGACCGATTCGGTGATTTGTAACCTCAGAATGGCTTGTTATGTGATTGTAGCTGATTCTCATCAAACGGTTGACCAATTCGATGATTTGTAAGCTTAGAATGGCTTCTTATGTGATTGTAACTGATTCTCATTGAATGGTTAAGCTTTAGAATGGCTTCTTATGTGATTGTAACTGATTCTCATTGAATGGTTAACTGATTCAGTGATTTGTAAGTTTAGAATGGCTTCTTACATGATTGTAGCTGATTCTCATTTAACGGTTGACCTATTCGGTGATTTGTAAGTTTAAAATGGTTTGTTATGTGATTGTAATTGATTCTCATCGAACAATTGACCGATTCGATGATTTGTAAACTCAAAATGTATTGTTACGTGATTGTGATTGATTCTCATCGAACGGTTGACCGATTCGGTTATTTGTAAGCTCAGAATGGCTTGTTACGTGTTTGTAGCTGATTCTCATCGAACGGTTGACCGATTCGGTGATTTGTAACCTTAGAATGACTTGTTACATAATTGTAGTTGATTCTCATCGAACGGTTGACTGATTTTGTGATTTGTAAGCTCTGAATGGCTTATGACGTGATTGTAATTGATTCTCATTGAATAGTTGACTGATTTGGTGATTTGTAACTCAGAATGGCTTGTTACGTGATTGTAGCTGATTCTCATCGAACGGTTGACCGATTCCATGATTTGTAGGTTTAGAATAGCTTGTTACATGATTGTAGCTGATTCTCATCGAACATTTGACCGATTCAGTTATTTGTAAGCTCAAAATGGCTTGTTACGTGATTGTAGCTGATTTGCATCGAACAGTTGACCAATTTGGTGATTTGTAAGCTTTGAATAGCTTGTTACATGATTTTACCTAATTCTCATCAAATAGTTGACTGATTGTAGTTGATTCTAATCGAACAGTTGACCGAATCGCCGATTTGTAAGCTTAGAATGGCTTGTTACATCATTGTAATTGATTCTCATTGAACGGTTGACCGATTTGGTTATTTTTAAGCTTATAATGGCTTGTTACATGATTACAGCTAATTCTCATCAACCGGTTAACCGATTCAGTGATTTGTAAGCTTAGAATGGCTTGTTACATGATTGTATTTGATTCTCATCAGACGGTTGATTGAGTCAATGATTTGTAAGCTCAGAATGGCTTGTTACATGATTGTAGCTGATTCTTCTCAAACGGTTAACTGATTCAATGATTTGTAACCCTAGAATGGCTTGTTACGTGATTGTGGCTGATTCTGATCGAATGGTTGATCGATTCAGTGATTTGTAAGCTCAAAATGGCTTGTCACATGATTGTAACTGATTCTCATCGAATGGTTGACCAAGTCGGTGAGTTGTAAGCTCAAAATGGCTTGTTACGTGATTGTAGTTGAATTTCATTGAACGGTTGACCGATTTAGTGATTTGTAAGGTCAATATGGCTTGTTACATGATGATAGCTGATTCTCATCGCACAGTTGACCGATTCAGTGATTTGTAAGCTTAGAATAACTTGTTACATGATTGTAGCTAATTCTCATTTAGCAGTTGACTGATTCAGTGATTTATAAGCTCAGAATGGCTTGTTACATGATTGTAATTGATTGTCATCAACCGGTTGACCAATTCAGTGATTTGTAAGCTCAGAATGGTTTGATACGTGATAGTAGCTAATTCTAATTGAACAATTGACCGATTCAGTGATTTGTCAGTGTAGAATGTCTTGTTATGTGATTCTAGTTGATTCTAATTGAACAGTTGACCAATTTTGTAATTTGTAAGCCTAGAATGGCTTGTTACATGATTGTAGCTGATTCTTATTGAATGGTTGAACTGATTTCAATGATTTTTAAGCTCAGTATGGGTTGTTAAGAGATTGTAGCTGATTCTCATCAAACGGTTGACTGATTCTATGATTTGTAACCTCATAATGGCTTGTTATGTGATTGTAGCTGATTCTCATCGAATGGTTGAAAGATTCAGTGATTTGTAAGCTCAGAATGACTTGTTATGTGATTGTGGCTGATTCTCATTGAATGCTTAACCGATTTAGTGATCTGTAAGCTCAGAATGGCTTGTTACATCATTGTAGTTGATTCTCATTGAACGGTTGACCAATTCAGTGATTTGTAAGGTCATAAAGGCTTGTTACGTGATTGTAATTGATTCTAATCGAATGTGTTGGTTGTGGATTATTCCCTTTGATCTTCAACTTGTAGATTTACACTTTGATGGATAATATAAATGAAACTCTGACTCTATCACCACTCCAAAGTCCACAAGGAAGAGGGCCAACTGACAAGGATCAAAGGATCCTTCTACACTTTGAGCTTCAGTGCTCAGGCAGGTGTACCCTTGACTCACTTCTCTAAATGAGTCTAAAACAATATTCCACTATATCTCAATTAAGATTGTTAAAGATTTATCAAATGATGTTTGTGTTTGTGTGGTTGTTAACCATGACTTCAAGAGAAGGGACTAGTGCCTTATCCCAAGGCTAAGAGTCACCCAACTGTATACTTCAACTAAATACCTTAAGTCAAACACAATGGAAACCAAGGTAAGTGCTTTGCCTATTACCCCTTTCCCTCAAGCACAAGGACATCAAATTCTATACCTGGCTGCAAACTCACTGAATTCACCTAGAAGGCTTTAATCCTAACTTTGTTAGGAACTCAAAGATAAATTCAAAATACTCTTTGTTTACCATACATTAACACACTTTGTGACATTAACATATATGAGCTCAGAAACAAGGAAGAAGACATACACAAGATACAAGATTGGGATTCAAGAATGTTTTCCTTAACACAATCAAGATCAACATACAATTGGCATGACACCAAAATGAGAAAAAGGCACCAAATCAGACCTCTATCAGTATATTACAGTCAAAAATCAGGGACCAAAAGCAACAAGATTTTGGAATGCTTACAAAATACAAAATTCTGCAACTTATACCCCCTAGTCATCTTGAAATCTGCAACAAGCTACGAATGACTAGGGTTAGGGTTTCAATCACCCAACCTGCTAGAAATGGTCTAAAAGTTATTACAGGGGTGGAAAACACATCAAAATTAGGAAAGAGGAAACTAGAACTGATCCACAATCATGAAAATATTCTTTGCAAGTACAAGGGATCACAAAACCAAGCTCAAAAGGACACCTTGCAACATGCCTTGAGCACACAACTGCAATGGTACAAGCTCTGCAAATGATCCAACCACACCCTGGACCACACCGCAAATAGCAAACCAGTCATATCTCACCGAACAGGGTCATTTTTACAATGAATTCCATAAATTTGGTACTTTCTAGCATTGGAAGCTCTCAAAAAAATTTGAATTTGAATACCAACGGCCACTTCTATGGTGCCTGTAGAGAAATGACGGCCCACGTTTAAATCATCATCACCTTTAAAACACAGCCATCAGATCAAACCTCCTTCGTGGCTTTATGATTTTCCTCTGAAAGTGGCCCCACCAAACTTAGCGAATTGGCGACAAAGGACCTTCGCCAATTTGCTAAAAATTTTGCACTTTCGCTAAACAACTTAGCGGCTTCCCGACTATCATTCGCGCAATCACCAAATAAACTAGCGAATCCTCTTATCTTCTTGTGAATGCGCAAACACATTAAATTTGTCAGCACCGTTAACTTCTTTATCCACTCTGCCAAACACTAGACTACACCTGGGCCCGCCAAATGCCACATGTCACTAAACCACTCACTGATCCACGCCCAATCACTGGCACAGGACCCACCGCAAAAAATGCATACCTCCACAACAAAAGCCAACGGGCCCACCTGACAAGCCACATCACCACCTGCTACCGGGACCACACCCCTTTTCGTCAATGGGCCTCAAGGACACGTGGCAAGTAGTCGCATGATCGCATAGCCAAAAACTAAGCTATGTGATCATGTGATAGCCAATCATAATCTGCCACATCATGGCCTCCGGGACCACTGCCAAAGAAGCCTTACTATTCTAATGGGCCCTAAACGACTCCCTATATATCTTAGTTCTCGGGCCTTTGTAGGTTATGCCTCGGGAGCTGCCCATAGAATTTGAAGGGGCCTCTGCGGCACCTTCTATTTATTATGATGCACCGGTCATAATTTGATCGCCTTTATTGAGAAAGGTGAGAAGGGATCAGGGATAAGATCGAAGGCGCATGAAGTTACCCTTTCGGAGGATCAGACGGTTGTCGCAAAGGCGCACAGCCTTGACAAATCTTTCACGCTTTAATGACAATTGTTGATGCTCTGACACATCAGGACCCTCTACCCAATCAAAAAACCAGGTCCCACCATCTATTGCACTTGCACACTAAAGCAAAGTAAACCACTAGGCAGCTGAATAGAAACTAGGACCCGCACGACTAGGTTGCAAGCGGTCGCATGATCGCATGTCAAAAAAGTCTGACACGCAGCCATGCGATAGCTAATTGGAAGAGCCTGGACCCAGCATCCACATCGGACTTGCGTAGTTGAGGGAACGCCATCAAACAGGGAACTAGTGCGAGGTCGAAAACACACAATATTTTCAATGAAAGAGGATCGAAAACACACAAAGTTTCCGACACGTCAACATATAAGCGCACAAAGATGGAAGACAAAGGGGTCAAAAACAATGTAGGTTATCGGTAAAAGATTGAAAACATCATGAATTTTTTAAAACACTGTGGGTTTTCAATACTGTGGCAGATTTTGACAATTTTTCCAGCAGGCCTTGAAATTTGAATAACTTTCTGAGTTTTGCGAAATAGGAAAAGTGATTTGGACTAAAGCAAGGCGACAACATTGAAGAGCATGGGGTAGGACACTTAACAAAAACATTGCAGGGAATAGGCCAATTTCACAAGATTTTTGCTGACAGAAAAAAGGCCTAACAGTGGCTCTGTCTAGGGATGTATGCCTCTTGCAGGCATAGCAAGGACTCAGAATCACTGGTTAAAGCAGACCATCCCATAGGACAAAATTGCAGAGAGCAAGGAACAAGCAGGGCAAGACAAGCAATAGGACCAAAAACCGACAGACCAGGGCAAAACAGGGCAGGGGAAAGCAACTTATATACAGAAATTTACAATATTCACAAAAGGCTCAGGGCCCCAAAACTTTTGATCAGGTTTTTCCTCTATCAAACAAGTAATTTTCATCTCCACTTAGCAAAGGAAAGCTAAAAATACATTTCTCATCCATCCTGCCAAAAACACTGTGATCCACATTCAGCACATTATAAAAAAATGATCACCATACTCACCATCATCTGGGGAGACAGTGTCACTAAACTACCATGAATACTGATCACTTTGTGACATCGAAACATCACACTCTTCATTATCACTGGCCTGCTGAAAAATAAAACACTACTTCTCAATCCCATGGCTGGAAACATTTACAAATTGCTCATTAGTCTGCAAAAAGGAATAAACCAGTTCTATCTCTTCACTTTGCAAACTAAGGTAGGACCTCTCAAAACAAAAATCTGATTGCATGAGGTTGGGAACATCTTGCTGATCACAAATTACATCAGCATCTTCTAAAAGGGAACAAGTATTATCAGCTGATGACTTATTAGTCATTTGTAAATCTGAGAAAGCCCCTTTAGACTTATCACATTTTCTAGCATCCAAATGTAAACAAGGACCACTGACATTAGGCTCTTGAAAAACTGAGTCCACACTAGCACACATATCACCATACTCATAAGATGCAACATCATCATTTAAAACTCTGTCATTCATGGAAGAAAAATATTCTGATTTCTCACAGCAGGAAGATAATATGCCATTATTTATATTTGGTTCACCTGAATCTGCAACCTCCATGTCCTCTTCAAACAATGGATTGATAATTCCATGTAACATTCCTCCTTGATCATTGTGACAAAAAATGGGTTGATCATCATCAGAATCCTCATCATATAAGGCATTGGTAAACACCTTAAACTCACTACCCATTTTATTTTCATGGAGACTCTCAGCATATGAAGAAAGATCAGAACCATATGAAGATTTACAGTCATCATCACCATATTCAAACCGATTTGTAGAATGCAAAAAATGAGATGCATTTTCATCTTCAGATTCAGAGAAAGAATTCATACCTTCACTTCCAAATGAACTTTCACTTTCATTATTACTTTCTTCCTCCCATGTCGCATTTGACTCATATGAAGGCACCTCAGCATCACTGCCTTCATCATTCTCTTTGCTAGTGCTGCATATATCATCCTCATCTGAGACAGGGGGTAAAAAATATTGTCCCACAACATCTTGTGTAAAATATTCATAGTAGGGACTACCATCAACAATAGATTCCTTTTCTATTTCTTGATGATCACAAGTTCCATCATCAGCACCAGCATCACAAGATTCATCATTCTTAAATGAACCCATCCATTTCTTAACTTTTTCTAGTGCTACTTTTCTAATAGAGGCAGTCCAACCAACTGATTCAGGCATACTAAGCACTAAAAACATTTCAGTATACTAGAAATCTTGAAGCTCAATACCCATACGAAGTTCATCACAAGCTATAAGAAATTTCTTATAGTATGAGTGGGATGACCCTTCTTTCCATTCCCCTATTGCACATCTTAAAATCCTTGTACAAGTCTATTGGATTCTTTGACTTTTAGATAAATGTCTCTTTCTCTACCAACATTTCTAAGGTCTGACTAATAACACCCAGACCTAGAAACATCATCCTGATCTATCAAAGTTGGAAACTCCATTTAATGTATTGACAACATAATACAACTTGTTCTCATGACAATACTTTTGTTCAACCTCATGCAACCAATGACTTTATTAAACCTCAACATATTTTTGATACTCATTACAAAACTAAAACTTTTATCCAAAAATATGATCAAACCTTCAAGACTGACTTCCCTTTTCAACAGTGACTTGTTCACCTAATTAGGGACTGTTCTTGCTTAATGAAATAAGATTACCTAGAGATGTTGTGAATGCTACAAAATAATCATCTAAAGTCTCCTCCAAACCACCTTTAAAACTTTGGTAGAGCTGCCACCTCTTTGCAGAGGACAAATCTAAAACAGCTGAGGACCTCTTCAACTCTGAACCTTCTTCAAAACCAACAATCACAAGACAACCTCACAGGATAACTGCTTGTCAGGACTGCAAATATATCACACTTGTTATAAAACACTGACCAAACAGAGACTCAAAGTCGCCACTCAACACTTAGTGAGAAAATATTACAAATGTATTTTGTTCATTTGACTCTGTAACTTCAACCAGGACCTTGGGATGATCCAGCCAAGCAAGGAAGCTTGCTGTCTTTTACCTCTTCCCCAGTAGAGTGGCCATCTTGTTGGTGACTCGGATGGGCCAAACCAATCTGGTTAAAAGATATGATATTGTAAAATTTGTAACCATAACCAGAGCTCCTTAATAGGTTTTCCTTATGTTCTCCCCAGCAGAGTCACCATCTTGTTGGTGACTCTGATGGGCCAAACTAATCTGGTTAAAAGATATGATATTGCAAAATTTGTAACCATAACCAGAGCTGCTTAATAGGTTTTCCTTATGTTCTCCCTAGTAGAGTCGCCATCTTGTTGGTTGTAGATTATTCCCTTTGATCTTCAACTTGCAAATTTACATTTTGATGGATAATGTAAATGAAACTCTGACTCTATCACCACTCCAAAGTCCACAAGGAAGAGGGCCAACTGACAAGGATCAAAGGATCCTTCTACACTTTGAGCTTCAGTGCTCAAGCGGGTGTACCCTTGACTCACTTCTCTAAATGAGTCTAAAACAATATTCCACTATATCTCAATTAAGATTGTTAAAGATTTATCAAATGATGTTTGTGTTTGTGTGGTTGTTAACCATGACTTCAAGAGAAGGGACTAGTGCCTTATCCCAGGGCTAAGAGTCACCCAACCGTATACTTCAACTAATTACCTTAAGTCAAACACAATGGAAACTAGGGTAAGTGCTTTGCCTATTACCCCTTTCCCTCAAGCACAAGGACATCAAATTCTATACCTGGCTGCAATCTCACTGAATTCACCTAGAAGGCTTTAATCCTAATTTGTTAGGAACTCAAAGATAAATTCAAAATACTCTTTGTTTACCATACATTAACACACTTTGTGACATTAACATATATGAGCTTAGAGACAAGGAAGAAGACATACACAAGATACAAGATTGGGATTCAAGAATATTTTCCTTAACACAATCAGGATCAACATACAATTGGCATGACACCAAGATGAGAAAAAGGCACCAAATCAGACCTTTATCAGTATATTACAGTCAAAAACCAGGGACCAAAAGCAACAAGATTTTGGAACGCTTACAAAATCCAAAATTCTGCAACTTATACCCCCTAGTCATTCTGAAATCTGCAACAAGCTACGGATGACTAGGGTTAGGGTTTCAACCACCCAACCTGCTAGAAATGGTCTAAAAGTTATTATAGGGGTGGGAAACACATCAAAATTAGGAAAGAGGAAACCAGAACTAATCCACAATCATGAAAATCTTCTCTGCAAGTACAAGGGATCACAAAATCAGGCTCAAAAGGACACCTTGCAACATGCCTTGAGCACACAACTACAATGGTACCTACTCCGTCCCTCGGGACCAACAAAGGGTAGTACAGGAATATTAACCTGTTGTCCATCAACTACGCCTTTCGGCCTGATCTTAGGCCCTAACTCACCCTCCGTGGATGAACCTTGCGGAGGAATCCTTAGGTTTTCGGGGCATTGGATTCTCACCAATGTTTGCGTTACTCAAGCCGACATTCTCGCTTCCGCTTCGTCCAACTCTGCTCGCGCAGATACTTCTCTCTGAGGCGGAACGCTCCCCTACCGATGTATAAGCTCTGCAAATGATCCAACCACACTCTGGACCACACCGCAAATAACAAACCAGTCATATCTCACCGAACAGGGTCATTTCTGCAATGAATTCCATAAATTTGGTACTTTCTGGCGCTGGAAGCTCTCAGAAAAATTTGAATTTGAATACCAACAGCCACTTCTATGGCGCCTACAGAGAAATGACGGCCCACGTTTAAATCATCATCACCTTTAAAACACAACTGTCAAATCAAACCTCCTTCGCGGCTTTATGATTTTCCTCTAAAAGTGGCCCCACCAGACTTAGCGAATTGGCGACAAAGGACCTTCGCCAATTCACTAAACATTTTGCAGTTTCGCTAAACAACTTAGTGACTTCTCGACTATCATTCGTGCAATCACCAAATAAACTAGCGAATCCTCTTATCTTCTTGCGAATGTGCGAACACATTAAATTTGTCAGCACCGTTAACTTCTTTATCCACTCCGCCAAACACTAGACTGCACCTGGGCCGGGTAGATGCCACATGTCACTAAATGACTCACTGATCCACGCCCAGTCACTGGCACAGGACCCACCGCACAAAATGCATACCTCCGCAACAAAAGCCAATGGGCCCACCTGACAAGCCACATCACCACCTGCTACCGGGACCACACCCCTTTCCGTCAACAGGCCTCAAGGACATGTGGCAAGAGATCGCATGATCGCATAGCCAAAAATTGAGCTATGCGATCATGTGACAACCAATCACAAGCTGCCACATCATCACCTTCGGGACCATTGCCAAAGAAGCCTTACCCTTTCGGAGGATCAGACGGTTGTCGCAAAAGGGCACAGCCTTGACAAATCCTTCGCGCTTTAACAACAACCTTTGATGCTCCGACACGTCAGGACCCTCTGCCCAATCCCCAAATCAGGTCCCACCATCCATCGCACTTGCGCACTAAAGCAAAGTAAACCGCCAGGCAGCTGAACAAAAATTGGGACCCGCATGGCTAGGTGGCAAGCGGTCGCATGATCTCATGTCAAAAAAGTTTGACACGCGGCCATGCGACAGCCAATCAGGAAGAGCTTGGACCCACCATCCACGTCAGACTTGCGCAATTGAGGGAACGCCAGCAAACAGGGAACACAATGTTTTCGATGAAAGAGGATTGAAAACACCCAAAGTTTTCGACACGTCAACAGATAAGCACACAAAGCTGGAAGACAAAGGGGTCAAAAATAATGTAGGTTATCGGTAAAAGATCGAAAACATCATAGATTTTTGAAAACACTATGGGTTTTCGATATTGTGGTAGATTTTGATAATTTTTCCAGCAGGCCTTGAAATTTGAATAACTTTCTGGGTTTTGCGAAATAGGAAAAGCGATTTGGACTGAAGCAAGGTGACAACATTGAAGAACACGGGGCAGGACACTTAACAAAAACATTGCAGGGAACAGGCCAATTTCATAAGATTTTTGCTGACAGAAAAAAGGCCTAACAGAACGGTTGACCGATTTGGTGATTTGTAAGCTCACAATGTCTTGTTACATGATTGTAGCTAATTCTCATCGAATAGTTGATCGATTTGGTGATTTGTAAGCTCAGAATGGCTTGTTACATGATTGTAGCTGATTCTCGTCAAATAGTTGACCGATTGGGTGATTTGTAAGCTCAGAATGGCTTGTTACATGATTGTAGCTAATTCTTATCGAATGGTTGATTGATTCGGTGATTTGTAAGCTCATAAAGGCTTGTTATGTGATTATAATTGATTCTAATCGAATGGTTGACCAATTCAGTGATTTGTAAGCTCATAATGTCTTGTTACATGATTGTAGTTGATTTTCATCGAACGGTTGATCGATTGGTGATTTGTAAGCTCAGAATGGCTTGCTACGTGATTGTAACTAATTCTCATTAAACAGTTGACCAATTCGATGATTTGTAATCTCAGAATGGCTTGTTTCGTGATTGTAACTTATTCTCATCGAACGGTTGACCGATTTTGTGATTTGTAAGCTCTAAATGGCTTGTTAATTGTAATTGATTCAAATCGAACGGTTGACCAAGTCAGTGATTTATAAGCTCAAAATGGCTTGTTCTGTGATTGTAGCTTATTCTCATCGAACGGTTGACCGATTTGGTGTTTTGTAAGCTCAAAATGGCTTGTTAAGTGATTGTAGCTCATTTTCATCGAACGGTTGACTGATTCAGTGATTTGTATGCTCAGAATGGCTTGTTACATGATTATAATTGATTCTTATCAAACGGTTGACCGATTTGGTGATTTGTAAGTTCAGAATGGTTTGTTATGTAATTATAATTGATTCTCAATGAACAGTTGACCGATTGGGTGATTTATAAGCTCAGAAAGGCTTCTTAGGTGATTGTAGTTGATTCTCATTGAATAGTTGACCGATTTAGTGATTTCTAAGCTCCGAATGGCTTGTTACGTTATTGTAGCTGAATCTCATCGAATGGTTGACCGATTCAGTTATTTATAAGCTTATAATGATTTGTTACATGACTATACATTATTCTCATTGATCGGTTCACCGATTCGGTGATTTGTAAGCTAAGAATGGCTATTAAGTGATAGTAGTTGATTCTCATCAAACAGTTGACCGATTTGGTGATTTGTAAGTGCAGAATGGCTTGTTACATGATTGTAGCTAATTCTCATTGAATGGTTGTCTGATTCAGTGATTTTTAAACTCAAAATGGCTTGTTACGTGATTGTAGATGATTCTCATTGAATGGTTGACCAATTTGATTATTTATAAGCTCAGAATGGCTTCTTATGTAATTGTAAATGATTCTCATCAAACGGTTGACCGATTCAGTGATTTGTAAGCTAACAATGGCTTGTTACGTCATTGTAATTAATTATCATTGAACGGTTGATCGATTCGGTCATTTGTAAGCTCAGAATGGCTTGTTACATGATTGTAGCTATTTCTCATCGAACGGTTGACCGATTTGGTGACTTGTAAGCTCAAAATGGATTGTTATGTAATTGTAGTTGATTCTCATCAAACGGTTGACCGATTTGGTGTTTTGTAAGCTCACAATGACTTTTTATATGATTGTAGCTAATTCTCATCAAACGGTTGACCGATTCGGTGATTTGTAAGTTCAGAATAGCTTGTTACGTGATTGTAACTGATTCTCATCAAACAGTTGACCCATTCAGTGTTTTCTAAGCTCAGAATTGCTTGTTACGTGATTGTAATTAATTCTCATTGAATGGCTTGTTACATGATTTTAGCTGATTCTCATTGAATGGTTGATCGATTTGGTGAATTATAAGCTCAGAATGGCTTGTTACGTGATTGTAGTTGATTGTCATCGAACTGTTGATAGATTTAGTTTTTTGTAAGCTTAGAATGGCTTCTTACATGATTGTAGCTGATTCTCATCAAATGGTTGACCGATTTGGTGATTTTTAAGCTCAGAATAGCTTGTTATGCAATTGTAGTTGATTTTCACTGAACGGTTGACCGATTTAGTTATTTGTAAGCTCAAAATGCCTTCTTATGTGATTGTAACTGATTCTCATCGAGCGATTGACTGATTTGGTGATTTATAAGCTCAGAATGGCTTGTTACGTTATTGTAATTGATTCTCATCAAATGGTTGATCGATTTAGTGATTTGTAAGCTCAGAATAGCTTGTTATGTGATTGTTGCTTATTCTCATTGAACGGTTGACCAATTCGGTGATTTGTAAGCTTAGAATGGCTTGTTACATGATTGTAACTGATTCTCATCGAACAGTTGATCGATTCGGTGATTTGTAAGCTCACAATGGCTTGTTACGTGATTGTAGCTAATTCTCATCGAACAGTTGTCTAATTCGATGATTTGTATGCTTAGAATGGCTTGTTACTTGATTGTAATTGATTCTCATCGAACGGTTGACCGATTCAGGGATTTGTAAGTTGAGAAGGGCTTGTTACATGATTGTAATTGATTCTCATCAAACAGTTGACCAATTCGATGATTTATAAGCTCAAAAAGGCTTGTTAGGTGATTGTAGCTGATTCTCATCGAACGGTTGACCGATTCACTAATTTGTAAGCTCGGAATGGCTTATTATGTCATTGTAGCTGAATCTCATCAAACGGTTCATTGATTTGGTCATTTCTAAGCTTAGAATGGCTTGTTACATAACTGTAGCTGATTTTCATCAAACAGTTCATCGGTTCAGTGATTTGTAAGCTAAGAATTGCTTGTTACGTGATTGTAGTTGATTCTCATCGAATGGTTGACTTATTTAGTGATTTATACACTCAGAATGGCTTGTTACATGATTGTAATTTATTCCCATCAAACGGTTGACCGATTCATTGATTTGTAAGCTCAAAATAGGGTGTTACATGATTTTAATTGATTATCATCAAGCAGTTGACCTATTCACTGAATTATAAGCTTAGAATGGCTTGTTACGTAATTGTAATTGATTCTCATCGAACGGTTGACTGATTCGGTGATTTGTAAGCTCAAAATGGCTTGTTACATGATTGTAGCTGATTCTCAGCGAACAGTTGACCGATTCAGTGATTTGTAAGCTCAGAATGGATTGTTACGTGATTGTAGCTGATTCTCATTGAACGGTTGACTGATCAGTGATTTGTAAGCTAAGCATGGCTTGTTACGTGATGGTAACTCATTCTCATCGATCGATTGACCGATTCGATGATTTTTGAGCTCAAAATGGCTTGTTACATGATTGCAGATGATTCTCATCAAATAGTTGATGGATTCGATGATTTATAAACTCAGAATTATGTGTTACGTGATTGTAGCTCATTCTGATCAAACGGTTGACCAATTTAGTGATTTGTAAGCTCAGAATAGCTCGTTACGTGATTGTAGTTGATTCTCATTGAACGGTTGCCCGATTTGGTGATTTGTAAGCTCAGAATGGCTTGTTACGTGATTGTAGTTGATTGTCATCGAACCATTGACTGATTCAGTGACTTGTAAGCTCAGAATTGCTTGCTATGTGATTGTAGCTATTTTTCATCGAACAGTTGACCGATTCGGTGATTTGAAAGCTCAGAATGGTGTGTTACATGATTATAATTGAGTCTCATCAAATAATTGACCGCTTCAGTGATTTGTAAGCTCAAAATGGCTCGTTACATGATTATAGTTGTTTCTCATCGAACTATTGACCAATTTGGTCATTTGTAAACTCAAAATGGATTGCTACGTGATTGTAACTGATTCTCATTAAACGGTTGACCGATTTGGTGATTTTAAAAGCATAGAATGGCTTGTTACATGATTATAGCTTATTCTAATCTAACATTTGACCGATTCAGTGACTTGTAAGCTCTAAACGGCTTGTTACGTGATTGTAATTGATTCTAATCGAACGGTTGACCAATTCGATAATTTGTAAGCTCAGAATGGCTTGTTATGTGATTGCAGCTAATTCTCATCGTACGTTCATTGATTTGATAATTTTAAAGCTCAAAATGTCTTGTTACATGTTTGTAGCTGATTCTCATCGAACGTTCCACCGATTCGGTGATTTGTAAGCTCAAAATGGCTTGTTAGTGATCGTTGCTGATTCTCACCAAACGTTTCACCAATTTCATGATTTGTAAGCTCAAAATGGCTTGTTACATGATTGTAGCTGATTCTCATCAAACGATTGACCGATTTGGTGATTTGTAAGCTCAGAATGGCTTATTACGTGATCGTAGCTGATTCTCATGGAACAGTTGACCGATTTGGTGATTTGTAAGCTCAGAATGGCTTGTTACATGATTGTAATTGATTCTCATCAAATGGTTGACCGATTCGGTTATTTGTAAGCTTATAATGGCTTTTTATGTGATTGTAATTGATTCTCATCAAACGGTTGACCGATTCGATGATTCATAAGCACATAATAGCTTGTCACGTGATTGTAGTTGATTCTCATTGAACGGTTGATCGATTCGATGATTTGTAAGCTTAGAATGGCTTGTTACATGATTGTAGCTAATTTTCATCGAACAGTTGACTGATTCGGTGATTTGTTACCTCAGAATGGCTTGTTACATGATTGTAGTTGATTCTCACTGAACCATTGACTGATTCGATGATTTGTAAGCTTAGAATGGCTTGTTACATAATTGATGCTGATTCTCATCAAACGGTTGATCGATTTGGTGATTTGTAAGCTCAGAATGGCATGTTACAAGATTGTAATTGATTCTCATCAAATCGTTGACCACTTCAGTGATTTTTAAGCTCAGAATGGCTTGTTACATGATTGTAGCTGATTCTCAATGAACGGTTGACCGATTCGGTGATTTGTAAGCTCAGAATGGCTTGTTACGCGATTGTAGCTGATTCTCATCAAACGGTTGACCGATTCGGTGTTTTGGAAGCTTAGAATGGCTTGTTATGTGATTGTAGCTGATTGTCATCAAAGGGTTGATTGATTCAGTGATTTGTAAACCCATAATGGGTTGTTAGGTGATTGTAGCTCAATCTGATCGAATGGTTCACCGATTCGATGATTTGTAAGCTTAAAAGGGCTTGTTATGTTATTGTAGCTGATTCTCATAAAATAATTGACTGATTCGATGATTTGAAAGCTTAGATTGGCTTGTTACATGATTGTAGCTAATTCTCATTGAACAGTTGATTGATTTGGTGATTTGTAAGCTCATAATGGCATGTTACGTGATTGTACCTTTAGCTAATTCTCATTGAAGGATTGACCGATTCGGTGATTTGTAAGCTCAGAATGGCTTGTTACGTGATTGTAGTTGATTCTCATCAAATAGTTGACCATTTCGGTATTTTCTAAGCTCAGAATGGCTTGTTACATGATAATAGTTGATTCTCATCAAACGGTTGACCGATTCAGTGATTTGTAAGCTCAGAATGGCTTGTTATGTGATTGTAGCTGTATCTCATCGAACAGTTGACCGATTCAGTGATTTGTATTTCTAAATGGCTTATTACGTGATTGTAATTGATTCTCATCAAACAGTTGACTAATTCAATGATTTTTAAGCTTAGAATGGCTTTTTACATGATTTTAGCTGATTCTCATTGAACGGTTCACCAATTTGATGATTTGTAAGCTCAGAAAGGCTTGTTACATGTTTGGAGTTGATTCTCATTGAACGGTTCATTGATTCGATGATTTGTAAGCTCAGAATGGCTTGTTACATTATTTTAGTTGATTCTCATTGAACTGTTTACTGAGTCAATGATTTGTAAGCTCAGAATGGCTTGTTACATGATCGTAGGTGATTCTCATCAAACGGTTGACCGTTTCGATGATTTGTAAGCTTAGAATGGCTTGTTACATGATAATAGCTGATTCTCATCAAACAGTTGACCAATTCGGTGATTTGTAAGCTCAAAATGGCTTGTTACGTTATTGTAGCTGATTATCATTGACTGATTCAGTGATAAGTAAGCTCAGAATGGCTTGTTGCATGATTGTAATTCATTCTTATCTAATGGTTGACTGATTTGGTGATTTGTAAGCTCATAATGGCTTGTTACGTGATTGTAGCTATTTCTCATCGAACGGTTGACCAATTTGGTGATTTGTAATCTCAGAATGGTTTTTTACATGTTTTAATTGAGTCTCATCGAATGGTTGACATATTCAGTGATTTGTAAGCTTAGAATGACTTTTTACATGTTTGTAATCGATTCTCATCGAACGGTTGATCGATTCGGTGATTTGTAAGCTCAGAATGGCTTTTTACGTTATTGCAATTGATTCTCATCAAACGGTTGACCTATTTGGTGGTTAATAAGCTTAGCATGGCATGTTACATGATTTTAGCTGATTCTCATCGAATAATTGACTGATTGGATGATTTGTAAGCTCAGAATGGCTTGTTACATGGTTTTAGCTCATTCTCATCGAACGGTTGACCGATTCGGTGATTTGTAGGCTCAAAATGTCTTTTTACATCATTGTAGTTGATTCTCATCGAACCATTGGCCGATTCGGTGATTTGTAAGCTCAGAATGGCTTGTTACCTGATTGTAGCTGATTCTCATCGAACAGTTGACCGATTCAGTGATTTATAAGCTCAGAATGATGTGCTATGTGATTGTAATTTATTCTCATCGAGCAGTTGACCGCTTCGATGATTTGTAAGGTCATAATAGCTTGTTAAGTGATTGTAGCTTATTCTCATCGAGAGTTTGACCGATTCGGTGATTTGTAAGCTTAGAATGGCATGTTATGTGATTATAATTGATTCTCATCATATGGTTGTGTTATACACTAAGTTTGCACCTTGTTTCAAGCTTTCTTGGTCTTGATAACCTAGTATAACATGGGAATCATCTCCAAGTGTGGGACCTATGCTAACTAAGATGAGACCTCCGGTTCTAGGCTAGTTCATCTTGGATAATCACCTTAATTTACTTCTTGATATGAAAGTAAAAATTTGAGGGAAAGGGATAGAAGGAATGCCGAAAGGGAAATGACTTGAAAAGAAAACTACCTACTAGGTGATACATTGAAAAAATGGTATGGATAGCAGTATAAAGAATGAACTTAGCACACAATCTTAAGTCTAGGAGATCACAAGTCACTAAATAGGTTTACATCAATATTTCATAGAAGGGTCTAAAATAGAGAGATGCTATGCAGGGAAAGATAGAATTTCACAAGGCAATAGCACTCCTAGGTTCTTAAACACAAACTATAACTTGCAAATAGACATTCACCTCTGCAATTGGGTATAAGAATGAGACAGATTGCCAGGGGTGGAAGTATACCCACAAGAGCATTAAAATCAGATAATTCACAAGCATACACAGACTGCAGAAAGAAAGAGGGATCAAGAACCCTAAGATATCACTGAAAACATTCAAATACTTCAATTCAATAAGAGAGAATTCAAACAAGGAAGCATAGGGACATGGAAAATGTCACAAAATACCTTTGCAATATCTAAACAATCAATGGGAGATTATGGAATGTAGAAAACCAGAGGGTAGGAAAAATGCCATAGATAACTTTCTAAGAAAGAGAACTTTCTTCTTTACAAAATGTGAACTCTCTCCGCTCTAAAAGCTCCAAAAATTAATATATACATCTCCTTTTTGCATGTAGGCAGGAGTCAAAAAACCTAACTAGGGTTACATAAATTGTCAGATAATAATCCATCCCTAATTCTATCACGTTTGATCATAAATGTTATGGAAATATCTCAACCGATCAGATATCATGTTGCGTGTCCATCTCTGTACTGCATCTGCCTACGAACAAGCCACCTTGATCCATATACCACCCTGCAACTCGGCCTTGCCATGAATGTTTGAAATTGAAGTACAAAAGTCCACAGGTGGCGCCACCTTTTAATGCTTCTTTGGCGTGAGAAAATTGACATGTACCCTGAGAAATTAGCAAGCAGTGGCCATCAGATATTCTAAACATTTCCCCAACTACAACCGTCCTGAAGAATTCAATTTGAGCTACCCACTTTGTCGCAATCCACCGCTAGATCAAAACCCTAGCAAAACCCTGCAGAGATATATGAATTTAAATATTAACAGCTAGTGGGTCTAATTTAAAACATGGTCGTCGATATCTATTTTTCCTGGTAGATGAACGGCTCAGATCAACTTTGTGACAGTCACAAACCCTCTGAAAAGTCAAATGCCACCTCACCGATCGGAACCAATGAGAAGTGAACACTTCAGTGACACGTAGCACATCGGACCCACGGCCCATTGAGATTCCCATCGGACAGTTGTCTTATGATCTTATAGGTCAAAAGATTCTATGAGATCATAAGACAACCGTAGATCTTACTTTCCTACCACCTCACTCAAGATACTCGAACCCACTGACAAATGCCACCTGTAATACTCAGGGACCAATCGAAAGCAAGCGTGTCAGTGCCTCTTGGCAACATGGACCCATGGCAGAGTCTGAACACTTGGAAGATCGAACGGTCGTCATATAATCTCATAGGGTCAAAAGATTTTATGAGATTATAAGACAACCATAAATCTTACTTTTTAGTGATGCCCTTGCAGATCCTCTGACAACAGTCCCACTGACAGATCCCAGTCATCGCTTGGCTGACCAATAAAACATGAGCACTTCAGAAAGAAAGGACCCACCTGACAGAGCCTGGAGATAAAGTGAGATCAACGGTTGGCACATGATCTCATGGGCTTGGAAGATTCCATGAGATTATACGCCAACCGTCAGATCTTCATCGACTGATAGTGCACTAGGCCCACTCTGACATGGCACCACATCACCAGCCTTTGACCAATGAAAAGTAAACACCTCGGACTACGTGGCAGTGGACCCACTGACAACCTGCAGCACTATATGAAAGGAAGATCGATGGCCATTGCTATGCCACGATCTTAAAACACTTGCATCTTTGCTCTATGAAATAGTGATGACCATCAGATCTGATAGATACTTATCCTCTTCAAAGACTGAAAACATGATGCCAAACATTAACTGCCCACCAGATCACTAAGTGCTAAGAGCTAGAGCACCAAAAATAAGAGAAATTACGACCTGAGGATTTAATTGCGCACATGGGAAATGGAGACCTTTAGTGGCCGAAAAAGGTAAGGAAGAATTATAACAGGCAAAAGGGTTTTTAAGGGCTTTTTTGGCTCCAACGGCTAGATTTATGAATTTGGACCTAGGTCAGTGATGCCAGAGATAGAACAAAACGCTGCAGAGACCAAGAGAAAGATGCTAAACCCATGAAATTTTTGGAGGTGTTCAACAGGGCTTAAAGCATGAGGATCTTTGACTAAATTTAGCCTATGACCAAAATGAATACATATGAAATTTTGGGCAACAGGTTGACCGATTCGGTTATTTGTAAGCTCAAAATGGCTTCTTCTATGATTGTAGCTGGTTGTCATCAAACAGTTGATCAATTCATTGATTTGTAAGCTCAGAATGGCTTGTTACATGATTGTAGCTGATTCTCATCAAACGGTTGATAGATTCAATGATTTGTAAGCTCAGAATGGCTTCTTATGTGATTGTAGCTGATTCTCATCGAATGGTTGACCAATTCAGTAATTTTTAAGCTCAGAATGGCTTGTTACGTGATTGTAGCTGATTCTCATCGAACGGTTGATCGATTCGGTGATTTGCAAGCTCAGAATGGCTTGTTACATGATTGTAATTAATTCTTGTCGAACGGTGGACCAATTTCGTGATTTCTAAGTTCATAATGCTTGTTACGTGATTGTAATTGATTCTCATCAAATAGTTGACTGATTTGGTGATTTGTAAACTCAGAATAGCTTGTTACGTGATTTTCACTGATTCTCATCAAATGGTTGACCGATTTGCTAATTTGTAAGCTTAGAATGGCTTGTTACATGATTATAGCTAATTCTCATCGAACGATTGACCGATTCGATGATTTGTAAGCTCAGAATAGATTGTTACATGATTGTAGTTGATTCTCATCGAATGATTGACTGATTTAGTGATTTGCAAGCTCCAAATGGCTTGTTACGTGATTATAATTGATTTTCATCGAACGGTTGACCAATTCAGTGATTTGTAATTTCACAACAGTTTTTTATGTGATTGTAATTGATTCTAATCAAACAGTTGACTGATTCAATGTTTTGTAAACTTTGAATGACTTCTTATGTGATTGTAGCTGATTCTCATCAAACGGTTGACTGATTCGATGATTTGTAAGCTCAGAATAGCTTGTTACGTAATTGTAATTGATTCTCATCAAACAGTTGCATGATTCAATGATTTGTAAGCTCATAATGCTTGTTACATGATTGTAGTTGAGTCTCATCAGACCGTTGACCGATTCGGTGATTTGTATGCTCAAAATGGCTTGTTATGTGATTATAATTGATTCTCTTCAAATGGTGGACTGATTCGGTGATTTGTAAGCTTAGAATAGCTTGTTACGTGATTGTAATTAATTCTCATCAAACGGTTGACAGATTCGGTGATTGTAGTTGATTCTCATCGAACGGTTGATGGATTTAGTGATTTCTAAGAAAATAGATTGTTACGTCATTGTAGCTGAATCTCATTGAATAGTTGACCTATTTGATGATTTCTAAGCTCAGAATGCATTTGTTACGTGACTATAATTTATTCTCATCAAACGATTGATCGATTCAATGATTTGTAAGCTCAGAATGGCATCTTACATGATTGTAGGTGATTCTCATCAAACAGTTGACTGATTTGGTGATTTGTATGCTTAGAATAGCTTGTTATGTGATTGTAATTGATTCTCATCGAACGATTGACTAATTCGGTGATTTGTAAGCTCAGAATGGCTTGGTACATGATTGTAATTGATTCTCATCGAACGGTTGACCGATTCAATGATTTGTAAGCTCAGAATGGCTTGTTACATGATTGTAGTTGATTCTCATCGAATGGTTGACCGATTTGGTGATTTGTAACCTTAGAATGGCTTGTTACATGATTGTACTTGATTCTCATCAAACGGTTGATCAATTCAATGATTTGTAAGATCAGAATAGCTTGTTACATGATTATAATTGATTCTGATCAAACGGTTGAGCAATTTGGTGATTTGTAAGCTGAGAATGGCTTGTTACGTGATTGTAATTGATTCTCATTAAAAGGTTGAACGATTCGGTAATTTGTAACCTCACAATAGCTTGTTACGTGATTGTAGTTGATTCTCATCGAACGGTTGACCAATTCAGTGATTTGTAAGCTCAGAATGGCTTGTTACATGATTGTAGCTGAGTCTCATCGAATAGTTGACCAATTTGGTGATTTGTAAGCTCAGAATGCCTTATTACGTGATTGTAATTGATTCTAATCGAACGGTTGACCGATTCAATGATTTTTAAGCTCAGAATGGCTTGTTACGTGATTGTAGTTGATTCTCATTGAATGGTTGATCGATTCAGTGAGTTGTACGCTCATAATGGCTTGTTACGTGATTGTAATTGATTCTCATCGAACGGTTGACCGATTCAGTAATTTGTAAGTTCAGAATGGCTTGTCACATGATTGTAATTTTTTCTCATTGAATGGTTGACTGATTAGGTGATTTGTAAGCTCATAATGGCTTATTAGATGATTGTACCTGATTCTCATCAAATGGTTGACTGATTTAGTGATTTCTAAGCTCAAAATGGCTTGTTAAGTGATTGTAGTTGATTCTCATCAAACGGTTGACCGATTCAATGATTTGTAAGCATTGCCTTGTTACATGATTGTAGCTGATTCTCATCAAATGGTTGACCGATTCAATGATTTGTAAGCTCATAATAGCTTGTTACGTGATTGTAGCTGATTCTCATCGAACGGTTCACTAATTCAGTGATTTGTAGGCTCAGAATGGCTTGTTACATGATTGTAGCTAATTCTCATCAAACGGTAGACCGATTTGATAATTTGTAAGCTCAGAATGGCTTGTTATGTTACTGTAATTAATTTTGAGCGAACGGTTGACCGATTTGTCGATTTGTAAGCTCACAATGGCTTGTTATGTGATTGTAGCTGATTCTCATCGAACGGTTAACCAATTCGATAATTTGTAAGCCTAGAATAGCTTGTTTCATGATTGTAGCTGATTCTCATCGAACAGTAGACCGATTCAATGATTTGTAGGCTCAGAATGACTTGTTACATGATTGTAGCTGATTCTTATTGAACGGTTGACCGATTTAGTGATTTGTAAGCGTAGAATGGTTTATTACATGATTGTGGCTGATTTTCATTGAACGGTTGACTGATTAGGTGATTTGTAAGCACATAATGGCTTGTTACATGATTGTAGCTGATTCTTATTGAATGGTTAACTGATTTAGTGATTTGTAAGCTTAGAATGGCTTGTTTTGTGATTGTAGCTAATTCTCATCGAATGGTTGATCAATTCAGTGATTTGCAAGCTCAGAATGGCTTTTTATGTGATTGTAATATATTCTCATCGAATGGTTAAAAGGCTATCCATTACTCATTGGATATTGTTTAGCTCTAATACCCATCGGGATAGTTCTATAATGCCATCCAAAAATCCATCCAACTATCCTACAGTTTATCCATCCGTTTGGACCCCATATAGCTCAACGAGGGAGGGAGGCCCCATAGACTAGTTCATTGGTTTGGATTACTGGAGACATCCAGAATATGAGAATAAAGAATATGAAGAAGATAGAAGAGGAAAATGAGGGCCCAGAGAATGCGAGAATAGGCCAAAAGCCCTACAATTCTACAGGGGAGAGGCTAAAGAACAAATTGACCGGCACCTAGGTACCTCTGGTCCGATTGGGGAGGCAAGATCCTTTGTTTATTGAACTAGAGATGCCCATAGAATAGTATGGGCTGCCCATCCATTTTTCTACGACCGAGAGGAGTGGTTCTAGCCTACCATCCTACCTATAGTTCGAGCCCTAGCCAATGTTCCACTTGTTTTGGAGGCAGGGAGCTGGTTAGTCCAACCTTGCCAAATAGTAGGGCAAATGCAGTGAGAGCAAGGTTAGCCCACCTTTTTAGCCGATGAATGTAGTGAGTGCAAGGTTAGCCCTCAACTAATTTGATAACAACATTTGATCAGGGGCTCAACTAATCCTTCCTCACCTTGTCTTCATCCTTCCTCACCTAATATCACTATCCATCAATCTGGTGTAGTCAGGTTGTCCTACCTAGCCTACACCCCCGGTGGGAGTAGGAAGCTAGTTGAGGCATGTTCCATAGAGTACTTATCTCCCTGGGCTAGAGATAAATATGAGATAGTTCAATTAGGAGGACCAGGAGAGCAATGTTACCAAGGTTAGTCCAATGCTCGACTGGTGCAAAGGTGGGAGTTCTAGCAATGGCTATAGATTGTCTAGGGAGGGGCACAGTAAGGGATTCTAGTTGTTGGAAAGGAAAAACTATCTTGCCTCACCTTCACTTCGTTCAGGTAAGGGATAACCTCTGGAGCGGGATGAGAATAAGAAAGTATGCCCGAGGAGGAGGTAGTAGCTCAGGGTAGCTAACCATCCTCAACTCGGCCATAGAATTATAGGGAATAATAGAATAGTAGGGTAGGGGTGCCAGGGTGAAGCGTTACTTCCTTATGATAGCCCTTTAAATAGTAGGGGCACTCTATTGGATTAGATCTCCCTCTGGTTCAACTAATTTCTTCAAATAGTAGCGGCTCCTCGGTCTACAAGGGGTCTCTATTCTCTAGATCGACCTTCCTTTCTTAACTAAAGCATGTTGCCTCCTACCCCTATAATTCTATGGGCAAAAAAAGTAGTTTCTACTCCCTCCCTCACTTAAGACTCCACTGCACCCCGTAGTTCAGGATGGACAAAGCTAGGGACCCCACTTACGAAATAATAGATAGTCGAAGTGGAAGATTTATGATCTAGACATGCTCAATCAATAGATCCATACATGAGGAGATGAGCCCATGGTTAGGCCAATCCCCTACCATTCTATAGGCTCAAGCCATTCTAAGCTTACAAATCAATGAATCGATCAACCATTCAATGAGAATCAGCTACAATCACGTAACAAGCCATTTTAAGCTTACAAATCATTGAATCAATCTATCATTTGATGAGAATTAGCTACAATCATGTAACAAGCTATTCTGGGCTTACAAATTGACAAATCGGTCAACCATTGACTCAGAATCAATTACAGTAAAGTAACAAGCCATTCTAAGCTTACAAATTATCGAATCGATCAACCATTGGATGAGAATCAATTACAATCATGTAAGCCATTATGAGCTTACAAATTGACAAATCGGTCAACCATTGACTCAGAATCAATTACAGTAAAGTAACAAGCCATTCTAAGCTTACAAATCATCGAATCGATCAACCGTTCGATGAGAATCAGCTACAATTTTGTAACAAGCCATTCTGAGCTAACTTCCATGCATTGGACAACTAATCAGCTACAATCACATAACAAGCCATTCTGAGATTACAAATCAGAATCAGTCAACCATTCAATAAGAATCAATTATAATCATGTAACAAGCTATTCTGAGTGTACAAAACACTGAATCGATTAATTGTTCAA
This sequence comes from Chamaecyparis obtusa, assembly GCA_027943335.1. Classification (NCBI taxonomy): domain Eukaryota; kingdom Viridiplantae; phylum Streptophyta; class Pinopsida; order Cupressales; family Cupressaceae; genus Chamaecyparis; species Chamaecyparis obtusa. Next base: position 1,114,978 of record BSBK01001399.1, on the reverse strand, counting down.
TGAGAATTAGCTACAATTACGTAACAAGCCATTCTAAGCTTACAAATCTCTGAATAGGTCAACCGTTTGATGAGAATTAGCTACCATCACGTAATAAGCCATTCAGAGCTACAAATCAATGAATCGTTCAACCGTTTGATGTGAATCAACTACAATCATGTAACAAGCCATTTTGAGCTTACAAATCATCGAATCAGTCAACTGTTCGATGAGAATCAGCTACAGTTATGTAACAAGCCATTCTGAGATTACAAATCACCGAATCAGTCAATTGTTTGATGAGAATCAACTAAAATCACGTAACAAGCTATCATGTAAAAAGCCATTTTGAGCTTACAAATCACCAAATCGGTCAACCGTTAGTTGAGAATCAGCTACAATCATGTAACAAGACATTTTGAGCTTATAAATCACCGAATCGGATAACCATTCGATGAGAATTAGCTACAATCATGTAACAAGCCATTATGATCTTACAACTGTAATACCCCAAAATTGGCACCTATTTAATTTCATCAATTCTGGTGCATTATCTCAATTTTACATCACCAAAGTCCTAGTTCCCTAGGCAATTTTCTCTCTCCTACCTGACCTAATTTGACTTGATGTCAATTGCAAAGACCATAAATTGCAATAATCAAACGCTAAATTAATTCCTAAAATCTTAGACTTAATTGGCTAAATTACCCCTATGATAAATTAATTTAATTATAAAGTCCTAAGTGCTTTCTAATTAAATTAAAAATCTACCCTCTTTAGCTAATTACCCATAAAAAGGAATTAATAATTACTTGATATTCGAATGGACACACTTTTTTGAATTGATAATTCTTGATATTCGAAAGGTCACCTGTGTGGCATTTTCCATTCTTTTTATTAAGTAATTCTTGCATTTTTATCTCAATATGGGAATGAAGGGTCAGGAGTTTCGAATCAAGCAACTCTTCATTCCTCTCCCGAGCTTTTCTATTTAATGAGCCTCTTCTTCTCATTCAAAAAAAGGCAATTTTGAGAGTAAAGGCACTATAGTGAATTTTTGATTGAATTTCAAGCTTTCATTTGCAACTAGTTTAATTTCTCATTTTAGTGTAATTGCATTTCTCATTTAGATTAAATTTGCTTAATTGTTTTTAGATTAAGATCATTTTTATTCCAAAATCAACTAAAAATCTGCATTTCATATTTCCTTTCAAGTACTTTAGATTAATTGCATATTTCTCTCAAAGTATTCTTAGATTAATTGCATTCATCTTAGTTTGATTCTAGCTTTGCAAATCATCTTTATGGCTTTCTTGGAAAATCCTCCGTTGTAGTAGCGGTCTTATGGTTGTTGGCTCTTCAATCTGAGAGCAATTAAACACCCCACCTGCATAGGAGGCAACAAGTCGCCTCACCATGGAATTTAGATTGAGTTCTTCATACTCTCTCTCAAATTCTATCAAGTGAATAATGACCATGTTGTGTTGTGCCTGATTTAGAGGTCACATTCAGTCACATACAACAACTAACTGAATTAGTCAACCGTTCGATGATAATCAACTACGATCATGTAACAAGCCATTATGACCTTACAAATCATCAAAACGGTCAATTGTTTGATGAAAATAAGCTACAATCACATAACAAGCCATTCTGAGCTTACAAGTCATCGAAACTATCAATCGTTCAATGAGAATTAGCTACGATCACATAACAAGCCATTCTGAGCTTAGAAATAACCGAATCAGTCAACCATTCGATAAGAATTAGCTACAATCATGTAACAAGCCAATTTGAGCTTACAAATCATTGAGTCAGTCAACCGTTCAATGAGAATCAACTACAATCATGTAACAAGCCATTCTGAGCTTATAAATCACCGAATCGGTCATACATTCAATAAGAATTAGCTACAATCATGTAACAAGCCATTATGACCTACAAACCATTGAATCGGTCAACCATTTGATGAGAATCAACTACAATCATGTAACAAGCCATTCAAAGCTTAGGTTAACCATTAGATGAGAATTAGCTTACAAATCACTATTCTGAGCTTACTATTCTGAGATTAGGTTAACCGATTAGGTTAACCATTTGATGAGAATTAGCTTACAAATCACTATTCTGAGCTTACAAATCACCGAATCGGTCAACTACTCAATGAGAATCACCTACAATCACTTCGCAAGCCATTCTGAGCTTAGAAATCACCGAATCGGTCAACCATTCGATGAGAATCAGCTACAATAATGTAACGAGCCATTTTGAGCTTACACATCACTGAATCGGTCAACTGTTTGATGAGAATCAATTACAATCACGTAACAAGCCATTCTGAGCTTACAAATCACTGAATTGGTCAGTCATTCGATGAGAATCAATTACAATCACGTAACAAGCCATTCTGAGTATTTAAATCACTGAATCAGTTAACTGTTCGATGAGAATCAGCTACAATCATGTAACAAGGCATTCTGAGCTTACAAATGAGTGAATCAGTCAACCGTTCATTTACAATCAATTACAATCAGGTAACAAGCCATTAGAAGCTTACAAATCACCAAATCGGTTAACTGTTTGATTAGAATCAGCTACAATCATGTAACAAGCTATTTTGAGCTTACAAATCACCGAATCGGTTAACTGTTCGATGAGAATCAACTATAATCATGTAACAAGCCATTATGAGTTTACAAATCACTAAATCGTTCAACCATTCGATGAGAATCAATTATAATCAAGTAACAAGCCATTCTGGGCTTACAAGTCACTGAATCGGTCAACCATTTGATGAGAATCAATTACAATCACGTAATGAACTATTATGAGAATAGAAATCACTGAATCGGTCAACTGTTTGATGAGAATCAACTACAATCACGTAACAAGCCATTCTGAGCTTACAAATCACCAAATCGATCAACCGTTCGATGAGAATTAGCTACAATGACGTAACAAGCCATTTTCAGCTTCCAAATTACTGAATCGGTCAACCATTCGATGAGAATCAACTAACATCACGTAACAAGTCATTCTTAGCTTACAAATCACTAAATTGGTCAACAGTTTGATTAAAATCACATAACAAGCCATTTTGAGCTTACAAATCACCAAATCAGTTAACTAGTTGATGAGAATCAACAACAATCATGTAACAAGCCATTCTGAGCTTACAAATCACAGAATCGGTCAATCGTTGGATGAGAATCAATTATAATCATGTAACAAGCCATTCTGAGCTTACAAATCACTAAATCGATCAACTGTTCAAAGAGAATCAATTACAATCATGTAACAAGCCATTCTGACAATACAAGTCACTGAATCGGTCAACGGTGTGATGAGAATCAGCTACAATCATGTAACAAGCCATTCTGAGCTTACAAATCACTGAATTGGTCAACCATTTGATGAGAATCAATTACAATCACGTAACAAGCTATTCTGAACTTATAAATCACCGAATCAATCAACCGGTCGATGAGAATCAGCTACAATCATGTAACAAGCCATTTTGAGCTAACAAAACTTTGAATCGGTCAACCGTTTGATTAGAATCAATTACAATCATGTAAGAAGCCATTTTGAGCTTACAGATCATTGAATCGGTAAACCGTTCGATGAGAATCAATTACAATCATGTAACAAGCTATTCTGAGGTTACAAATCATGAAATCGGTCAACTATTCGATGAGAATTAGCTACAATCATGTAACAAGCCATTCTGAGCTTACATCTCATCGAATCGGTCAACCATTTGATGAGAATCAGCTACAATCACGTAACAAGCCATTCTAAGCTTACAAATCACCTAATCATTCAACTGTTTGATGATATTCAAGTACAATCATGTAACAAGCTATTCTGAGCTTACAAATCACCAAATAAGTCAACCGTTCAATGAGAATCAGCTACAATCACTTAAAAAGCTATCCTGAGCTTAGAAATCACCGAATCGATCGACCATTTGATGAGAATCAACTAAAATGACATAACAAGCCATTCTAAGTTTATAGATCACCAAATCAGTCAACCGCTTGATCAAAATCAATTGCAATCATGTAAAAAGCTATTCTGAGCTTACAAATCACCAAATTGGTCAACCGTTCGATGAGAATCAATTTCAAACACGTAACAAGCCATTCTGACCTACAAATCACCAAATCATTCAACCATTTGATGAGAATTAATTATAATCATGTAACAAGCCATTCTGAGCTTACAAATCACTGAATTGGTCAACCGTTTGATGAGGATCAATTATAATCACATAACAAGCCATTCTAAGCTTATAAATTACCAAATCGCTTAACCGTTTGATGAGAATAAACTACAATCATCTAAGAAGCCATTCTGAGCTTACAAATCACCGAATGGTCAACTCTTTGATGAGAATCAATTACAATCACGTAACAAGCTATTTTAAGCTTACAAATCACTAAATTAGTTAACTGTTCGATGAGAATCAGCTAAAATCACATAACAAGCCATTATGAGCTTACAAATCACTGAATCGGTCAACTGTTCGATAAGAATCAGCTACAATCATCTAATAAGCCTTTTTGAGCTTACAAATCATCGAATCATTCAACCATTTGATGAGAATCAATTACAATCACCTAACAGGCCATTTTGAGCTTACAAATCATTGCTTCGGTCAACCATTTGATGAGAATTAATTACAATCATGTAACAAGCTATTCTGAGCTTACAAATCACCAAATCGGTCAATTGTTCGATGAGAATCAACTACAATCACATAACAAGCCATTCTAAGCTTACAAATCACCGAATCGGTAAACTATTCGATGAGATTCAATTAAAATCACGAACAAGCCATTTTGAGCTTACAAACAATCGAATCGGTCAACCTTTCAATGAGAATCAGTTACAATCACGTAAAAATCTATTCTGAGCTTACAAATCACTGAATCGGTCAACTCTTTGATAAGAATCAATAACAATCACATAACAAGCCATTCTAAGCTTACAAATCACTAAAACAATTAACTGTTCGATGAGACTCAGCTAAAATCACATAACAAGCCATGGTGAGCTTACAAATCACTGAATCAGTCAACTGTTCGATGGGAATCAGCTACAATCACATAACAAGCTATTCTCAGCTTACAAATCACCGAATCATTCAACCATTCAATGAGAATCAATTACAATCATGTAACAAGCCATTTTGAGCTTACAAATCACCAATTCGATCAACCGTTTGATGAGAATCAATTACAATCACGTAACAAGCTATTTTGAGCTTAGAAATCACTGAATCAGTCAACTATTTGATGAGAATCAGCTATAATGATGTAACAAGCCATTCTATCTTACAAATCACTAAATAGGTTAATCATTGGATGAGAATCAGCTCCAATCACGTAACAAGCCATTCTGAGCTTACAAATCACTGAAATCGGTCAACTGTTCGATGAGAATCAATTACAATCATGTAACAAGCCATTCTGAGCTTACAAATCACTGACTAAGTCAATCATTTGATAAGAATCAATTACAATCACGTAACAAGCCATTCTAAGCGTACAGATTACCGAATCAGTGAACCCTTCGATGAGAATCAGCTATAATCATGTAACAAGCCATTATGAGCTTAAAAATCACTGAATCGGTCAACTGTTTGATTAGAATCAATTACAATCATGTAACAAGCCATTCTGAGCTTAGAAATCACCAAATTGATTAACTGTTCGATAAGAATCAGCTACGATCATGTAACGAGCCAATTTAGCATACAAATCACCGAATCGGTCAATCGTTTGATGGGAATCAATTACAATCATGTAACAAGCCATTCTAAGCTTACAAATCATCGAATTGGTCAACCGTTCGAAGCGAATCATTTACAATCAAGTAACTAGCCATTCTGAGCTTACAAAACATTGAATTGGTCAACCGTTAGATGAGAATCAATTACAATCATCTAACAAGCCATTCTGAGGTTACAAATCATAGAATCGGTCAACTAGGTACAATCACGTAACAAACCATTCTGAGGTTACATATAATCAAATTGGTCAACTATTTGGTAAGAACCAGCTACAATCACGTAAAAAGCCATTTTGAGCTTACAAATAACCTAATCGGTCAACTGTTTGATGAGATTTAGGTACAATCATGTAACAAGCTATTGTGAGGTTACAAATCATCGAATCAGTCAACTGTTCGATTAGAATCAGCTACAATCATGTAACAAGCCATTCTAAGCGTACAAATCACCAAATCGATCAACCATTCGATGAGAATCAATTACAAATACGTAACAAGCCATTTTGAGCTTACAAATCAATGAATCGGTCAACCGTTCGATGAGAATCAACTACAATCATGTAACAAGCCATTTTGAGCGTACAAATCATCGAATCGGTCAACCATTCAATGAAAATCAGCTACAATCATGTAACAAGCCATTTTGGGATTATAAATCACCGAATCGGTCAATCGTTTGATGAGAATTAGCTACAATCACGTAACAAGCCATTCTAAGCTTACAAATCATCGAATCAGTTAACCGTTCAATGAGAATCAATTATAATCACGTAACAAGCCATTTTGAGCTTACAAATCATCAAATCAGTTAATCGTTCAATTAGAATCAACTAAACTCACATAACAAGTCATTTTGAGCTTACAAAACACCCAATTAGTCAACTGTTCGATGAGAATCAGCTACAATCACATAACAAGCCATTCTTAGCTTATAAATCACCAAATTGGTCAATCGGTTGATGAGAATTAGCTACAATCATGTAAAAAGCCATTCTGAGCTTATAAATCACCGAATCGTTCAACCGTTCGATGAGAATCAATTACAATCAGGAAACAAATTATTCTGAGCTTACAAATCACCTAATCAGTCTACCATTTGATGAGAATCAATTACAATCACGTAACAAGCTATTCTGAGCTTACAAATCACTGAATCAGTGAACCGTTTGATGAGAATCAACTACAATCATGTAACAACACATTCTGAGCTTATAAATCACCGAATCATGTAACCATTCGATGAGAATCAGCTACAGTCACATAACAAGCATTTTTGAGCTTACAAATCATCAAATTGGTCAACCATTGATGAGAATCAATTAAAATAATGTAAGAAGCCAATCTGAGCGTACAAATCATAGAATTGGTCAACCGTTTGATGAGAATCAATTACAATAATGTAACAAGCCATTTTGAAGTTACAAATCATGGAATCAGTCAACCGTTCAATGAGAATCAATTACAATGACGTAACAAGCCATTTTGAGCATAAAAATCACCGAATCGGTCAACCGTTTGATTAGAATCAATTACAATCACATAACAAGTCATTCTAAGCTTACAAATCACCCAATCGGTTAATTATTTGATTGGAACCAGCTACAATCATGTAACACACCATTCTGAGCTTACAAATCACTGAATCAGTCAATCGTTCGAGGAGAATTAGCTACAGTCATGTAACAAGCCATTCTGGGCTTAGAAATCACTGAATCGGTCAATCGTTTGATGAGATTCAGCTACAATGACATAACAATCCATTCTAAGCTTACAAATCACTGAATCGGTCAACCGTTTGATAAGAATCAGCTACAATCACTTGACAAGGCAGTCTATGCTTACAAATCATCGAGTCGATCAACTATTCGATAACAATCAATTACAATCATGTAACAAGTCATTCTGAGCTTACAAATCATTGAATCTATCAACCATTCGATGAGAATCAATTACAATCACATAACAAGCCATTATGAGCATACAAATCATCGAATCAGTCAATGGTTCGATGACAATCAGCTACAATCACATAACAAGCCATTTTGAGCTTAAAAATCACCGAATCGATCAACTATTCAATGAGAAACAATTTCAATCATCTACCAAGCCATCTGAGCTTACAAATCATCGACTCAGTCAATCGTTCGATGAGAATCAGCCAAATCACGTAACAAGCCATTTTGAGCTTAGAAATCACTGAATCGGTCAACTACTCGATGAGAATCAATTACAATCACGTAACAAGCTATTTTGAGCTTAAAAATCACCGAATCAGTTAATCATCTCATTAGAATCAATTACAATCATGAAAGAAGCCATTCTCAGCTTACAAATATCCCAATTGGTCAATTATTTGATGAGAATCAGCTACAATCACATAACAAGCCATTCTAAGCTTACAAATCACTGAATCGGTCAACCGTTCGATGAGAATCAGCTACAATCATGTAACAAGCCATTCTGAGCTTACAAATCACTGAATCATTGAACCGTTCAATGAGAATCAATTATAATCACGTAACAAGCCATTATGAGCTGACAAATCATCGAATCATTCAACCGTTTGATGAGAATCAATTACAATCACATAACAAGCTATTCTGAGCTTACAAATCATCAAATCAGTCAACTATTTAATGAGAATCAGCTACAATCATGTAACAAGACATTCTAAGCGTACAAATCACCAAATCGGTCAATCATTTGATGAGAATCAGCTACAATCATATAACAAGCCATTTTGAGCTTATAAATCACTGAATTGGTGAACGGTTCGATGAGAATCAATTACAATCACATAACAACCCATTCTAAGCTTAGAAATCACAAATCAGTAAACAATTTGATGTGAATCAATTACAATCACGTAACAAGCCATTCTGAGTGTACAAATCACTGAAGTGTCGAAATGTTCGATGAGAATCAACTACAATCATGTAACAAGCTAGTCTAAGCTTACAAATCACTAAATTGGTCAACCGTTCTATGAGAATTAGCTACAATAACCAAACAAGTTATTCTATCCTTACAAATCACTAAATCGATCAACCGTTCGATGAGATTCAATTACAATCATGTAACAAGCCATTCTGTGCTTACAAATCACTGAATCAGTCAACCGTTCGGTGAGAATCAATTACCATCACATAACAAGCCATTCTGAGCATACAAATCATTGAATCGGTAAACGGTTTCATGAGAATCAGCTACAATCATGTAACAACCCATTCTGAGCTTAACAATCACTGAATCGGTCAACTGTTCAATGAGAATCAATTATAATCATGTAACAAGTCATTCTAAGCTTACAAATCACTGAATCGATCAACCGTTCGATGAGAATCAACTACAGTCACGTAACAAGCCATTTTGAGTTTAAAAGTCAATGAATCGGTCAACCGTTCAATGGGATTCAGCTACAATGAGGTAACAAACCATTATGAGCTTACAAATCACTGAATCGGTCAACCGTTTGATGAGAATCAGCTACAATCACCTAACAAGCCATTCTGAGCTTACAAATCACTGAATCGGTCAACCGTTTGATGAGAATCAATTGCAACAATGTAACAAGCCATTCTGAGCTTACAAATCATTGAATTGGTCAACCATTCGATGAGAATCAATTACAATTATGTAACAAGCCATTATGAGCATGCAAATCCCTGAATCGGTCAACGGTTCAATGAGCATATGCTACAATCACGTAACAAGCCATTTTAAGCTTATAAATCACCGAATCAGTCAACCATTTCATGAGAATCAATTACAATCATGTAACAAGTCATTTTGAGCTTACAAATTACCAAATCGGTCAACCGTTGGATGAGAATCAATTACAATCACGTAACAAGTTATTTTGAGCTTACAAATCACCGAATCGGTCAACTGTTTAATGAAAATCTGCTACAATCACGTAATAAGATATTCTGAGCTTACAAATCAGTGAATCGGTCAACTATTCGATGCGAATAAGCTACAATCATGTAACAAGCCATTTTGAGCTTACAAATCACTGAATCAATCAACCGTTTAATTAGAATCAATTACAATCCCGTAACAAGCTATTCTTAGCGTACAAATCATTGAATCGGTCAACCGTTTGATGAGAATCAAGTACAATCATGTAACAAGCCATTCTAAGCTTACAAATCACTGAATCGATCAACTGTTCGATGAAAATCAGCTACAGTCATGTAACAAGCTATTATGAGCTTAGAAATCATCGAATCAGTCAACCATTCGATGAGATTCAGCTATAATGACATAACAATCCATTATAAGCTTACAAATGATTGAATTGGTCAACTGCTCGATGAGAATCGGCTACAATCACCTAACAAGCCATTCTATGCTTACAAATCACCAAATTGATCAACCGTTCGATGAGAATCAATTACAATCAAGTAACAAGCCATTCTGAGCTTACAAATTACCGACTTGGTCAACCATTCGATGAGAATCAATTACAATCACTTAACAAGCCATTCTACGCATACAAATCACCAAATCGATCAACGGTTCGATGAGAATTAGCTACAATCACCTAACATGCCATTTTGAGCTTAGAAATCATCGAATCGATCAAATGTTTGATGAGAATCAATTACAGTCACTAACAACCCATTTTGAGCTTACAAATCACCAAATCGGTCAACTATTTGATGAGAATCAACTACAATCATGTAACAAGCCATTCTGAGCTTAGAAATCACCGAATTGGTCAACCGTTTGATGAGAATCAATTACAATCACGTAACAAGCCATTCTAAGCTTACAAATCACTGAATCAGTCAACCATTTGACTAAAATCAATTACAATCACGTAACAAACCATTCTGAGCATACAAATCACCCAAACGGTCAACTATTCGATGAGAATTTGCTACAATCATGTAACAAGCCATTCTGAGCTTTCAAATAAATGAATCGGTCAACCATTCGATGAGAATCAGCTACAATTACGTAAAAATCCATTATGAGCTTACAAATCACCGAATCATTCAACCATTCAATGAGAATCAATTACAATCATGTAAGAAGCCATTCTCAGCTTACAAATCATCGAATCGCTCAACTGTTTGATGAGAATCAATTACAATCAGATAACAAGCCATTCTGAGCATACAAATGATTGAATCGGTCAACCGTTCATTGAGAATCAGCTACAATCACGTAACAAGCCATTATGAGCTTACAAATCATCGAATCAGGCAACCGTTTGATGACAATCAACAAAAATTACTTTACAATCCATTCTGAGCTTACAAATCACCGAATCGGTCAACCATTCGACGACAATCAACTACAATCACATAACAAGCCATTCTGAGCTTACAAATCACTGAATTAGTCAACCATTCCATGAGAATCAGCTACAATCACATAGCAAGCCATTTTGATCTTAAAAATCACCAAATCGGTCAACCATTTGATGAGAATCAATTACAATCACATAACAAGTCATTCTAAGCTATAAATCACCAAAGCAGTCAATCATTCGATGAGAATAAGCTACAATAATGTAAGAGAAGACATTCTAAGCTTTCAAATCATCAAATCGGTAAATTATTTGATGAGAATCAACTACAATCATGTAACAAGCCATTCTGAGCTTAAAAATCACCGAATCGGTCAATTATTTGATGAGACTCAGCTACAATCACGTAACAAGCTATTCTGAGCTTACAAATCACCGAATCGGTCAACCATTTGATGAGAATCAATTACAATCACGTAAGACACCATTTTGAGCTTATAAATTACTAATCAGTCAACTGTTCAATGAGAATCAATTACAATCATGTAATAAGCCATTCTGAGCATACAAATGATGGAATCAGTCAACCGTTCATTGAGAATCAGCTATAATCACGTACCAATCCATTTTGAGCTTACAAATCATCAAATCGGGCAAACGTTTGATAACAATCAGCAAAATCACTTTACAATCTATTTTAAGCTTACAAATCACCGAATCGTTCAACCATTCGATGAGAATCAATTGCAACCATGTAACAAGCCATTCTGAGCTTACAAATCATTGAATCGGTCAACCATTCAATGAGAATCAATTACAATCACGTAACAAGCCATTATGAGCATACAAATTGCCGAATCGGTCAACGGTTCGATGAACATACGCTACAATCATGTAACAAGCCATTCTGAACTTATAAATCACTGAATCAGTCAACCATTTCATGAGAATCAATTACAATCATGTAACAAGTCATTTTGAGCTTACAAATTATTGAATCAGTCAACCGTTAGATGAGAATCAATTACAATCACGTACCAAGCCATTATGAGCTTAAAAATAACCGAATCGGTGAACCGTTCGATGAGAATCAGCTACAATCATGTAACAAGCCATTTTGAGTCTACAAATCACCGAATCGGTCAATTGTTCAATGAGAATCTGCTACAATCACGTAACAAGCCATTCTGAGCTTACAAATCACTGAATCGGTCAACTGTTCGATGAAAATCAGCTACAATCACGTAACAAGCCATTTTGAGCTTACAAATCACCGAATCAGTCAACTGTTCAATGAGAATCAGCTACAATCACGTAACAAGCCATTCTAAGATTACAAATCACCGAATCGGACAACCGTTCGATGAGAATCAACTACAATCACATAATAAGCTATTCTGACCTTACAAATCACCGAATCGGTCAACCGTTCGATGAGAATCAATTAAAATAATGTAACAAGCCATTCGAAACTTACAAATCACCCAATCGGTCGACCGTTCGATCAAAATCAATTACAATCACGTAACAAGTAGTTCTAATCGTAAAAATCACCGAATCGGTCAACCATTCAATGACAATTAGCTACATGCATGTAACAAGCCATTCTGAGCTTAGAAATCACCAAACCAATCAACCATTCGATGAGAATCAGCTACAGTCACATAACAAGCCATTCTGACCTTAGAAAGCAACAAATCAGTCAATAGTTCGATGAGATTTAGCTACAATGATGTAACATTCCATTCTGAGCTTACAAATCACTGAATCAGTCAACATTCGAATCGGTCAACCATTTGATGAGAATCAATTATAATCACGTAACAACTTATTATGAGCTTACAAATCACTAAATTGGTCAACCGTTTAATGAGAATCAACTACAATCAAGTAACAAGCCATTTTGAGCTTACAAATCATCGAATCGGTAAACCGTTCGATGAGAATCAGCTACAATTACATAAAAAGCCATTCTGAGCTTACAAATCATTGAATTGGTGAACTGTTCCATGAGAATCAATTACAATCATGTAACAAGCCATTCTGAGCTAACAAATCATCGAATCGGTCAACCATTCGATGAGAATCAACTACAATCACATAACAAGCCATTCTGAGCGTACAAATCATTGAATCGGTCAACCATTTGATGAGAATCAGGTACAATCACATAACAAGCCATTTCAAGCTTACAAATCACTGAATCAGTCAACTGTTCAATGAAAATCAGCTACAGTCACGTAACAAGACATTATGAGCTTAGAAATCACTGAATTAGTCAACCATTCGATGAGATTCAGCTACAATGATGTAACAATCCATTATAAGCTTACAAATCACTGAATTGGTCAACTATTCAATGAGAATAAGCTACAATCACCTAACAAGCCATTCTGTGCTTACAAATCACCAAATTGATCAACCGTTCAATGAGAATCAATTACAATCATGTAACAAGCCATTCTAAGCTTACAAATCACTGACTTGGTCAACCATTCGATGAGAATCAATTATGATCACGTAATAAGCCATTCTAAGCATACAAATCATGAAATCGGTCAACGGTTCAATGAGAATCAGCTACAATCACGTAACAAGCCATTTTGAGCTTAGAAATCACCGAATCGGTCAACTGTTTGATGAGAATCAATTACAATCACTAACAACCCATTTAGAGCTTACAAATCATCGAATCGGTCAACCGTTCAATGAGAATCAGGTACAATCATGTAACAAGCCATTCTGAGCTTAGAAATCACCAAATTGGTCAACTGTTTGATGAGAATCAATTACAATCATGTAAGAAGCCATTCTAAGCTTACAAATCATCGAATCGGTCAACCATTTGAATGAAATCAATTACAATCATGTAACAAGCCATTCTGAGCTTACAAATCACCCAAACAGTCAACTATTCGAAGAGAATTAGCTACAATCACGTAACAAGCCATTCTGAGCTTTCAAATCACTTAATCGGTCAACCATTCGATGAGAATCAGCTACAATTACGTAACAAGCCATTATGAGCTTACAAATCATCGAATCATTCAACCATTCGATGAGAATCAATTACAATCACGTAAGAAGTCATTCTCAACTTACAAATCACCGAATTGGTCAACTGTTCGATAAGAATCAATTACAATCACATAACAAGCCATTCTGAGCATACAAATGACTGAATCAGTCAACCGTTCGTTGAGAATCAGCTACAATCACGTAACAAGCCATTATGAGCTTACAAATCATGGAATTGGACAACCATTCGATGATAATTAGCAAATATCACTTTACAATCCATTCTGAGCTTACAAATCACCAAATCGGTCAACCATTCAATGAGAATCAACTACAATCACATAGCAAGCCATTCTGAGCTTACAAATCACCAAATTAGTCAACCATTCCATGAGAATCAGCTACAATCATGTAACAACCCATTTTGATCTTAAAAATCACCAAATCGGTCAACCATTCGATGAGAATATATTACAATCACATAACAAGTCATTCTGAGCTTACAAATCACCGAATCGGTCAACTGTTCGATGAGAATTAGCTATAATCATGTAACAAGCCATTTTGAGCTTACAAATCACTGAATCGGTTAACTATTCTATGATATTTAGTTAAAATCATGTAACAAGCCATTCTAAGGTTATAAATTGCCAAATACTACAATTATCTAACAAGCCATTCTGAGCTATAAATCACCAAATCAGTCAATCGTTCAATGAGAATCAGCTACAATCACGTAACAAGACATTCTGAGCTTACAAATCATCAAATTGATCAATTATTTGATGAGAATCAGCTACAATCACATACCAAGCCATTCTGAGCTTAAAAATCACCGAATCGGTCAATTATTTGATGAGAATCAGCTACAATCACGTAACAAGATATTCTAAGCTTACAAATCACCGAATCGGTCAACCATTCAATGAAAATCAATTACAATCACGTAAGAAGCCATTCTGAGCTTACAAATCATTAAATCGGTCAACTATTCGATGAGAATCAATTACAATCATGTAAAAAGCCATTCTGAGCATACAAATGATCGAATTGGTCAACCGTTCGTTGAGAATCAGCTACAATCACGTACCAATCCATTCTGAGCTTACAAATCATTGAATCGGGCAACCATTCGATGACAATCAACAAAATCACTTTACAATCCATTTTGACCTTACAAATCACCGAATCGGTCAACCATTCAACGAGAATCAACTTCAAACACGTAACAATCCATTCATAGCTTACAAATCACCAAATCAGTCAACCATTCGATGAGAATCAACTACAATGACGTAAAAAGCTATTTTGAGCTTAAAAATCACCAAATCGGTCAACCATTTGATGAGAATCAATTACAATCACATAACAAGCTTGCCATTCTGAGCTTACAAATCACAGAATTAGTGAACCGTTCGATGAGAATTAGCTATAATCACGTAACAAGCCATTTTGAGCTTACAAATCACCGAATCGATCAACTATTCTGAGCTTACAAATCACCGAATGGGTCAACTGTTCGATGAGAATTAGCTACAATCATGTAACAAGCCATTTTCAGCTTACAAATCACTGAATTGGTCAATTATTTGATGAGAATCAGCTACAATCATGTAAAAAGCCATTTTGAGCTATAAATCACTGAATCAGTCAATCGTTCAATGAGAATCAGCTACAATCATGTAACAAGACATTCTAAGCTTACAAATCACCGAATCGGTCAATTATTTGATGAGAATCAGGTACAATCACGTAACAAGCCATTCTGAGCTTACAAATCACCGAATCGGTCAATTATTTGATGAGAATCAGCTACAATCACATAACAAGTCATTTTGTGCATACAAATCACTGAATCGGCCAACCATTTGATGAGAATCAATTACAATCATGTAACAAGCTATTCTAAACTTACAAATCACCGAATCGGTCAACTGTTCGATGAGAATCAGCTACAATCATGTATCAAGCCATTCTGAGCATACAAATCATTGAATCGGACAATCGTTCGATTAGAATCAGCTACAATCACATAACAAACCATTCTGAGCTTACAAATCACCAAATTGGTGAACCGTTCGATGAGAATCAATTACAATCACGTAACAAGCCATTCTGAGCTTACAAATCATTGAGTCGGTCAAAAGTTTGATGGGAATCAATTACAATCATGTAATAAGCCATTTTGAGTGTACGAATCACCGAATCGATCAACCGTTCGATGAGAATCAGCTATAATCACGTAACAAGCGCTTCTAAGCTTACAGATCACCGAATTGGTCAATTGTTCGATGAGAATCAGCTATAGTCACGTAACAAGCCATTATGAGCTTAGAAATCACCGAATCGGTGAACCATTCAATGAGATTTAGCTATAATGACGTAACAATCCATTCTAAGCATACAAATCATTGAATCGGTCAACCATTCAATGAGAATCAGATATAATCACCTAACTTGCCATTCTGTGCTTACAAATCATCGAATCAATCAACCGTTTGATGAGAATCAATTGCAATCACGTAACAAGCCATTCTGAGCTTACAAATCAATGAATCGGTCAATCATTCGATGAGAATCAATTACAATCACATAACAAGCCATTCTCAGCATACAAATCACCGAATCGGTCTACAGTTCGATGAGAATCAGCTACAATCATGTAACAAGCAATTCAAAACTTACAAATCACGCAATCGGTCAAACGTTTGCTGAAAATCAATTACAATCATGTTAGAAGCCATTTTGAGTTTACAAATCATTGAATCGGTCCACCGTTTGATGAGAATCAATTACAATCAAGTAACAAGCCATTCTGAAATTACAAATCACTAAATCGGTCAACTGTTCGATGATAATCAATTATAATCACGTAACAAGCCATTCTGAGTGTACAAACCAATGAATCGAGCAACCGTTCGATGATAATCAACAAAATCACTTTACAATCTATTTTGACCTTACAAATCACCAAATCGGTCAACCATTCGACAAGAATCAACTTCAAACACGTAACAAGCCATTCATAGTTTACAAATCACTGAATCAGTCAACCATTCAATGAAAATCAGCTACAATCACGTAACAAGCCATTTTGAGCTTAAAAATCACCATATCGGTCAACCATTCGATGAGAATCATTTACAATCACATAACAAGCCATTTTGAGCTTACAAATCACTGAATCGGTCAATTATTTGATGAGAATCAGCTACAATCACATAACAAGACATTTTGAGCTTACAAATGACCGAATCGATCAACCATTTGATGAGAATTAATTACAATCATGTAACAAGCTATTCTGAATTTACAAATCATCGAATCGGTCAATCATTTGATGAGAATCAGCTACAATTATGTAACAAGCCATTCTGAGCGTACAAATCACCGAATCAGACAACCGTTCAAGGAGAATCAACTACAATCACATAACAAACTATTCTGAGCTTACAAATCACTGAATTGGTGAATTGTTCGATGAGAATCAATTACAATCATGTAACAAGCCATTCTTAGCTTACAAATCACTGAATCGGTCAAAAGTTCGATGGGAGTCAATTACAATCATGTAATAAGCCATTCTAAGTGTACGAATCACCGAATTGGTTAACCATTCAATGAGAATCAGCTATAATCACATAACAAGCCCTTCTAAGTTTACAAATCACCGAATCGGTCAACTGTTCGATGAGAATCAGCTATAGTCATGTAACAAACCATTCTGAGCTTAGAAATCACTGAATCGATAAACCATTCGATGAGATTCAGCTATAATGACGTAACAATCCATTCCAAGCATACAAATCACTGAATCGGTCAACCGTTCAATGAGAATCAGATACGACCTAACAAGCCATTTTGTGCTTACAAATCATCGAATCGATCAACCGTTCGATGAGAATCAATTGCAATCACGTAACAAACCATTCTGAGCTTACTAATCAATGAATCGGTCAATCGTTTGATGAGAATCAATTACAATCACGTAACAAGCCATTCTAAGCTTACAAATCACTGAATCGGTCTACAGTTCGATGAGAATCAGTTACAATCATGTAACAAGCAATTTGGAACTTACAAATCACCGAATCGGTCAACCGTTCATTGAGAATCAATTACAATCATGTTAGAAGCCATTCTGAGCTTACAAATCATTGAATCGGTCCACCGTTCGATGAGAATCAATTAAAATCACGTAACAAGCTATTTTGAGCTTACAAATCACCGAATCAGTCAACCGTTCAATGAGAATCAGCTACAATAATGTAACAAACCATTCTAAGGTTACAAATCACCGAATCGGTCAACCATTTGATGAGAATCAACTACAATCATGTGACAAGCCATTCTCAGCTTGCAAATCATTGAATCGGTCAACCGTTCAATAAGAATTAGCTACAATCACGTAGCAAGCCATTCGGAGCTTAGAAATCATCGAATCGGTCAACTATTTGATGAGAATCAATTACAATGATGTAAGGAGCTATTTTGAGCTTACAAACTATCAAATTAGTCAACCATTTGACTAGAATCAATTACAATCACGTAACAAGCCATTCTTAGCTTACAAATTACCCAAAAGGTTAATTGTTCGATGAGAATCAACTACAATCATGTAATAGGCCATTCTGAGCTTACAAATCACTGAATCGGTCAACTGTTCGATCAGAATCAGCTACAATCACGTAACAAGTCATTCTGAGCTTACAAAGCACCAAATCATTCAACCGTTCGATGAGAATCAATTACAATCACGTAACAAGCCATTTTGAGCTTACAAATCACTGAATCAGTCAACCATTTGATGAGAATCAATTACAATCACGTAACAAACTATTCTGAGCTTACAAATCACTAAATCGGTCAACCATTCGATGAGAATTAGCTACAATCACGTAACAAGCCATTTTGTGCTTATAAATCATTGAATTAGTTAACTGTTCAATGAGAATCATCTATAATCACATAACAAGCCATTTTGACCTTACAACTCACCGAATCGGTCTACCGTTCGATGAGAATGAATTACATTCATGTAAGAAGCCATTCTAAACTTACAACTCATTGAATCGGTCAACCGCTCTATGAGAATCAATTACAATAACGTAACAAACTATTCTGAGTGTACAAATCACCGAATCCGTCAACCATTCGATGACAATTAGCTACATGCAGATAACAAGCCATTCCGAGCTTACAAATCACCGAATCGGTCAACCGTTCGATGAGAATCAGCTAAAGTCACGTAACAAGCCATTCTGTTCTTACAAATCAGCGAATCGTTCAACCTTTTGATGAGAATCACTTACAATCACTTAACAAGCTATTCTGAGCTTAAAAACCACCAAATTGGTCAACCATTCGATAGGAATCAGCTACAATCACATAACAAGCCATTCTGAGCTTACAAATCACCAAATCGGTTAACCGTTCGATGAGAATCAATTACAAATCATTCTGAGGTTAGAAATCACCGAATCGGTGACCCGTTTGATGATAATCAATTACAATCACATAACAAGCCGTTCTAAGCGCACAAATGACCAAATTGGTCAATCATTCAATTAGAATCAATTACAATCACATAGCAAGCCATTCTGAGCTTACAAATCACCGAATCGGTCAACCGTTCGATGAGAATGAATTACAATCATGTAACAAGCAATTCTAAGGTTAGAAATCATCAAATCGGTCAACCATGCTATGAGAATCAACTACAATCACGTAACAAGCCATTTTGAGCTTACAAATCATCGAATCTGTCAACTGTTCGATGAGAATCAGCCACAGTCACATAAGAAGCCATTTTGAGCTTACAAATCACCGAATCGGTCAACCGTCCCATGAGAATTAGCTACTATCATGTAACAACCTATTCTGATCTTACAATTCATCGAATCAGTCAACCGTTCGATGAGAACCAATTACAATCACGTAACAAACTATTCTGAGCTTACAAATGACCGAATCGGTGAGAATCAGCTACAATCACGTAACAAACTATTCTAAGCTTACAAATGACCGTTCGGTGAGAATCAGCTACAATCACGTAACAAGCCATTTTGAACTTACAAATCACTGAATTTGTCAACCATTTCATCAGAATCAGCTACAATTACGTAACAAGCTATTCTGAACTTACAAATCACCGAATCGGTCAACTGTTCGATGAGAATCAATTACAATCACGTAACAAGCCATTTTGAGCTTACAAATCACCGAATCGGTCAATGATTCGACGAGAATCAATTGCAATCATGTAACAAGCCATTCTGAGCTTACACATCACCAAATTGGTCAACCATTTGATGAGAATCAGCAACAATCACATAACATGCCATTCTGAGCTTACAAATCACCGAATCGGTCAACCATTCCATTAGAATTAGCTACAATCATGTAACAAGCCATTCGGTGTTTACAAATCACTGAATTGGTCAACCATTTGATGAGAATCAATTAAAAGCACGTAACAAGCCATTGTGAGCTTACAAATCACTGAATCGGTCAATGATTCCATTAGAATTAGCTACAATCACGTAACAAGCTATTCTAAGCTTACAAATCACCGAATCGGTCAACCATTTGATGAGAATTAGCAACAATCACGTAACGAGCCATTTTGAGGTTACAAATCACCAAATCGATCAACCGTTCGATGAGAATCAGCTACAATCATGTAACAAGCTATTCTAAGCTTAAAGATCACCAAATCGGTCAATCGTTCGATGAGAAGTAGGTACAATCATGTAACAATCCATTATGAGCTTACAAATCACCAAATCGGTCAATCCTTCAATGAGAATCAGCTACAGCTACAATCACGTAACAAGCCATTATGAGCTTACAAATCAACAAATCAGTCATCTATTCGATGAGAATCAATTACAATCACGTAACAAGCCATTCTAAGCTTACAAATCACCGAAGCAGTCGACTGTTCGATGAGAATCAATTACAATCACGTAACAAGCTATTCTAATCTTACAAATCACTGAATCGGTCAACCGTTTGATGAGAATCAGCTACAACCACATAACAAGCTATTTTGAGCTTACAAATCATCGAATCGATCAACCGTTCTATTAGAATCAACTACAATCAGGTAACAAGCCATTCTGAGCTTATAAATCATTGAATCGGTCAACTCTTTGATGAGAATCAGTGACAATCACGTAACAAGCCATTATGAGCTCACAAATCACCAAATCGGTCAACCATTTGATGAGAATTAGCTACAATCACGTAACAAGCGATTCTAAGATTATAAATCACTGAATAAATTAATCGTTCGATGACAATCAACTACAATCATGAAACAAGCCATTCTCAACTTATAAATCATCGAATCCCTCAACTATCCAATGAGAATTAGCTACAATCACCTAACAAGGCATTCTGAGCTTTAAATCACTGAGTCGGTCAACCATTCGATGAGAATTAATTACAATCACCTAACAAGCCATTATGAGCTTACAAATCACTGAATCGGTTAATCATTTGATGAGAATCAGTTACAATCACATAACAAGCCATTCTAAGCCTATAAATCGCCGAATCGGTCAACTATTCGATGAGAATCAGCTATAATCACGTAACAAGCCATTCTGAGCTGACAAATCACCGAATTGGTCAACCGTTCGATGAGGATCAGCTACAATCACATAACAAGCCATTTTAAGCTCAGAAATCATTAAATTGGTCAACAGTTTGATGAGAATCAGCTACAATCACGTAACAAGCCATTCTGAGCTTACAAATCACCGAATCGGTCAACTGTTCAATGAGAATCAGCTACAATCATGTAACAAGGCATTCTGAGCTTACATATCACCTGAGTTGGTGAACTGTTCGATGAGAATCAACTAAAATCATGTAACAAGCTATTATGAGCATAGAAACCACTGAATTAGTCAACTGTTAGATGAGATTCAGCTCCAATCATGTAACAAACCATTCTGAGCTTATAAATCACCGAATCGGTCAACTGTTTGATGAGAATTAGCTACAATCACCTAACAAGTCATTCTGAGCTTACAAATCACCGAATCGGTCAACCATTCAATGAGAATCAATTAAAATCATGTAACAAGCCATTTTGAGGTTAGAAATCACCCAATCGGTCAACCATTTGATTAGAATCAATAACAATCACATAACAAATGATTATGAGCTTACAAATTACCAAATTGAATAACTATTCGATGAGAATTAGCTACAATCATATAAAAAGCTATTTTGAGCTTACAAATCACAAAATTGGTCAACCGTTTGATGAGAATCAGCTACAATCACGTAACAAGCCATTCTGAGCTGACAAATCATCGAATCGGTTAACCATTTCATGAGAATCAGCTACAATCATGTAACAAGCTATTCTGAGCTTACAAATCATTGAATCGGTCAACTATTAGATGAGAGTCAGTTACAATCACATAACAAGCCATTCTAATCTTACAAATCATTGAATCGGTCAACCATTCGATGAGAATCAACTACAATCCCATAACAAGTCATTCTAAGCTTACATATCACCGAATTGGTGAACCATTTGATGAGAATCAGCTAAAATCACATAACAAGCCATTATGAGCATAAAAATCACCGAATTGGTCAACTATTAGATGAGATTCAGCTAGAATCACGTAACAAGCTATTTTGAGCTTACAAATCACCAAATCGGTCAACCGTTTGATGAGAATCAACTACAATCACCTAACAAGTCATTCTGAGCTTACAAATCACCGAATTAGTCAACCGTTCGATGAGAATCAATTACAATCACGTAAAAAGCCATTCTGAGCTTACAACTCATCGAGTCAGTCAACCGTTGGATGATAATCAATTACAATCATGAAACAAGCCATTTTGAGCTTACAAATCATCGAATCCATTAACTGTTTGATAAGAATCAGCTACAATCATGTAACAAACCATTTTGAGCTTACAAATCACTTAATCGGTCAACCGTTCGATGAGAATTAGCTACAATCACTCAACAAGGTATTCTAAGCTTAGAAATCACCGAATCGGGCAACCGTTTGATGTAAATCAACTACAATTACTTAACAAGCCATTCTGAGCTTACAAATCACCGAATCGGTCAACCGTTCAATGAGAATCAACTACAATCACATAACAAGCCATTCTAAGCTTACAAATGACCGAATCAGTCAACCCTTCGATGAGAATCAGCTACAATCATGTAACAAGCTATTCTTTGCTTACAAATCACTGAATTGGTCAATCATTCGATGAGAATCAACAACAATCATGTCACAAGCCATTCTGAGCTACAAATCATAGAATCGGTCAACCGTTCAATGAGAATCAGCTACAATCATGCAACAAGCTATTTCGAGCTTACAAATCACCAAATCACTTAACTATTCGATGAGAATCAGCTACAATCATGTAACAAGCCATTCTGAGCTTACAAATCACCGAATCAATCAACTATTTGATGAGACTCAGCTACAATCACTCAACAAGCCATTCTAAGCTTAGAAATCACCAAATCGGGCAACCGTTCGATGTAAATCAACTACAATCACTTAACAAGCCATTCTGAGCTTACAAATCACTGAATCGGTCGACCATTCGATGAGAATCAGCTACAATTAAGTAACCAACCATTCTAAGCTTACAAATGATTGAGTCGGTCAACCCTTTGATGAGAATCAGCTACAATCACATAACAAGCCATTCTTAGCTTACAAATCACTAAATTGGTGAACCGTTCGATGAGAATCAGCTACAATCACGTCACAAGTCATTATGAGCTACAAATCACGGAATCAATCAACCGTTCGATGAGAATCATCTACAATCATGTAACAAGTCATTCTGACCTTACAAATCACCAAATCGGTTAACCGTTTGATGAGAATCAGCTACAATCACGTAACAAGCCATTCTGAGCTTACAAATCACTGAATCGGGCAGCTATTTGATGAGAATCAGGTACAATCACTCAACAAACCATTCTGAGCTTAGAAATCATCGAATTGGGCAATCGTTTGATGTTAATCAGCTACAATCACTTAACAAGCCATTTTGAGCTTACAAATCACCGAATCGGTCAACCGTTCGATGATAATCAATTACAATTAGATAAAAAGCTATTCTAAGCTTACAAATAATCAAATTGGTCAATTGTTCGATGAGAATCAACTACAATCATGTAACAAGCCATTCTCAGCTTAAAAATCACCGAATTGGTCAACCGTTCGATGAGAATTAGCTACAATCACGTAACAAGCTATTCTGCACTTACAAATACCCAATCGGTCAACCATTCGATGAGAATCAGCTACAATAAGGTATTAAGCTATTCTGAGCTTATAAATCACTGAATTGGTCAACTGTTTGATGAGAATCAATTACAATCACGTAACAAGCCATTCTAAGCATACAAATCACCACTGTGCAGCAGTGCCGGGGTCAAAATTGCCTACATATTTCTTTAGGGGTGCCCATCTCCTCAAGAAAGTGACGCCCCCTACTATTCTAAAGGGGCCTACCCCGGCCTTCCTAATGTTTTGAAGTGCGGTATACCTGGAGGCATCGCGGGCATGCAGGGCTACATGTTTGGCTAAATTATACAGATCGCAATTAGAAGTAGATGTCTCGGCTCCGACCATGATCTGTTCAATGTTGAAATCAGTTAACCGTTCGATGAGAATCAATTACAATCATGTAACAAGCCATTTTGGGCTTACAAATCACCAAATCGGTCAACCATTCGATGAGAATCAGCTACAATCACGTAACAAGCCATTTGATGAGAATCAATTACAATCATGTAACAAGCCATTTTGAGATTACAAATCACTGAATCAGTCAACTGTTCAATGAGAATCAATTACAATCACGTAACAAGCCATTCTAAGCTTACAAATCAATGAATCCATCAACTGTTCGATAAGAATCAATTACAATCACGTAATAAGCCATTCTAAGCTTACAAATCACCAAATCAATCAACTGTTCAATGAGAATCAGCTACAATTAGGTAATAAGCTATTCTGAGCTTACAAATCACCAAATCAATCAATCGTTCGATGAAAATCAACTACAATAACGTAACAATCCACTCTGAGCTTACAAATCACTAAATCATTCAACTGTTCGATGAGAATCAATTACAATCACATAACAAGCCATTTTGGGCTTACAAATCATCGAATCGGTCAACCATTCGATGAGAATCAATTACAATCACGTAACAAGCCATTCTGAGCATACAAATCATTGAATCGGTCAAGAATTCGATGAGAATTAGCTACAATCATGTAACAAGCCATTCTAAGCTTACAAATCATCGAATTGGTCAATCGTTCGATGAGAATCAGCTACAATCATGTAACAAGCCATTCTGAGCTTGAATCATTGAATCGGTCAACCGTTGGATGAGAATCAATTACAATGATGTAAAAAACCATTCTGGGCTTACAAATCACCGAATCAGTCAATTGTTCGATGGGAATCAATTACAATCATGTAACAAGCCATTCTGAGAATACAAATCATCAAATCCATCTATAGTTCGATGAGAATCAGCTACAATCACGTAACAAGCCATTTTGAGCTTATAGATCACCGAATCGGTCAACCATTCGATGAGAATCAGCTACAATTTCACTTAAAAAGCTAGTTTGAGCATACAAATCACCGAATCAGTCAATCGTTCGATGAGAATCAGCTACAATCATGTAACAAGCCATTTTGAGGTTACAAATTACTGAATCGGTCAACTGTTCAATTAGAATCAGCTACAATCATGTAACACGCCATTCTAAGCTTACAAATCACTGAATCGGTCAACTGTTTGATGAGAATCAGCTACAATCATGTAACAAACCATGTTGAGTTTACAAATCACCAAATCCATCAACCGTTCGATGAGAATCAGCTACAATTTCATGTAACAAGCTATTCTGAGCTTACAAATCACTAAATCGGTGAACCGTTCGATGAGAATCAATTACAATCACATAACAAGCCATTCCAAGCTTACAAATCACCTAATCGATGAACTGAATGATGAGAATTAATTACAATCATGTAACAAGCCATTCTGAGCTTACAAATCATCGAATCGGTGAAGTGTTCAATGAGAATCAACTACAATCACGTAACAAGTCATTCTAAGCTTACAAATCACCGAATCGGTAAACCGTTTGATGAGAATCAGCTACAATCATGTAACAAGCCATTATGAGCATATAAGTAACCAAATCAGACAACTATTCAATGAGAATCAGCTACCATCATGTAACAAGCCATTCTCAGCTTACAAATCACTAAATTGGTCAACCGTTCGATGAGAATCAACTACTATCATGTAACAAGCCATTCTCAATTTACAAATCACCGAATCAGTCCACCGTTCGATGAGAATCAGCTACCATCACGTAACAAGCCATTCTCAGCTTACAAATCACCAAATGAATCAATGTAACATACCATTCTAAGATTATAAATCACCGAATCGATCAACCGTTCAATGAGATTTAGCTACAATGACATAACAAGCCATTGTGAGTTTACAAATCATTGAATCGGTCAACCGTTTGATGCAAATCAATTACAATCATGTAAGAAGCCATTCTGAGCTTATAAATCACTAAATCGGTCAACTCTTCAATGAGAATCAATTACAATCACGTAACAAGCCATTCTGAGCTTACAAATCACCAAATTGGTCAACCGTTCGATGACAATCAGCTACAATCATGTAACAAGCCATTCTAAGCTTACAAATTACTGAATCAGTCAACAGTTCAATGAGAATCAATAACAATCATGTAATAAGCCATTCTTAGCATACAAAACATCGAATCAATGAACCGTTTGGTGAGAATGAGGTACAATCACATAATAAGCCATTATGAGCTTACAAATCACTGAATCGGTCAACCATTCGATGAGAATCAGCTACAATCACATAACAAGCCATTTTGAGCTTACAAATCATAGAATCGGTCACCCATTTGATGGGAATCAGCTACAATCACGTAACATACCATTCAGAATTACAAATCATGAAATCGGTCAACCGTTCGATGAGAATCAGCTACAATCAGGTAACAAGCCATTCTGAGCTTAAAAATTAGGGAATCAGTCAACCGTTCAATGAGAATCAGCTACAATCATGTAACAAGCCATTTTGAATGATCTACAACCTCAGAATGATCTTTTATGCAATTATAGTTGATTCTCATCAAATGATTGACCGATTCGGTGATCTAAAGGCTTATAATGCGTTGTTACATGATTATAGCTCATTTTTACAAGATGGTTGACTGATTGGGCAATTTGCAACCTCGAAATGACTTGTTGACTGATTTGGTGATCTGTAAGCTTAAAATTTCTTGTTAGGTGATTGTAGCTGAATCTCATTGAATGGTTGAACGATTCGGTGATCTGCAACCTCAGAATGATGTGCTACGCAATTGTAGCTGATTTTCATCAAAAGGTTGACCGATTTGGTGTTCTACAACCTCATAATGACTTGTTACGTGATTGTAGCTGATTCTCATTGAACTATTGACCGATCCAAAGATCTACAACCTCAGAATGATCTTTATGCGATTGTAGTTGATTCTCATCAAACTGTTGACTGATTTGATCTAAAGCTCAAAATGTCTTCTTACATAATTCTAGCTGATTCTCATCGAAGGGTTGACTGATTTGGTGATCTACAACCTCAGAAAAATCATTTATGTGATTGTAGTTGATTCTCATCAAATGGTTGACCGATTTGGTGATCTATAAGGTCAGAATGGATTCTTACATGAATGTAGCTAAATCTCATCGTATAGTTAACAATGGCATTTTACGTGATTGTAGTTGATTCTCATCAAAGAATTGACTGATTCGGTGATCTACAACCTTAGAACAATCTTTTATGCTATTGTAGTTGATTCTCATCAAACGGTTGACCGATTCAGTAATCTGTAACCTCACGATGGCTCGTTATGTGATTGTAGTTGATTCTCATTGAATGATTGATCGATTCGGTGATTTGCAACCTCAGAATGGCATGTTACATGATTGTAGGTGATTATCATCAAACAATTGACCGATTTGATTATCTAAAACCTCAAAATGATCTTTTATGTGGTTGTAGTTAATTCATATTGAACGATTGACCGATTCAAAGATCTATAAGCTTAGAATGGCTTGTTAGGTGATTGTAGCTGATTCTAATCAAACGGTTAACCGATTGAGTGAATTGCAACCTCAAAACGGCATGTTACATGATTGTAGTTGATTCTCATCAAAAGTTTGATAGATTTAGTGATCTATAACCTCTGAATGATCTTTTATACAATTCTAGTTGATTCTCATCAAACGATTGACTGATTTGGTAATCTATAAGCTCAGAATGACTTGTTACGTGATTGTAGCTGATTCTCATCAAACGGTTACTGATTTTGGTATCTGTAAGCTCAAAATGACTTATTACATGATTGTAGCTAATTCTCATTGAACGGTTGACTGATTCGGTGATCTACAACCTTAGAATGGCGTGTTACGTGATTGTAGCTGATTCTCATGGAAAGGTTGATCGATTCGGTGATCTATAATCTAAGAACAACTTGTTACACAATTGAAGCTGATTTTCATGAAACGGTTGACTGATTTGGTGATCTACAACCTTAGAATAATCTTTTTATGTGATTGTAGTTGAATCTCATAGAATGGTTCACTAATTCGATGATTTAACTAAGAATGGCTTGTTACATGATTGTAGCTGATTCTCATCGAACGATTCACTGATTCAGTAATCTGTAACCTCAGAATGGTGTGTTATGTGATTGTAGTTGATTTTCATTGAAAGGTTGATCGATTTAGCGATCTGTAACCTCAGAATGACTTGTTATGCAATTCTAGTTGATTCTTAGGGAATGGTTGCCAAATTTGGTGATCTACAACCTCAAAACAATCATCAAACTTTTGACCGATTCGGTGATCTATAACCTTAGAATGATATTTTATGCAATTATAATTGATTCTCATCAAACGGTTGATTGATTCTATGATCTCTAAGCTCATATTGGCTTGTTACATGATTGTAGTTGATTTTAATCAAATGATTGACCGATTTGGTGATTTGTAAGCTCATAATTGCTTGTTATGTTCTTATAGTTGATTCTCATCGAACGGTTGACTAATTCGGTGATCTACAACCTCAGAATGATCTTTCATGCGATTGTAGTTGATTCTCATCAAATGGTTGAATGATTCGATGATGTGTAAGCTAAGAATGATTTGTCACATGATTGTAGCTAATTATCATTGAATGATTGACTGATTCAGAGATCTACAACCTCATAATGATCTTTTATGTGATTGTAGTTGATTCTCATTAAATGATTCACTGATTTGATGATTTGTAAGCTCAGAATGGCTTGTTATGTGATTGTAGCTAATTCTCATAGAATAATCTGATTCATGGATTTAGTGATTTGCAACATCAAAATGACGTGTTACATGATTGTAGCTAGTTCTCATCATATGATTGATCGATTCGATGATCTATAGCCTTGGAATGATCTTTTATGTGATTGTAGTTGATTTTGATCGAATGATTGACAAATTCAGTGATTTGTAAGCTCAAAATGGCATGATTGTAACTTATTCTCATCGAACGGTTGACTGATTCGGTGATCTGCAACCTCAAAATGGCGTGTTACGTGATTGTAGTTGATTCTCATCAAAAGGTTGACTGATTCAGTGATCTGCAACCTCAGAATGACTTGTTATATGATTGTAGCTAATTCTCATTGAATGATTGATTGATTGACTGATTTGGTGATCTACAACCTCATAATAATCTTTCATGCAATTGTAGTTGATTCTCATCGACTGGTTGACCAACTCCGTGATCTGTAAGCTCAGAATGGCTTGTTACGCGATTGTAGCTAATTCTCAGTGAATGATTGACAGAGTCGGTGATGTACAACCTTAGAATGATGTTTTATGTGATTGTAGTTGAATCTCATCGAACGGTTGATGAACTCGGTGATCTGTAAGTTTAGAATGGATTGTTACATAATTGTAGCCGATTCTCATCAAACGGTTGACTGATTTGGCAATCTGCCACCTTAGAGTGACATGTTATGTGATTGTAGATGATTCTCATTGAAAGGTTGACTGATTCGGTGATCTCCAACTTCAAAATGACTTGTTACGTGACTATAGCTAATACTCATCGAATGGTTACTGATTCTGTGATCTACAACCTCATAATGATCTTTTATACAATTGTAGTTCATTCTCATCAAACAATTGACTGATTCAGTGATTTGTAAGATCAGAATGGATTGTTACATGATTATAGTTGATTCTCATTGAATAGTTGACCGATTTGGCGATCTGCAACCTAACAATCGCTTGTTAAATGATTGTAGCTGATTCTCATTGAATGGTTGACTGATTCGGTTATCTACAACCTCAAAATGATCTTTCATGTGTGATTGTAGTTGATTCTCATCAAACGGTTGACCTATTCGGTGATCTATAAGCTCATAATGACTTGTTATGTTATTGTAGCTGATTCTCATTGAACTGTTGACCGATTCAGCGGTCTACAACCTCAGAATAGTTTGCTACGTGATTGTAGCTAATTTTCATCAAAAGGTTGACCGATTCAGTGACCTGCAACCTTAGAATGGCATGTTATATGATTGTAGCTGATTCTCATTGAACAGTTCATGTATTCAGAGATCTACAACCTCAAAACACTCTTTTATGTGATTGTAGTTAATTCTCATCGAATGATTGACCGATTTGGTGATTTGTAAGCTTAGAATTGCTTGTTACCTGATTATAGTTGATTCTCATTGAACGGTTGACCGATTCAGTGATCTGCAACCTCAGAATGGTGCGTTATGCGATTGTAGTTGATTCTCATTGAACGGTTGACTGATTTGGTGATCTACAACCTCAGAATGATATTTTATGTGATTGTAGTTGATTCTCATCAAACAGTTGACTGATTCGGTGATCTCTAAGCTTAGATTGGCTTCTTACGTGATTGTAGTATATTTCATCAAATGATTGACTAATTTGGTGATCTGTAAGCTCAAAATTGCTTGTTACCTGATTCTAGCTGATTCTAATCAAACGGTTGACCGATTCAGTGATTTGTAACCTCAAAATGGTGTGATGCATGATTGTAGATAATTCTCATCGAAAGGTTGACCGATTTGGTGATCTACAACCTCAGAATGACTTGTTACATGATTGTAGCTAATTCTCATCGAATGGTTGACCGATTCGGTGGTCTACAACCTCAAATTGAGTTTTCATGCGATTATAGTTGATTCTCATCAAACGGTTAACTGATTCAATGATCTGGAAGCTCAGGACAACTTGTTACATGATTGTAGCTGATTCAGTGATTTGTAAGCTCATAATGGCTTGTTACGTAATTATAATTGATTCTCATTGAACGGTTGATCAAATTAGTGATCTGTAACCTTTGAACGGGGTGTTACGTGATTATAGTTGATTCTCATTGAAAGGTTGACTGATTTGGAGATCTGCAACCTCAGAACAACTTTTTACATGATTGTAGCTGATTCTCAATGAACAGTTGACTGATTCGATGATCTACAACCTCTAACAATATTTTATGCAATTGTAGTTCATTCTCATCAAACGGTTGACCGATTTGGTGATCTATAAGCTCAGAATGACTTGTTACATGATTATAGATGATTAACATTGAACGGTTGACCAATTAAGTAATCTGCTACCTCAGAATGGCATGTTACGCAATTATAGCTGATTCTCATTGAAAGGTTGACCGATTCGGCGATCTGCAACCTCAGACCGACCTGTTATATGATTGTAGCTGATTCTCATCGAACGGTTGATCGATTCGGTGATCTACAACCTTAGAATGATCTTTTATGCAATTTTAGTTGATTCTCATCAAATGGTTGACCATTTCGGTGATCTATCAGCTCAGAATTACATGAATTTAGTTGTTTCTCATCAAACGATTAACCAATTCGGCAATCTACAATGTCAAAATGGCGTGTTATGTGATTGTAGTTGATTCTCATCAAACAGTTGACCGATTTGGTGATTTACAACCTTAGAATGATCTTTTATGCAATTGTAGTTGATTCTCACCAAATGGTTGACCAATTTAGTCATCTTTAAGCTCAAAATCCTTTGTTACATGATTCTAGTTGATTCTCATCGAACAGTTGACTGATTCAGTGATCTATAACCTTAGAACAATCTTTTATTCGATTGTAGTTGAATCTCATCTAACGGTTGACCGATTCAATCATTTGTAAGCTTAGAATCACTTGTTACATGATTCTCATCGAACGGTTGACCGATTCAATAATCTGCAAGCTCAAAATGGTGTGTTATGTGATTGTAGCTGATTCTCATAAAAAAAGTTGACTGATTCGG
This sequence comes from Chamaecyparis obtusa, assembly GCA_027943335.1. Lineage (NCBI taxonomy): Eukaryota > Viridiplantae > Streptophyta > Pinopsida > Cupressales > Cupressaceae > Chamaecyparis > Chamaecyparis obtusa. Next base: position 1,082,478 of record BSBK01001399.1, on the reverse strand, counting down.
TGATCTAACCTTAGAATGATTTATTATGCTATTGTAGTTGATTCTCATCAAATAGTTGACTAATTAGGTAATCTACAACCTCATAATGATCTTTTATCCAATTGTAGTTGAGTCTAATTGAATGGTTGACCAATTTGGTGATCTTTAAGCTCAGAATGCCTTGTTACGTGAATGTAGCTAATTCTCATCGAACAATTGACCAATTTGGCAATTTGCAACCGTAGAATGGGGTGTTACGAGATTGTAGCTAATTTTTATCAAACAGTTGACTGATTCGATGATCTACAACTTTAGAATGATCTATTATGTGATTGTAGTTGAATCTCATCTAACGGTTGACTAATTCGATGATCTATAAGCTCCAAATGGCTTGTTACATGATTGTAGTTGATTCTCATCGAATAGTTGACCGATTCATTAATCTGTAATCTTAGAATGGTGTGCTACATGATTGTAGCTAATTCTCATCGAAAGGTTGACCAATTTAGTGATCTGCAACCTCAAAATGACTTGTTACGTGAATATAGCTGATTCTCATTAAACGATTGATTGATTCAGTGATCTACAACCTCAGAATGATCTTTTATGTGATTGTAGTTGATTCTCATCGAATAGTTGACCGATTCGGTGATCTATAAGCTTGGCTTGTTACATGATTATAACTAATTCTCATCAAAAGGTTGACTAATTCAGTGATCTCCAACCTCAGAATGACTTGTTACATGATTGTACCTGATTCTCATCAAACAGTTGATGAACTCGGTGATCTGCAACCTAGAATGGTGTATTGTACAATTGTAGCTTGTTCTCATCCAATGGTTGACCGATTCGGTGATCTACAACCTTAGACAATCTTTTATGTGATTGTAGTTGATTCTCATTAAATGGTTGACCGATTCGGTGATCTCAAAGCTCAGAATGGATTGTTACATGATTGTAGTTGATTCTCATCGAACAGTTAACTGATTTGGCAATTCACAACCTTAGAATGGCGTGTCACCTGATTGTAGTTGATTCTCATCAAATAGTTGACCAATTTCATGATGTACAACCTTAGAATGATCTTTTAAATGATTGTAGTTGATTATGATCAAAAAATTGACCGATTCGGTGATATGTAAGTTCAAAATAGTTTGTTACATGATTGTAGCTGATTCTCATCGAACGGTTGACCGATTCAGAGATTTGCAACCTCACAATGGCATGTTACATGATTGTAGATGATTCTCATCGAATGGTTGATTGATTCAGTGATCTACAACCTTAGATGATCTTTTATGTGATTATAGTTGAATCTTATCTAACGGTTGATGGATTCAGTGATCTATAAGCTCAGAATGACTTGTTACATGATTGTAGCTAATTCTCATCGAACAATTGACTAATTTAGCAATCTGCAACTTCAGAATGACATGTTACGCGATTATATCTGATTCTCATCGAAAGGTTGACCGATTCAGTGATCTACAACCTCAGAATAACTTGTTACTCAATTATATATGATTCTCATCAAATGATTGACTGATTCGGTGATCTACAACCTCCAAATAATCTTTTGTGCATTATAGTTGATTCTCATCAAATGGTTGACCGATTCGGTGATCTATAAACTTGGCTTGTTATGTGATTATATCTAATTCTCATCGAAAGGTTGACCAATTTGGTGATCTCCAACCTCAAAATGACTTGTTACGTGATTGTACATTATTCTCATCGAATGGTTGACTGATTTGACAATCTACGACCTCAGAATGATGTGCTATATGATTGTAGTTGATTCTCATTGAATGGTTGACTGATTCGACAATCTACGACCTCAGAATGATGTGCTATATGATTGTAGTTGATTCTCATCAAACGGTTGACTGATTCGGTGATCTACAACCTCAAAACAATCTTTTATGTGATTGTAGTTGATGTTAATTAAATGATTGACTGATTCGGTGATTTGTAAGCTCAGAATGGCTTGTTACGTGATTGTAGTTGATTTTCATCAAACGGTTGACCGATTCAACAATCTGCAACCTTGGAATGGCTTTTCACCTAATAGTAGTTGATTCTCATCAAATAGTTGACCGATTTCATGATCTATAACCTCAGAATAATCTTTTATGCGATTGTAGTTGAATATGATCAAACGATTAACCAATTCGGTGATTTGTAAGTTCAAAATGGCTTATTACATAATTATTCTAATTCACATCAAACAGTTGACCGATTTGGCAATCTGCAACCTCAGAATGGTGTGTTAGGCAATTGTAGTTGATTCTCATTGAATGGTTGACCAATTTGGTGATGGCAATTATATTTGATTCTCATTGAATAGTTGACCAATTCGGTGATGTACAAACTCAAATTGATCTTTTATGTGAGTCTAGTTGATTCTCATCAAATGGTTGACTAATTTAGAGATCTGTAAGCTCAGAATGGCTTGTTACATGATTGTAGCTGATACGCATCAAACGGTTGAGCGATTTAGTGATCTGCAACCTCAGAATGGGATGCTACGCAATTTTAGCTGATTCTTATTGAATGGTTGACCGATTTGGTTATCTATAAGCTCAAAATGATCTTTTATGTGATTGTAGTTGATTCTAATCAAATGGTTGACTGATTCGGTGATCTATAAGCTCAGAATGGCTTGTTACAAGATTGTAGCTGATTCTCATCGAAAGGTTCACCGATCCACCGATCTCCAACCTTAGAATGACTTGTTACATGATGTAGCTTATTCTCATCAAACGGTTGACCGATTCGATGATCTACAACCTCAAAACAATATTTTATGTGATTGTAGTTGATTTTCATCAAAAGGTTGATCGATTTGCTGATCTATAAGTTACATGATTGTAGTTGATTCTCATTGAACGGTTGATCAATTCGGTAATCTCCAACCTCAAAATGGCATGTTACATGATTATAGCTGATTCTCATGGAAAGGTTGACCGATTCGGCGATCTGCATTTTTAGAATGACATGCTATGAGATTGTTGTTGATTCTCATCGAACGGTTGACTGATTTGGTGATCTACAACCTCAGAACGATCATTTATGTGATTATAATTGATTCTCATCAAATGGTTGACCGATTCAGAGATCTGTAAGCTTAGAATGGTTTGTTACATGATTATAGCTGATTCTCATCAAAAGGTTGACTGATTCGGTGATCTACAACCTTGGAACAATCTTTTAAGCGATTGTAGTTGACTTTCATCAAAGGATTGACCGATTCAGTGATCTGTAAGCTAAGAATGGCATGTCATGTGATTGTAGATGATTCTCATCAAATGGTTGACTGATTTGGTGATCTACAACCTCATAATGATCTTTTATGCAACTGTAGTTGATTCTCATTGAACGATTGACCGATTCGGTGATGCACAACTTCAAAATGATCTTTTATGTGATTGTAGTTGATTCTCATCAAATGGTTGACTGATTCGGTGATCTGTAAGCATAAAATGGCTTATTACATGATTTTGTTTAATTCGCATCGAATGGTTGACCGATTCGGTGATCTACAATGTCAGAATGATATTTTTACAATTGTAGTTGATTCTCATTGAAGGGTTGACCGATTCAGTGATATGTAAGCTCATAATGGCTTATTACATTATTGTATTCTCATGGAATGATTGACTGATTCAGTGATCTGCCATAGTAGAATAGCTTGTTACATGATTGTAGTTAATTCTCATTGAATGATTAACTGATTCAGTGATCTACAACCTCAGAATGATCTTTTATGTGATTATAGTTGACTACATGATTGTAGATTATTCTCATCTATAATTGACCAATTTGGTGATCTGTAAGATCACCGAATCGGTCAACCATTCGATGAGAATCAACTACAATCACCTAACAAGTCATTATGACCGTACAAATCATAAAATCATTCAATTGTTTGATAGAATCAATTACAATCAAGTAACAGGCCAGTCTAAGCTTACAAATCACTGAATCAGTCAACCGTTTGATGAGAATCAATTACAATCATGTAACAAGCTATTCTAAGCTTACAAATTACTGAATCAGTCAACCATTTGATGAGAATAAGCTACAATCATGTAAAAAGACACTCTGAACTTATAAATCACCAAATCAAGTAACTGTTCAATGAGAATCAACTACAATAACGTAACAAGCCATTTTGAGCTTACAAATCACTGAATCAATCAACTATTTGATGAGAATCAATTACAATCATGTAAGAAGCCATTTTGAGCTTACAAATCACTGAATCGGTCAACCGTTCGATACGAATTAGTTACAATCATAAAACAAGCCATTCTGAGCTACAAATCACCGAATAGGTTAACTGTTTGATGAGAATCAGTGACAATCATGTAACAAGCCATTCTGAGCTTACAAATCACCGAATTGGTCAACGGTTTCATGTGAATCAACTACAATCACATAACAAGCCATTCTGACCTACAAATCATTGAATAAGTCAACTATTTGATGAGAATCAGCTACAGTCATGTATCAAGCCATGTTGAGCTTACAAATCACCGAATCGGTCAACCGTTCAATGAGAATCAACTACAATCATATAACAAACCATTCTGAGCTTACAAATCACCGAATCAGTCAACCGTTTGATGAGAATCACCTAAAATCATGAAATAAGCTATTTTGAGCTTACAAATCACCGAATCGATCAACCGTTTGATGAGACTCAATTACAATAACGTAACAAGCTATTCTGAGCATACAAATCATCGAATCGGTCAACCGTTCGATGAGAATTAGCTACAATCATGAAATAAGTCATTCTGAGCTTACAAATCATCGAATCAGTAAACCGTTCGATGATAATCAATTACAATCATGTAACAATCCAATCTGAGCTTACAAATCACCAAATTGGTCAACCGTTTGATGAGAATTAATTACAATCATGTAACAAGCCATTCTAAGTGTACAAATCACCAAATTGGTCAACCATTCGATGAGAATTAGCTACAATCATGTAACAAGCCATTCTAAGCTTACAAATCACTAAATCAGTCAACCGTTCAATTAGAATCAAATACAATCATGTAACAAGCCATTCTGAGCTTACAAATCACTGAAACGGTCAACCGTTTGATTAGAATCAATTAGAATCATGTAACAAGTTATTCTGAGCTTACAAATCATCTAATGGGTCAACTGTTCGATGAGAATCAACTATAATCACGTAACAAGCTATTTTGAGCTTACAAATCACCGAATTGATCAACTATTCGATGAGAATGAGCTACAATCATGTAACAAGCCATTCTGAGCTTACAAATCACCGAATCGGTCAATCGTTCGATGAGAATCAGTTACAATCATCTAACAAGCCATTATCAGCTTACAAATCAGCAAATCGGTCAATCGTTCGATGAGGATCAGCTACAATCATGTAACAAGCCATTTCAACCTTACAAATCACCGAATCGATCAACCATTCGATGAGAATTGACTACAATCACGTAACAAGTTATTCTAAGTTTACAAATCACCGAATCGGTCAACCATTCGATGAGAATATATTACAATCACGTAAGAAACCATTCTGAGCTTACAAATCACCGAATTGGTTAACCGTTCGATAAGAATCAGCTACAATCACGTAACATGTCATTCTGAGCTACAAATCACCGAATTGATCAACTATTTGATGACAATCAATGACAATCATGTAAAAAGCCATTCTGAGCTTACAAATCACCGAATCGATCAACCGTTTGATGAGAATTAGCTACAATCACATAACAAGCCACTCTGAACTACAAATCACCGAATCAGTCAACCGTTCGATGAGAATCAGGTACAATCATGTATCAAGCCATTCAGAGCTTACAAATCACTAAATCGTTTAACCGTTCGATGAGAATCAACTACAATCATGTAACAAGCCATTTTGAGCTTACAAATCACTGAATCGATCAACCGTTTGATGAGAACTGACTACAATCACAAAATAAGTCATTTTGAGGTTACAAATCACTGAATCGGTCAACCATTTGATGAGACTCCATAACAATCATGTAACAAGCCATTCTGAGCATACAAATAACTGAATTGGTCAAATATTTGATGAGAATCAACTACAATCACGAAACAATCCATTCTGAGCTTACAAATAACTAAATTGGTCAATTGTTCGATGAGAATCAATTACAATCATGAAACAAGCCATTCTAAGCTTACAAATCACCAAATCGATCAACCGTTTGATGAGAATCAATTACAATCATGTAACAAGCCATTCTAAGCTTACAAATCAAAGAATCGGTCAACTGTTCAATGAGAATCAGCTACAATCACGTAACAAGCCATTCTGAGCTTAAAAATCACTGAATAGGTCAACCGTTTGATTAGAATCAATTACAATCATGTAGCAAGCCATTCAAAGCTTACAAATAACCAAAATGGTCAATTGTTTGATTAGAATCAATTACAATCACGTAACAAGCCATTCTGAGCTTACAAATCACCTAATCGGTCAACTATTTGATGAGAATCAGCTACAATCACGTAAGAAGCTAATATGAGATTACAAATCACTGAATTGATCAACCGTTTGATGAGAATGAGATACAATCATGTAACAAGCCATTCTGAGCTTACAAATCACTTAATCGGTCAACCGTTCAATGAAAATCAGCTACAATCACATAACAAGCCATTATGAACTTACAAATCACCAAATCGGTCAACCTTTCAATGAGAATCAGCTACAATCACGTAACAAGTCATTCTGAGCATACAAATCACTGAATCGATCAATCATTCGATGAGAATCAACTAAAATCATGTAACAAGCCATTCTGAGCTTACAAATCACCAAATCGGTCAACCGTTTGATCAAAATCAATTAGAATCACGTAACAAGCCATTCTTAGCTTACAAATCACCAAATCGGTCAACTGTTTGATGAGAATCAATTACAATCATGTAACAAGCCATTCTGAGCTTAAAAGTCACCGAATCAGTCAACGGTTCGATTAGAATAAGCTACAATCACATAACAAGCCATTATGAGCTTACAAATCACCGAATCGGTCAACCGTTCGATGAGAATCAACTACAATCATGTAACAAGCCATTCTGCACTTACAAATAACTGAATCGATCAACCTTCGATGATAATCAACTACAATCATGTAAGAAGCCATTCTGAGCTTACAAATCACCGAATCGGTCAACAATTCGATGAGAAGCAGTTGCAATCACGTAACAAGCCATTATGAGCTTACAAATCAATGAATCGGTCAACCGTTCAATGAGAATCAACTACAATCATGTAACAAGCATTTCTGAGCTTAGAAATCACTGATTTGGTCAACCGTTCGATGAGAATCAATTACAATAACGTAACAGACCATTCTAAGCTTACAAATCACTGAATCGGTCAACTGTTTGATTAGAATCAATTAAAATCACGTAACAAGCCATATTGAGCTTACAAATCACCCAATTGGTCAACTGTTTGACAAGAATCAACTACAATCATGTAGCAAGGCATTCTAAGCTTACAAAAGATTGAATTGGTCAACCGTTTGATGAGAATATGCTAGAATCACGTAACAAGCCATTCTGAACTTACAAATCACCAAATCATTCAATTGTTCGATGAGAATCAATTACAATCACATAACAAGCCATTCTAAGCATCCAAATCACCGAATCGGTCAACCGTTTGATGAGAATAAACTATAATCATGTAACTAGCCATTCTAAGCTTACAAATCACCGAATCGGTCAACCGTTCGTTGAGAATTAGCTACAATGACGTAACAAGATATTCTGAGCTTATAAATCACTGAATTGGGTAACCGTTCGATGAGAATCAACTATAATAATGTAATAACACATTCTCAGCTTACAAATCACCGAATCGGTCAACCGTTCGATGATAATCAATTAGAATCATGTAAGAGGTCATTCTGAGCTTACAAATCACCAAATCGGTCAACCGTTCGATAAGAATCAGCTACAATGACGTAACGAGCCATTACAATGATGTAACAAGGTATTCAGAGCTTACAAATCACCAAATCGGTCAACTGTTTGATGAGAATCAGCTACAATTATGTAAGAAGCCATTATGTGCTTACAAATCATCCAATTGGTCAACCGTTCGATCAAAATCAGCTACAATCACATAACAAGCCATTCTGTGCTTATAAATCACCAAATCGGTCTACTGTTTGATGAGAATCAACTACATTCACGTAACAAGCTATTTTGAGCTTACAAATCACTGAATTAGTTAACCATTTGATGAGAATCAACTACAATCATGTAACAAGCCAATCTAAGCTTACAAATCACCAAATTGGTCAACCGTTCAATGAAAATTAATTAAAATCACATAACATGCCATTTTAAGCTTACAAATCACCGAATCGGTCAACCATTCGATGAGAATTAGCTACAATCATGTAACAAGCCATTTTGAGGTTACAAATCACTAAATCGGTCAACCGTTCGATGAGAATCAACTACAATCATGTAACAAGCCATTCTGAGCTTACAAATCATCGAATCGGTCAACTGTTCGATGAGAATTAGCCACAATCATGTAACAAGCCATTCTGAGCTTACAAATCACCAAATCAGTCAACCATTTGATGAGAATCAGCTACAATTATGTAACAAGCCATTCTGAGCTTATAAATCACCGAATCAGTCAACCATTTGATGAGAATCAATTATAATCACATAAGAAGCCATTCTGAGCTTACAAATCACTGAATCGGTCAACCGTTTGATGAGAATCAATTTCAATCACATAACAAGCCATTCTAAGCTTACAAATTACCGAATCAGTCAACCATTCGATGAGAATCAACTACAATCATGTAACAAGCCATTCTGAGCTTACAAATCACTAAATCGGTCAAACATTTGATGAGAATCAACTAAAATCATGTAACAAGCCATTCTAAGCTTACAAATCACCAAATCAGTCAATCATTCGATAAGGATCAGCTACAATCACGTAACAAGCCATTCTGAGCTTACAAATCATCGAATCGGCTAACCATTCAATGAGAATCATCTACAATCATGTAACAAGCCATTCTAGGCTTACAAATCACCGAATCGGTCAGCTATTCGATGAGAATCGGTTACAATCACATAACAAGCCATTCTGAGCTTACAAATCATTGAATCGGTCAACTGTTAGATGATAATCAGCTACAATCACGTAACAAGCCATTATGAGCTTACAAATCACCGAATCGGTCAACTGTTTGATGAGAATCAATTAAAATCATGTAACAAGCCATTTTGAGCGTAAAAAACACCAAATCGATTAACCATTTAATGAGAATCAATTAAAATCACATAACAAACCATTCATGGAATCGTTCAACCATTCGATGAGAATCAATTACAATCATGTAACAAGCCATTCTGAGCTTACAAATCACCGAATCGGTCAACCGTTTGATTAGAATCAATTACAATCACGTAGCAAGCCATTCTGAGCTTACAAATCACTAAACCGGTCAACCATTGGATGAGAATCAGCTACAATCATGCAACAAGCCATTTTGAGCTTAGAAATCACCGAATCAGTCAACCATTGGATGAGAATCAGCTACAATCACGTAACAAGCCATTCTGAGCTTACAAATCATCGAATCGATCAACTGTTTGATGAGAATCGGCTACAATCAGGTAAGAAGGCATTCAGAGCTTACAAATCACTGAATCGGTCAACCATTCGATAAGAATCAATTACAATCATGTAACAAGCCATTTTGAGCTTACAAATCACTGAATTGGTCAATCGTTCGATGAGAATCAGCTACAATCATGTGATAAGCCATTCTAAGCTTACAAATCACTGTATCAGTCAACCGTTTGATGAGAATCAATTGCAATCACCTAACAAGCGATTCTAAGCTTACAAATCACCTAGTCGATCAACCGTTCGATTAGAATCAAGACATTCTAAGCTTACAAATCACCGAATTGGTCAACTGTTCGATGAGAATCAACTAGAATCATGTAACAAGCCATTCCAAGCTTAGAAATCATCGAATCAGTCAACCTTTCAATGAGAATCAATCACAATCACATAACAAGCCATTCTGAGCTTACAAATCACCGAATCGGTCAACCGTTTGATGAGAATCAATTACAATCACGTAACAAGCCATTTTGAGCTTACAAATCACCGAAACAGTCAACCGTTCAATGAGAATCAAGTACAATCACGTAACAAGCCATTCTGAGCTTACAAATCACTGAATTAGTCAACTGTTCGATGAGAATCAGCTACAATCATGTAACAAGACATTTTGAGCTTACAAATGACCGAATCAGTCAACCGTTTGATAAGGATCAGCTATAATCAGATAACAAGCCATTCTGAGCTTACAAGTCACCGAATCGGTCAATCGTTTGATGAGAATCATCTACAATCACGTAACAAGCCATTCTGTGCTTACAAATCATCAAATCGGTTAACTGTTTGATGAGAATCTGCTATAATCACGTAACAAGCCATTTTGAGCTTACAAATCACCGAATCGGTCAACTATTAGATGAGAATCAGCTACAATCACATAACAAGCCATTTTGAGCTTACAAATCACCAAATTGGTCAATCGTTCGATGAGAATCAATTATAGTAATCTAACAAGCCATTATGAGCTTACAAAACACTGAATTGATCAACCATTCGATGAGAATCACCTACACGATTGTAGCAAATTCTCATCAAATAGTTGATTGATTCAGTGATTTGCAACCTTTGAACAACTTGTTATTCTAAATGGGCCCGCCGATGATATAAAGGGGCTATAATTGGAGGCCCTATATTATATGCGGGGCATGCAGAGGAAGGGGACTTTCCACTATAGCCACCGAAGAATAATAGGGTGAGTCTCGATTCTAGACGGGGCCGGGAATAGTATAGGATTGTAGCTGATTCTCATCAAATGGTTGACCGGTTCGGTGATCTACAATCTCAAAATGTTCTTTTATGTGATTATAGTTAATTCTCATCAAACTGTTGATTGGTTCGGTGATCTAAAAGCTTATAATAAGTTGTTACGTGATTATAGTTGATTTTCATTAAACAGTTGACCGATTGGGCAATTTGCAACCTCGAAATGACTTGTTGACTGATTTGGTGATCTATAAGCTTAAAATTTCTTGTTAGGTGATTGTAGCTGAATCTCATTGAATGGTTGAACGATTCGGTGATCTACAACCTCAGAATAGTGTGTTACATGATTGTAGCTGATTATCATCAGAAGGTTGAGCGATTTGGTGTTCTACAAACTCAGAATGACTTGTTACGTGATTGTAGTTGATTCTTATTAAACTGTTGACTGATTCAAAGATCTACAACCTCAGAATGATCTTTTATGTGATTGTAGTTGATTCTCATCAAACTGTTGACTGATTCGGTGATCTGTAAGCTCAAAATGGCTTCATAATTCTAGCTGATTCTCATCGAACGGTCGACTGATTCGGTGATCTACAATCTTAGAAAAATCATTTATGTGATTGTAGTTGATTCCCATCAAATGGTTGACCGATTTGGTGATCTATAAGCTCAGAATGGATTCTTACATGCAATTATACTTGATTCTCATTGAATGGTTGACCGACTCGGTGATTTGTAAGCTCGGAATGGCTTGTTACACGATTGTAGTTGATTGTCATCGAATGATTGACCAAGTCGGTGATGTACAACCTTAGAATGATGTTTTATGCGATTATAGTTGAATCTCATCAAACGCTTGACGGATTCAGTGATTTGTAAGTTTAGAATGGATTGTTACTTGATTGTAGTTGATTCTCATCAAACGTTTGACCGATTCGACAATCTACAACCTTAGAGTGACATGTTATGTGATTGTAGATGATTCTCATTAAGAGGTTCACTAATTCAGCGATCTCCAATCTTAGAATGACTTGTTACGTGACTATAGCTGATACTCATCGAATGGTTACTGATTATGTGATCTACAACCTCATAACGATCTTTTATACAATTGTAGTTCATTCTCATTGAACAATTGACTGATTTAATGATCTGTAAGCTCAGAATGGATTGTTAAATGATTATAGCTGATTCTCATTGAACAGTTGAGCAATTTGGTGATTTGCAACCTAACAATGGCTTGTTACATGATTGTAGCTATTTCTCATTGAATGGTTGACCGATTCGGTTATCTACAACCTCAGAATGATCTTTCATGTGCAATTGTAGTTGATTCTCATTAAACGGTTGACCTATTCGGTGATCTATAAGCTCAGAATGGCTTGTTATGTCATTGTAGTTGATTTTCATCGAACGGTTGACCAATTCAATGGTCTACATCCTTAGAATAGTTTGTTACCTGATTGTAGCTAATTTTCATCAAAAGGTTGACCGATTCGGTGATCAGCAACCTCAGAATGGCATGTTATACGATTGTAGCTGATTCTCATCGAACGGTTGACCTATTCGGTGATCTACAACCTCAGAACAATCTTTTTTATGTGATTGTAGTTGAATCTCATCGAATGATTGACCGATTTGGTGATCTGTAAGCTTAGAATTGCTTGTTACCTGATTGTAGTTGATTCTCATCGAACGGTTGATTGATTCAACAATCTGCAAACTTAGAATGGTGTGTTACGTGATGATTATCATCGAACGGTTGACCAATTCGGTGATCTACAACCTTAGAATGATATTTTATGTGATTGTAGTTAATTCTCATCAAATGGTTGACTGATTCGGTGATTTCTTATCTTAGATTGGCTTCTTACATGATTGTAGTATATTTCATCGAATGTTGACTAATTTGGTGATCTGTAAGCTCAAAATTGCTTGTTACCTAATTCTAGCTGATTCTAATCAAACGGTTGACCGATTCAGCAATATGCAACCTCAAAATGGTGTGTTGCATGATTGTAGCTGATTCTCATTGAAAGGTTGACTGATTCAGTGATCTGCAACCTCAAAATGACTTGTTACATGATTGTAGCTAATTCCCATCAAATGGTTGACCGATTCGGTGATCTAAAACTTCAAAATGATCTTTCATGCGATTGTAGTTGATTCTCATCAAACGGTTAACTGATTCAATGATCTGTAAGCTCAGAACGGCTTGTTACATGATTGTAGCTGATTCGGTGATCTGTAAGCTCATAATGGCTTGTTACATGATTATAGTTGATTCTCATTGAACGGTTGATCGATTCGGTGATTTGTAACCTAAGAATGGGGTGTTACATGATTGTAGCTGATTCTCATTGAAAGGTTGACTGATTCGGAGATCTTCAACCTCAGAATAACTTTTTACGTGATTGTCACTGATTCTCAATGAACTGTTGACCAATTCGATGATCTACAACCTCATAATAATATTTTATGCAATTGTAGCTCATTCTCATTGAGCGGTTGACTGATTCGGTGATCTATAAGCTCAGAATGGCTTGTTACATGATTATAGATGATTCGCATAGAACGGTTGACCGATTAAGTAATTTGTTACCTAAGAATGGCATGTTATGCAATTGTAGCTGCTTCTCATCGAAAGGTTGACCGATTCAGTGATCTGCAACCTTAGACCGACCTATTACATGATTGTAGTTGATTCTCATCGAACGGTTGATCGATTCGATGACCTACAACCTTAGAATGATTTTTTATGCAATTTTTTTTTATTCTTATCGAATGGTTGACCAATTCGGTGATCTATTAGCTCAGAATTACATGAATTTAGTTGATTCTCATCAAACGGTTAACCAATTCAGTGATCTACAATGTTAGAATGGCGTGTTACATGATTGTAGTTGATTCTCATCAAATGGTTGATCGATTCAGTGATTTACAACCTTAGAATGATCTTTTATGCAATTGTAGTTGATTCTCATCGAATGGTTGACTAATTCAGTCATCTTTAAGCTCAGAATCACTTGTTACGTGATTCTAGTTGATTCTACTGTGCCAAGTTTGTATAAAATTATAAAATAGTAATCCTATGAGCTTTCTAAACCCCAAATTGAAAGCATATACAGAAAATAGATCTATATCTACAAACTGAAACAAACATAGAGAAATTTACAGAAAGAATTACTGATGAATTCACAGGAAAACTCCACAAATCCCTACCTCAATCCAATCCTAAAAATTGAATAAGAATGCCTGTAGAATGCTAAAACTTTCAGATCTGACAACAGAAAAGCTCCACCTACAGATCTGAATCACAATACGTACAATTCCCTAATCCAGATGCAAACATCCTTTACCCAGAAATCCAATCACCCACACAAATGCTCAAGAACACCAAGCAATTCCAAAAATCTCCAAAAGCTCTCTCCAAAGTTCTTCAAAATCTGACTCAATGCAAAATGAATGCAAACTCCCTCTATTTGGAAATCAATTCCACCAATCAAGAAAGCCCTAGATGACTCACAAAGAACTCCTAATCAAACTCTCCCACTTTTGTTGAGAGAAATTACTAAATAATATTTAAAAATAAATATAATTGTGCACAACTCAACTTAGTCTCCTAAAGACAAGTTGTCACCATTTTCAAATAAATCACTTTCAATTATGCACATGTTAGTAATTTAGAATACATATTAATAAAATACTTAATGCATCATAAAGCATGAAATTAAATATTTAAATATTTAATAATACTCACAAACATAATAAAATCTAATTATCAATAAAATAATCAATTATTTGATTTTAATTAAATTTCATCAAAATAAACTTAGGACATAATTAATATTAACTTCCAAATACTCAAATAATTAACTTTAATTTAATTTCCTCAATTAAATCCTAGGAGCATATTTAAAGCACCGGTTGAACTCTGACTGTATTCCACTCCAGGACAGGAAACAAAGGAGGATGGGTAGTCAAATTAAAGCATGCCCCTACTATTATTCTAAAGGGCTCGCACCGCCCTATATTCCTTGATAATTACATAAAATAATCTAAACAAACATAATTCAACTATAATCAATAAATTAATAATCACCCACATAACCACAAATCAACTGAAATCATACGACATAAAATCAAACAAAACTAAAATCAAACAACACCAGAAAGGGATCCACAAACTTTGCCAACTTGACAAATTCAAATAGGGTAGTCAACAGATACTTATCCAACAACTAGGATAAATGGGTTTGGGTTAGGGTTTTGGATTAGTGTTATCTCCTCTCTCTTACCATCTGAGATATTGCGATAGGGCACGCTCATCCTGACAATTTAGGGAAGACAATGCTCGGTACCTGCGAACCTGCATACAACACCTGCATGTACATATATAAATATATAACAGACAATGGCAGGGATCGGTCGATTGTGTGGATCTCGCAAGCAAGTAGCTACGACTTCGTCCCTCAACCACATCAGACACGTCAAATAGAAATGTAAAATAAATACATCAACCATACACATGCAAGTATGGGGTCGGTGAAATCATAAGCATTGATGATTTCTTAACATATAATCTAACATCTTAGAGTAATCGTAACATTAATAAACTCAGACTAGGGGTAGGGGTACTACACTTGTTACATGATTGTAGCTGATTTTCACCAAACGATTAACTTATTCGGTGATTTGTAAGTTCAGAATGACTTGTTACATGATTGTAATTGATTCTCATCGAACGATTGATCGATTCAGTGATTTGTAAGCTCAGAATGACTTGTCACGTGATTGTAATTGATTCTCATCAAACGGTTGACCGATCTAGTAATTTGTAAGCTTAGAATAGGTTTTTACATGATTGTAATTGATTCTAATCGAATGGTTGACCGATTCAATGACTTTTAAGTTTAGAATGACTTGTTACGTGATTGTAGCTGATTCTCATCAAACGGTTTACCGATTCAGTGATTTGTAAGTTCAGACTGACTTGTTACATGATTGTAATTGATTCTCATTGAACAGTTGACTGATTCAGTGATTTGTAAGCTCAAAAGGGCTTGTCATGTGATTGTAATTGATTTTCATCGAACGGTTGACCGATTCGATGATTTGTAACTCAGAATAGCTTTTTACATGATTGTAATTGATTCTCATCGAACGGTTAACCGATTCGGTGATTTTTCAGCTCAGACTGGCTTGTTACGTGATTGTAGTTGATTCTCATTGAACGGTTGACCGATTCAGTGATTTGTAAGTTTAGAATAGCTTGTTACATGATTGTAGCTTATTCTCATCAAATGGTTGATTGATTCACCGATTTGTTAGCTCAGAATAGCTTGTTACTTCATTGTAATTGATTCTCACCAAACAGTTGATCGATTCGGTGATTTGTAAGCTCAAAATGGCTTGTTATGTGATTGTAGGTGATTCTCAATGAATAGTTGACCGATTCGATGATTTGTAAGCTCATAATGGATTGTTACGTGATTGTAGATGATTCTCATCAAAAGGTTGATTGATTCGTTGATTTATCAACTCAAAATGGCTTGTTATGTGATTGTAGCTGATTCTCATTGAATGGTTGACCGATTCGATGATTTGTAAGCTAAGAATGGCTTATTACGTGATTGTCGCTGATTCTCATCGAAAGGTTGATCGATTCGGTGATTTATAAGCTCAGAATGGCTTGTTACATGATTGTAACTGATTCTCATTGAACGGTTGACCGATTCGGTGATTTGAAACCTCAGAATGGCTTTTTACATGATTGTAATTGATTCTCAATGAAGGGTGGACCGATTCGGTGATTGTAATTAATTCTTATCAAACGGTTGACCGATTCGATGATTTGTAAGTTCAGAATGACTTGTTATGCGATTGTAGTTGATTCTCATCGAACGGTTGATCGATTCAGTGATTTGTATAGTCATAATGCCTTGTGATTGTAGCTGATTCTCATCGAACGGTTGACCGATTCAGTGATTTGTAAGCTCAAAATAGCTTGTTATGTGATTGTAGCTAATTCTCATCAAACAGTTGATCGATTCGGTGATTTGTAAGCTCAGAATGGCTTGGGACGTTATTGTAGTTGATTCTTATCAAATGGTTGATCGATTTAGGGATTTGTAAGCTCAGAATCTCTTGTTACGATATTGTAATTGATTCTCATTGAACGGTTGACTGATTCGATTATTTGCAAGCTTAGAATGACTTTTTACATCATTGTAGATGATTCTCATTGAACGGTTGACTGATTCGGTGAATTGTAAGCTAAGAATATCTTGTTACGTGATTGTAGCTGATTTGCATCGAACGGTTGACCGATTTGGTGATTTGTAAGCTCAGAATGGCTTGTTAGGTGATTGTAATTGATTCTCTTCGAATGATTGATCAATTCGGTGATTTATAAGCTCAGAATGGCTTGTTACATGATTGTAAGTGATTCTCATATTCCGTTAAGCGATTCAGTGATTTGTAACTCAGAATGGCTTGTTACATGATTGTAGCAGATTCTAGTCGAACGGTTGACCGATTCAATAATTTGTAGGCTTAGAATAGCTTTTGATATTATTGTAACTTATTCTCATCGAACGGTTGACCGATTCGGTGATTTTGTAAGCTCAGAATGGCTTCTTACGTGATTCTAGTTTATTCTCATCGAATCGTTGACCAATTCGGTGATTTGTAATTTCAAAATGGCTTGTTACGTGATTGTAGTTGATTCTAATCGATTCAGTGATTTGTAAGCTCGGAATGGCTTGTTACGTGATTGTAATTGATTCTCATCAAACAGTTGACTGATTTGATAATTTGTAAGTTCAAAATGGCTAGTTACGTGATTGTAATTGATTTTCATTGAACGATTGACCGATTCAGTGATTTGTAACTCAGAATGGTTTGTTACATGATTGTAGCTAATTCTCATCGAATGATTGACCGATTCAGTGATTTGTAGCCTTTGAATACCTTGTTACATGATTGTAGCTGATTTTCATCGAACGGTTGACCGATTCGGTGATTTGTAAACTCAGAATGGCTTGTTATGTGATTGTAGCTAATTCTCATCGAATCTTTGACCGATTCGGTGATTGGTAGACCCAGAATAGCTTGTTACATAATTGTAGCTGGTTCTCATCGAACGGTTGACTGATTCGGTTATTTGTAACCTTAGAATGGCTTGTTACATGATTGTAGCTGATTCTCATAGAACGGTTGACCAATTTAGTCATTTATAAGCTCAGAATGGCTTGTTACGTAATTATAGCCGATTCTCATCGAATGGTTGACCGATTCTGTGATTTATAAGCTTAGAATGGCTTGTTACGTGATTGTTATTGATTCTCATCAAATGGTTGACCGATATGGTGATTTGTTACCATAAAATGGCTTGTTACATGATTGTAATTGATTCTCATCGAACGGTTGACCGATAAAATGATTTATCAGCTCAAAATGACTTGTTACGTGATTGTAGTTGATTCTCATTAAACAGTTATGCGATTCGGTAGTTTGTAAGCTCAAAATGGCTTGTTACGTCATTGTAGCTTATTCTCATCGAACGGTTGATGGATTTGATGATTTCTAAGCTCAAAAAGGCTTGTTACGTGATTGTAGCTTATTCTGATTGAATGGTTGACTGATTTGATGATTTGTAAGCTTATAATGGCTTGTTAATTGATTTTAGTTGATTCTCAGTGAATGGTTGACCGAGTCAGTGATTTGAAAGCTCAGAATATCTTTTTACATGATTGTAGGAGATTCTCATCGAACGGTTGACTGATTAGGTTATTTGTAAGCTCATAATGGCTTGTTACATGATTGTAGCTGATTCTCATCGAACAGTTGACCGATTTTATGATTTGTAAGCTTTAAATGGCTTGTTACATGATTTTAGCTGATTCTAATCAAACAGTTGAACAATTCTAATCGAACGGTTGACCGATCCAGTGATTTGTAAACTCAAAATGGCTTCTTACATGATTGTAATTGATTCTTATCAAACAGTTGAACGATTCAGTGATTTATAAGCTCAGAATGGCTTGTTACGTGATTCTAATTGATTGTCATAGAACGGTTGACCAATTCAGTGATTTGTAAGCTTAGAATGGCTTGTTTCATGATTATAGCTGATTCTCATTGAACGATTGATGGATTTGATGATTTGTAAGCATAGGATGGCTTGTTTACATGATTGTAGTTGATTCCCATCGAATGGTTGACAGAGTCAGTGATTTGTCAACTTAGAATAGCTTGTTACGTGATTGTATAGCATTCTCATTGAACGATTGATTGGTTTGATGATTTGTAAGCTCAGAATAGCTTGTTACGTGATCATAGTTGATTCTCATTGAACACTTGATCGATTCGCTGATTTGTAAGCTTAGAATGGCTTGCTAAGTGATCAAAATTGATTCTTATCAAAATGGTTGACCAATTCAATGATTTGTATGTTCAGAATGGCTTGTTACATGATTATAGCTAATTCTTATCAAGTGGTTGACTGATTCGGTGATTTGTATACTCAGAATGACTTGTTAAATGATAGTACCTAATTTTCATTGAAGGGTTGACCGATTCACTAATTTGTAAGCTCATAATGGCTTGTTACATGATTGTAGTTGATTTTCATCAAAGGGTTGACCGATTCGGCGATTTGTAAGCTCAGGATGGCTTGTTACATGATTGTAGATGATTCTCATCAAACGGTTGACCAATTCGGTGATTTGTATGCTGAGAATGGCTTGTTACATGATTGGAGCTGATTCTCATCGAACGGTTGACCAATTTGGTGATTTGTAAGCTCAGAATGGCTTGTTACGTGATAGTAGCTGATTCTCATCGAATCAATTCGGTGATTTGTAAGCTCAAAATGGCTTGTTACGTGATTGTAGCTAATTCTCATCGAACAGTTGACCGATTCGGTGATTAGTAAACTCAGAATGGCTTGTTACATGATTGTAGCTGATTCTCATCAAACAGTTAACCGATTTGCTGATTTGTAAGCTCAAAATGGCTTGTTACGTGATTGTAATTGATTCTGTAATTTGTAAGTTTAGAATGGCTTGTTACATGATAGTAGCTGATTCCCATCGAATGGTTCACAAATTTGGTCATTTGTCAGCTCAAAAAGGCTTATTACATGATTATAGCTGATTCTCATCAAATGGTTAACCGATTCGATGATTTGTAAGCTCAGAATGGCTTGTTACATGATTGTAGCTGATTCTCATCGAACGATTGACTAATTCAGTGATTTGTAAGCTTAGAATGATTTTAATTGATTCTCATCAAACGGTTGACCAATTTAGTGATTTGTAAGCTCAGAATGACTTGTTACGTGATTGTAATTAATTCTCAATGAATGGTTGACCAATTTGGTGATTTGTAAGCGCAGAATGGCTTGTTACATATTTGTAATTGATTCTCATCAAATGGTTGACCGATTCGGTGAATTGTATGTTCAAAATGGCTTGTTACATGATTCTAGCTGATTCTCATCGAACAATTGACCGATTCGGTGATTTGTATGTTCATAATGGCTTGTTACATGATTGTAGTTGATTCTTATCAAAATGTTGACCGATTCAGTGATTTGTAAACTAAGAATGGTTTGTTACCTGATTGTAATTGATCATCATGAAATGGTTGACCGGTTTGGTGATTTGTAAGCTCAGAAAGGCTTGTTACATTATTGTAATTGAGTCTCATCAAACGGTTGACCAATTTGGTTATTTGTAAGCTAAGAATGGCTTGTTATGTGATTATAATTGAGTCTCATCGAACGGTTGACCGGTTCAGTGATTCGTAAGCTCAGAGTAGCTTGTTACATGATTGTAGTTAATTCTCATCGAACGGTTGACCAATTCGGTGATTTTTTATCTCAGAATGGGTTGTTACATGATTGTAGCTAATTCTCATCGAATGGTTGACCGATTCGGTGATTTGTAAGCCTAGAAAGGCTTTTTACGTGATTGTAGTTGATTTTGATCAAACATTTGACCGATTTGGTGATTTGTAAGCTAACAATGGCTTATTAGGTAATTGTAGTTGATTCTCATCAAACGGTTGACTGATTCAGTGATTTGTAAGCTCAAAATGGCTTGTTACCTGATTGTAATTGATTCTCATCAGACGGTTGACTGATTCGATGATTTGTAAGCTCAAAATGTCTTGTTACGTGATTGTAGCTAATTCTCATCTAATGGTTGACCGATTCGGTGATTTGTAATCTCAGAATGGCTTGTTCTATGATTATAGCTGATTCTCACCGATCGATTGATAGATTCGATAATTTGTAAGCTCAGAATGGCTTGTTACGCTATTGTAGCTGACTCTTATCAAACGGTTGACCAATTTGGATATTTGTATCTCAAAATAGCTTGTTATGTGATTGTAATTGATTCTCATCGAAAGGTCAACCAATTTTGTAATTTATAAGCTCAAAATGGCTTGTTACGTGATTGTAATTGATTCTCATCAAACGGTTGACTGAGTCAGTGATTTGTAAGCTCATAATGGCTTGTTACGTGATTGTAGTTGATTCCCATCGAAATGTCGACCGATTTGGTGCTTTCTAAGCTCAAAATGGCTTGTTACATGATTCTATCTGATTCTCATCTAACGGTTGAGCAATTTGGTGATTTGTACACTTAGAATGGCTTATTACGTGATTGTAGTTGATTCCCATCGAACGGCTGACTGATTCGGTGATTTGTTAGCTCAGAATGGCTTGTTAGGTGATTGTAATTGATTCTCATCGAACGGTTGACCGATTTGGTTATTTGTCAGTTTAGAATGGCTTGTTACGTGATTGTCACTGAGTCTCATCGAACGGTTGACCGATTCGATGATTTGTATGGTCAAAATGGCCGTTTACGTGATAGTAGCTAATTTTTATTGAACGGTTAACCGATTCGGTTATTTGTAAGCTCAGACTGGCTTCTTACATGATTGTAGTTGATTCTCATCGACGTGTTGACCGATTCAATGATTTTTAAGCTCAAAATGGTTTGCTACGTGAATGTAGCTGATTCTCATTGAATGGTTGACCGATTCGATGATTTGTAAGCTTAGAATGGTTTGTTACATGATTGTAGTTGATTCTCATGAAAAGGTTGACTGATTCGGTGATTTCTAAGCTCAAAATAGATTGTTATGTGATTGTAATCGATTCTCATCAAACGGTTGACTGATTCGGTGATTTGTCAGCTCATAATAGCTTGTTACATGATTGTAGTTGATTCTCATCTAACAGTTGACCGATACGGTGATTTGTAAGCTCAGAATGGCTTGTTACGTGATTGTAATTGATTTTTATTGTTACGTGAGTTCTAACCTCAGAATAGATTGTTACGTGATAGTAATTGATTCTCGTTGAACAGTTGACCGATTCGGTGATCTGTAAGCTCAAAATTACTACTTACATGATTGTAATTGATTCTCATCAAACGGTTGACCGATTTGATTGTTTGTAGCTTAGAATGGCTTGTTACATGATTGTAGCTAATTATCATTGAATGGTTGATCGGTTCGGTGAATTGTAAGCTCAGAATGGCTTGTTATGTGATTGTAATTGATTCTCATCAAACGGTCGATTTGGTGATTTGTAAGCTCAGAATGGCTTGTTACATGATTGGATCTGATTTTCATTGAACGGTTGATCGATTTGGCAATTTGTAAGCTTAAAATGGCTTGTTATGTGATTGTAGCTGATTCTCATCGAATAATTGACCGTTTCAGTAATTTGTAAGCTTAAAATGGCGTGTTACGTGATTGTAGCTAATTCTCATCCAATGGTTGACCGATTCGGTGATTTGTAAGCTCAGAATGGCTTGTTACATGATTATAGCTAATTCTCATCGAACGGTTGACCGATTCGATGATTTGTAAGCTTAGAATGGCTTGTTACGTGATTGTTACTGATTCTCATTGAAAGGTTGACCGATTCGGTGATTTCTAAGCTTGGAATGGCTTGTTACGTGATTGTAGCTGATTCTCATCGAACGGTTGACCAATTCAATGATTCGTAAGCTCTGATTGCCTTGTTATGTGATTTTAGCTGATTCTCATCGAATGGTTGACCAATTAGGTGATTTGTAATCTCAAAATGGCTTGTTATGTGATTGTAGCTAATTCGCATCGAAGGGTTGACCGATTCGGTGATTTGTAAGATCAGAATGGCTTGTTAAGTGATTTCAGCCAATTTTTATTGAATGGTTGACCGATTCGATGATTTGTAAGCTTAGAATGCCTTATTACATGAATGTAGTTGATTCTCGTCAAACGGTTGACCGATTCGGTGATTTGTTAGCTCAAAATGATTTGCTACGTAATTATAGCTGATTCTCATCAAACGGTTGACCCATTCAGTGATTTGTAAGCTTAGAATGACTTGTGACGTGGTTGTAGTTGATTCTCATCGAACCGTTAAATGATTTTTTATTAATAAGCTTAATGGCTTGTTATGTGATTGTAGCTGATTCTCATCAAATGGTTGACCGCTTTGATAATTTGTAAGTAAGGAATGACTTGTTACGTGATTTTAGTTGATTCTCATTGAATGGTTGACCAATTCGGTGATTTGTAAGCTCCGAATGGCGTGTTACATGATTGTAGCTGATTCTCATCAAAGGGTTGATTGTCAATGATTTGTAAGCTTGAAATGGCTTTTTACGTAATTGTAGCAGATTCTCATCAAACGGTTGACCAATTTAGTGATTTGTAAGCTCAGAATGGCTTATTATGTGATTATAGCTGATTCGCATTGAACGGTTGATTGATTTGGTGATTTATAAGCTTTGAATGGCTTGTTACGTGATTATAGCTGATTCTCATCAAACGGTTGACCAATTCGGTATTTTGTAAGCTCAGAATGACTTGTTACGTGATTCTTACTGATTCTCATCAAACGATTGATCGATTCGATGATTTGTAAGCTCAGAATGGTTTGTTACCTGATTCTAATTGATTCTCATTGAACGGTTAAACAATTCGTTGATTCTCGTCGAATGATTGACCGATTCGGTGATTTGTAAGCTCAAAATGGCTTGTTACATGATTGTTATTGATTCTCATCCAACGGTTGACCGATTTAGTGATTTGGGAGCTTAGAATAGCTTGTTACGTGATTGTAATGTATTCTCATAGAACGGTTGATGAATTCACTAATTTGTAAGCTTAGAATCACTTGTTATGTGATTGTAGTTGATTCTCATTGAACAGTTGACGGATTTGGTGATTTGTAAGCTCAAAATGGCTTGTTACATGATTGTAATTGATTCTAATCGAACGGTTGACCGATTCGGTGATTTGTAAGATCAGAATGACTTGTCATATAATTCCAATTGATTCTCATTGAACGGTTGACCAATTTATTGATTTGTAAGCTCAGAATGGTTTGTTACATTATTCTAGCTGATTCTCATCGAACGGTTGCCCAATTCGGTGATTTGTAAGCTCAGCATTGCTTGTTATGTGATTGTAGTTGATTCTTCTCGAACGGTTGACCGATTTAGTGATTTGTAAACCCACAATGGCTTGTTATGCGATTTTAATTGATTCTCATCGAACGGTTGACCGATTTGGTGATTTGTAAGCTCAGAATGGCTTGTTACGTGATTGTAGCTGATTATTCTCATCGAACAATTAACCGATTCGGTTATTTGTAATCTCAGAATGGCTTGTTACGTGATTGTAATTGATTCTCTCATCAAACAGTTGACGGATTCAGTGATTTCTAAGCTCTAAATGGCTTGTTACGTGATTGTAGATCATTCTCATCAAACGATTGACAGATTCGATAATTTGTAAGTTATGAATGGCTTGTTATGTGATTGTAGTTGATTCTCATTGAACCGTTGACATATTCGGTGATTTGTATGCTCATAATGGCTTGTTACGTGATTGTAATTGATTCTCATTGAATGGTTGACTGATTTAGTGATTGTAAGCACAGAATGGCTTGTTACATGATTGTAATTGATTCTCATCAAACGGTTGACTAACTTGGTGATTTGTAAGCTCATAATGGCTATGTACGTGATTGTAGCTAATTCTCATTTAATGGTTGACTGATTCAGTGATTTGTAAGCTCAGAATGGATTATTACTTTATTTGAGTTGAACCTCATCGAATGGTTGACCGATTAAGTGATTTATAAGCTTATAATGGCTTGTTACGTGATGGTAGCTGATTCTCATCAAACGATTGACTGATTGACAAATTTGTGAGCTCAGAATGGCTTGTTACTTGATTGTAGCTGATTCTCACCGAACAATTGACTGTTTCGGTGATTTGTAAGCTCAGAATGGATTGTTACATGATTGTAGCTGATTCTCATAAAACGGTTGACCCATTCGATGATTTGTAAGCTCAAAATGGCTTGTTACATCATTGTAGTTGATTCTCATTAAAAAGGTTGACCGATTCGGTGATTTCTAAACTCAGAATGACTTGTTATGTGAATGTAGCTGATTCTTACAGAATGGTTGACCGATTCAATGATTTTTAAACTTAGAATGGCTTGTTATGTGATTGTAATTGATTCTCATCAAATAGTTAACCGATTCAGTGATTTCTAAGTTCAAAATGGCTTCTTACATGATTGTAGCTGATTCTCATTGAACCGTTGACTGATTCGATGATTTGTAAGCTCAGAATGGCTTGTTACGTGATTGTCACCGATTCTCATCGAATGGTTGACCGATTTGGTGATTTGTAAGCTCAAAATGGCTTGTTACGTGATTGTAGTTGATTCTCATCGAACGGTTGAATTTTTAAGCTCATAATGGCTTGTTACATAATTGTAGCTGATTCTCATCGAACGGTTGATCGAGTCGATGATTTGTAAGCTCATAATGGCTTGATTCTTATCAAAAACTTAACCGATTCGGTGATTTTTAAGCTCAGAATGGCTTGTTACATGATTGTAATTGATTCTCATCGAATGGTTGACCGATTCGTTGATTTGTAAGCTCATAATAGCTTGTAACATGATTGTTGCTGATTCTCATCGAACTATTGATCGATTCGGTGATTTGTAAGCTTGTAATGGCTTGTTATGTAATTGTAGCTAAATCTCATCAAACGGTTGACCGATTTGGTGATTTCTAAGCTCGGAATAGCTTGTTACGTGATTGTAGTTGATTCTCATCCAACAGTTGACAAATTCAATGATTTGTAAGCTCAAAATTTCCTGGTACATGATTGTACCTGATTCTCATCGAATGGTTGACCAATTCGGTGATTTGTAAATGTAGAATGTCTTGTTACGTGATTGTAGCTGATTGTAATCGAACGGTTGACCGATTCGGTGAATTGTAAGCTCAAAATTGCATCTTACATTATTGTAATTCATTCTCACCTTACGGTTGATCGATTCAGTGATTTGTAAGCTTGGAATGGCTTGTTACATGATTGTAATAGATTCTCATCAAACAGTTGACCAATTCAATGATTTGTAAGCTTAGAATGACTTGTTACATGAAATTGTAGCTGACTCTCAATGAACGGTTGACCGATTCAGTGATTTCTGAGCTTAGAATGTCTTGTTACATGATTATAGTTGATTCTCATCGAATGGTTGACCGATTTCATGATTTCTAAGCTTAGAATGGCTTGTTACGTGATTGTAGCTTATTCTCATAGAACGGTTGATTGATTTGGTGATTTCTAGGCTCAAAATGGCTTGTTATGTGATTGTAATTGATTCTCATCAAACAGTTGACCGATTCGGTGATTTCTAAGTTGAGAATGGCTTGTTACATGATTGTACCTGATTGTCATCGAACAAGTGACTGATTTGGTGATTTCTAAGCTCAAAATGGTTTGTTACATGATTGTAGCTGATTTTCATTAAATGGTTCAGTGATTCAGTTATTTCTAAGCTTAAAATGGCTTGTTACATGATTGTAGCTGATTCTCATTGAACAGTTTGATCGATTTGGTGATTTCTAAGCTTAGAATAGCTTGTTACGTGATTGTAGCTAATTCTCATCAAGCGGTTAACCGATACGGTGATTTGTAAGCTTTGAATGGCTTGTTACATGATTGTAATTGATTCTCATCAAACGACTAATTGATTCGATGATTTGTCAGCTCCGAATTGTTTATTACATGATTGTAGCTGATTCTCATCAAATGGTTGACCAATTTTGTGATTTGTAAGCTCAGAATGGCTTGTTACATGATTGTAGCTGATTGTCATTGAATGGTTGACCGATTCAGTGATTTGTAAGCTCAGAATGGCTTGTTATGTGATTATAATTTATTGTGTTGAATGATTGACCGATTTGGTGATATGTAAGCTCATAATGGCTTGTTAAATGATTGTAATTGATTCTCTTCAAACGGTTGACCGATTCGATGATTTGTAAGCTCATAATGACTTATTACGTGATTGTCGTTGATTCTCATCGAACGGTTTTGATTGGGTAATTTGTAAGCTCAGAATGGCTTGTTACATTATTGTAGCTGATTGTCACCGAACGGTTGATCGATTCAGTGATTTGTAAGCTCAGAATGGCTTGTTACATGATTGTAGCTAATTCTCATCGAACGGATGACGGATTTGGTGATTTGTATGCTCAAAATGGGTTGTTACGAGATTGTAGCTGATTCTTATCAAATGGTTGATTGATTCAGTGATTTGTAAGCTTAGAATGACTTGTTACGTGATTGGAGCTGATTCTCAACGAATGGTTGACCGATTCGGTGACTTGTTAACTCAGAATGGCTTGTTACATGATTGTAATTGATTCTCATCAAATGGTTGACTGATTCAATTATTTGTGATCTCAAAATTGTTGTTACGAGATTGTAATTGACTCTCATGGAACGGTTGACCAGTTCGGTGATTTATAAGCTCAGAATTGCTTGTTACATGATTTTAGCTGATTCTTATCAAACAGTTGACTGATTTGGTGATTTTTTGGCTCATAATGGCTTGTTACATGATTGTAGCTAATTCTCATCAAGCGGTTGATCATTTTGGTGATTTGTAAGTTGAAAAGAGATTGTTACATGATAGTAATTTATTCTTATCAAACGGTTGACCGATTTGGTGATTTGTAAGCTTAGAATGACTTGTTATGGAATTGTAATTGATTCTCATTGAAGGGTTGATCGATTTAGTGATTTATAAGCTCGGAATGGCTTGTTACATGATTATAATTGATTCTCATCAAATGGTTGACTGATTCGGTGATTTTTAAGATCAAAATTGCTTTTTACGTGATTGTAATTGATTCTCATTGAACAGTTGCCGATTCGGTGATTTGTAATCTCAAAATGGCTTGTTATATGATTATAGTTGATTCTCATCAAACAGTTGACCGATTTGGTGATTTGTAAGGTTGGAATGGCTTGTTACATGAATGTAATGCATTCTCTTCAAACGGTTGATCACTTCATTGATTTGTAAGTTTTGAATGGTTGTTACGTGATTGTAGCTGATTCTCATCGAATGGTTGACTGATTCAGTGATTTGTAAAACTTAGAGTGGCTTGTTACGTGATTGTAGCTGATACTCATTTAACGATTAACTGATTCGATGATTTGTATGCTCATAATGGCTTGTTACATGAATGTAATCGATTCTCATCAAACGGTTGATCGATTTAGTGATTTGTAAGCTCAGAATGGCTTGTTACTTGATTGTAATTGATTCTCATCAAATGATTGATTGATTCGGTGATTTGTAATTTCAGAATGGCTTGTTATGTGATTGTAGCTGATTCTCATCAAACGGTTGACTGATTCGGTGATTTGTAAGCTCAGAATGACTTGTTACATGATTGTAGCTGATTATCATCGAACGGCTGACCGATTCGGTGATTTGTAAACTCAGAATGGCTTTTTATATGATTATAGCTGGTTCTGTCATGCCCAAAATTAGGGCTAAACACACACAACAAATTTTTTATAAAAAAAAATTATTGGCAAAGCCAGAGATCATTCCATAAGGTTATTATTTTTAGATGTACTAATAGCAAGGTGCTCATAATTAATGGCTTATTTAAGCTGCAAGTTGCATGCATAAACTAGGAAGACATTTCAAATACATTAAAAATAGCATACATACAACATAAGAAAGTGTTCAAAATCTAACCTCAATCCAAGCTAATGGTAATAGGGTTGAGATGAGCTTTATCCAACTAGTCTCCTCCTTTGCTATGTAACAACCAAAATCCTCCAAAAAGACCAAAACTAGATTCACAATCTCACAAACTCTCAGGTCTCCGAAAAATTGGAGTAGTGGGCTTAAATTTTCCCTCCATCTCCTTAAGAAGACAAACCCTAAACCCATCAAACAAAAGAGGGAAATTCAAATTCAAAATTCAAAATAAGGAGTGGGCTTGACATGCCTCTTCCAATTTCGTCACTTTTCAAAAGAGCATCTTTTGGAAGGGCAAAAATAGTCAAGATACATCATAATGGTCAAAATTTGACCCCCAACACATGGCACCACTATGGGGTAGCCTATTTTTAACCTCCACTACCTTAAATGGTCACTAAATGCCACTCAAAGATTGCATCCAAAAATGAAAGAGATTTCCACTCATGGCTCCTAAAAATAGAAGACCAATCACACTCATAAAGCACTTGGTCATGCCACCACATAATACATGTGTCAATTGACACCACAATAAATCACAACACATCACGATACACATAGCATGCCAAGTAGACTAAAATAAAATAACATAATCAATAAATACATTCATCCATCACTTTACAACAATTTCACATTACAACGAAGTTAATTTCTCCCCTTGGAGATAACCTTGGCTTAACAAGATTTTCACAAGTATCCATCTTTAATTTCCCCTGATATAACCATGGTCTTACCTGCACACTTGACAAAATATCAGTAGCTCATGAAATGTCAATAACATATATATGTACATCATAAATAATCAAACTCAAGTTCATCATATAGTCCAACTGCATCGACACTTTATCTCAAGAAAATCACTTACTTCCAATAATACATTTCTTAATTTTGAATCAAGCTATTTCAAGAACATAAATATATCGATTAACCTAATTTATTAACCATGATTATCTCACATAAACTCTTCTTGTATAAACATGAAATTATGGCATAATATTCTAAATGAAATAATTCATTAATATCGTAAGTCAAGACCTAATAATCCAACGTGAAAATAAGTCGTAAATTATTTACAAGCTACATTACAAATGATTCGCTTTTCTTGCATTATTATAACATCAAAGCGTTCTATGCGAAATCTCCCACTCAACATCAGGACCTAATAATCACTTTTCTATTAATACATGTCTCAACATAAAATAAATTCAAATGGTCCTTTATGTAAGCATTCATATCCAAATAGAAACATTTCAACATTCAGTAGTGGTACACTCACAACTTTCCTACTATATTTCTTCTAGAGATTACATACACACGGGAAACAATATTTAACTACATTAGAATATATATATTTCACCTTTTTATTATTTAAACTACCTTATTCCAATACAATTTCTATAAAACATGCAATTGATAGTATTATCACAAAGACCAATTGAATTCAACTAATCTTATTTTAAACACAGAGCATCCTAGGATTTTGAGTGTATTAGTAACATGAAAAGAGTACATCACAAATGGTGATCAAAACTCTATCCACCAGGACACAAATCATAATGCAACAATATAAATTTCTAATTACTGAGTCTATTATGCAGAAAGATAATACCAAGATAGAATCTCTTAAAACACCTGACATGACTTCCAAAGATAAACTCCTGATAAACATAAGGAAAGTCTGGGCAAAGAGCATCTCATGATGCCATCGACCATAATGTGGGTAATAATTATTGCATCAATGTGAATAACTCATCCCTATACTAAGGGTCCCTGGAATGCGATTCAAGACCATATCCTACATCTCCTAGCTCACACAGAATGTCGATACACGATCCAAAACAATCCTCTTGGCAGATCCTCCTCCCTCACATGCGACCAAGATGACCTTACCCTTCAAGAGTGACAGTTGAAATCACACCATAAGGATGTTCATCTAATGATTGACCGATTCGGTGATTTGTAAGCTTAGAATGGTTTGTTACGTGATTGTAATTGATTCTCATCGAACAACTGACTAATTTGGTGATTTTTAAGCTCAAAATGCCTTGTTACGTGATTATAGTTGATTCTCATCGAATGGTTGATCGATTCAGTAATTTCTAAGCTCAGAATGGCTTGTTACGTGATTGTAGCTGATTCTCATCAAATAGTTGACCAATTCGATGATTTGTAAGCTCAGAATGGCATGTTACATGATTGCAGCTGATTCTCATTGAAAGGTTGACTGTTTCGATGATTTGTAAGCTCGGAATGGCTTGTTACATGATTGGAGTTGATTCTCATCGAACGATTGACCGATTCGGTGATTACAGCTCACAATGACTTGTTACATGATTGTAATTGATTTTCATCGAATGGTTGACCGATTCGATGATTTGTAACCTTAGAATGGCTTGTTACATGATTGTAGCTAATTCTCATCGAACATTTGACTGATTTGGTGATTTGTAAGCTCAGAATGGCTTGTTACGTGATTGTAGCTGATTCTCATCAAACGGTTGACCAATTCGGTGATTTGTAACCTTAGAATGGCTTGATACATGATTGTAGTTGATTCTCATCGAATGGTTGACTGATTCAGTGATTTTTAAGCTCAGAATGGCTTGTTACATGATTATAGCTGATTCTCATCCAATGGTTGACCGATTCAGTGATTTATAAGCTTAGAATGCCTTATTACGTGATTGTTGTTAATTCTCATCGAACGATTGACCGATTCGGTGATTTGTAAGCTTAGAATGGCTTGTTACATGATTGTAGCTGATTCTCATCGAACTGTTGACCGATTTCATGATTTGTAAGCTCAAAATGGATTGTTACGTGATTATAGCTGATTCTCATCGAACGGTTGACCGATTTGGTGATTTGTAAGATTAGAATGGCTTGTTACATGATTGTAGTGGATTCTCATCGAACAATTGACCGATTCGGTGATTTGTAAGCTCAAAATGGCTTGTTTCATGATTGTAGTTGATTCTCATCGAACGGTTGACCAATTCCATGATTTGTAAGTTCAGAATGGTTTGTTACGTGATTGTAATTGATTCCCATCCAACGGTTGACTGATTCGGTGATTTATAAGCTCAGGATGGCTTGTTACGTGATTGTAATTGATTCTCATCGAACGGTTGACCAATTCAGTGATTTGTAAGCTCATAATGGCTTGTTACGTCATTGTCATTGATTCTCACCGAACGGTTGACCGAGTCAGTGATTGGTAAGCTCAAAATGGCCTGTTACGTGATTGTAATTGATTCTCATTGAATGGCTTGTTACGTGATTGTAATTGATTCTCATCGAATGGTTGACCGATTTGGTGATTTGTAAACTAAGAATGGCTTGTTGCGTGATTGTAATTGATTCTCATCGAAAGGTTGATCGATTTGGTGATTTGTATCCTTAGAATGGCTTGTTACGTGATTTTAATTGATTCTAATCGAACGATTGACCGATTCGGTGATTTATAAGCTCAGAATAGCTTATTATGTGATTGTAGCTGATTCTCATTGAATGGTTGACTGATTCAGTGATTTGTAAGCGCAGAATGGCTTGTTACGTGATTGTAGCTGATTCTCATCAAACGGTTGACCGATTCGGTGAGTTTTAAGCTCAGAATGGCTTCTTTCATGATTCTAGCTGATTCTCATCGAATAGTTGCCCAATTCGATTATTTGTAAGCTCATAATGGCTTCTTATGTGATTGTAATTGATTCTCATCAAATTGTTGACCGATTTAGTGATTTCTAAGCTCAAAATAGCTTGTTACGTGATTATAATTAATTTTCATCGAATAATTGACCCATTCGGTGATTTGTAAGCTCAGAATAGCTTGTTACGTGATTGTAGCTAATTCTCATCGAACGGTTGATTGATTTGATTATTTGTAAGGTCAGAATGACTTGTTACGTGATTGTTGCTAATTCTCATCGAATGGTTGACCAATTCGGTGATTTGTAAGCTCAGAATGGCTTGTTAGGTGATTGTAGCTAATTCTCATCAAATAGTTGATGGAATCGGTGATTTGTCAATTCAAAATGGCTTGTTACATAATTGTAATTGATTCTCATTGAATGGTTCACCAATTCGGTGAGTTGTAAGCTCAGAATGGCTTGTGACATGATTTTAATTGATTCTCATTGAACGGTTGAATGATTCGATGATTGGTAAGGTAAGAATGGCTTGTTGTTACATGATTGTAGCTGATTCTCATGGGACGGTTGACTGATTCGAGGATTTGTAAGCGCAGCATGACTTGTTTCATGGTAGCTGATTCCCATCGAACGGTTCACTGATTCGGTGATTTGTAAGCTGATAATAGCTTGTTATGTGATTGTAGCTGGTTCTCATCGAACCATTGACTAATTCGGTGATTTGTAAGTTCAAAATGGATTGTTACATGATTGTAGCTGATTCTCATCAAACGGCTAATCAATTCAGTGTTTTGTAAGCTCAAAATGGCTTGTTACGTGATTGTAGTTGATTCTCATCGAACCATTGACCGATTTGGTGATTTGTAAGCTCAGAATTCTTGTTACATGATTTTAGTTGATTCTCATCGAATCATTGATCAATTCGGTGATTTGTAATCTCAGAATAGATTGTTATGTGATTGTAATTGATTCTCATCGAATGATTGACCACTTCAGTGATTTGTAAGCTCAAGCTGGCTTGTTATGTGATTGTAGCTGATTATTATTGAACGCTTAACCGATTCAGTGATTTTTAATCTCAGAATGGCTTGTTACGTGATTGTAGCTGATTCACATCAAATGGTTGGCTAATTCAGTGATTTGTAAGATCAGAATGGTTGGTTATGTGATTGTAGTTGATTCTCATCAAATAGTTGATCGATTCAGTGATTTGTCAGCTCAGAATGGCTTGTTATGTGATTTTAGCTAATTCTCATTGAACGGTTGACCGATTTAGTAATTTGTAAGGTCACAAAGGCTTTTTACATCATTGTAATTGATTCTAATCAAATGGTTGATTGATTCGGTGATTTGTAAACTCACAATGTCTTGTTACATGATTGTAGCTGATTCTAATCAAACGGTTGATCGATTTGGTGATTGTAGCTGATTTGCATCAAACAGTTGATCGATTTAGTGATTTTTAAGCTCATAATCTGTCAACCATTCGATGAGAATTAGCTACAATCACGTAACAAGCCATTCTAAGGTTACAAATCACCAAATCAATCAACTGTTCGATTAAAATCAGCTACAATCATGTAACAAGTCATTCCAAGATTACAAATCACCGAATCGAACAACCATACGATGAGAATCAATTACAATCATGTAACAAGCCATTCTGAGCTTACAAATCATCTAATTGGTCAACCGTTCGATGATAATCAACTACGATCATGTAACAAGCCATTTTAAGCTCACAAATCACTGAATTAGTAAACCGTTCGATGATAATTAGTTACAATCATAGAACAAACCATTCTGAGTTTAGAAATCATAGAATCAGTTAATTGTCTGACGAGAATCAGCTACGATAATGAACAGGTCATTCCAGGATTACAAATCATCAAATCAAATAATTATTCGATGAGAATCAAGTACAATCACGTAACAAGCCATTCTACACTTACAAATAGCCAAATCGGTCAACCGTTCGATGATAATCAATTACAATCATGTAACAAGCCATTCTGAGTTTACAAATCACCGAATCGGTCAACCGTTAAATGAGAATCAACTACTATCACATAACGTTATATTTGAGCTTACAAATCACTGAATCGGTCAACTCTTCGATGATAATTAGCTACAATCACGTAACAAGCTATTCTGAGCTTACAAATCACCGAATCGGTCAACCATTCAATGAGAATCAATTACAATCATGTAACGAACCACTATGAGCTTACAAATGATCGAATCAGTCAACCGTTCGATGAGAATTAGCTATAATCATGTACCAAATCATTATGAGCTTACAAATCACCGAATCGGTCAACTGTTCGATGAGAATAACCTATAATCATGTAACAAGCCATTTTGAGCTTACAAATCACTGAATCGGTCAACCGTTCAATGAGAATCAACTACAAACACGTAACAGGCCATTCTGAGCTTAAAAATCACCGAATCAGTCAACCGTTCGATTAGAATCAATTACAATTAAATAACAAGACATTCTGAGCATACAAATTACCAAATCGATCAACCGTTTGATGAGCATCAGCTACCACATGTAACAAGCTATTCTTAGCTTACAAATCAAAGAATCAGTCAACCAGTTGATGAGAATAAATTACAATCACGTAACAAGCTATTCCAAGCTTACAAATCAAAGAATCTGTTAACTGTACAATGAGAATCAATTACAATTATGTAACAAGCCATTCTGAGCTTACAAATAATCGAATTAGTCAACTATTCAATGAGAATTAGCTACAATCACTTAACAAGCTATTCTGAGCTTAAAAATCACTGAATCGGTCAATGGTTCGATGAGAATCAATTACAATCATGTAACAAGCTATTTTGAGCTTACAAATCACTGAATCGGCAAACTGATTGATGAGAATCAATTACAATCATGTAATTATTTTGAGCTTAGAACTCACCAAATCGGTCAACCACTTGATGAGAATCACTACAATCACGTAACAAGCCATTATGAGCTTACAAATCACTGAATCAATTACAATCATGTAACTAGCCATTCCAAGATTACAAATCATCAAATTGGTCAACCGTTCGATGAGAATCAACTATGATCACGTAACAAGCCATTTTGAGCTTACAAATCACTAAATCGGTAAATTGTTCAATGATAATAAGCTACAATCATGAAACAAGCCATTCTGAGCTTAGAAATCATAGAATCGGTCAACCGTTCGATGAGAATCAGCTACGATCATGTAAAAATCCATTTTGAGCTTACAAATCACCGAATCGGTCAACCATTTGATGAGAATCAGCTACAATAACGAACAAGCCATTCTAAAATTACAACTCATGGAATTGGTCAACCGTTCAATGAGAATTAGCTACCATCACGTAACAAGCTATTTTCAGCTTACAAATCATCGAATTAGTCAACCGTTCGATGAGAACCGGCTACGATCACGTAAGAAGCTATTCTAAGTTTACAAATCACCGAATCCATCAACCGTTCGATGAGAATCAGCTACCATCATGTAACAAGTCATTCTGAGCTTACAAATCATTGAATCAGTCAACTCTTTAATGAGAATCAGATACAATCATGTAACAAGCTATTTTGAGCTTGTAAATCACCTAATTGGTCAACCGTTCAATGAGAATTAGCTACAATAATGTAACAAGTCATTCTGAGTTTACAAATCATCGAATCGATCAATCGTTTGATGAGAATCAGTTACAATTACGTAACAAGCCATTAAGACTTACAAATCACCGAATCGGTCAACCGCTTAATGAGAATCAACTAAAATCATGTAACAAGACACTCACCGAATCGATCAACTATTTGATTAGAATCAATTACAATCACGTAACAAGCCATTCTGAGCATACAAATCACTGAATCGGTCAACCATTCGATGAGACTTAGCTACAATCACATAACAAGCCATTCTGAGCTTACAAATCACCTAATTGGTCAACTATTCGATGAGAATCACTTAACAAGCAATACTGAGCTTACAAATGACCAAATTGGTCAACTGTTTGATGGGAATTAGCTATAATCACATAAAAAGCCATTCTGAGCCGTTCGATGAGAATCAACTACAATCACATAACAGGCCATTCTGAGCTTACAAATCATCGAATTGGTCAACCGTTCGATGAGAATCAGCTACAATCACGTAACAAGCTATTTTGAGCTTACAAATCACCGAATCTGTCAACTATTTTATGAGAAACAACTAGAACCATGTAATAAGCCATTCTAAGCTTAAAAATCATCGAATTGGTCAACCGTTTCATTAGAATCAATTACAATCATGTAACAAGCAATTCTGAGCATACAAATCATTGGATCGGTTCACCGTTTGATGAGAATCAGCTACAATCACGTAACAAGCCATTTTGAACTTTAAAGTAACTGAATCGGTCAGCCATTCAATTAGAATCAGATACAATCACGTAATAAGCCATTTTGAAATTACAAATCATCGAATCAGTCAACTGTTCAATGAGAATCAATTACAATCATGTAACAAGCCATTGTGAGATTGCAAATCATCGAATTGGTTAATTGTTCAATGAAAATCAGCTACAATCATGTAACAAGCCATTCTGAGCTTACAAATAATCGAATCGGTCAACCATTCGATGAGAATTAATTACAATCACGTAACAAGCCACTCTGAGCATACAAATCACCGAATTGGTCAACCGTCAGGTGAGAATCAATTAGAATCACGGAATAAGCCATTGGAGCTTATAAATCACTGAATCCGTTAACCGTTCCATGAGAATCAGCTACAATTACGTAACAAGCCGTTCTAAGATTTCAAATCACCAAATCGATCAATCTTTCAATGAGAATCAACTATAATCACGTAACAAGCCATTCTAAGCTTACAAATCATCGAATCAGTCAACTGCTTGATGAGAATCAATTACAATCACGTAAGAAGCCATTGTGAGCTTGCAAATCAAGAAATCAACAACCGTTCGATGAGAATTAGCTACAATCACGTAACAAGCCATTCTGAGCTTAGAAATCATGAAATTGGTTGACCATCTGATGAGAATTAGCTACGATCACGTAACAAGCCATTATGGATTTACAAATCACCGAATCAGTCAACTGTTTGATGAGAACTAGCTACAATCATATAACAAGCCATTCTAAGCTTAAAACTCATTGAATCAGTCAACCATTCGCTGAAAATCAGCTACGATCACATAACAAGCCATTCTGAGCTGACAAATCACCAAATCAGTCAACCATTCGATGAGAAGAAGCTACCATCACGTAACAAGCCATTGTCAGCTTACAAATCACCAAATCATGCAATAGTTCGATGAGAATCAGCTATAATTACGTAGCAAGCCATTCTTAGCTTATAAATCACCGAATAGATCAACCGTTCAATGAGAATCAGCTACAATCATGTAACAAGCCTTTTTGAGCATACAAATCACTGAATCGGTTAACCATTCGATGAGAATCGGCTACAATCACGTAACAAGATATTTTGAGCTTACAAATCACCGAATTGGTCAACCGTTCGATGAGAATCAACTACAATCACTTAACAAGTCATTCTGAGCTTACAAATATCTGAATCGGTTAACCGTTCAATGAGAATCAGCTAAAATTATGTAACAAGCCATTATAAGCTTACAAATCACCAAATCGGTCAACCGTTTGATGAGAATAAATTACAATCATGTAACAAGCCATTCTGAGCTTACAAATCACCGAATCGATAAACTGTTCGATGAGAATCAGCTATAATCACGTAACAAGACATTCTAACATTAGAAATCACCGAATCGGTTAATCGTTCGATGACAATCAACTACAATCATGTAACAAGCCATTATGAGCTTACAAATCATCGAATCGGCCAACTATTCGATGAGAATCAATTACAATCATGTAACAAGCCATTCTGAGCTTACAAATCATTGAATCGGTTAACCGTTTCATGAGAATTAGCTACAATCACATAAAAAGCCATTCTGAGCTTACAAATCACCAAATCGGTCAACCATTCGATGAGAATCAGCTACAATCATGTAACAAGCGATTTTGATATTACAAATCACCGAATCGGTAAATCATTCGATGAGAATCAACTACAATCACGTAACAAGCCATTCTGAGCTTACAAATTACTGAATTGGTCAACCGTTCGATGAGAATAAATTACAATCACGTAACAAGCCATTATGAGCTTACTAATCCCCAAATAGTTCAACTATTTAATGAAAATGAATTACAATCACTTAACAAGCTATTCTAAAGTTGTACCGAATCGTGCAACCATTCAATGAAAATCAGCTACAATCACGTAACAAGCCATTATGAGCTTACAAATCACCAAATCGGTCAACCGTAAGGTGAGAATCAATTACAATCATGCAACAAGCCATTCTGAGCTTATAGATCACTAAATCGGTCAATCATTCAATGAGATTCAACTACAATCACCTAACAAGTAATTTTGAGCATACAAATCATCGAATCAGTCAACCGTTTGATGAGAATCAGATATAATTAGGTAACAAGCCATTCTGAGGTTACAAATCTTTGAATCGGTCAACTGTTCGATGAGAATCAGTTACAATTACGTAACAAGCCATTTCGAGCTTACAAATCACTGAATCGGTCAACCGTTTGATGAGAATCAGCTACAATTATGTAACAAGCCATTTTGAGCTTACAAATCATTGAATCGATCAATCATTCGATGAGAATCGGCTAGAATCACATAACAAGCCATTCTAAGCTTAGAAATTACTGAATCGGTGAACTGTTTAATGAGAGAATCACATAACAAGCCATTCTGAGCTTACAAATTGCCGAATTGGTCGGTTAGATGAGAATCAATTACAATCACGTAACAAGCCATTATGAGCTTATAAATCCTAGAATTGGTCAACCAATTGATGAGAATCAATTAGAATCACGTAACAAGCTATTTTGAGGTTACAAATCACCGAATTGGTGAACCGTTCGATGAGAATCAACTACTATCACATAACAAGCCATTCTGAGCTTACAAATCGCCGAATCAGTCAAGCGTTTAATGAGAATAAATTAAAATCATGTAAGAAGCCATTCTTACCTTACAAATCAATGAATTGGTCAACCGTTAGATGAGATTCACCTACAATCACATAACAAGCCATTTTGAGCTTACAAATCATCGAATCAGTCAACCGTTTGATGAGAATCAGCTACAATCACGTAACAAGATATTATGAGCTTACAAATCACTGAATTTATCAACCGTTTGATCAGAGTCAGCTACAATTTCACGTATCAAATCATTCTGAGCTCACAAATCACTGAATCAGTCAACCGTTCGATGAGAATCAGCTACAAAGTAACAAGAAATTTTGAGCTTAGAAATCACTGAATCGGTCAACTATTCGATGAGAGTCAGCTACAATTTCACTTAACAAGCCATTCTAAGCTTACAAATCACTGAATAGATCAACCGTTTGATGAGAATCAGCTACAATCACGTAACAAGCCATTCTGAGCATACAAATCATTGAATCGGTCAACCGTTCAATGAGAATCAGCTACAATCATGTAATAAGACATTCTGAGCTTACAAATCACTGAATCGATCAACCGTTTGATGAGAATCAGCTACAATCACGTAACAAGCTATTTTGAGCACACAAATCACCAAATCGGTCAACCATTCGATGAGAATCAGCTACAATCATGTAACAAGCCATTCTAAGCTTACAAATCATTCAATCGGTCAACCATTTGATGAGAATCAATTACAATCACATAGCAAGTCATTATGAGCTTAGAAATCACCAATTCATTCAACCGTTTGATGAGAATCAATTACAATCACGTAACAAGCCATTCCGAGCTTACAAATCATCGAACCGGTCAACCGTTCGATGAGAATTAATTACAATCACATAACAAACCTTTCTAAGCTTACAAATCACTGAATCGGTCAACCGTTCGATGAGAATCAGCTACAATCACGTAACAAGCCATTCTGAGCTTACAAATCACTGAATCGGCAACTATTTGATGAGAATTAGCTACCAACACGTAACGAGCGATGTTGATTTTACAAATCACCGAATCGGTCAACCATTTGATATGAATCAAGTACAATCATGTAAGAAGCCATTCAGCGCTTATGAATCACTGAATTAGTCAACCGTTCGATGAGAATTAGGTACAATAGCGTAAAAAGCCATTCTAAGCTTACAAATCCCCAAATCGGTCAACTATTTGATGACAATTAGCTACAATCATGTAACAAGCCATTTTTTAGCTTACAAATTACCGAATCAGTCAACCATTTGATGAGAATAAGCTACAATCACGTAACAAGTTATTGTAAGCTTACAAATCATGGAATAGTTCAATCATTTGATGAGAATAAATTACAATCACCTAACAAGCCATTCCAGGCTTATAAATCACTGAATCGGTAAACCGTACGATGAGAATCAATTACAATCACATAACAAGCCATTCTTAGCATACAAATCACCAAATCAGTCAATCGTTCAATGAGAATCAATTACAATCATGTAACAAGCCATTTTGATGGTAGCTGCTTCTCATCGAACGGTTGACCAATTTGGTGATTTGTAAACTAAGAATTGTTTGTTACGTGATCGTAGCTGATTCTTATCAAACGATTGAATGATTCAGTGAGTTGTAAGCTCAGAATAGCTTGTTACGTGATTGTAGCTGATTCTCATCGAACGGTTGACCGATTCTGTGATTTGTATGATGAGAATGACTTGTTATGTGATTGTAATTGATTCTCATCGTACGATTTTATAAGCTTGGAATGGCTTGTTAGGTGATTGTATTTATTCTCATCAAATGATTGACCTATTCATATCAATTATACAGAATCATATCATTTATACGTATATTATTTTGATTTATACATAATCATATCATTTATACATGATCATATCATTTATATGTATATTATTTTGATTTATACATAATCATATCATTTATACGTATATTATTTATACCATTTTATTTTTGAAATTGAGTATTATTTGTTCAATTTGATAATTTGTCAGCTCAGAATGGCTTGTTACATGATTGTAGCTGATGCTCATCAAATAGTTGACCGATTCGGTGATTTGTAAACTCAGAATGGCTTCATACATGATTGTAGTTGATTGTCATCGAGCGGTTGATCGATTCGATGATTTGTAAGCTTAGAATAGCTTGTTATGTAATTGTAGCTGATTCTCATCAAACTCTTGAACGATTCGATGATTTGTAAGCTGACAATGGCTTGTTACATGATGGTAGCTACTTCTCATCAAATGGTTGACCGATTCAGTGATTTGTAAGCTAGGAATGGCTTGTTACGTGATCATAGCTGATTCTCATCAAACGGTTAACTGATTCAGTGAGTTGTAAGTTTAGAATGGTTTGTTATGTGATTGTAGCTGATTCTCATCGAACGGTTGACCGATTCGGTGATTTTTAAGTTCATATTGGCTTGTTACGTGATCGTAGCTGATTCTCATCTGATGGTTAACCGATTCTGTGATTTCTAAGCTCAGAATGTCTTGTTAGATGATTGTAGTTGATTCTCATCGAACGGTTGCTGATTTGGTGATTTGCAAGCTCACAATGGCTCGTTACATGATTGTAGCTGATTCTCATTAAACGGTTGACCGATTCATTGATTTGTAAGTTTACAATGACTTGTTATGTGATTATAGCTGATTGTAATCAAACATTAACTGATTCGATGATTTGTAAGCTTAGAATGACTTGTTACGTGATTATAGCTGATTCTCATCAAACGGTTGATCGATTCGGTGATTTGTAAGCTCAAAATGTCTTGTTACATGATTGTACCTAATTCTCGTAGAACAATTGACCAATTCGATGATTTGTAAGCTCATAATGGGTTGTTATGTGATTTTAATTGATTCTCACCTTACGGTTGACTAATTTGGTGATTTGTAGGCTCAAAATGGTGTGTTATGTGATTCTAGATAATTCTCATCGAATGGTTCATCGATTCAGTGATTTGTAAGCTTAGAATAGCTTGTTACATGATTGTAGCTGATTCTTATGGAACGGTTGACCAATTCAGTGATTTGTAAGTTCAAAATGACTTGTTACGTGAAATTGTAATTGACTCTGATCAAACAGTTGATCGATTTGGTGATTTGTAAGCTCATAATGGCTTGTTACATGATTGTAGCTGATTCTTATCGAACAGTTGACCGATTTGACAATTTGTAGGTTAAGAATGACTTGTTATGTGATTGTTGTAGCTTATTCTCATCGAACGGTTCACTGATTCGGTGATTTGTAGTCTTAGAATAGGTTGTTATGTGATTGTAGTTGATTCTCATCCAACAGTTGACCGATTCAATGATTTGTAAGCTGACAATGGCTTGTTACATGATCGTAGTTGATTCTGATCGAACGGTTGACCGATTCAATGAGTTGTAAGCTCAGAATGGCTTATTCTCATTGAATGGTTGATCGATTCGATAATTTGTAAGCTCAAAATGGCTTGTTACGTGATTGTAATTGATTGTCATCATACGTTGACTGATTCAGTGATTTGTAATCTTGGAATGGCTTGTTACATGATTGTAGTTAATTCTCATCGAACGGTTGACCAATTTAGTGATTTGTAAGCTCAGAATTACTTGTTACGTGATTGTAGTTGATTCTCATCAGACGGTTGACTGATTCGGTGATTTGTAATCTCAAAATTACTTGTTATGTGATTGTAGCTGATTCTCATTGAACGGTTGATCGATTTAGTGATTTGTGAGTTCAAAATGGCTTGTAACGTGATTGTAGCTGATTCTCATAAAATGGTTGACAGATTTGGTGATTTGTAAGCTCAGAATGGCTTGTTATGTGATTGTAGTTGATTCTCATCAAATGGTTGACCAATTCAATAATTTGTAAGCTTAGAATGTCCTATTATGTGAGCTGGTTCTCATCAAACGGTTGACTGATTCAGTGATTTGTAAACACAGAATGGCTTTTTACGTGATTGCAGCTGATTCTCATGAATGGTTGGCCGATTTGGTGATTTCTAAGCTCAGAATGGCTTGTTACGTGATTGTAATTGATTCTCATATTCCAGTTGACCGATTTGGTGATTTGTAAGAATGAAATGACTTTTTACATGATTATAATTGATTCTCATCAAACGAGTGACCGATTCAGTGATTTGTAATCTCAGAATGGCTTATTACATCAAATTGTAGCTGACTCTCATCGAACAGTTAACCGATTCGGTGATTTGTAAGCTCAGAATGGCTTGTAGATGATTGTCATCGAACGGTTGACTGATTCGATGATTTGTAGATGATTGTCATCAAACGGTTGACTGATTCAATGATTTGTAAGCTATGAATGGCTTGTTACATGATTGTAGCTGATTCTCATCAAACTGTTGACCGATTCAAGGATTTGTAATCTCATAATGGCTTGTTACATGATTGTAATTGATTCTCATCAAACGGTTGACTGATTATAAGATCAGAATGACTTATTACGTGATTGTAGCTGATTCTCATTGAACAGTTTACCGATTCAGTGGTTTGTAAGCTATGAATGTGTTGTTAGGATCATGTAGCTGATTCTCATGAAATAATTGATCGATTTGCAAATTTGTAAGCTAATAATGGCTTGTTACATAATTGTAATTGATTCTCATCGGACGGTTGACCAATTCAGTGATTTCTAAGTTCAGAATGGCTTGTTACATGATTGTAGATGATTCTCATTGAACGGTTGACCAATTCAGTAAATCGTAATCTCATAATGGCTTGTTACTTGATTATAGTTGATTCTCATCCAATGGTTGACTGATTCGATGATTTGTAAGCTTGAAATGGCTTGTTATGTGATTGTCGCTTATTCTCATCAAACGGTTAACTGATTCGGTGATTTGTAAGCTTAGAATAGCTTGTTACGTGATTGTAATTTATTCTGATCAAATAGTTGACCAATTCAATGATTTGT
Source organism: Chamaecyparis obtusa (assembly GCA_027943335.1). Classification (NCBI taxonomy): domain Eukaryota; kingdom Viridiplantae; phylum Streptophyta; class Pinopsida; order Cupressales; family Cupressaceae; genus Chamaecyparis; species Chamaecyparis obtusa. The sequence goes on along the minus strand of BSBK01001399.1, from coordinate 1,037,812 downwards.
AAGCTGGGAATGGCTTGTTATGTGATTGTACCTGATTCTCATCAAACAGTTGATCGATTCGGTGATTTGTAAGGTCAGAATGACTTGTTACATGATTCTAGCTGATTCTCATCAAACAGTTGACTGAATCGATGATTTGTACATTGAGAATGGCTTGTTATGTTATTTGTAAGCTCAAAATGGCTTGTTACGTGATTGTAGCTGATTCTCATCAAATGGTAGACCGATTCAGTGATTTGTAAGCTCAAAATGGCTTGTAACGTGATTATAGCTGATTCTCATCGAACGGTTGATTGATTTGATGATTTCTAACTTCAAAATGGCTTGTTACGTGATTGTAGCTGATTATCATCAAACAGTCAACCGATTTGATAAATTGCAAGCTTATAATAGCTTGTTACATGATTGTAATTGATTCTTATCAAACGGTTGAATAATTTGAAGATTTGTCAGCTCAGAATGGCTTGTTACATGATTGTAGCTGATTCTTATCAAACGGTTGACCGATTCAGAGATTTGTCAGCTCATAATGGCTTGTTACATGATTGTAATTTATTCTCATCAAACGGTTGACCGATTCGATGATTTGTAAGTTTAGAATAGCTTGTTACGTGATTGTAGCTGATTCTCACCAAACTGTTGACCGATTCAGTGATTTGTAAGCTCAGAATGGCTTGTTAAGTGATTGTAGCTGATTCTCATCGAAGTTTCATTGATTTTTAAGCTCAGAATGGCTTGTTACGTGATTCTAGCTGATTCTCATCGAATAGTTGACCAATTCGATGATTTGTAAGCTCAGAATGACTTGTTACGTGATGGTAGCTGATTGTCATTGAACGGTTGATGAATTCGGTGATTTGTAAGCTCACAATGGCTTGTTACGTGATAGTAGCTTATTCTCATCGAACGGTTGACCGATTCGGTCATTTGTAAGCTAATAATAGTTTGTTACATGATTGTAGCTGATTGTTATCGAACGGTTGACTGATTCAGTGATTTGTAAGCTCAGAATGGCTTGTTACATGATTGTAGCTGATTCTCATTGAATGGTTGATAGATTTGATGATTTGTAAGCTCACAATGGCTTGTTACTTGATAGTAGCTTATTCTCATCTTGTTGACCAATTCGATCATTTGTAAGCTCATAATGGCTTGTTACGTGATTGTAGCTAATTCTCATTGAACAGTTGACTGATTCAGTGATGTAAGCTCAGAATGGTTTGTTACATGATGGTAGCTGATTCTCATTGAACAGTTGAAAGATTCAGTTATTTGTAAGCTTAGAATGGCTTGTTACATGATAGTAGCTTATTCTCATCGAACAGTTGACCGATTCAGTGATTTGTAACCTCAGAATGGCTTTCTTACGTGATTGTAGCTAATTCTCATTGAACAGTTGACCGATATGGTGATTTGTAAACTGATAATGGCTTGTTTAGTGATTGTAATTGATTCTCATCAACGGTTTTCTGATTCAATTATTTGTAAGCTCAGAATGGCTTGTTACATGATTATAGCTGATTCTCAAAGAATAGTTGACTGATTTTGATGATTTCTAAGCACATAATGGCTTATTACATGATTGTAGCTGATTCTCATCGAACAGTTGACCGATTCGGTGATTTGTAAGCTCAGAATGGCTTGTTATGTGATTGTAGCTGATTCTCATCGATCAGTTCACCAATTCCATGATTTGTAAGCTCAGAATGGCTTGTTACATGATTGTAACTGATTCTCATCAAATGCTTGATCGATTCGATGATTTGAAAGATCAGAATGACTTATTATGTGACTGTAGCTGATGCTCATTGAACGGTTGACCGATTCAATGATTTGTAAGCTTAGAATGGCTTGTTACGTGATTGTAGTTGATTCTCATCGAACTGTTGACCAATTCTGTAATTTGTACGCTGAGAATGGCTTGTTATGTGATTCTAATTGATTCTCATTAGAATCAATTACAATCATGAAACAAGCCATTCTGAGCTTACAAATCATGGAATCGGTCAACCGCTTGATTAGAATCAGTTACAATCATGTAACAAGCCATTTTGAGCTTACAAATCACTGAAATAGTCAACTGTTCGATGAGAATCAGCTATAATCACGTAACAAGTCATTCTGAGCTTACAAATCACTGAATCGGTCAACCGTTTGATGAGAATCAATTATATTTATGTAACAAGATATTCTAAGCATAAAAATAATTAAATTAGTCAACTGTTCGATGAGAATAAGCTACAATCACGTAACAAGCCATTCTAATCTTACAAGTCACTGAATCGGTCAACTGTTTGATGAGAATCAGCTACAATCACATAACAAGTCATTCATAGCTTATAACTAACCGAAGTGGTCAACCGTTCAATGAGAATCAACTACAATTGTGTAACAAGCTATTGTGAGCTTACAAATCACTGAATCAGTCAACCGTTCAATGTGAATCAATTACAGTCACGTAACAAGCCATTCTAAGCTTACAAATCATCGAATCAGTCAACCGTTTGATGAGAATCAATTACATTTATGTAACAAGCCATTCTAATTATACAAATCACCAAATCGATCAACTGTTCGATGTGAATCTGCTACAATCATGTAACAACCCATTCTGAGCTTAAAAATCACTGAATCGATCAACCATTTAGTGAAAATCAATTACAATCATGTAACAAGCCATTCTGATCTTACAAATCATGGAATCGATTAACTGTTCAATGAAAATCAATTACAATCACGTAACAAGCCATTCTAAGCTTACAAATCACCGAATCGGTCAAACGTTTGATGAGAATCAATTTCAATCATGTAACAAGCCATTCTAGCTTATAGATGATGCAGGAGCATCTTGGGTCCTTAGTAATCCAGTGTCACTAAAAACATTTTTGAATTTGTCTTTGTTGCTCAATTCCTTCTTTGATGGAGTTCAACGGTAGCTGATCGGTTTCCTTTGGTTATTGGGTGTTTTCGGTTATCTCCTACGCAGTTAGTTGTTTCATTGGTGCTCGGCGATGCTTATTTGTTGCTCGGCCATCCTTGCTTACCATGTCATTTATTTTGATTTCTTGTTGAGCTGACTTGTGGCATTTATGTTGGGTCACAGATTTAATGTTGGTCCCAGATCTGACCGTTACTTCTGTTGATTGTGGATCTAAAGGCTGACTTAGTTCGGTAGACTCTTGTATAAATGTAGTTGTTGGTTGTAGTTTAGGAGGCAATTCTGATAGAAGATAGGAGATAGAAGATTAGAAATTTTTTACAGATCCTCGCATGTTGGAAGACTTTTATAATTCATTATAATATCTAGCCCTAACTGGGAAGTCCTTACAGCCTGGCATGTATGATTCTATTTGATGAACATTTATGAAAGATTCTACATTCTCTCTCTCACTTTTGTGTGTCATTACTTCTACGTGTTGTTGAGCAGGCCGGATCCTTAGGGTGCCATAGTTTGGCCCCCTTGGGTCTTGCCCTCGCGTCAATAAATCATCGAATCTGTCAACCGTTCAATGAGAATCAACTACAATCATGTAACAAGCCATTCTGAGCTTACAAATCACCGAATCGGTCAACCATTCAATGAGAATTAGCTACAATCACATAACAAGCCATTCTGAGCTTAAAAATAACTGAATCAGTCAACCATTCAATGAGAATCAATTACAATCACGTAACAAGCCATTCTAAGTTTTCAAATCATGGAATCGGTCAATCGCTCGATGAGAATCAATTACAATCATGTAACAAGATATTTTGAGCTTACAAATCACCGAATTCATCAATTGTTTGATGACAATCAACTACAATCATGTAACAAGCCATTATGAGCTTACAAATCACTGAATTGGTCAACCATTTGATGATAATTAGCTACAATCATGTAACAATCTATTCTGAGCTAACAAATCACTGAATCGGTCAACCATTTGATTAGAATCAATTACAATCACATAAGAAGCCATTCTGAACTTACAAATAACTAAATCGGTCAACCGTTGGATGAGAATCACTTACAATCATGTAACAAGCCATTTTGAGCTCACAAATCATCAAATCGGTCAACCATTTGATGAAAATTAGCTACAATCACGTAACAAGCCATTCTGGGGTTACAAATCACCAAATAGGGCAACTGTTCGATGAGAATTATAATCATGTAACAAGCCATTCTCAGCGTACAAATCATCGAATCAGTCAACCATTCGATGAGAATCAACTACAATCATGTAACAAGCCATTCTGAGCTTACCAATCACCGAATCGATCAACTGTTTGATAATAATCAGCTACAATCACCTAACAAGCCATTTTGACTTTGCAAATCACTGAATCGGTCAAACGTTCGATGAGAATCAACTACAATCACCTCCCATTCTGAGTTTATAAATCACTGAATTGATCAACCATTCGATGAGAATCAGCTACAATCACGTAACAAGCCATTTTGAGCTTACAAATCATTGAATTGGTCAACCGTTCAATGAGAATAAATTACAATCACATAACAAGTCATTCTAATCTTACAAATCATCGAATCGGTCAACTGCTTGATGAGAATCAATTACATTTATGTAACAAGCCATTCTGAGAGAAGAAATCACTAAATCAATCAACTGTTCGATGAGAATCTGCTACAATCATGTAACAAGCCATTCTGAGCTTCTAAATCATCGAATCGGTCAGCCGTTCAACGAGAATCAATTATAATCATGTAACAAGCCATTCTAAGCTTACAAATCATCGAATCGGTCAACCGTTTGATGAGAATCATTTACATTTATGTAACAAGCTATTCTGAGTGTACAAATCACCAAATCGATCAACCCTTTAATGCGAATCAGCTACAATCACGTAATAAGTCATTTTGAGCTTACAAATCACTGAATCAGTCAACCGTTCAATGAGAATCAACAAAAATCATGTAACAAGCCATTCTGAGCTTACAAATTACCGAGTTGGTCAACCATTTGATGAGAATAAGCTACAATCATGTAACAAGTCATTCTGAGCTTACAAATCACTGAATCGGTCAACCGTTTGATGAGAATCAGCTACAAATACATAACAAGCCATTTTGAGCTTACAAATCACCAAATCGGTCAACCTACCAATGGAAACTGCAACCTTAGTCGCTATCTCCATATCTTGTTTACTTGTTAGCTTTACCGGTTATGCCCTGTTCAAAAAAAAATCTATGCAAATATTTGTAGTTACTCGTAAACTATGGGAGTTGACCAGATGATATATCTATCATTCTTGAGAAGGAGAACTTACGAACAATGCAAGATATAAAAACATATCTTTCCACAGCGCCTGTGTTAGCTACTTTATGTTTGGGATTTTTAGCCAGTTTATTAATTGAGATAAATCATTTTTTCCCAGATGCCCTGACTTTTCCCTTTTTTTGACTTTCATTTTCCTCTCCTGCGAACCCGAAAGAAAAAAATGATGTTAGATTCATTTCCATTTTGGATCGGATGAGAAATCTATCTGTATGATAAAAATTCATCTAAAACGATGTGGTAAAAAGCAACGTGTGACTTGAATGACATGATTAGTTCTGTCGATTATGACATCCGCCGTTTTGACTCGAAGATGCTCTTAGCTCAACATTTATCAAAAGAGATATTTTAATAATGGAGCTTGGTATCAACTTTTTTTCAGTTAGGGGCAGAATCTAGGGTTAATGTAAATTAAATTAATGAGCTACTTATCGAATTTGATGTTAAGTCTCGAAGGGAAGAGCTCTTCAGGAATTGGGTTCAATCAATAAGAATGAAACTCGTTTAATTTATAGTGCTATTGTATATTTTCTCAAATTAGGAACTCAACTTCGAGATCCTTTTGAAGAGCACGAGGACTAGTTGAAAAAAAGACCTTCCCGATCGGAAGATCTTTTTTATTATAGAAAGAGGATTACAAAAATAGAAAATTATTTTCCCTCTTTATTGGGAACTTTGGGGGGTTCTCGGAAGAAAATAGCGAAAAAAATGATCCCTAAGGTCGATACCAAAAGGAATGTATAAACCAATGCTTCCATAGATTCGATCGTAGTTTATAATTAATAGAGATAGCTTTCGTACTAATTACAACATTTTTTATAAAAAATGTGGAATCAAAAGCAAAAGATTTGAATTCTTGAGATGCAAATTCTCAATATTGCATTAACAAGCAGAGCAATATTATATTATACCACTTGTCTTTTAGTAGTTGGATCTCCCAATTTTTGGAATGCCCCAAATTCTACTTGAGCATCCAAATCCGGATCAATACCGGCAAAAACATCTCTGAATAGAGTTCTAGCACCATGCCAAATATGCCCAAAAAAGAAAAGAAGGGCAAATGTAGCATGCCCAAAAGTAAACCAACCCCTTGGGCTACTCCGAAAAACACCATCCGATTTCAAAGTAGCACGATCTAATTCAAAAATTTCTCCCCCCCCGGGGGGCCATTAGAAATAAATTCAATTATTCACAAAGGAATTTACAATAAATAAATAAAAACTAGGTAATGAAGGTGCTGGGTTTTTATTAATGTAATTGATAATCGATCAATCAGTCTATTGGATGAAATAGAATAATTTACCTCCATAGAATGGTAATATATGGGTATATATTATACCCATATAACAAGTCAAATGCAGGTATGGTTGAATGGTATAATTTCTCCTTGCCAAGGAGAAGATGCAGGTTTGATTCCCGCTTGATTAGAATCTGCTACAATCACAATTAAGCAATTTTGAGCTTAAAAAATCATCGAATCGGTCAATCATTCACTGAGAATTAACTACAATCATGTAACAAGCTATTCTGAGCTTACAAATAACTGAATTGGTCAACCATTTGATGAGAATCAATTAGAATCACATAACAAGCCATTCTGAATGTACAAATCAAGAAATTGGTCAACCGTTCGATGAGAATGAGCTACAATCATGTAACAATCCATTTTTAGCTTACAAATCATTGAATCGGTCAACCGTTCGATGAGAATCACCTTCAATCACGTAACAAGCCATTCTGAGCTTACAAATCATCGAAGTGGTCAACCATTTGATAAGAATCAATTATAATCATATAATAAGCCATTCTGAGCTTAAAAGTCACCAAATCATTAACTGTTCGATGAGAATTAGCTACAATCATGTAACAAGCTATTATGAGCTTAGAAATCACTAAATCAGTCAACCGTTTGATGACATTTAGCTACAATCATGTAACAAGCCATTCTAAGCTTACAAATCATCGAATCAGTCAACCGTTCAATGACAATTAGCTACAATCACGTAAAAAGCCATTCTAAGCTTACAAATCATCGAATCGGTCAACCATTCGATAAAAATCAACTACAATCACGTAACAAGCCATTCTAAACTTAGAAATCACTGAATCGATCAACTGTTCGATGACAATCAGGTACAATCACGTAACAAGTCATTCTGAACTTATAAATCACTGAATCGGTCAACCATTCGATGAGAATAAATTACAATCACGTAACAATCCATTCTAAGCTTACAAATCATTGAATCAGTCAACCTATCGAAGAGAATTATCTACAATTACGGAACAAGATATTCTAAGCTTAAAAATCACCGAATCGGCCAACTGTTCAATAAGAATCAGCTACAATCACATTAGACACCATTTTGAGCTTACAAATCACTGAATCAATGAACTGTTACATGATTGTAGCTGATTCTCATTGAACAGTTGACTAATTCAGTGATTTGTAAGCTCAGAATCGCTTGTTACATGACTATAATTGATTTTTATCGAATGGTTGACCGATTCGGTGATTTGTAAGCTCAAAATGGCTAGCTACGTGATTATAATTGATTCTCATCGAACAATTTACCAATTTGGTGATTTGTAAGCTCAGAATGGCTTGTTACGTTATTGTAGCTGATTATCATCAAATGGTTGACTGATTCAGTGATTTGTAAGCTTAGAATAGCGTGTTACATGTTTGTAGATGATTCTCATTGAACGGTTGACCGATTCGATGAGTTGTAAGCTCAGAATGGCTTGTTACGTGATTGTAGCTGATTATCATTGAACGGTTGACCGATTCAATGATTTATAAGCTCAGAATGGTTTTTTACGTGATTGCCAATTCTCATTGAACGATTGACCAATTCAGTGATTTGTAAATTCAGAATGGCTTGTTACATGATTGTAATTGATTCTCATTAAAAAATTCACCAATTTGGTGATTTGTAAGCTCAGAATGGCTTGTTTATGTGATTGTAGTTGATTCTCATCCAATGGTTGACCGATTCAGTGATTTGTAAGCTACATATGGCTTTTTACGTGATTGAAGCTGATTCTTATCAAATGGTTGACTAATTCGATGATTTGTAAGCTTAGAATGGCTTGTTACATGAATGTAGTTGAATTTCATTGAACGGTTGACCGATTCGATGATTTGTAAGCTCAAATTGGCTTGTTACGTGATTGTAGCTGATTCTCATCAAAAAGTTGATCGATTCAATGATTTGTAAGCTCAAAATTGCTTATTACATGATTGTAGTTGATTCTCATCGAACGGTTGACTGATTCAATGATTGGTAAGCTCAAAATGGCTTGTTACGGGACTATAATTGATTCTCATTGAAGGGTTGACCGATTTGGTGATTTGTAAAGTCAGAATGGCTTGCTACATAATTGTAATTGATTCTCATCAAACAGTTGACCGATTTGGTGATTTGTAAGTTTAGAATGGCTTGTTACCTGATTGTAGCTGATTCTCCTCAAACGGTTGACCGATTCGATGATTTGTATGCTCATAATGGCTTGTTACGTGATAATAGCTGATTTTTGTCAAACGGTTCATTGACTTGATGATTTGTAAGCTTAGAATGGCTTGTTACATGATTGTAGGTGATTCTCATCGAACGGTTGACTGATTTTTGGTGATTTGTAAACTCAGAATGGCTTCTTACATGATTGTAGCCGATTCTCATCGAATGGTGTTTCGGTGATTTGTAAGCTAAGAATGGCTTCTTATGTGATTGTAGCTGATTCTGATCGAACAGTTGACCAATTCGGTGATTTGTAAGATCATAATGCCTTGTGACGTGATTGTAGCTGATTCTGATCAAAAGGTGTATTCGTTGATTTGTTAGCTCATTATGGCTTGATTGTAGCTTAATCTCAATGAACGGTTGACAAATTTAGTGATTGGTCAGCTTAGAATGGTTTGTTACATGATTGTAGCAGATTCTGATCGAACAGTTGACTCATTCAGTGATTCGTAAGCTCCGAATGGCTTGTTACTTGATTGTAGCTGATTCTGATCAAAAGTTTGACCGATTTGGTGATTTGTTAGCTCAGAATGGCTTGTTACATGATTGTAGCTTATTCTTAATGAACGGTTGATCGATTCGGTGATTTGTAAGCTCATAATGGCTTTTTACATGATTGTAATTGATTCTCATCGAACGGTTGACCGATTCGATGATTTCTAAGCTCAGAATGGCTTTTTACGTAATTGTAATTGATTCTCATCGAACAGTTGACCGATTCGGTGACTTGTAAGTTCAAAATGGATTGTTACCTGATTGTAGCTGATTCTTATTGAATGGTTGACCGATTCGGTGATTCATAAGCTCACAATAGCTTGTTACATTATTGTAATTGATTCTCATCAAATAGGTGACCGATTAAGTGATTCGTAAGCTCAGAATGGCTTCTTACGTGATTGTAGCTGATTCTCATCGAACAGCTGACCAATTCATTGATTTTTAACCTCAGAATGCCTTTTTTAGTGAATGTAGTTGATTCTCATCGAACGGTTGACTGATTCGGTGATTTGTAAGCTCAGAATGACTTGTTTTATGATTGTAGCTATTTATCATCGAACGGTTGACCGATTCGGTGGTTTGTAAGCTTAGAATGGCTTGTTATGTGATTGTAGCTTATTCTCATTGAAAGGTTGACCAAGTCAGTGATTTGTAAGCTCAGAATGGCTTGTTACATTATTATAGCTGATTCTCATTGAAAGGTTGACCGATTCGGTGATTTGTAAGCTCAGAATGGCTTGTTACGTGATTGTAGCTGATTCTAATTGAAAGGTTGACCTATTTGGTGATTTGTAATCTCAGAATGGCTTGTGAGGTGATTGTAGCTGATTCTAATCGAACGATTGACTGATTCAGGTTATTTGTAAGCTCGGAATGGTTTGTTACATGATTGTAATTGATTCTCATCGAATAGTTGACCGATTCGGTGATTTGTAAGTTCATAATGGCTTGTTACATTATTGTAATTGATTCTCATCAAACGGTTGATCAATTCAGTGATTTGTAAATTCAGAATGGCTTGTTATATTATTGTAGCTAATTCCCATCGAACGGTTGATCGATTCGATGATTTGTATGCTCCGAATGGCTTGTTACATGATAGTAGTTGATTTTCAGTGAATGGTTGACCGATTCGATAATTTGTAAGCTCAAAATGGCTTGTTATGTGATTGTAGCTAATTCTCATCGAACAGTTGACCGATTTAGTGTTTTGTAAGCTCAGAATGGATTGTTACGTGATTGTGGCTGATTCTCATCGAAAGGTTGACCTATTTTGTGATTTGTAGGCTCATAATGGTTTGTTAGGTGATTATAGTGGATTCTCATCGAATGGTTGACCAATTCGATGATTTGTAAACTTAGAATGGCTTCTTACATGATTCTAATACATTTTTATCAAAAGGTTGATCGATTCGATGATTTCTAAGCTCAAAATGGCTTGTTACGTTATTGTAGTTGATTCTCATCGAATGGTTGACTGATTCGGTTACTCGTAAGCTCAGAATCACTTGTTATGTTATTGTAATTGATTCTCATCAAGCAATTGACCTATTCAGTGATCTATAAGCTCAGAATGACTTAGTACATGATTATAGCTGATTCTCATCAAACATTTCACAAAGTCTGTAATTTGTAAGATCAGAATGGCTTGTTATGAGATTGTAATTGATTCTCATCGAACGGTTCACCGATTCAGTGATTTGTAAGCTCGGAATGGCCTGTTACATGATTGTAGCTGATTCTCATCGAACGGTTGACCGATTCGATGATTTGTAATCTCAGAATGGCTTGTTATGTGATTGTAATAGATTCTTATCGAATAGTTGACTGATTCGGTGATTTGTAAGCTCATAATGGCTTGTTACGTAAATGTAGCTGATTTTCATCGAACGGTTGACAGATTCAGTGATTTGTAAGCTCAGAATTTACATGATTGTAGTTGATTCTCATCAAAAGATTGATCGATTCAATGAATTGTAAGCTCAGAATTACTTGTTACGTGATTGTGATTGATTGTCATCGAACAGTTCATCGATTCAGTGATTTGTAAGCTCACAATGGTTTGTTATGTGATTATAGCTTTTTGTCATCGAACGGTTGATCGATTCGGTGATTTGTCATCTCAGAATGGCTTGTTACGTGATTGTAATTGATTCTTATCGAATAGTTGATCGATTTGGTGATTTGTAAGCTCAGAATGGCTTGCTACATAATTCTAGCTTATTCTCATCGAATTGTTGATCAATTAAATTATTTGTAATCTCAGAATGGCTTGTTACATGATTATAGCTGACTCTCATTGAACGGTTGACCAATTCAGTGATTTGTAAGCTCAGAATGGTTTGTTACGTGATTGTAGCTGAGTATCATCAAACGGTTGACCGATTTGGTGATTTATAAGCTTAGAATGGCTTGTTACGTGATTGTTGCTGATTCTCATCGAACAGTTGATCGATTCAGTGATTTATAAACTTAGAATAGTTTGTTACATTATTGTAATTGATTCTCATCGAACAGTTGAGCGATTTGGTGATTCGTAAGCCTAGAATGCAATGTTACGTGATTCTAGTTGGTTCTCATCGAACGGCTGACCGATTCGGTGATTTGTAAGCTCAGAATGGCTTGGTACGTGATTGTAGCTGATTCTAATTGAAAGGTTGACTAATTCGGTGCTTTGTAAGCTCAGAATGGTTTGTTACGTGATTATAGCTAATTCTCATCGAACAGTTGATCGATTCGATGATTTGTAAGCTAAGAATGGCTTGTTGCGTGATTGTAGCTGATTCTCATCGAAAGGTGTCACTATTCAGTGATTTATAAGCTTAGAATGACTTGTTACATGATTGTAGCTGATTTTCATTGAACGGTTGATCGAATCAGTGATTTGTAAGCTCAGAATGGCTTGTTACATGATGGCAATTGATTCTTATTGAATGGTTGACCGATTCAATGATTTGTAAGCTTAGAATGGCTTGTTACATGATTGTAGCTGATTTTCATCGAACGGTTGACTGATTTGATTTGTAAGCTCAGAATGGCTAATTACGAGATTGTAGCTGATTCTCATCCAACAGTTGATCAATTCAATGATTGTAAGGTTAGAATAGCTTGTTACACGATTGTAATTGATGCTCATCGATCGGTTGACCGATTCAGTGATTTTTAAGGTCAGAATACCTTGTTACGTGATTGTAATTGATTCTCATCGAACAGTTAACTGATTCGGTGATTTGTAAGTTCAATATGGCTTGTTACATGATTGTAGCTGATTCTCATCGAATGGTTGACCAATTCAGTGATTTGTATGCTTAGAATGGCTTGTTACGTGCTAGTAGCTGATTTTCATCAAACAGTTGACTGATTCTATGATTTGTAAGCTCAGAATGGCTTGTTACATGATTGTAGCTGATTCTCATCGAATTGTTGACCGATTCGGTGTTTTGTATGCTCATAATGGCTTGTTACATGATTGTAGGTGATTCTCATCGAACATTTAATCGATTCAATGATTTTTAAGATCAGAATGGCTTGTTACATGATTGTGGTAGATTCTCATCGAACGGTTGACTGATTCAATGATTTGTATGCTCATAATGGCTTCTTACATGATTCTAGCTAATTTTCATCGAACGGTTGATCGATACAGTGATTTGTAAGCTCAGAATGGTTTGTTGCGTGATTATAAATGATTCCTATCAAATGGTTGACCAATTCGATGATTTGTAAGCTCAAAATGGCTTATTACATGATTGTAGCTTATTCTCATCAAATGATTGATTGATTCGGTGATTTGTAAGCTTAGAATGGCTTCTTACGTGATTTTAGATGACTCTTATCGAATGGTTCACCGATTAAGTGATCTGTAAGCTCAAAATGGCTTGTAACGTGATTATAGCTCATTCTCATCAAACGGTTCACCAATTCAGTGATTTGTAAGCTCAGAATGGCTTGTTACGTGATTTTAATTGATTCTCATGAAACAGTTTACCGATTTGATGATTTTTAAGCTTAGAGTGTTACATGATAGTAGCTGATTCTCATCGAATGGTTGACTGATTCAGTGATTTGTAGGCTCAAAATGGCTTTTTACGTGATGGTAGCTAATTCTCATCGAACGGTTGACTGATTTGGTGATTTGTAAGCTCAGAATGGCTTGTTACATGATTGTAGCTGATTCTCATCAAACAGTTGACTAATTTGATGATTTATAAGCTTAGAATGGCTTGTTACATGATTGAAGGTGATTCTCATCAAACTGGTGATCGATTCGATGATTTTTAAGCTTAGAATGACTTGTTACATGATTATAATCGATTCTTATTGAATGGTTGACCGATTCAATGATTTGTAAGCTCAGAATGGCTTGTGACAGGATAGTAGCTGATTCTCATCGAACGGTTGAGCGATTCTATGATTCGTAAGCTCAAAATGGCTTATTATGTGATTGTAGCTGATTCTCATCAAACGGTTTAACGATTCAGTGATTTGTAAGCTCAGAATGACTTTTTACATGATTGTAGCTGATTCTTATCAAATAGTTGATTGATTCAGTGATTTGTAATCTCAGAATGGCTTGTTACAAGATTGTAGTTGATTCTCATCAAATGGTTGATCGATTCGGTGAATTGTAAGCTCAGAATGGTTTGTTACCTGATTGCAGCTAATTCTCATCGAACAGTTGGCTGATTCGATGATTTGTAAGCTCTGGCATGTTACCTGATTCTAGCTGATTATCATCGAATGGTTGACCGATTTGGTGATTTGTAAGCATAGAATGGCTTGTTACATGATTGTAGCTGATTCTCATCGAATGGTTGACCAATTCAGTGATTTGTAAGCGTAGAATGACTTGTTACATGATTGCAGTTGATTCTCATCGAACGGTGAACTGATTCAATGATTTGTAAGTTCAAAATGGCTTGTTTGGATAGCCGACTGGTCGAGAAGCGGATCGCATTGATTCAGATTGAGTGAGAGCATGAGATCCCTCCATTCGTCCCTTGCCGGGCAAGCATCCCGGACTACCTTGATCCCACCTCCCGATCCACCACACTTAAACCCACATCTGAATGCCCTACTATTCTAAATGGGAAGATGTGGCCTACGGGCAGTACTCCTTTTTTTTCCCTGATCCAAGTTATGCCCGCCCAACCACGTCGGGGGTACCCGCTTCATTCATTCAAAATCTCTCTATCGGAGCTACTTACTTATCTAAGGCAACCCCAATTTAGTAGTTGCCCGGGCTTTGAAATTCTAGTTGTTTCAAAAAGGGGAACCTTGACATTATATGGGGAATAATAGAATAATAGGGGCCCCTATTGCAGACGTGGTTTGCTGGGTTCCCAGCGCTATTCTATGGCGTCCTGCAGCACCATCTTGCCCAGCCGCCCTACTATTATAAAGGGGGAAGGCTTAGTCCTAGCCGAGGCTGAAGGATTCTTTCTGGTGCACCGGGTAACCGGATAGAAACTTTTTCTGGCCATATAGTTTAGCATTCTTTCATTTGGATCTTGCGTCCACAATAATATAATAGTAGGCACCCGGCCCAACCCTACGACGTGGTTTGTTGGGTTCCCAATGCCTTCCAACAGCTAGCTACTTCCAGTAGTTGAGGGCCATCCAGTTCTATTAAGAGTTGACATGATTGTAGCTGATTCTCATCGAACAATTGATCGATTCGATAATTTGTAAGCTCAGAATGGCATGTTACGTGATTGTAGTTGATTCTCATCGAATGGTTGACCGATTTGGTGATTTGTAATTACATAAAGGCTTGTTACATGATTGTAGCTAATTCTCATCAAACAGTTGACCGATTCAATGATTTGTAAGCTTAGAATGGCTTGCTACGTGAGTGTAGTTGATTCTCATCGAACGGTTGATCGATTTATTGAATTGTAAGCTTAGAAGGGGTTTTTACATGATTGTAATTGATTCTTATTGAATGATTGACCAATTCGATGATTTTTAAGCTCAGAATGGCTTGTTACGTGATTGTAGCTGATTTTCATCAAACGGTTGATTGATTTTATGAATTCTAAGCTCAGAATGGCTTGTTACGTGATTGTAGTTGATTCTCATCGAAAGGTTGACCAATTCGATGATTTGTAAGCTCAGAATGGCTTGTTACAAAATTGTAGCTGATTCTTATCGAAAGATTGACCAATTCATTGATTTAAAAGTTTAGAATGGCTTGTTATATGATTGTAGCTGATTCTCATCGAATGGTTGACCAATTCGGTGATTTGTAAGCTCAGAATGGCTTGTTACATGATTGTAATTGATTCTCATCAAACAGTTGATTGATTCGGTGATTTGTAAGCTCAGAATGGTTTGTTACATGATTGTAATTGATTCTCATCGAACAGTTGACCAATTCAGTGATTTGTAAGTTCAAAATTGTTTGTTCTATGATTGTAGCTGATTCTCATCGAATGGTTGACAGATTGAGTGATTTGTATGCTTTGAATGGATTATTATATGATTGTAATTGATTCTTATCAAATTGTTGACTGATTCGATGAGTTGTAAGCTCAAAATGGCTTGTTACATGATTGTAGTTGATTCTTATTAAACAGTTGACTGATTCAGTGATTTGTAATCTCATAATGACTTGTTACATGATTGTAGCTGATTCTTGTCGAACGGTTGACCGATTTGGTTATTTGTAAGCTCATAATGGCTTGTTACATAATTATAGCTAGTTCTCATTAAACGGTTGACCAATTCAATGATTTGTAAGCTCAGAATGGCTTGTTACATGATTGTAGTTGATTCTTATCAAACGATTGATTGATTTGATGATTTGTAACTTCAAAATCTCTTCTTACGTTATTGTAATTAAGTCTCATTGAACGGTTGACTGATTCGATAATTTTTAAGCTTAGAATAGCTTGTTACGTGATTGTAATAGATTCTCATCAAACGATTGACCAATTTAGTAACTCATGGTTCAATCTCAGAACTTCGCAACCACCGTTGATCTCAAAGATGATCAACGATGCACGGGCAACCCTTTTGATAATCATGCTAAGCCCCATCCGCTTCAGAGTTTTAGTGACTGAAAGACTTCTCCAATTCTCGAATACTCGCTTTAACCCAACACTTATCTGGAGAATCAGCGAACAAAGTATTCTCGCATTCTCATGAAGAAAATTCTAACCATAGTCAAGCCTTGAGAACGGACAAAATGACTTGTATCTCTAATTCGCTAAATACCTTTTAAACCCAAGGTTAACTCCTGAGATTACATACTGGCTGTTGATCATCATCATAATCCGTGGTTAGCATTAAATCATTTAAGAACCTTGACCGTAACCTTTTTCATTCCAAGAATCAGCGACTACTAAAACTCTTCAACCTTTGCTTTTTTCGCCGAGTCACTAGATTATTTGGGGCTCTACTAAAAGTCACAAGGTCTTGCGAATATCATATTCGCTTAATCGCTGCATAGCTTAGATACACTACCATTTTCTTGAGACTAAGTGAACAAAGTGAAAACTTTGCCATCCGCCAAAATTCATTGCCAAGTCCGCCAAATTTAGACGATATCAAAATGACTTAGTCTCTGAATCATTTGACAAGTTTGAATAGGACCTAGTCTTCATGAGATTAAAACATAGCCGCCAAATGAGAAGACAATCGACGGTGTTCGCCAGTTCGCTAGGTCTCTTAGAACATAACCACTTGATTGGGAGAATCAGAGATAACTGCCACACCGAGTCGTTGAATGCCAAGAGATGAGTGAATAGGAGACCATGCATTCGCCGATCCGCACAAAGGTTTTAGGTAGCCGCTAAATGATTTGGAGACTTAGTGATTGTCATGACATATAATCGGGTTTTAACATATTCGCCAGTTCGCTGAGTGACTTGCTACTACGAAACAAAGACTGAACGATTCAGCAAATGCTAGAAAGAAAAGAGTACATGCATTATTGACACTAAAGTGACCCAAAAAGTAACGATGAAACATAAGAAATTAGGGCTAACTCAAAGATCAAAACCTAGAAACAAGACTTTCAAGGATAAAACACAGGGCGGGGTTTTTCAAACCTAGTTAGGGCAAAACTAAAAGAATTTCATACACCAGGACCATAGGAAAGCTTACAAACAAGAGGTAAACCAGAACTTGGAAAGGACAAACTCAAAAGCCTAAAAATATAACCAACACAAATCACCGAATTGGTCAAGCGTTCGATGAAAATTAGCTATTATCACGTAACAAGCTACTCTAAGCATACAAATCACTGAATCGGTCAACTATTCAATGAGAATCAATTACAATCACGTAACAAGTCATTCTGTGCTTACAAATCACCGAATCAGTCAACCATTCGATGAGAATCAGCTAGAATCACATAACAAGCTATTGTGAGCTTACAAATGATCAAATCGGTCAACCGTTCGATGAGAATAAATTACAATCACGTAACAAGCCACTCTCAGCTTACAAATCATCGAATTGGTCACCTGTTTGAAGAGAATCAGATACAATCATGTAACAAGCCATTCTGAGCTTATAAATCATCGAATTGGTCAACCGTTCGATGAAAATCAACTACAATCACGTAACAAGCCATTATGAGCTTACAAATCACTGAATCAGTCAACCGTTCGATGAGAATCAGCTACTATCATGTAACAAGCCATTATGACCTTACAAATCATCGAATCGGTCAACCGCTCAATGAGAATCATCTACAATCAGGTAACAAGCCATTCTGAGCTTACAAAACACCGAATCGGTCAACCTTTCGATGAGGATTAGCTACAATCATGTAAAAAGCCATTCTGAGATTACAAATCATCGAATCGATCAACCTTTCGATGAGAATTAGCTACAATCATGTAATAAGCCATTCTGAGTTTAAAAATCACGGAATCATTCAACCGTTCAATGAGAACCAGCTACAATCACATAAAAAGCCATTATCAGCTTACAAATAATCAAATTGGTTAACCGTTCAATGAGAGTCAGATACAATCATGTAACAAACCATTCTGAGCTTACAACTCATTAAATCGGTCAACCGTTCGATGAGAATCAATTATAATCATGTAATAATCCATTTTGAGCTTATAAATCACCAAATCGGTCAACTGTTCAATGAGAATCAATTACAATCACGTAACAAGCCATTTTGAGGTTACAAATCAACTAATTGGTGAATCGTTCGATGAGAATCACCTACAATCACGTAACAAGACATTCTGAGCTTACAAATCACCGAATCGGTAAACTGTTCGATGAGAATCAGCTACAATCACATAACAAGCCATTTTGGCCTTACAAATCACCAAATCAGTCAACCGTTTGATGAGAATAAGCTACAATCACGTAACAAGCCATTTTGTGTTTACAAATCACTGAAACGGTCAACTGTTCGATGAGAATCAATTACAATCATGTAACAAGCCATTCTCAACTTACAAATCACTGAATGGGTCAACCATTTGATGAGAATCAGCTATAATCATGTAACAAGCCATTATGAGGTTATAAATCATCAAATATGTCAACCATTTGATGACAATCAGCTACAATCACGTACCAAGCAATTCTGAGCTTGCAAATCACCGAATCGGTCAACTGTTTGATGAAAAATAACTACAATCACGTAACAAGCCATTCTAAGCATACAAATCACCGAATCGGTCAACCGTTCGATGAGAATCAGCTACAATCATGTAACAAGCCATTATGAGCTTATAAGTAAATGAATTGGTCAACTATTTAATGATAATCAATTACAATGATGTAACAAGCCATTCTGTAACAAGCGATCATGAGCTTACAAATCACCAAATCGGTTAACCATTCAATGAGAATCAACTATGATCATGTAACAAGCCATTTTGAACTTACAATTTACTGAATCAGTCAACCGTTTGATGAGAATCAATTAATATCATGTAAGAAGCTACTCTAAGCTTAGAAATCACTGAATCGGTCAACCATTCGATGAGAATCAATTACATTCTGTTATAAGCCATTTTGAGCTTGCAAATCACCAAATCAGTCAACCTATTGATTAAAATCAGCTAGAATCATGAAACAACCTTTTGATTACAAATCACTGAATCGGTCAACCATTCAATGAGAATCAGTTGTTCAATGAGAATCAATTACAATTATATAACAAGCCATTCTAAGCTTACAAATCACCGGATCGATCAACCGTTCAATGAGAATTAGCTACAATCACGTAACAAGCTATTCTAAAATTACAAATCATCGAATCGGTCAACCGTTTGATGAGAATCAGCTATAATCACGTAACAAGCCATTCTGAGCTGACAAATCACCAACTCGGTCAAAGGTTTGATGAGAATAAGCTACAATCATGTAACAAGCCATTCTGAGCTTACAAATCATGGAATCGATCAATTGTTTGATGAGAATCAGCTACAATCACATAACAAGCTATTCTAAAATTACAAATCACCGAATTGGTCAACTGTTCGATGAGAATCAACTACAATCATGTAACAAGCTAACAAATCATCGACTCATTCTAAGCTGACAAATCATCGACTCGGTCAAAGGTTTGATGAGAATAAGCTACAATCACGTAACACACCATTCTGAGCTTACAAATCACAGAATCGGTCAACTATGTGATGAGAATTAGCTACAATGACGTAACAAGCCATTCTGAGTTGACAAATCATCAAATTTGTCAACCATTCGATGAGAATTAATTAGAATCGCATAACAAGTCATTCTGAGTCTACAAATCATCGAATTAGTGAACCGTTTGATGAGAATCAGCTACAATCAGGTAACAACCTATTTTGAGCTTACAAATCACCGAATCGGTCAACCATTCAATGAGAATTAGCTACAATCAGGCAAGAAGCTATTATGAGCTTACAAATCATCGAATCAGTCAACTATTCGATGAGAATCAGCTACAATCATTTAACAAGCCATTATGAACTTACAAATCACCGAATCGGTCAACTGTTTGATAAAAATTATCTACAATGATTTAACAAGTCATTCTAAGCTTACAAATGATCAAATTGGTCAACCGTTGGATGAGAATCAGCTACAATCATATAACAAGCCATTCTAGCTTATAAATCACTGAATCAGTCAACCGTTCGATGAGACTTAGCTACAATCACATAACAAGCCATTCTAAGCTTACTAATCATCGAATCGATCAACCGTTCGATGAGAATAAGCTACAATCATGTAAAAAGCCATTATGAGCTTACAAATCACCGAATTGGTCAACCGTTCGATGAGAATTAGCTACAATCATGTAACAAGCCAGTCTCAGCTTAAAAATCACAAAATCGGTCAACCATTCGATGAGAATCAATTACAATCACGTAACAAGCCATTCTGAACTTACAAATCATTCAATAGGTTAATTGTTCGATGAGAATCATGTACAATCACCTAATGCCATTCTGAGCTTACAAATCACTGAATCGGCTAACCGTTCGATCAGAATCAGCTACAATCATGTAACAAGCCTTTTTGAGCTTACAAATCACCGAATCGGTCAATCATTTGATGAGAATCAGCTACAATCACGTAACAAGTCATTTTGAGATGAAAAATCATCGAATCGGCCAATCATTCGATGAGAATCAGCTACAATCACGTAATAATCCATTCTGAGATTACAAATCACTGAATCAGTCAAGCGTTCGATGAGAATGGGCTCCAATAATGTAAAAAGCCATTCTGAGCTTACGAATCACTGAATTGGTCAACTGTTCGATAAGAATAAATTAGAATCACGTAACAAACTATTTTGAGCTTAAAAATCACCAAATCGGTCAACCGTTTGTTGAGAATCACCTACAATCACATAAAAGGCCATTTTGAGCTTACAATTCATCGAATTGGTCAACTGTTTGATGAGAATCAGCAACAATCATGTAACAAGCCAATCTTACCTTACAAATAACTGACTCGATCAACTGTTCGATGAGAATCAATTACAATCAAGTAACAAGCCATTTTGAGCTTACAAATCACTGAATCGATCAACTGTTCGGTGAGAATCAATTAAATTTTGGTAACAAGCCATTCTTAGCTTACAAATCATCGAATCAGTCAACCATTCGATGAGAATGAGCTAGAATCATGTAACAAGCCATTCTGAACTTATGAATCATCGAATCGGTCAACTGTTCGATCAGAATCAATTACAATCATGTAACAAGCCATTTTGAGCTTACAAATCATCGAATCTGTCAACCGTTCGATGAGAATCAGCTACAATCATGTAACAAGCCATTCTGAGCTTACAAATCACAGAATCGACCAACTGTTTGATGAGAATTAGCTACAATCACGTAACAAGCCATTTGAGCTTACAACTCACCGTATCGGCCAACGGTTTGATGAGAATCAACTACAATCATGTAAAAATGCATTCTGAGCTTACAAATCACCGAATCGATCAACCGTTCGATGCGAATCGACTACAATCATGTAACAAGCCATTCTGAGCTTACAAATCAGTGAATCAGTCGACCATTCAATGAGAATCAGCTACAATCATGTAACAAGCCATTTTGAGCTTAGAAATCAGTGAATCAACTACAATCATGTAACAAGCAGTTTTGAGATTACAAATCAATGGATTAGTCAATCGTTCGATGATAATTAGCTACAATCATGTAACAAGCCATTCTAGGCATACAAATTACTGAATCGGTCAACCGTTCGATGAGAATCAGGTACAGTCAAGTAACAAGCCATTCTAAGCTTACAATGCACCGAATTGGTCAATCGTTCGCTGAGAATTAGCTACAATCATGTAACAAGCCATTCTGGGCTTACGAATCACTGAATTCATCAACTGTTCGATGAAAATCAATTACAATGACGTAACAAGCTATTTTGAGCATACAAATCACCAAATCGGTCAACCATTCAATGGGAATCAGCTACAATCACGTAAAAAGCCATTCTTAGCTTATAAATCACCGAATCGATCAACCGTTCGAGGAGAATCAACTACAATCACGTAACAAACCATTATTAGCTTACAAATCACTGAATCAGTCATCTGTTCTATTAGAATCAATTATAATCACATAACAAGTCATTCTTAGCTTGATGAGAATTAGCTACAATCACGTAACAAGCCATTCTGAGTTTACAAATCACTGAATTAGTCAACCGATCAGAGAGAATTAGCTACAATCACGTAACAAGCCATTCTCTGACATTACAAATCACCGAATTGGTCAACCGTTTGATGAGAATCAACTACAATCACCTAACAAGGAATTTTGAGCTTGCAAATCACCGAATCGATCAACCGTTCAATGAGAATCAACTACAATCACGTAACAGGCCATTCTTAGCTTATAAATAACTAAATCAGTCAACCATTCGATAAGAATCAATTTCAATAACGTAACAAGCCATTCTAGGCTTACAAATCACCGAAATGGTCAACTGTTCGATGAGAATCAATTACAAACATGTAACAAGTCATTCTAAGTTTAAAAATCACCGAATCGGTCAACCATCCGTTGAGAATTAATTACAATCACGTAAAAAGCCATTCTAAGATTATAAACTACTAAATCGATCAATTGTTCGATGAAAATTAGCTACTATCACGTAACATGCCATTCTGAGCTGACAAATAATCGAATCGGTCAACCGTTTGATGAGAATCAACTACAATTACGTAACAAGCTATTCTGAGCTTACAAATAATCGAATCAGTCAATCGTTATAAGAGAATTAGCTACAATCATGTAACAAGCCATTCTGAGCTTACAAATCATCGAATTGATCAACCGTTCAATGAGAATATACTACAATTATGTAAAATGACATTTTGAGCTTTCAAATCACCGACTTGGTCAATCGTTCGATGAGAATCAACTACAATCACGTAACAAGCCATTCTGAGCTTAAAAATTATCAAATCAGTCAACCATTCGATTAGAATAAGCTACAATCATGTAACAAGCCTTTTTGAGCTTACAAATCATCGAATTGGTGAACCATTCGATGAGAATCAGCTACAATCACGTAACAAGCCATTTTGAACTTACAAATCACCGAATCACACAACTGCTCAATGAGAATCAGCTACAATCAAGTAACAAGCAATTTTGAGCTTATAAATCATTAAATCGGTCAACCGTTCAATGAAAATCAATTACAATAACGTAACAAGCCATTCTGAGCTTACAAATCACCGAATCAGTCAACCGTTTGATAAAAATCAATAACAATCACGTAACAAGCCATTTTAAGCTTACAAATCACCGAATCAGTCAACCGTTCAATGAGAATCCACTAGAATCTTGTAACAAGCCATTCTGAGCTTACAAATTACCGCATCAGTCAACCGTTCGATGAGAATCAGCTAGAATCACTTAACAAGCCATTCTGAGCTTACAAATAACCGAATCGGTCAACCATTCAATGAGAATCAGCTACAATTACTTAAAAAGCCATTCTGAGTTACAAATCATTGAATCGGATAATTGTACGATGAGAATCAATTACAATCACGTAACAAGCTATTTTGAGCTTACAAATCACCGAATCGGTCAACTATTTGATTAGAATCAATTATAATCACGTAACAAGCCATTTCAGACCTACAAATCACCGAATCTATAAACTGTTCAATGAGAATCAGCTAGAATCATGTAACAAGCCATTCTGAGCTTAAAATTCACTAAATCGGTCAACCATTCAATGAGAATTATCTACAATCATGTAACAAGCCATTCTGAGCTTACAAATCACCGAATCAGTCAACTGTTCGATGCGAATAAGCTACAATTACCATTTGATCATAATCAACTACAATCACGTAGCTTACAATTCATTGAATCGGTCAACCGTGTGATGAGAATCAGTTACAATCACGTAACAAGCCATTTTGAGCATAAAAATCACTGAATCGGTTAACCGTTCGATGAGAATCAGCTACAATCACAAAATAAGCCACTTTGAGCTTACAAATCACTAAATCAATCAACCGTTTGATGAGAATTAGCTACAATCACGTAACAAGCCATTCTAGGCTTACCAATCACTAAATCGGTCAACCGTTTGATGAGAATCAGCTACAATCAGGTACCAAGCTATTTCATGCTTATAAATCACTGAATCGGTCAACATTTTGATTAGAATAAGCTACAATCACGTAACAAGCCATTCTGAGTTACAAATCACTGAATCAGTCAATCATTCAATGAAAATCAATTACAATCACGTAAGAATCTATTCTGAGCTTATAATTCACTGAATCGCTCAATCGTTGAATAAAAATCATCTACAATCATGTAACTTTCTGAGTTACAAATCACCGAATCGGTCAACCATTCTATAAGAATCAACTACAATCATGTAACAAGCCATTCTAAGCTTACAAATCACTGAATCGGTCAACCGTTCGATAAAAATCAACTACAACCACGTAACAAACCATTCTTAGATTACAAATCACCGAATTGGTCAACTGTTTGATGAGAATCAACTACAATCACTTTATAAGCCATTCTGAGATTACAAATCACTGAATCAGTCAACCATTCAATGAGAATCAGCTACAATCACATAGCAAGCTGTTTTGAGCTTACAAATCATCGAATTGGTCAATCGTTCAATGAGAATTAGCTACTATCATGTACCAAACCATTCTTAGCTTACAAATCACCGAATCGGTTAACTGTTCGATGACAATCATGTAACAAGCCATTCTGAGCTTACAAAATATTGAATTGGTCAACTGTTCGATGAGAATCAGCTACAATCACGTAACAAGCTATTCTAAGCTTACAAATCACCGAATCGATCAACCATTCGATGAAAATCAACTACGTAACAAGCCATTGCAAGCATACAAATCATTGAGTCCATCAACTATTCAATGAGAATCAGCTACAACATGTAACAAGTCATTCTGAACTTAAAAATCACCAAATCGGTCAACCGTTCGATGACAATCGATTACAATAATGTAACAAGCCATTCTGAGCTTACAAATCATTGAAATGGTCAACCTTTGATGAGAATCGGCTATTGTCACGTAACAAGTCATTCTGAGCTTACAAATCATCGAATCAGTCAACCGTTCGATGAGATCAACCATAATCATGTAACAAGTCTTCTGAGCTTACAAATAACTGAATCGGTCAACTGTTCAATGAGAATCAGCTACAATCATGTAACAAGCCATTCTGAGCTTATAAATCACTGAATCGGTCAACCTTTCGATGAGAATCAACTACAACCACATAACAAGCCATCCTGAGGTTACAAATCATCGAATCGATCAACCATTCAATGAGAATCAGCTACAATCCTGTAACAAGTGATTTTGAGCTCATAAATCACCGAATCGATCAACCTTTTGATGACAATCAACTACAATAACGTAAAAATCCATTACGAGCTTACAAATCACTGAATCGGTCAACCGTTCATTGAGAATCAGCTACAATCACAAAACAAGCCATTCTGAGCTTACGAATAACCAAATCAGCTATAATCACATAACAAGCCATTCTGAGCTTACGAATAACCAAATCAGCTACAATAACATAACAATCACATAACAAGTTATTGTAACTGATTCTCATCGAATGGTTGACCGATTCGATGATTTGTAAGCTCAGAATGGCTTGTTATGTGATTGTAGTTGATTCTCATCCAACGATTGACCAATTCGGTGATTTGTAATCTCAACATGGCTTGTTAGTGATTGTAGCTGATTCTCGTTGAATGGTTGACAGATTCGGTGATTTGTAAGCTCAAAATGGTTTGTTACTTGATTGCAATTGATTCTCATCTAAAGGTTAACTGATTTGGTGATTTGTAAGCTCAAAATAGATTGTTAGGTGATTGTAATTGATTCTCATCAAACTGTTGACCGATTCAAATATTCTTAAAGTTAGAATGGCTTGTTACGTTATTGTACCTGATTCTCATCAAATGGTTGACCGGTTCGGTGATTTGTAATCTCAGAATGGCTTGTTACGTGATTGTAGCTGATTTTCATCGAACGATTGAAGGATTTGGTGATTTGTATGCTCAGAATAGCTTGTTACGTGATAGTAGTTGATTTTCAACGAACGATTGATTGATTCGATAATTTGTAAGCTCGCAATGGCTTGTTACATGATTGTAGCTGATTCTCATCGAATGGTTGACCGATTAGGTGTTTTCTAAGCTCAGAATGGCTTAATATATTTCATAAGACTCCTAACAAAGTCCATCCTTTCACAAGGAATATTCATATTAGTGCATCTTTTGTGAGCATCATTACCACCGGGGTTTACTCTTTGATCAAGAGGTTCCCTAGTCAAGTGTCATTGTGTTATTGTGTATGAATATTTTTCTATGGTTGGTAATTATATTGCTTACATGGTTTAATGCTGTTGAAGTTGATAAAAGTTATAATTATCAGACAACTGATTCACCCCCCCTCTCAGTTATCTTGGTGGACTTTACTCTCTAACATAGTTGACCGATTTGATGATTTGTAAGCTCAAAATGGCTTGTTACATGATTATAGCTAATTCTCATCGACGGTTGACCGATTTGTAGATTTATAAGCTCAGAATAGCTTGTTACATGATTATAGCTAATTCTTATCGAATGGTTGACTGATTCAGTAATTTGTAAGGTCAGAATCTCTTGTGACATGATTGTACCTGATTTTCATCTAACAATTGACCGATTCAGTGATTTGTAAGCTCAAAATGACTTGTTACATGATTGTAATTGATTATTATCGTTCGTTTGACCCATTCAGTGATTTGTAAGCTTAGAATGGCTTGTTACATGATTGTAGTTGATTCTCATTGAACGGTTGACCGATTCGGCAATTTGTAATCTCAGAATGAATTGTTACATAATTGTAGCTAATTCTCATTGAACGGTTGACCGATTCAGTGATTTGTAAACTTAGAAAGACTTGTTACATGATTGTAGCTGATTTCGATCAAACGGTTGACCGATTTGGTGATTTGTAAACTCAGAATGGCTTGTTATGTGATTGTAATTGATTCTCATTGAATAGTTGACCGATTCCATGATTTCTAAGCTCAAAATGGCTTGTTACATGATTGTAATTGATTCTCATCGAACGGTTGACCGATTAGATGATTTGTAATCTCAGAATGGCTTGTTACGTGATTATAGTTGAATCTCATCGAACGGTTGACTCATTCAGTGATTTGAAAGCCCATAATAGTTTTTTACATGATTGTAGCTGATTCTCACCGAACAGTTGACCGATTCAGTGATTTGTAAGCTCAAAATGGGTTGTTATGTGATTGTAGTTGATTTTGATCAAATGGTTGACTGATTCGATGATTTGTAAGCTCATAATGGCTTGTTACGTGATTGTAGCTAATTCTCATCAAATGGTAGACCAATTCAGTGATTTGTAAGCTTAGAATGGCTTGTTACGTGATTGTAATTGATTGTCATTGAATGGTTGATCAATTCGGTGGTTAGTAACTTAGAATTGCTAGTTACACGATTGTAGTTGATTCTCATCGAACGGTTGATCGATTCGATGATTTGTAGACTCAGAATAGCTTGTTACATGATTGTAGCTGATTCTCATTGAATGGTTCACCGATTCGATTATTTGTAAGCTCAGAATGGCTTGTTACATGATTGTAGCTAATTCTCATCGAACGATTGGCTGATTTGGTGATTTGTAAGCTCATAATGGCTTGTTACATGATTTTAGCTGATTCTCATCAAACAATTGACCGATTATAGCTGATTCTATTCGAACAATTGATCAATTTGGTGATTTGTAAGCTCAGAATAGCTTGTTACATGATTGTAGCTGACTCTCATCGAACGGTTAACCAATTCGATGATTTGTAAGCTGAGAATGACTTGTTACGTGATTGTAATTGAGTCTCATTGAATGGTTGGCCGATTCGGTGATTTGTAAGCTCAAAATGGCTAGTTTACATTAAACAGTTGACCAATTCAGTGATTTGTAAGTTCAGAATGACTTGTTACGTGATTGTAGTTGATTCCCATCAAATGGTGGATGGATTTGATGATTTGTAAGGTTGAAATGGCTTGTCACCTGATTGTAGCTGATTCTAATTGAACAGTTGACCAATTCAGCGATTTGTAAGCTCACAAAGGCTTGTTACGTAATTGTAGCTGATTTTGATCAAATGGTTGACTAATTAGGTGATTTGTAAAATCAGAATGGCTTGTGACGTGATTGTAATTAATTCTCATCGTACAGTTGACCGATTTTGGTATTTGTAAGCTCGAAATGGCTTGTCACATGATTGTAATTGATTCTCATCGAACGGTTGACTGATTTGATGATTTGTAAGCTCAGAATGGCTTGTTACAAGATTGTAGTTGATTCTCATCAAAGGGTTGACTAATTCAGTGATTTCTAAGCTCAGAATGGCTTTTTATGTGATTGTAGTCGATTCTCATCAAACGGGTGACCGATTCGGTGATTTGTATGCTCAAAATGGCTTGTTACATGATTATAGCTGATTCTCATCAAACAGTTGACCGATTCGGTGATTTGTAAGCTCAGAATGACTTGTTACATGATTGTAGCTAATTCTCATTGAAAGGTTGACAGATTCGGTGATTTGTAAGCTTAGAATTATTTTTTACGTGATTGTAGTTGATTCTCATTGAACGGTTGACCGATTCAATGATTTGTAATCTCATAATAGATTGTTACATGATTATAATTGATTCTCATCGAATGGTTAACCAATTCGGTGATTTGTAAGCTCATAATGGCTTATTACATTATTGTAGCTGATTCTCATCGAACGGTTGACCAATTCGATGATTTGTAAGCTCAAAATAGCCTGTTAAGTGATTGTAGTTGATTCTCATCGAATGTTTGATGGATTCAATGATTTATAAGCTCAGAATGGCTTGTTATGTGATTATAGTTGATTCTCATCGAACAGTTGACTGATTCGGTGATTTCTAAGCTCAGAATGGCTCTTTACGTGATTGTAGCTGATTCTCACCGAACGGTTCCCTGATTCGGTGATTTGTAAACTATAAAAGGCTTGTTACTTAATTGCAGCTGATTCTGATTGAAGGGTTGAAAGATTTGGTGATTTGTAAAATCAGAATGACTTTTGACGTGATTGTAATTAATTCTACTCAAACAGTTGACTGATTTCATGATTTGTAAGCTTAGAATGGCTTGTTACATGATAGTAATTGATTCTCATCGAACGGTAGACTGATTTGGTGATTTGTATGCTCAGAATGGCTTGTTATGTGATTGTTGCTGATTCTCTTCAAACGGTTGACAGATTTGATGATTCGTAAGCTCATAATAGATTGTTACGTGGTTATAAATGATTGTCATCGAACGGCTGACTGATCCAATGATTTGTAAGCTCAGCATGGCTTGTTACGTCATTGTAGCTGATTCTCATCGAATGGTTGATGGATTCGGTGATTTGTAAGTTCAGAATGGCTTGTTACATGATTGTAGCTGATTCTCATCGAATGGTTGACTGATTCGATGATTTGTATTCTCAGAATGGCTTGTTGCATGATAGTAGTTAATTTTCATCGAACGGTTGTCCGATTTTGTTACGTGATTGTAGCTAATTCTCATTAAATTATTGACTGATTTGGTGTTTTGTTAGCGCAGAATGGCTTGTTACATGATTGAGATAATTGTCATTGAACGGTTGACCGATTTGGTGATTTGTGAGCTCAAAATGGCTTGTTACATGATTGTAATTGAGTCTCATAGAAAGGTTGACTGATTCGGTGATTTGTAAGCTCAGAATAGATTGTTACATGATTGTAATTGATTCTCATCAAATAGTTGACCGTTCAGTAATTTTTAATCTCAGAAGGGCTTGTTACGTTATTGTAGCTGATTTTCATCGAATGGTTGACTGATTTGGTGATTTGTAATCTCAGAATGGCTTGTTATGTGATTGTAACTGATTTTCATTGAACGATTAACCAATTCTGTGATTTGTATGCTCAGAATGGCTTTTACTTGATAGTAGTTGATTTTCATCGAACGGTTGATCGATTCGGTGATTTGTAAGCTCACAATGGCTTGTTATGTGATTGTAGGTGATTCTCATCGAATGGTTGACCGATTCGATGTTTTGTAAGCTCAGAATGGGGGTTAGGTGATTGTAGCCAATTAGCATCAAACGGGTGACTGATTAGGTGATTTATAAGCTGAGAATGGCTTGTTACGTGATTGTAATTATTTTTTATCAAACGGTTGACCGTTTGTTGATTTGTAAGCTTAGAATGGCTTGTTACGTGATCGTAATTGATTCTCATCAAACGGTTGACCAAATCGGTGAATTGTAAGTTCAGAATGGCTTGTTACATAATTGTAGTTGATTCTCATCGATCGGTTGACCGATTTAGTGATTTGTATGCTCATAATGACTTGTTACATGATTCTAGCTGATTCTCATCGAACGGTTGACTGATTCGGTGAATTATAAACTCAGAATGGCTTCTTACGTGATTGTAGGTGATTCTCATCGAATGATTGATCGATTCAATGATTTGTTAGCTCAGAATGGCTTGTTACGTGATTGTAATTGATTCTCATCGAACTTTTGACCCATTTGGTGATTTCTAATCTTAGAATGGCTTGCATGATTTTAGCTCATTCTCATTGAATGGTTGACTGATTCGATGATTTCTAATCGCAGAATTGCTTGTTACATGATTGTAGTTGATTCTCATCAAATGGTTGATCGATTCGATGATTTGTAAACTCATAATGGGTTGTAATTTGATTGTAGTTGATTCTCATCGAACGTTTTCCCGATTCGGTGATTTGTAAGCTTAGAATGGCTTGTTACATGATAGAAAGAATGACTGGAAGAAATGGACTTTTCAAGAAGTGCTTCGTTTCAGCGGCTTCGTGATTTCTCGCCCTCTACTCTATAGTTGGGGTGCGGTGTGAAGCAGGTTCAATGCCTACTGTATCGGCCCTACTATTCTAAAGGTGGTTGGACAATGATTGTAGCTGATTCTCATCAAACGGTTGACCGATTCGATGATTAGTAAGCTCAGAATGACTTGTTATGTGATTGTAGCTGAGTCTCATTGAACGGTTGACCCATTCAGTGATTTGAAAGCTCAGAATGGCTTGTTACATGATTGTAGCTGATTCTCATTGAATGGTTGATCGATTCAGTGACTTCTAAGCTCAGAATGCATTGTTACATGATTGTGGCTGATTGTCATCAAACAAGTTACCGATTCGATGATTTGTAAGCTCAGAATGGCTTGTTACCTAATTTTAACTAATTCTCATCAAATGGTTGACCGATTCGGTGATTTGTAAGCTTAGAATGGGTTGTTACGTGATTGTAGCTGATTCTCATCGAACGGTTCACCAATTCAGCGATTTGTAGGCTCAGAATGGCTTGTTACGTGATTGTAATTGGTTCTCATCGAATGGTTGACTGATTCGGGGATTTGTAAGCTCAAAATAGCTTGGTATGTGATTGTAATTGATTCTCATCGAACGGTTGGCCGATTCGGTGATTTATAAGTTTAGAATGGCTTGTTACATTATTGTAGCTGATTCTCATTGAAAGGTTCATTGATTCAGTGATTTCTAACCTCAAAATGGCTTCTTACGTGATTATAATTGATTTTCATCGAACGGTTGATCGATTCAATTATTTGTAAGGTGAGAATGGCTTGTTACGTGATTGTTGCTAATTCTCATCAAATAGTTGACCAATTCGATGATTTCTAAGTTCAAAATGGCTTGTTACATGATAGTAGTTGATTCTCATCGAACGATTGACCGACTCGGTGCTATGTAATCTCAGAATGGCTTGTTACGTGTTTGTAGCTGATTCTCATCAAAGGGTTGACTGATTCAGTTATTTGTAAGCTCAGAATGGCTTGTTACGTGATTATAGTTATTTCTCATCGAATGGTTGATCGATTCGGTGATTTGAAAGCTCAGAATGGCTTGTTATGTGATTGTAATTAATTATTATCAAACGGTTGACCAATTCAATGATTTGTAAGTTCAGAATGGCTTGTTATGTGATGTAACTGATTCTTATCGAATGGTTGATCGATTCGGTGGTTTCTATGCTCAGAATACCTTTTTACGTCATTGTAATTGATTCTCATCGAGCAGTTGACCGATTCACTGATTCATCACACCAAAATGGTTTGTTACATGATTGTACCTGATTCTCATCGAACAGTTGACTGATTTGGTGAATTGTAAGCTTAGAATCACTTGTTAGGTGATTGTAGCTGATTCTCATCGAACAGTTTATCGATTTGGTGATTTATAAGGTCGGAATGGATTGTAACATGATTGTAGTTGATTCTCATTGAATGGTTGACCGATTCGGTGATTTGTAATCTCAGAATGGCTTGTTACATGATCGTAGCTGATTCTCATCAAATGGTTGATTGAGTCAATGATTTTTATGCTTAGAATGGCTTGTTACATGATAGCAGCCAATTTTTGTCGAACAGTTGAGCGATTCAGTGATTTGTAAGCTTAGAATGAGTTGTTACATGATTTTAGTTGATTCTCATTGAACGGTTGACCAATTCGGTGATTTGGAAGTCCAGAATGGCTTCTTATGTGATTGTAATTGATTGTCATCGAACAGTTGACCAATTCGGTGATTTGTAAACTGAAAATGGCTTCTTATGTGATTGTAGCTGATTCTCATCGAACAGTTAACCGATTCAGTGATTTGTAATCTCAGAATGGCTTGTTACGTGATTATAGCTGATTCTCATCGAAAGGTTGACTGATTCTATGATTTCTAAGCTCAAAAAGGCTTGTTACATGATTGTAGTTGATTTTGATCAAACTGTTGACCGAATCAGTGATTTGTAAGCTCAGAATGACTTGTTACATGATTGTAACTGATTCTCATCGAGTAGTTGACTGATTCGATGATTTGTAATCTCAAGATGGCTTGTTACATGATTGTAATTGATTCTCATGGAACGGTTGACTGATTCGATAATTTGTAAGCTTAGAATGGCTTGTTACGTGATTGTAGTTGATTCTCATCAAACGGTTGATCGATTTGGTGATTTGTAAGCTCAAAATGGTTTTTTGGGTGATTGTAATTGATTCTCAGTGAACGGTTGACCGATTCTATGATTTTTAAGCTCAGAATGACTTGTTACATGATTGTAGTTGATTCTCATCGAATAGTTGACCGATTTAGTGATTTGTAAACTCAGAATGGCTTCTTACGTCATTATAGCTGATTCTCATCGAATGGTTGATCGATTCAATGATTTGTAAGCCTAGAATGGCTTGTTACGTGATTCTGATTGTAATTGATTCTTATCAAATAGTTGACCGATTCAGTTATTTGTAAGGTCATAATGGCTTCTTACGTGATTTTAACTGATTCTCCTCAAATGGTTGACCGATTCGATGATTTTTAAGGTCATAATGGCAAGAACATGATTTTAGCTGATTCTCATCGAATGGTTGACCGATTCGATGATTTGTAAGCTCTGAATGGTTTGTTACATGATTGTAGTTGGTTCTCATTGAACGGTTGACCGATTCATTAATTTGTAAGCTCAGAATGGCTTGTTACGTGATTGTAGTTGGTTCTTATCGAATGATTGACCGATTCAGTGATTTGTAAGCTCATAATAACTTGTTACGTGATTGTAGCTGATTCTCATCGAAAGGTTGACCGATTCAATGATTTATAAGCATAGAATGGCTTGTTATGTGATTATAATTGATTATAAGTGAAAGGTTGACTAATTCAGTGATTTGTAAGCTTAGAATGGCTTTTAACATGATTGTAGCTGATTCTCATCAAACGGTCTTGACCGATTCGGTGATTTGTAAGTTTACAATGGCTTGTTAAGTGATGGTAGCTGATTCTCATCAAACAGTTGATCGATTCGATGATTTGTAAACTCAGAATAGCTTGTTACATGATTGTAATTGATTCTAATTGAACGGTTGATTGATTCGGTGATTTGTAAGCTCAGAATGGATTGTTACGTGATTGTAATTGATTCTCAACGAAAGGTTGACCGATTCGGTGATTTGTAACCATAGAATTGGTTGTTACGTGATTGTTGTAGCTGATTCTAATCAAGCAGTTGACCGATTCGGTGACTTATCAGCTCAGAATCACTTGTTACATGATTGTAGTTCATTCTCATCGAATAGTTAACAGATTTAGTGATTTGTAAGCTCAGAATGGCTTTTTACATGATTTTAGTTGATTCTCATCGAACGGTTGATCGATTCAGTGATTTATATGCCCAAAATGGGTTGTTATGTGATTGTAGCTGATTTTAATCGAACAGTTGAGTGATTCAGTGATTTGTAAGCTCAGAATGGCTTGTTATGTGAATGTAGTTGATTCTCATCGAACGGTTGATCAATTCGATGATTTGTAAGTTCAGAATGGCTTCTTACGTGATTGTAATTGATTGTCATCGAATAGTTGACCAATTCAATGATTTTTAAGCTCAAAATGACTTGTTACATAATTTTAGTTAATTCTCATCGAACGGTTAATTGATTTGGTGATTTGTAAGCTGAAAATGGCTTCTTACGTGATTATAGCTGATTCTCATCGAACGGTTAACCGATTTGGAGATTTGTAATCTGAGAATGGCTTGTTACGTGATTGTAGTTGATTCTCATCGAACGGTTGACCGATTCTGTGATTTGTAATATCAGAAATGCTTGTTACATTGTTATAGCTGATTCTTATCAAATTGTCGACCAAATTAGTGATGTAAGGTTAGAATGGCTTGTTACATTATTGTAACTGATTCTCATTGAACATTTGATGGATTATATGATTTGTAATCTGAGAATGGCTTGTTACATAAATGTAATTGATTCTCATTGAATGGTTGACTGATTTGATTATTTGTAAGCTCAAAATGGCATGTTATGTAATTGTAGTTCATTCTCATTGAATGGTTCATGGATTCGGTGATTTGTAAGCTCAAAATGGGTTTACGTGATTGTAATTGATTCTCATCAAACGGTTGATCGATTCGGTGATTTGTAAGCTCAGAATGGCTTGTTACGTGATTGTAGCTGATTCTAATCCAACGGTTGATTGATTAAGTGATTTGTAAACTTAGAATGGCTTGTTACATTATTGTAGCTAATTCTCATCAAACGGTTGACCGATTCGGTGATTTGTCAGCTCAGAATGCATTGTTACATGCTTGTAGCTGATTCTCACCAAATAGTTGATCAATTCGGTGATCTGTAAGCTCAGAATGGCTTGTTATGTGATTGAAGCTAATTGTTACCAAATGGTTGGCCGATTTGGTGAGTTGTAAGCTTAGAATGGGTTGTTACGTGACCGTAGCTAATTCTCATCGAACTGTTCACCGATTCAATGATTTGTAGGCTCAAAATGGTTTGTTACGTGATTGTAATTCATTCTCATAGAATGGTTGACTGATTAGGTAATTTGTAAGCTCAGAATGGCTTGTTACATGATTGTAGTTGATTCTTATCAAATGTTTGACCGATTCGATGATTTGTAAGCTTAGAATGACTTGTTACGTCATTGTAATTGATTCTCATTGAATAGTTGACCGATTTGGTGATTCGTAAGCTCAGAATGGCTTATTACGCGATTGTAGTTGATTCTAATCGAACGGTTGATCGATTCAGTGATTTGTAAGCTAAGAATGGCTTGTTACTGAATTATAATTGATTCTAATCGAATGGTTGACCGATTCAGTGATTTGCAAGCTCAAAATGGCTTGTTACATGATTGTAATTGATTCTCATTGAATAGTTGATCGATTCAGTTATTTGTAAGGTAAGAATGGCATGTTACATGATTATTGTTGATTCTCATCGAACAGTTGACTAATGATTATAATTGATTCTCATTGAATGGCTGACCGATTTGATTATTTGTAAGCTCAAAATGGCTTGTTACGTGATTGTAGCTAGTTCTCATCAAATAGGTGATCGATTCGATAATTTGTAAGCTCAGAATGGCTTGTTACATGATTGTAGCTATTTGTCATTGAATGGTTGACCAATTCAGTGATTTGAAAGTTCATAATGTCTTGTTACTTATTTGTAATTGATTCTCATCGAAAGGTTGATTGATTCGATGATTTGTAAGCTCACAATGGCTTTTTACATGTTTGTAATTGATTCTCATCGAACATTTGACCGATTTGCTTATTCGTTACCTCAAAATGGCTTGTTACGTGATTGTAGCTAGTTCTTATCGAACGATTGACCCATTCAATGATTTGTAAGCCTAGAATGGCTTGTTACATGATTGTAGCTAATGTTCATCGAATGGTTGACCGATTCATGATTTGTAAGCTCACAATGGCTTGTTACATAATTGTAGCTGATTCTCCCCGAACGGTTGACCGATTCAATTATGTGTAAGCTTAGAATGACTTGTTACATTATTGTAATTGATTCTTATCAAACGATTTATGGATTCGGTGATTTAAAAGCTTAGAATGGCTTGTTATGTGATTGTAGCTGATTCTCATCGAACGACTGACGAATTCGATGATTTGTGAGCTCAAAATGGCTTGTTACATGATTGTAGCTGATTCACATTGAACGGTTGATTTGTAAGCTTCTATGCCTTGTTACGTGATTGTAATAGATTCTCATCGAACGGTTCACCGATTAAGTGATTTGTAAGGTCAAATTGGCTTGTTACATGATTGTAGCTGATTCTCATCGAATAATTGACCCATTCGGTGATTTGTAAGCTCAGAATGGCTTATTCCATTATTGTAGCTGATTCTCATCAAAAGGTTGATCAACTCAGTGATTTGTAAGCTCAGAATGGCTTGTTACGTGATTGTAATTGATTATCAAGCTTAGAATGACTTGTTAGGTGATTGTAGCTAATTCTCATCGAACGGTTGACTGATTCGATGATTTGTCAGTTTAAAATGACTTGTTACATGATTGTAGTTGATTCTCAGTGAACAGTTAACTGATTCGGTGATTTGTAAGCTCAGAATGACTTGTTACGTGATTGTAGCTGATTCTCATCGAACGATTGACTGATTCGATGATTTGTAAGCCCAGAAAGGCTTATTACATGATTGTAGCTAATGCTCATCGAATGGTTGACCGATTCATGATTTGTAAGCTCACAGTGACTTGTTACATGATTGTAGCTGATTCTCACAGAACGGTTGACTGATTCAGTGATTTGTAAGCTTAGAATGGCTTGTTACATCATTATAATTAATTATCATCGAACGGTTGACTGATTCAGTGATTTGTAAGCTTAGAATGACTTGTTATGTGATTGTAGCTGATTCTCATTGAACAATTGACCGAGTTGGTGATTTGTAAGCTCAAAATGGATTGTTACGTGATTGTAGTTGATTCTCATCAAACAGTTGACAGATTCGGTGATTTGTAAGCTCAGAATACCTTTTTACGTGATTGTATTATATGACTGTAGCCTATTCTCATCGAATGGTTCACCCATTCGGTGATTTGTAAGCTCAAAATGGCTTGTTACATAATTATAGTTGATTCTCATCGAAAGGTTGATCGATTCAATGATTTGTAAGCTCAGAATGGCTTGTTACATGATTGTAATTGATTCTAATCAAACAGTTGACCGATTCAGTGATTTGTAAGCTCAAAATGGCTTGTTACGTGATTGTAATTGATTTTCACCTTACGGTTGACCGATTAGTTGATTTGTAAGCTCAAAATAGCTTGTTATGTGATTGTAATTGATTCTCATCAAATAGTTGACTGAGTCAATGATTTGTAAGCTCATAATGGCTTATGACATAAAATTCTAGCTGACTCTCAATGAACAGTTGACCAATTCGGTGATTTATAAGCTCAGAATGGCTTGTTACATCATTGTCACTGATTCTCATTGAACGATTAACTGATTCGGTGATTTGTAAGCTCAAAATGGCTTTTTTGTTATTGTAGCCAATTCTAATCGAATGGTTGACTGATTCGGTGATTTGTAAGCTTAGACTGCCTTGTTATGTGATGGTAATTGATTCTCATCGAATGGTTCACTGATTCGGTGATTTGTAAGGTCAAAACTGCTTGTTACATGATTGTAGCCTATTCTCATCGAACGGTTCACCCATTCGGTGATTTGTAAGCTCAGAATGGCTTGTTACGTGATTGTAGCTGATTCTCATCGAAATGTTGATCGATTTGATGATTTGTAAGCTTAGAATGGCTTGTTACGTCATTATAATTGATTCTAATCGAACGGTTGACCGATTCAGTGATTTGTAAGCTAAAAATGGCTTGTTACATGATTGTAATTGATTCTCACCTTACGGTTGACCAATTCGTTGATTTGTAATTTTGAAATGGCTTGTTACATGATTGTAATTGATTCTCATCAAATGGTTGACTGAGTCAATGATTCGTATTCTCATAATGGCTTGTTACGTGAAATTATAGCTGACTCTCAATGAACGGTTGACCGATTCTGTGATTTATATGCTTAGAATAGTTTGTTACATCATTGTCACTGATTTTTATCGAACGGTTGATCGATTTGGTGATTCGTAATCTCAGAATGGCTTGTTATGTGATTGTAGCCAATTCTAATCAAACAGTTGACCGATTTGGTGATTTGTAAGCTCAGAATGGCTTGTTACGTGATTCTAGCTGATTCTCATCGAACGATTGACCGATTCGATGATTTGTAAGCTCAGAATGGCTCCTTACGTGATTGTTATTGATTCTCATCCAACGGTTGACCGATTAGATAATTTGTAAGCTCAAAATGGCTTGTTACGTTACTATAATTGATTCTCAAGGAACGGTTGACCGATTTGTCAATTTGTAAGCTCACAATGGCTTGTTACGTGATTCTAGCTGATTCTTATCGAACGGTTGACCAATTCAGTGATTTGTAAGCGCAAAATAGCTTGTTATGTGATTGTATCTGATTCTTATAAAATGGTTGACCGATTCGGTGATTTCTAAGTTCAGAATGGCTTGTTACCTAATTGTAGCTGATTCTCATCAAATGGTTGATCGATTCAATGATTTCTAAGTTCAAAATGGCTTGTTATGTGATTGTACCTTATTGTCATCGAACGGTTGACTGATTCGGTGATTTTTAAGCTTAGAATAGCTTGTTACATGATTGTACTTGATTCTCATCGAATGGTTGAACAGTTTGATGATTTCTAAGCTCAGAATGGCTTGTTACATGATTATAGCTGATTCTCATCGAACAGTTGACCGATTCGATGATTTGTAAGCTCAGAATGGCTTGTTACGTGATTATAGCTGATTCTCATTGAATGGTTGACCGATTTGGTGATTTGTAAGCTTATAATGACTTGTTATGTGATTGTAGCTGATTCTCATCAAACGGTTGACCAATTTGGTGATTTGTAAGCCTAGCTTGTTACGTGATTGTAGCTGATTCTCATAGAACGGTTGATCGATTCGATGATTTCTAAGCTCAGAATGACTTGTTACGTGATTGTAATTGATTCTCATTGAATAGTTGACTGATTCGATGATTTCTAAGTTCAAAATGGCTTGTTACGTGATTGTACCTGATTGTCACTGAACGATTGATCAATTTAGTGATTTTTAACCTCAGAATGGCTTGTTACGTGATTGTAGCTGATTCTCATCGAATGGTTGACCGGATTTTGTGATTTCTAAGCTCAAAATGGCTTGTTACATGATTTTACTTGATTCTCATCGAATGGTTGACCGATTTGGTGATTTCTAAGCTTAGAATGGCTTGTTACGTGATTGTAGCTGATTTTCATCGAACAGTTGATCGATTCGGTGATTTTTAAGGTCAGAATGGCTTGTTACGTGATTGTAATTGATTCTCATCAAATGGTTGATTGATTCGGTGATTTGTCAGCTCAAAATGTTTTATTACGTGATTGTAGCTGATTCTCATCGAATGGAT
The DNA here is from genome assembly GCA_027943335.1 of Chamaecyparis obtusa. Lineage (NCBI taxonomy): Eukaryota > Viridiplantae > Streptophyta > Pinopsida > Cupressales > Cupressaceae > Chamaecyparis > Chamaecyparis obtusa. Next base: position 997,588 of record BSBK01001399.1, on the reverse strand, counting down.
GATTGATTTGGTGATTTGTAAGTTCAGAATAGCTTGTTACATGATTGTACTTGATTCTCATTAAACAGTTGACCGATTCAGTGATTTGAAAGGTTAAAATGGCTTGTTACATGATTATAGCTTATTCGCATCGAATGGTTGACTGATACAGTGATTTGTAAGCTCAGAATAACTTGTTCCATGATTGTTGCTGATTCTCATGGAATGGTTGACCGATTTGTTGATTTGTAACCTCAAAATGGCTTGTTACGTCATTGTAGCTGATTGTCATCGAACGGTTGACCGATTCGGTGATTTGTAAGCTCAGAATGGTTTGTTATGTGATTGTAATTTGTTCTCGTTGAACAGTTGACCAATTTGGTGATTTGTAAGCTCAAAATGGCTTTTTACGTGATTGTAATTGATTATCTTCAAACGGTTGACCGATTCGATGATTTAAACGCTCATAATGGCTTGGTACATGATTGTCACTGATTCTCATCGAATGGTTGATTGATTTGATGATTTGTAATCTCAAAATGGCTTGTTACGTGATTGTAGTTGATTCTCATCAAAGAGTTGACTGATTCAGTGATTTGTCAGCTTAGAATAGCTTGTTCCGTGATTGTAGCTGATTCTCATCGAATAGATGATCGATTCGTTGATTCTCATCAAGCGGTTGACCGATTTGATGATTTGTAAGCTCAGAATTACTTGTTACGTGATTGTAACTGATTCTCATTAAACGGTTTACCGGTTCGATGATTTATAAGCTCAGAATGGTTTTTTACATGATTGTAATTATTTCTCAGTGAACGGTTGACCGATTCGGTGATTTGTAAGCTTAGAATGGCTTGTTACATGATTGTAGCTGATTCTCATCGAACAGTTGACTGATTAGGTGATTTGTACGTTCAGAATGGCTTGTTATGTGATTGTAGCTGATTCTCATCGAACGGTTGATCGATTCAGTGATTTGTAAGCTGAAAAGGGCTTTTTACGTGATTGTATTTTATTCTTATCAAACGGTTGACCGATTTGGTTATTTGTAAGCTCAGAATGGCTTGTTACGTGATTGTAATTGATTCTCATTGAACGGTTGATCGATTTAGTGATTTGTAAGCTCAGAATGGCTTGTTGCATGATTATAATTGATTCTCATCAAATGGTTGACCGATTCAGTGATTTGTAAGATCAAAATTGTTTTTTACATGATTGTAATTGATTCTCATTGAACATCGATTCGATGATTTGTAAGCTCAGAATGGGTTGTTACGTTATTGTAGTTGATTCTCATTGAATGCTTGATCGATTCGGTGATTTGTAAGCTTAGAATGACTTTTTACATGATTGTAATTGATTTTAATCAAACGGTTTACTGATTCGGTGATTTGTAAGCTCAGAATGGCTTGTTACATGATTGTAATTGATTATCATCAAATGGTTGACCGTTTCAGTGATTTGTAAGCTCAGAATGACTTATTATGTGATTGTAGTTGATTCTCATCGAATGGTTGACGGATTCGTTGATTTGTAAGCTTAGAATGGCTTGTTACATGATTGTAGCTGATTCTCATTGAACGGTTGATCGATTTGATGATTTGTAAGCTCACAATGGCTTGTTACGTGATTGTAATTGATTCTCATTGAACTGTTGACCGATTCAGTTATTTGTAAGCTCAGAATGGCTTGTTACATTATTGAAGTTGATTCTCATCGAACGATTGACCGATTCGATGATTTGTAATCATGGCTTGTTAGGTAAGTGCAGAAAAATGGGGAACCAAAAAGAGGGTATAAGATGCCACTTTTTTCTTGAAATCAGCAAACTCTGAACTTCAACAAGAAATTAAAGATAGTTAGACTAAAAATTTTAAGATGTGACAAAAACAAGAGTTGTAATACTCTGAATCTAGTTCCTAAACTACTAACTTATTTTGAAAATGGTGCAGATTAAGGCCCTCAAAAAGGGGGAGCACAAAAAGTGGTCCTATTTTTTATTCAAAAATATAACATCGCATTTGGTGTGCTCCCCCTAAAATGTTAACATTTTTTTTAAATTTGTTTACTTGCTCTAATGAGAAGTTATGTAACACCACGTAGTTTACCTTGGATTTTTTTGGTAATTTTTTGATGAATTTACGAAATGCACACATCTTGAAAACATTAAACATCTTGAAAACATGGCTCGTTCATTTAGGAATCTATAGTAGTTTAGGAATCTAGGGGGAGTATTTTGGGCATAGATTTTGGCTCGTTCATTGAATTTAATTTATAGTGTTAACTTGTTGCAAAATTCAATGAACGAGCCAAAATCTATGCCCAAAATACTGAATGTTGATTTTTTACAAAAAATGCTCATACACACAAAAGAAATTAGAGTTGAAAAACTTGACATAATTAGAATTCAAAATAAGTTATATGCTTAGATAGCTAACAAAGAGATCTACAATATCACGTCGTCTAATTTTTACATTCTTGAGCCACGAGTAAACCTGACGAGGAGCACACAAAAAAGATGTCATTTTTTTTTATGTCTGTTGGAAAACACGTCTCGGGCCTATTTCAATCATCCAAGCCTTTGGGTTGGATCTCCAAGCCAAATCCAAGCCTTAGGATTGGTAAATTCAAATGCTTTACAAAGTGTGCACGCCCTATAGGGTGTGCGCACTATTTAAATCTATGACTTTCATAGCGCATGCGTGCTATGAAAGTCATAGATTTGCATAGTGCACACACCCTATATGGCGTGCGTAATATGTAAGACATAGATTTATATATATATAGAGAGAGAGAGAGAGCTACCTCCCACAATCCATCATGGATTTCTAAGGTCAAACTTAAGCTGCCAAAAGGTTTTAACATGTTTTTATCACAAATCACTTGGTTTTGACCCCATCTCTATGATAGACTTAGCTTAGCTCTCTCTCTCTCTCTCTCTCTCTCTCTCTCTCTCTCTCTCTCTCTCATCACCCTCTCTATCTCTTCTCACATCACTTAAAATAGCTTGTGACATGATTGTACTTGATTCTGATCAAATGGTTCACCAATTCGGTGATTTGTAATTTCAAAATGGCTTGTTACATGATTGTAGTTGATTCTCATCAAATGGTTGACCAATTCGGTGATTTGTAAGCTCAGAATGGCTTGTTACATCATTATAGTTGATTATCACCGAATGGTTGACCGATTCGATAATTTGTAAGCTTGGAATTGGTTTTTACATGATTGTAATTGATTGTCATCGAACGGTTGACCGATTCAGTGATTTGTAAGCTAAGAATGGCTTGTTACATGATTGTAGGTGATTGTCATCAAACCGTTGATTGAGTCAGTGATTGGTATGCTTAGACAGGCTTGTTACGTTATTATAATTGATTCTCGTCAAATGGTTGATCAATTCAATGATTTGTAATCTTAGAATGGCTTGTTACGTGGTTGTAGTTGATTCTCATCGAACGGTTGATCAATTCAATGATTTATAAGCTCAGAAAGGCTAGTTAGATGATTGTAGCTGATTCTCATCGAATGGTTGACCGATTCAATGATTTGTAAGTTCAGAATGGCTTGTTATGTGATTGTAGCTGAATCTCATTGATGGTTCACCAATTCGATGATTTCTAAGCTTAGAATGGCTTGTTACGTGACTGTAGCTGATTTTCATCGAACGGTTCACCGGTTTGGTGATTTGTAATTTTAAAATGGCTTGTTATGTGATTGTAGCTCATTCTCATCGAACAGTTGACTGATTCGATGATTTATACACTCAAAATGGCTTGATATGTGATTGTTATTTATTCTCATCAAACGGTTGACCGATTCAGTGATTTGTAAAGCTCAGAATGGCACATGATTGTAGTTGATTATCATCAAACGGTTGACCTATTCAGTGATTTATAATCTCAAAAAGGCTTGTTACATGATTGTAATTGATTCTCATCGAACGGTTGACCGATTGAGTGATTTGTAAGCTCAAAATGGCTTCTTATGTGATTGTAGCTGAGTCTCATCGAACGGTTGACCAATTCGGTGAATTATAAGCTCAGAATGACTTGTTATGTGATTGTAGTTGATTCTCATCCAACGGTTGACCAATTTGATGATTTGTTAGCTTAGAATGACTTGTTACATGATTTTAGATAATTCTCAATGAACAGTTGTTCGATTCGGTGATTTGTAAGCTCAAAATGGCTTGTTACATTATTGTAGCTGATTCTCATTAAATAGTTGACTGATTAGATGATTTTTAAGCTCAGAATGGCTTGTTACGTGATTGTGGCTGATTCTGATTGAACGGTTGATAGATTTGGTGATTTGTAAGCTCAACATTGCTTGTTACATGATGGTAACTCATTCTCATTGAACGGTTGACCGATTTGGTGATTTGTAAGCTCAGAATGACTTGTTATGTAATTGTAGCTGATTCTCATCGAACGGTTGATGGATTCGGTGATTTGTAAGCTCAAAATGGTGTGTTACATGATTGTAGCTGATTCTCATCGAACGGTTGACCGATTGGGTGATTTCTAAGCTCAGAATGGCTTGCTACGTGATTGTTGTTGATTCTCAATGAACGGTTGACCGTTTGGTGATTTGTAAGCTCAGAATGGCTTGTTACGTGATTGTAGTTGATTCTTGTCGAACCGTTAATCGATTCACTGATTTGTAACTTTAGAATGACTTGCTACATGATTGTAGTTGTTTCTCATCGAATGGTTGATTGATTCGATGATTTGTAAGCTCAGAATAGTGTATTACGTAATTGTAATTGATTCTCATCGAACGGTTGACCGCTTCAGTGATTTGTAAGCTCAGAATGGCTCGTTACATGATTGTTGTTGATTCTCATCAAACCGTTGACCAATTTGGTGATTTGTAAGCTGAGTTGCTACGTGATTGTAACTTATTCTGATTGAACGGTTGATTGATTCTGTGATTTGTAGGCTCATGATGGTTTTTTACGTAATTATAGTTGATTATCATCTAACGGTTGACCGATTCGGTAATTTATAAGCTCTAAACAGCTTGTTACATGATTGTAATTGATTCTCATTGAATGATTGACCAATTCGGTAATTTGTAAGCTCAGAATGGCTTGTTACGTGATTGCAGCTAATTCTAATCGAATGGTTCATCGACTCGATAATTTTAAAGCTCAAAATATCTTGTTATGTGTTTGTAGCTGATTCTCATTGAACAGTTCACCGATTCGGTGATTTGTAAGCTGAGAATGGCTTGTTACATGATTGTAGCTGATTCTCATCGAACGGTTGACCAATTCGGTGATTTTTAAGCTCAGAATGGCTATTTACATCATTGTAGCTAATTTTGATCGAATGGTTCACCGATTCGATGATTTGTAAGCTCATAATGACTTGTTATGTGTTTGTAGCTAATTCTAATCAAACGGTTCACTGATTCGATTATTTATAAGCTCAGAATGGCTTGTTACATTATTGTAGTTGATTCTCATCAAACCGTTGACCGATTCAGTGATTTGTAAGCTTAGAATGACTTGTTACGTGATTGTAATTCATTCTTATCGAATGATTGACCGATTCAGTGATTTGTAAGCTCAGAATGGCGTGCTACATTATTGTAATTGATTCTTATCAAACGGTTGACCACCTGGGTGATTTGTAAGCTCATAATGGCTTGTTACATGATTGTAGCTGATTCTCAGCAAACTGTTGACCTGTAAGCTTAGAATGGTTTTTTAACTAAATGTACCTGATTCTCATTCAACGGTTGACCAATTGGGTAATATGTAAGCTTAGAATGGCTTGTTACATGATTGTAGCTGATTCTTATCGAACGGTTGACCGATTCAGAAATTTGTAAGCTCACAATGACGTGTTACCTGATTGTAATTGATTCTCATCGAATGGTTGACTGATTCAGTTATTTGTAAGCTCAAAATGGTTTTTTACGTGATTGTAGCTGGTTCTTATCAAATAGTTGATCGATTCGATGATTTGTAAGCGTAGAATGACTTGTTACATGATTGTAGCTAATTCTCATCAAACGGTTGATTGATTCAGTGATTTTTAAGCTCAGAATGGTGTGTTACGTGATTGTAATTGATTCTAATCAAATTTTTGACCAATTCAATTATTTGTAAGCTCAAAATGGCTTGTTACGTGATTGTAGCTGGTTCTCATCAAATAGGTGATCGATTCAGTGATATGTAAGCTCAGAATGACTTGTTACGTGACTATAGCTGATTCTCATCGAACGGTTGACCGTTTCGATGATTTTTAATCTCAGAATGGCTTTTTATGTGGTTGTAGCCGATTCTCATCGAACGGTTGATCGATTCAGTGATTTGTCAGCACAGAATGGCTTGTTACATGTTTGTAATTGATTCTCATCGAACAGTTGATCGATTCGATGATTTGAAAGCTCAAAATGGCTTTTTACATGATTGTAATTGATTCTAATCAAATGGTTGAGTGATTCAGTGATTAATAAGCTTAGAATGGCTTGTTACGTGATTGTAGCTGATTGTCATCGAACGGTTGACTGATTTGATGATTTCTAAGCTCAGAATGACTTGTTACTTCATTGTAGTTGATTCTCATCGAACCGTTGACCAATTCGATGAATTGTAAGTTCAGAATGGCTTGTTACCTGATTGTAGCTGATTCTCACCGAACGGTTGATCGATTCGATGATTTGTAAGTTCAGAATAGCTTGTTAGGTGATTGTAGCTAATTTTCAGCGAATGTTTGATCGATTCATTGATTTGTAAGCTCAGAATGGCTTGTTACATGATTGTAGCTGATGCTCATCGAATGGTTAAAGGATTCATGATTTATAAGCTCAAAATGGTTTGTTACGTGATTGTAGTTGATTCTCACTAAATGTTTGACTGATTCAGTGATTTGTGAGCTTAGAATAGCTTGTTACATCATTGTAATTGATTCTCATCAAACGGTTTATGAATTTAGTGATTTGTAAGCTCAGAATGGCTTGTTAAGTGATCTATTCTGAGCTTACAAATCATTGAATCGGTCAACCGTTCGATGAGAATCAGCTACAATCACGTAAAAAATAATTTTGAGCTTACAAGTCACTGAATCTGTCATCCTTTCGATGAGAATTAGCTACAATCATGTAACAAGCCATTCTGAGCTTACAAATCATCGAATAAGTCAACTGTTCAATGAGAATCAGCTACAATCATGTAACAAGCCATTTTGAGCATACCAATCACCGAATCGGTCACCTGTTCCATGAGAGTCAGCTACAATCATGTAAAAAGCCATTTTGAGCTTAAAAATCACTGAATCAGTCAACCCTTCGATGAGAATTAACTACAATCTCGTAACAAGCCATAGTGAGCTTACAAATCATCGAATCGGTCAACCATTCGATGAGAATCAATTAAAATCATGTAAGAAGCCATTTCGATCTTACAAATAATTAAATCGGTCGACTGTTCAATGAGAATTAATTACAATCACGTCACAAGCCATTCTAATTTTACAAATCACCTAATCAGTCAACTGTTCGATCAAAATCAGCTACAATTATGTAACAAGCCTTTGTGAGCTTACAAATCATTGAATTGGTCAACCGTTCAATAAGAATCAACTACAATCATGTGACAAGCCATTCCAAGCTTACAAATCATTGAATCCATCAACCATTCGATGAAAATCAGCTACAATCATGTAACAAGTCATTCTGAACTTACAAATCACTGAATTGGTCAACCGTTCAATGTGAATCAACTACAATCATGTAACAAGTCATTCTGAGCTTACAAATCACCGAGTCGGTCAATCATTTAATGATAATCAGCTACAATCATGTAAAAAGCCATTATGACCTTACAAATCACCGAATTGATCAACCATTCGATGAGAATCAGCTACAATCCCGTAACAAGCCATTCTGAGCTTAGAAATGACCGAATCGGTAAACCGTTCGATGAGAATCAATTTGAATCACGTAACTAGCCATTCTGAGCTTACAAATCATTGAATCGGCCAACCATTCAATGAGAATCAATTACAATCATGTAACAAGCCATTCTCAACTTACAAATCATTGAATTGGTCAATCGTTCGATGAGGGTCAGCTACAATCATGTAACAAGCCATTCTGAGCTTACAAATCACCGAATCGGTTAATCATTTGATGAGAATCAGCTAAAATCATGTAACAATCCATTTGAGATCACAAATCACTGAATCGGTCAACCGTTCGATGAGAATTAGCTACAATCATGTAACAAGCTATTCTAAGCTTACAAATCATTGAATCGGTCAACCGAACGATAATAATCAAGTACAATCATGTAACAAGCCATTATGAGCTTAGAAATAATTGAATCGGTCAACTGTTCGATGAGAATCAGCTACAATCACGTCACAAGAGATTCTGAGCTTACAAATCATCAAATCGGTCAACCATTCGATAAGAATCAACTACAATCATGTAACAAGCCATTCTGAGCTTACAAATCAACAAATCGGTCAACCGTCAATGAGAATTAGCTATAATCACGTAACAAAACATTTTTTGCTTACAAATCATCAATTCGGTCAACTGTGTTAGAGAGTAAAGTCCACCAAGATAACTGAGAGGGAGGGGGGTGAATCAGTTGTTTGATAATTATAACTTTTATCAACTTCAACAATATTAAACCATGTAAGCAATATAATTACCACCCATAGAAAGATATTCATACACAATAACACAATGACACAAGATATGTTGAGTAAGGAACCTCTTGATCAAAGAGTAAACCCCGGTGGGAATGATGCCCATGAAAGATGCATTAATATGAATATTCCTTGTGAAAGGATGGACTCTGTTAGGATTCTTATGAATACATTCAGTACATATGAATCCCTATTAGGAGATTTTGAATCCTTGTTAAAAGATTCTAACCCTGTTAAGAGTTATGGAAGATAGAAGGACCCACTGCCCAAACAGCTTCAGGGTGGGATCATTGAACACACCATCCAGCCGATCTTTGTATTACTCAACATAATAATAGCAAATATGTTACCTCCTTCCTTACTGTGCCAAACCGCACTCTTTGCTTCATCAAATCTCAATTTCAGATCTCTTTACTTCACATGTCTTCCTTCACAAATTCGCTTTCACAATTTACTCTTATCTTCACTTCATGCATACATCAACACATCCAACCATATTACAACCATTACAACAACAAAGAAAAACATTCCTTCCTTTATACCACACTCAAGTAATTACAAATGAGTCGGCATACAATTACAAAATAAAAGTTTTTACACACTATTACAATCATGTAACAAGCCATTCTGAGCTTAGAAATCATTGAATTAGTCAACTATTCGATGAGAATAAGTTACAATCACGTAACAAACCATTCTGAGCTTACAAATCACCAAATCAGTCAACCATTTGATTAAAATAACTTACTATCACGTAACAAGCCATTCTAAGCTTACAAGTCACTGAATCGGTCAACCGTTCGATTAAAATAAGCTACAATGATGTAACAAGTCATTATGAGCTTACAAATCACCATATCGGTCAACCATTCGATGAGAATCAACTACAATTGTGTAACAAGCTATTATGAGTTTACAAATCACCGAATCGGTCAACTGTTCGATGAGCATCAATTACATTCATGTAAATGGCCATTTTGAGCATGATGAGAATCAGCTACAATCACGTAACAAGCCATTCTGAGCCTACAAATCACCGAATCAATCAAGCATTCGATGAAAATCATCTACTATCACGTAACTAGCCATTATGAGCATACAAATTAGCAAATCGGTCAATTTTTCGATGAGTATCAATTAGAATCACGTAACAAGCCATTTTATGCTTACAAATCACCGAATCAGTCAACCATTTGATGAGAATCAGTTACAATCATGTAACAAGTCATTCCGAGCTTGCGAATCATTGAATTGGTCAACCATTCCATGAGAATCAATTACAATCACATAACAATCTATTCTAACCTTACAAATCACCAAATTAGTCAACCTTTCGATGAGAATCAATTACAATCATGTAACAAACCATTTTGATCTTACAAATCATATAATCAGTCAACCGTTTGATGAGAATCAGCTATAATCACGTAAGAAGCCATTTTAAGCTTACGAATCACCAAATCGATCAACCGTTCGTTGAGAATTAATTAGAATCATGTAACAATCCATTTTGAGCATACAAATCACCAAATCGATCAACCTTTCGATGAGAATCAATTACAATCAGGTAACAACCCATTCTGAAATTACAAATCACCGAATCGATCAACTGTTCAATGAGAATCAGCAACAATCACGTAACAAGCTATTTTGAGCTTACAAATCATCAAATTGGTCAACCATTTGATGAGAATCAACTGCAATCACGTAACAAGCCATTCTAAGGTTACAAATCATCAAATCGGTTAATTGTTCGATGAGAATCAGCTATAATCATGTAACAATCCATTCTGAGCTTACAAATCACTGAATCGGTCAACCGTTTGATAAGAATCAACTACAATCACGTAACAAGCCATTTTGAGCTTACAAATCACTAAATTGTTCACCGTTTGATGATAATCAGCTACTATTATGTAACAAGCCATTCTGAGCTTACAAATCACTAAATCGGTCAACTGTTCGATGAGAATCATCTACAATCACCTAACAAGCCATTTTGAGCTTAGAAAACATCGAATCGATCAACCGTTTGATGAGAATCAGCTACAATCATGTAACAAGCCATTCTAAGCTTACAAATCACTGAATCGGTCAACCGAATGATAATAATCAATTACAATCATGTAACAAGCCATTCTGAGCTTACAAATTACTGAATCGGCCAATTGTTCAATGAGAATCAGCTACAATCACGTCACAAGAGATTCTGAGCTTACAAATCATCGAATCGGTCAACTATTCGATAAGAATCAACTAGAATCATGTAACAAGCTATTCTGAGTTTACAAATCAACAAATCGGTCAACCGTCAATTATAACTTTTATCAACTTCAACAATATTAAACCATGTAAGCAATATAATTACCACCCATAGAAAGATATTCATACACAATAACACAATGACACAAGATATGTTGACTAGGGAACCTCTTAATTAAAGAGTAAACCCCGGTGAGAATGATGCCCACAAAAGATGCACTAATATGAATATTTCTTGTGAAAGGATGGACTCTGTTAGGAGTCTTATGAAATACATTCAGTACATATGAATCCCTGTTAAAAGATTTTAACCTTGTTAAGAGTTATGGAAGATAGAAGGACCAACTGCCCAAACAGCTTCAGGGTAGGATAACTAAACACATTGTCCAACCGATCTTTGTATTACTCAACATAATAATAACAAATATGTTACCTCCTTCCTTACTATGCCAAACCGCACTCTCTGCTTCATCAGACCTCAATTTCAGATCTCTTTACTTCACATGTCTTCCTTCACAAATCCACTTTCACAATTTACTCTTTTCTTCACTTCATGCATACATCAACACATCCAACCATATTACAACCATTACAACAACAAGGAAAAACATTCCTTCCTTTATACCACACTCAAGTAATTACAAATGAGTCGGCATACAATTATAAAATAAAAATTTTCACATGCTACATCAAAATTACACAAAACTCTCAGCTTCCAACTACAATAATTCTTTACTCGTGCAACCTCAAAGTTTGCAATGTCATCCACGTCACTATCAATGTGTCCTCAACTTTTGTTTAATTGCACAAAACCATATTCCATCCTGATTAGGAGATATCATCTGATTTCCACAAACTGCTACTCAAGAACACTGCCTGAATACTGCTTCCACCAAAATGCTCATAACTTTCATGAATAAATGAATTGTTGTCTACGCTCTTAACCATAAACATATAACATATCAAAGAGTATATCCTCAACATCACATGGCTCCAACTACAATATCTCACGTGCGCTAATCCAAACACTGTCTGCTTCTTTGTAAGTCTCCAGTAAATCATTGTGTTGACATCAATGACAATCATAGTCATGAATGCAACAACAAATGCTATAAAATGGCTGACAAACAATTAGCATTCATTCCTAACAATCTCCCCCATTGGCATTGATGGCAATATAGATGAAAAAACATCCAATGTTCCAAAAGTCCAATACTGCAACACTGCTGCTTCAAGAAAATATTTCAAGTCCTCTTCATCAATCAAATCTTGCTTCATTTTCCTATTCAGATAGTACAAATAGTTTTTTTTCATGTACACTTCTCCCCCATTGACATCAATAATAGAAATCTCATCATTATGTCAACAACTCCAATGTCAAAAGACACTATTCAGAAAATACATTCACTAGAGTCTTCATGACTCAGCTCAGATACACATACTCCCCCATAGAGGAAGTACCAACATCTAGTCCAGAAGAAAAATAAAGCTTATATACCACTGGACGGATGTAACCAACTGCATCACTTCTCAAAAGTAGGCTGGGGCATAACCCCAAGCATACCTCTCAGATACTCAAATGTATCCTTAGGCAAAGGCTTTGTAAATATTTTTGCTATCTGCTCCTTTGTACTTATGTACTCAAGTCTAACTTCTTTCTCAGCAACTTTTTCTCTTACAACATGATACTTAATCTCTATATGTTTTGTCTTAGAATGTAATACAAAGTTCTTAAACATACTAACTGTGTTGGTGTTGTCACAATGTATGACAATAGGTTCAACAAACTTTATTCTAATATTCTTCAGCATTTGCTTCATCCAAATTATTTGGTTACAACTGTTTGTTGCTGCTACATATTCTGCTTCTACTGTGCTTTGTGAGATACAATTCTGCTTTTTGCTTAGCCAAGAAACCAATCTTCCTCCAAGGAAAAATGCTCCACCACTGGTGCTTTTCTTATCATCAACACTACCTCCCGAATCAACATCTGTATATGCACATAGGGTAAAATCATCAAATTTTTCATACCACAATTCATAGTCCATTATGCCTCTTAAATATCTTAGTATCCTTTTTACTGCTGCATAATGTGATTCTCTAGGTTCAACTTGAAATCTTGCTACAAAATGAAATGTGCTATATCAGGTCTTATATGAGTCAAGTACTGCAATATTTCAATCATAGATCTGTATTTTTTCTATTCAACTATCAGTGTTTCATCTATGCTAGATAATTTATGTCTAGTTACCATAGGTGTTCCAACTGGTTTACAGTTCTCCATTCCAAATCTTTTCAACAAGTCAATCAGGTACTTTGTTTGACTTACAAAGATACCATCATTGTTCTGTGTTATCTTTATTTCTAAAAAGTATTTCATTTAACCAATCATACTCATTTCAAATTTAGTCTTCATTTCATCAGCAAATTTGTCACTAGCTTCATCTTCTCCTCCAAAAATAATGTCATCAACAAAAATAACTATAATCAACAAACCATTTTCAATTTCTTTTGTGTACAGATTGCTATCAGTTGTTCCTTTTGTAAATCCCAACTTTAACAAATACTTGTCCAATCTTGCATACCGAGTTCTAGGTGCTTGTTTTAGTCCATATAAGGCTTTCTTCAGTTTACATACCATGTCTCCTTCTTGAGTCAAAGGAAAACCTTCAGGCTGCTCAATGTAGACTTCTTCCAACTTTCCATTCAGAAATGCTGACTTCACATCCATCTGATATACTTTGAACTTTTTGTAAGCTACATAAGCTAAAAATATTCTTACTGCTTCAATTCTTGCAACAGATACAAAGGTTTCTTCATAGTCAATTCCTTCTTGTTGTGAGTATCCCTTACATACCTACTTCTCCTTGTTCATTCATCTTGTTTCTAAATACCCATTTAATTCCAATAACATTCTTATCTTTAGGTCTAGGGACCAATTCCCATGTCTTGTTCTTTTCAATCTAATCTAGTTCTTCTTTCATAACATTAGTCCAACTTTCATCTTCACAAGCTTCACTAGTAGTTTTAAGTTCAGTTTGAGAAATCAAACATAACTATTTTTGTACCTTATTTCGAGTTAGAACTCCTCTTTTAATGCTTCCAATAATTTGCCCGATAGGATGATTTCTTGATAAACTCTTGTTAGGTGTCACTGTCTCAGATCTCACTTCAGGTGTAGGTTCTTCAGTAACTTCACTATGGCTTTCATTCAACAAATCACTGTCAGTCTCATAAAATAATTCAGTAAATCCAATGTTAGGTTTAGGATGAGCTTCTTCATCTGATTCATAATCAAGCATTCTTTCCTAAATTTTAAACTTTTCATCAACTTTAACATTTGCGCTTTCAACAATAGTCTTAGTTCTTTTATTGTAACATCTATAGGCTTTGCTTTTCAAATAATATCCAAGAAATATACCTTCATCACTTCTATGATCAAACTTTCCAATATCATCATCTCTCTTTATATAACATTTGCTTCCAAAAATTCTAAAATACTTAACTAAGGGTGCATGTCCAAACCATAATTCATAGGGTGTCTTGTCTGTGTCTGCTCTGATTTGTACTTTGTTCATTGTATACACTGATGTGTTCATTGCTTCTCTCCAGAATATCTTCACCAAATCATTCTCAAATAACATAGATCTTGCTGCTTCAGTCACTTATCTGTTTCTTCTTTCTGCAATACCATTTTGTTTAGGTGTCCTAGGGGCTGAAAACTATCTTTTAATGTCATTTTCTTCACAAAAGGTGTTAAACTCTATAGAAGTAAATTCTCCACCTCTATCAGATCTCAAACATTTAATCTTCATTCCAGATTCATTCTCAACTTTATTCTTAACGATCTTAAACTTATCAAATGCTTCAAACTTTTCTTTAAGAAATGCAATCCACATCATTCTTGTAAAATCATCAACAAGAATCATAAAATACCTTTCTCCATAGAATCCTCTAGTCCTGGTAGGACCGCTCAAATCTGTATGAACAATCTCCAATTTTTCTACAGATGTAAACTTCTTACTGGGAAAAGAACTTCTCTTTTGTTTAGCCATCACACATTTTTTGCAAATCATGTTAGTAGGCTTCATAATTTTAGGCAAATCCCTTGCTGCAAGTGTAGTACTCACTTTCACAATGTTGTCAAAATTTATATGACAAAACCTTTTATGTCATAACCAACTGTCATCAATCTTAATAATCAAACATTGATCTTAGTAAGATTCAACTAAAATACATTACCTCTGGTTCTAGATCCAATTTCAATCAAATTTCCATCTTTATCTTTTATCACACAAGTTGTCTCAATAAACCAAACTTGATATCCCTTATCAACTAACTGTCCAACACTCAAAATATTATGTTTCAATCCATCCACAAAATAAACATCATCAGTATTAGTCTTTCCATCAAGAGTAATAGATCATATACTTTTAATCAAGCAAGGTGCATTGTTTCCAACTCTAACAACTCCTCCATCATAATCGTTAAACTTTATGAACTTTTTCATGTCTCTAGTCATATGATGTGAACAACCACTATCTATAATCTAATCAGCTTTCTTTTCAACTTGAGAAACCAAGGCTTTTTCTTCCTTAACATCAATTTCAGGATTCTCTTCTTTAATTGCTACAAATCCTATGTCATCATTATTCTCAGTATCACTTTCACTTAAAGTTCTTTCTACACTAGTTTCAAGATCTTCATCATTAGCATAATAACATTCCTTAGATCTTCTAGGTTTGAAATTATTTCTATATTTTTTAACTCTCTTAGGACACTTAGATGCAAAATGACCATATTCTTGACAAGTCTAACATTTAATTTTTATTTTTTTCGTCTAGTTCTCTCTTCACAAGCAAGGCAATACCTTCTTCAATCTTCTTGTCTTCTTCATTTCTAGATCTGCTGCTGCCAGCATAATCTCCACTCACATTGATGCTTCTTGACAAAGTAGGGTGAATCTAAGAGCACTAAATGCTGTCTCCATTCTAGGTAAGTCTCCTGACAACCTCGGGTTCATCTTTGTTGCTTCCAATCTTCCAAGAAGAGTTTCTTTTGTAAAATTTGTAGTATAAGGTATAACTTGTTCAATCATCTGTGTTGTCTACTTAAATATAGGAGTCAATGTCCTCAGAATTTTCCATATCACTTCATTCTCTATCTTTGTTCCTCTATAAAATTTTATACCTGTAATAATTTCTGACATTCTACCAATATAGCTTCTAACAGATTCATCTTCCATCATTCTTATATCTTCAAATGCACATATCTAATTATGTAACTCTTTTTGCATGTTCATCACCTTCAAAAGTAAAGTGTAAAGCTTTCCAAATTTTATAAGATTTTTTCAAACATTTTACCTGACTGTACTCATTCTCCGAAAGGGCTGTCAAAAGTGCTTCTCTTGCAAGTATGTTACACATGAATAGATCTCTCTCATCGGTAGTACATGTTTCAAGATTGTCCTCTTCAATGATAGTCTTATCATTCTTTGTAATCAACAAATAACCTGGTCCTAAACATAGTAGGTGTGTCTCCATATTTTCTTTCCAGCTATCAAAATTTACTCCATCAAACTTAGGGTTTTTTTTTTTGAAATTCGCCATGGATCTCCTTAAGATGTTAAACTTCTTTTTCAAGGACGTGCCGCTCTCATACCAATTGTTAGAAAGTAAAGTCCACCAAGATAATTGAGAGGGGGGGTGAATCAGTTATCTGATAATTATAACTTTTATCAACTTCAACAGCATTAAACCATGTAAATAATATAATTACAACCATAGAAAGATATTCATACACAATAACACAATGACACAAGATATGTTGACTACGGAACCTCTTGATCAAAGAGTAAACCCCAGTGGGAATGATGCCCACAAAAGATTCACTAATATGAATATTCCTTATGAAAGGATGGACTCTATTAGGAGTCTTAAGAAATACATTCAGTACATATGAATCCTTGTTAGAAGAGATTTTGAATCCCTGTTAAAATATTATAACTTTGTTAAGAGTTATGAAAGATAGAAGGACCCACTGCCCAAACAGCTTTAGGGTAAGATCACTGAACACACTGTCCAACTGATCTTTGTATTACTCAACAGAATAATAGAAAATATGTTACCTCCTTCCTTACTATGCCAAACCGCATTTTTTGCTTCACCAGATCTCAATTTCAGATCTCTGTACTTCGCATGTCTTCCTTCACAAATTCGCTTTCACAATTTATTCTTTTCTTCACTTCATGTGTACATCAACACATCCAACCATATTACAACCACTACAACAACAAGGAAAAACATTCCTTCTTTTATACCACACTCATACAAAATGAGTCCACATACAATTACAAAATAAAAGTTTCCACACGCTACATCAAAATTACACAAAACTCTCAGCTTCCAACTACAATAATTCCTTACTCATGCGACCTTAGTGTTTGCACTGTCATTCACGTCACTATTAATGTGTCCTTAACTTCCCTTTAACTCTGCAAAACTAGATTCCATCCCGATTAGGAGATATCATCCAATTTCCACAAACCACTACTCAGGAACACTATCTGCGCTCTTAACAATAAACATATAACATATCAAAGAGTATATCCTCAACATCGCATAGCTCCAACTGCAATATCCCACGTGCACTAATCCAAACACTATCTACTTCTCTGCAAGTCTCCAGTAAATCATTGTGTTGACATCAATGACAATCATCGTCATGAATGCAACAACTACTACTACAGAACAGCTGCCAAACATTTAGCATTTATTCCTAACAAACTCTTCGATGAGAATAAACTACAATAATGTAACACGCCATTCTCAGATTACAATTCACCGAATTGGTCAACCGTTCGATGAAAATCAACTACAATCATGTAACAAGCCATTTTGAACTTACAAATCATCAAATCAGTTAACCGTTTGATCAGAATCAGCTAGAATCACGTAACAAGTGATTCTGAGCTTACAAATCACTAAATCAGTTAATTGTTTGATGAGAACTAGCTAAAATTATGTAACAAGTCATTATGAGCTTACAAATCACTGAATCGGTTGACCGTTAGATGTGAATCAGCTACAATCACGTAGCAAGCTATTCTGAGATTAAAAATCACCGAATCGGTCAACGGTTCAATGAGAATCAATTACAATCCTGTAACAAGCCATTCTGAGCTTACAAATCACTGAATCGGTCAACCATTCGATGAGAATCAACTATAATCACGTAACAAGCCATTCTAAGATTACAATTCATCAAATCGGTCAACTGTTCGATGAGAATCAGCTACAATCTCGTAACAAGCCATTCTGAGCATACAAATCACCAAATTGGTCAACCGTTCAATGAGAATCAGCTATGATCAGAGAACAAGGCATTCTAAGCTTATAAATCACTGAATCGGTCAACCTTTCAATGAGAATCAGCTACAATCACGTAACAAGTCATTTTGAGCTTACAAATCATCGAATCAGTCAACCGTTCAATGAGAATCAACTACAATCACGTAACAAGCTATCTGAGCTTACAAATCACCAAATCCGTCAACAGTTCGATGAGAATTAGCTACAATTATGTAACAAGCCATTTTAAGCTTACAAATCACCGAATCAGTCAACTGTTCGAGGAGAATGAGCTACAATTAGGTAACAAGCCATTCTGAACTTAGAATTCACTGAATCGGTCAACCATTCGATGAGACTCAGCTACAATCATGTAACAAGCCATTCTAATATTACAAATCACCAAATCGTTCAACCGTTCGATGAGAATTAGATACAATCACGTAAGAAGCCATTCCGAGCTTACGAATCACTGATCGGTCAACCGTTCGATCAGAATTAATAAGAATCATGTAACAATCCATTCTGAGGTTACAAATCACCGAATCAACCTTTCGATGAGAATCAATTACAATCATGTAACAAGCCATTCCAAGCTTACAAATTACTGAATCGATCAAATATTCAATGAGAATTAGCTAAAATCACGTAACAAGCCATTTTGAGCTTACAAATCACTAAATCGGTCAACCGTTGGATGAGATTCAGCTACAATCACCAAATCGGTCAACCATTCAATCAGAATCAGCTACTATCATGTAACAAGCCATTCTGACCTTACAAATAATTGAATCGGTCAACCGTTTGATGATAATCAATTACAATCACGTAACAAGCCACACTGAGCTTAGGAATCATCAAATCGGTCAACCATTCAATGAGAATCAATTACAATCATGTAACAAGCCATTCTAAACTTACAAATCACCGAATTGGTCAACCGTTTGATGAGAATCAGCTATAATCATGTAACAAGCTATTCTGAGCTTAGAAATCACTAAATCGATCAACCATGCAATGAGAATTAGCTACAATCATGTAACAAGCCATTCTGAGCTGAACAATCATCAAATCAGTCAACCGTTCGATGAGAATCAACTACAATCATGCAAGAAGCCATTCTAAGTATACAAATCATCGAATCGGTCAACTGTTCGATGAGAATCAGGTACAATCACGTAAAAAGCCATTCTGAGTTTACAAATCATCAAATCAGTCAACCATTCAATGAGAATGAAATACAATCACGTAACACACTATTATGAGCTTACAAATCATCGAATCGGTTAGCCGTTCGATGAGAATCAATTACAATCATGTAAAAAGCCATTCTGAGTTTACAAATCACCAAATCAGTCAACTATTTGATCAGAATCAATAACAATGTCAACCGTTCGATGGGAATCAGCTACAATAACATAACAAGCAATTATGAGTTTACAAATCACCGAATCGGTCAAGTCTTTAACAAGAATCAATTATAATCACGTAAAAAGCCATTCTGAGCTTACAAATCACCGAATCAGTCAACCGTTCGATTAGAATCAATTACAATTACGTAACAAGCTATTCTGACCTTAGAAATCGCCAAATTGATCAACCGTTCAAGGAGAATTAGCTACAATCATGTAACAAGCCATTCTGAGCTTTTAAATCACTAAATTGGTCAACCATTCGATAAAAATTAGCTACAATCATGTAACAAGCCATTCTGAGCTAACAAATCACTGAATCGGTCAAAGATTCGATGAGAATCAATTACAATCACGTAACAAACCATTTTGAGCTTACAAATTATCGAATCGGTCAACAATTCGATGGGAATCAGCGACAATCATGTAACAAGCTATTTTGAGTTTACAAATCACATAATCGGTCAACTGTTCAACGAGAATTAGCTACAATCACATAACAAGCCATTCTAAGCTTAGAAATCACTGAATCAGTCAACCATTTGAGGAAAATCAATTACAATAACGTAATAAGCAATTCTGAGCCTACAAATCATTGAATCGGTGAACCGTTAGCTGAGAATCAGCTACAATCATGTAATAAGTCATTTTGAGCTTACAAATCATTGAATTCATCAACTGTTCGTTGGGAATCAGAACCAATCACGTAACAAGCCATTCTTACCTTACAAATAATTGAATCTATCAACCGTTTGATAAGAATCAATTACAATAACGTAACAAGCCATTTTGAACTTACAAATCACCGAATCGGTCAACCGTTTGATGAGAATCAATTAAAATCAGGTAACAAGCTATTTTAAGCTTACAAATCACCAAATCGGTCAACCGTTCGATGAGAATCAGCTACAATCATGTAACAAGTCATTCTGAGCTTCTAAATCATTGAATCGTTCAATTGTTTGATGAGAATAAATTACAATCACATAACAAGCCATTCTGAGATTTTTACCAAACCGGTCAACCGTTCGATGAGAATCAGCTACAATCACGTAACAAGCCATTATGAGCTTACGAATCACCGAATGGGTCAACCGTTCCATGAGAATCAATTACAATCATGTAACAATCTATTCTGACCTTACAAATCATTGAATTAGTCAACCTTTCGATGAGAATCAATTACAATCACATAACAAACCATTTTGATCTTACAAATCACCAAATTGGTCAACCTTTCAAGGAGAATAAGCTATAATCACGTAAGAAGCCATTCTGAGTTGACGAATCACCGAATCGGTGAACCGTTCGCTGAGAATTAATTACAATCATGTAACAATCCATTTTGAGCATACAAATCACCAAATCGATCAACCTTTCGATGAGAATCAATTATAATCACGTAACAAGCCATTCTGAGCTTACAAATCACTGAATCGATCAACCATTCAATGAGAATTAGCAACAATCACGTAACAAGTCATTCTAAGCTTACAAATCACCAAATCGGTCAACCATTTGATGAGAATCAACTACAATCATGTAACAAGCCATTTTGAGGTTACAAATCACTGAATCGGTCAATTATTTGATGAGAATCATCTATAATCATGTAACAATCTATTATGAGGTTACAAATCACCGAATCGATCAACCATTCAATAAAAATTAGCTACAATCACGTAACAAGCCATTCTGAGCTTACAAATCATCGAATTATTGACCATTCGATGAGAATCAGCTACTATTATGTAACAAGCCATTCTAAGCTTAAAAATCACTGAATCGGTCAACTGTTTGATGAGATTCATCTACAATCACCTAACAAGCCATTCTGAGCTTACAAAATATTGAATCGGTCAGCCGTTCGATGAGAATCAGCTACAATCATGTAAAAAGCCATTGCGAGCTTACAAATCACTGAATCAGTCAACCGTTCGATGAAAATCAACTACTATCACGTAACAAGTCATTCTGAGCATACAAATCACCAAATCCTTCAATCGTTTGATGAGAATCAGCTACAATCATGTAACAAGCCATTCTGAGATTACAAATCACTGAATCGATCAACCGTTTGATGAGAATTAGGTACAATAACGTAACAAGCCATTTTGACCTTACAAATATTTGAATTTGTCAACCATTTGATGAGAATCAATTACAATCACCTAACAATCTATTCTGAGCTTACAAATCGCCAAATCAGTCAACTTTTAGATGAGAATCAATTGCAATCAAGTAACAAACCATTCTAAGCTTACAAATCATGAAATTTGTCAACCATTCGATGAGAATCTTCTACAATCATGAACAAGCCATGTTGAGATTACATAATGGCTTGTTACATAATTGCAGTTGATTCTCATCGAACCGTTGACTGATTCGGTGATTTGTAAGCTCAGAATGGCTTGCTACATGATTGTAATTCATTCTTATCAGATGATTTACCGATTCAGTGATTTGTAAGCTCAAAATGGTGTGCTACGTTATTGTAATTGATTTTTATCAAACGATTGACCACTTGGGTCATTTGTAAGCTCAGAATGGCTTATTACGTGATTGTAGCTGATTCTCATCGAACTGTTGACCGATTCATTGATTTGTAAGCTCAGATTGGCTTGTTAACTGATTGTACCCGATTCTCATTCAATGGTTGACCAATTCGGTGATATGTAAGCTCAGAATGGCTTGTTACATGATTGTAGCTGATTCTCATCAAATGGTTGATCGATTCAGAAATTTGTAAGCTCACAATGGCATGTTACATGATTGTAATTGATTCTCATCGAATGGTTGACTGATTCAGTTATTTGTAAGCTCAAAATGGCTTGTTACGTGATTGTAGCTGGTTCTCATCAAACAGTTGATCGATTCGATGATTTGTCAGGGTAGAATGGCTTGTTCCGTGATTGTAGTTGATTCTCATCGAATGCTTGACCAATTCGATTATTTGTAAGCTTAGACTGGCTTTTTACATTATTGTAGGTGATTCTCATTGAACCATTGAATGATTCGGTGATTTGTAAGTTTAGAATGGATTGTTACGTGATTGTAGCTGATTCTCAAACAGTTAACCGATTCAGTGATTTGTAAGCTCAGAATGGTGTGGTACATGATTTTAATTGATTCTCATCGAACAGTTGACCGCTTCGGTGAGTTGTGAGCCCAGAATGGCTTGTTACATGATTGTAGCTGATTTTCATCGAACGGTTGACCAATTTGATGATTTGTAAACTTAGAATGGCATGTTACATGATTGTAATTGATTCTCATTGAATGGTTGACCGATTCGATTATTTGTAAGCTCAAAATGGCTTGTTACATGATTGTAGCTGGTTGTCATCAAACAGTTGATCGATTCGATGATTTGTAAGGTCATACTGGCTTGTTACGTGAATGTAGCTGATTCTCATCGAAGGGTTGACCGATTCAGTGATTTCTAAGCTCAGAATGGCTTGTTACGTTATTGTAGCTGATTCTCATCAAACTATTGACCAATTAGGTGATTTCTAAGCTCAAAATGGCTTGTTACATGATTCTAATTGATTCTCATCGAACGGTTGATTGATTCAGTGATTTGTAAGCTCAGTATGGTGTGTTACATGATTGTAATTGATTCTAATCAAATGGTTGACCGATTTGATTATTTGTAAGCTCAAAATGACTTGTTACGTAATTATAGCTGGTTATCATCAAATAGTTAATTGATTCGGTGATCTGTAAGCTCAGAATGACTTGTTACATGATTGTAGCTGACTCTTATCAAACGGTTGACCGTTTTGATGATTTTTAAGCTCAGAATGGCTTGTTACGTGATTGTAGTTGATTCTCATCGAACGATTGATCGATCTGGTGATTTGTTAGCTCAGAATAGCTTGCTACAATTTTGTAATTGATTATCATCAAACAGTTGATCGATTCAGTGATTTGTAAGCTTTAAATGGCTTTTTATGTGATTGTAATTGATTCTCATCGAACAGGTGACTGATTCAATGATTTGTAAGCTCAGAATGGCTTGTTACTTCATTGTAGTTGATTCTCATCGAATCGTTGACCAATTCGGTAATTTGTAAGCTTAGAATGGCTTGTTACCTGATTGTAGTTGATTCTCACCAAATGGTTGACTGATTCGATGATTTGTAAGCTCAGAATGGCCTGCTATGTAATTGTAATTGATTCTCATTGAACGATTGACCACTTCGATGATTTCTAAGCTCATAATGGCTTGTTATGTGATTGTAGCTGATTCTCATTGAACGGTTGACTGATTCAAGGAATTGTAAGCTCAGAATGACTTGTTAAGTGATTGTACCTAATTTTCGTCAAACAGTTGACCGATTCATTGATTTGTTAGCTCAGAATAGCTTGTTATGTGATTGTAGCTGAGTCTCATCAAACGGTTGACCGATTCGATCATTTGTAAGCTTATAATGGCTTCTTACGTGATTGTAGCTGATTCTCATCAAACATTTGACCGATTCGATGATTTGTAAACTCAGAATGACCTGTTACGTGATTGTAGCTGATTCTCATCGAACGGTTGATCAATTTAGTGATTTGTAAGACCAGAATGGCTTGTTACATGATTATAGCTGATGCTCATCGAATGGTTAAAGGATTCATGATTTGTAAGCTCACAATTGCTTGTTACATGATTGTCGCTGATTCTCACTGAACAGTTGACCGATTCAGTGATTTGTGAGCTTAGAACAACTTGTTACATCATTGTAATTGATTCTCATTGAACGGTTTACAAATTTGGTGATTTGTAAGCTCAGAATGGCTAGTTAAGTGATTGTAGCTAATTCTCATCGAATAATTCATCGAACAATTCATCGATTCGATGATTTGTAAGCTCAGCATGGCCTTTTACATGATTGTAGCTGATTCTCATCAAATGATTGATCGAGTCAGTGATTTCTATACTCAGAATGGAATGTTACATGATTGTAGCTGATCTCAAATGATTGACCGATTCGGTGATTTGTAAGCTCAAAATGCCTTCTTACATGATTGTAATTGATTCTCATCGAATGGTTCACCGATTCATTGATTTTTAAGGTCAGAATGGCTTGTTACATGATTGTAGATGATTCTCATCGACGGTTCACCTATTTGGTGATTTGTAAGCTCAGAATGGCTTGTTATGTGATTGTAGCTGATTCCCATCGAAAGGTTGATCGATTCACTGATTTGTAAGCTCAGAATGACTTGTTACGTGATTGTAATTGATTCTAATCGAACGGTTGACTGATTTGGTGATTTGTAACCTCATAATGGCTTGTTACTAATTGTAACTCATTCTCATCGAACAGTTGATGAATTTGGTGATTTGTAAGCTCAGAATGGCTTGTTACATGATTGTAATTGATTCTCATCGAACGATTGATCGATTCAAGGATTTGTAAGCTGAGAATGTCTTGTTACGTTATTGTAATTAATTCTCATTGAACGGTTCACACTGATTTGGTGATTTGTAAGGTCAGATTGGTTTGTTACATGATTGTAGTTGATTCTCATCGAACAGTTGACCCATTTGGTGATTTGTAAGCTTAGAATGGCTTGTTATGTGATTGTAGCTAATTTTCATCAAAAACATGATCGATTCGGTAATTTGTAAGCTCAGAATGGCTTGTTACATGATTGTAGCTGATTGTCATCGAATGATTGACCAATTCGGTGATTTGTAAGCTGAGAATGGCTTGTGACGTGATTGTACCTGATTGTCATTGAATAATTAACCGATTCGATGATTTGTAAGATCAGAATGGCTTGTTACGTGATTTTTATTGATTCTCATCAAACGGTTGACTGATTTGGTGATTTGTAAGCTCAGACTGGCTATGTTGTTGATTGTAGCTGATTTTCATTGAATGGTTGACCGATTAAGTGATTTGTAAGCTCAGAATGGCTTGTTACATGATTGTAGTTGATTCTCATTGAACGATTGACCGATTTGGTGAATTCTAAGCTTAGAATGACTTGTTACATGATTGTAGTTGATTGTAGCTGAATTTCATCGAAAAGTTGACCACTTCGGTGATTTCTAAGCTAAGAATGGCTTGTTACGTGATTATAGTTGATTCTCATCAAACAGTTGATCAATTCGATGATTTCTAAGCTCAGAATCACGTGTTACGTGATTGTAGCTGATTCTCATCGAACAGTTGATTGATTCGGTGATTTCTAAGCTCAAAATCACTTGTTACATGATTGTACCTAATTTTCATCAAACAGTAGACCGATTTGATGATTTGTAAATTTAGAATGACTTGTTACATGATTGTAGCTATTTCTCATCGAACGGTTGACCAATTCGGTGATTTAAAACCTCAGAATGGCTTGTTATGTGTTTTAATTGATTCTCATCGAATGGTTGATTGATTCAGTGATTTATAAGTTTAGAATGACTTGTTACATGTTTGTAATTGATTCTCATTGAACGGTTGCTTGATTCAGTGATTTGTAAGCTCAGAATTGCTTTTTACCTGATTGTTATTGATTCTCATCGAATGATTGACCAATTTGGTGATTTGTAAGCTCAGAATAGCTTGTTACATTATTATAGCTGATTCCCATTGAATGGTTCGCCAATTCGGTGATTTGTAAGTTCAAAATGGTTTGTTACATGTTTGTAATTGATTCTCATCGAATGGTTGATCGATTCAGTGATTTGTAAGCTCATAATGACTTGTTACATGAGTGTAATTGATTCTCATCGAACAGTTGACTGATTTGCTTATTCGTAAGCTAAGAATAGTTTTTTACGTGATTTGTAAGCTCAGAATGGCTTGTTACATTATTGTAGTTGATTCTCATTGAACGGTTGATTGATTCGATGATTTGCAAGCTTAAATTAGCTTGTTACGTGATTGTAGCTGATTCTGATCAAACGGTTGACCGATTCGGTGATTTGTAAGCTCAGAATGGCTTGTTATGTGATTGTAGCTGATTCTGATTGAACAGTTGACCGATTCGGCGATTTGTAAGCCTAGAATGGCTTGTTACGTGATTGTAGCTGATGCTCATTGAATGGTTGACCGATTCCTAATTTGTAAGTTCACAATGGCTTGTTACGTGGTTGTAGCTAATTCTCACCAAACGGTTGACCGATCCAGCGATTTGTAAGCTTAGAACGACTTGTGACACCATTGTAATTGATTCTTATCGAACAGTTTATAGTTTCAATTATTTGTAAGCTTAGAATGAATTGTTAAGTGATTATAGCTGATTCTCATCGAACAACTTGTTACGTGATTGTAGCTGATTCTAATCAAACGGTTGATTGCTTCGGTGATTTCTAGGTTCAGAACGGCTTGTTACGTGATTGTAATTGATTCTAATCGAACGGTTAACCGATTCAGAGATTTGTAAGCTCAAGCTTGTTACATGATTCTAGCTGATTCTCATTGAACGGTTCACCAATTTGGTAATTTGTAAACTCATAATAGCTTGTTACTAGAATATTCTAATTGTCATGGAACAATTGACCGATTCGATGATTTGTAAGCTCACAATGGCTTGGTACGTGATTGTAATTGATTCTTATCGAACGGTTGACCGATTCAGTTATTTGTTAGCTCATAATGGCTTGTGACATGATTGTAGCTGATTCTCATCAAACAATTGACCGATTCAGTGATTTGTAGGCTCAGAATGGCTTGTTACATGATTGTAATTGATTCTCAACAAACGGTTGACCGATTGAATGGTTTCTAAGCTCAGAATGGCTTGTTACGTGATTGTAGTTGATTCTCATTAAATGATTGACCGATTCAGTGATTTGTAAGCTAATAATGGCTTGTTACATGATTGTAATTGATTCTCATCGAACGGTTGACTGATTCAGTGATTTCTAAACTCAGAATGGTTTGTTATGTGATTATAATTGATTCTCATCGAACGGTTGATTGTTTTAGTGATTTCTAAGCTCAGAATGGCTTGTTACGTGATTGTAGCTGATTCTCATCAAACGGTTGACTAAGTCAGTGATTTCTAAACTCATAATGGCTTGTTACATGATTGTAGCTAATTCTCATTAAATCGTTGACCAATTCGGTAATTTGTATGCTCCGAATGACTTGTTACATGATTGTAGCTCAAAATGACTTGTTACGTGATTGTAGCTGATTCTCATTGAACAGTTGACTAATTCAGTGATTTGTAAGCTCAAAATTTTTTGTTATATGATTGTATTAGAGAAGTGAGTGAGCTTCCTGTAGTGTATATGTAGGGAGCTTACTCATTCTACCTTTCCACTTCTTTGTCCAGGGCTCTGTGATGACAGAAGAGAATGACATCATTTTGATGAGTATAGATCAACTAGTTCTGCCTAACGCCCCCCCCCCACCCCCAATAATAATTGTAGATTATTGTTGTCGGGGCCTTCCACCCAACTATAGTTCCCGGTGGCCCCCCCTACTATTCTTTGGTTCTATGGCCCTACTATTCGACAAGGGGGGCCCTACTATTCTATGGGCCCTACTATTCGACTGCCCTTTTTTATATAGTTGGCATCTCGTTCCAATGTTACATAGAGCCCCTACTATTTTATGGGGCATGTTGCGTATAGAATCTGGCCCCTACTAGAACTACTAAGCGGGGGGGTTGGGTCACGATAATCTACCTTTCTCTAGAATTTATAAGGGCCGCCCAATCCCCCAGTCATATAACCCAGAAAAATGAAGGATCTTCCTATTATTCCCTCCGCTACCCCTTAGAATAGTAGGGCCACCCTGGGGAGGGAGGCGGGAGGGTTGGCCCCTACAGCTAGTCGGTAGATTAGTTAGTTGGGATGGCCCTACTATTCTAAAGGCTGGGCATGGCCTAACCCTAACCCCTCTATGTTGGTTTAATCAATTCGAGTGAGTGGATATTCGATTCAATATCCCATTCCCACCGATTAATCTAACCCTCAATTCTATATAGGGGCACCATTTCTCATCGAACTGTTGACCAAATCAATTATTTGTAAGCTTAGAATGGCTTGTTACATGATTGTAGCTGATTCTCATTGAACAATTTACTGATTCATTTATTTATAAGCTCATAATGGCTTGATTGTAGCTGATTCTCATCGAACGGTTGACCAATTCAGTGATTTGTAAGCTCAGAATGGCTTGTTACATAATTTTAGTGGATTCTCATCGAACAGTTGATCGATTCATTGATTTATAAGCTCAGAATGGCTTGTTACATGATTGTAGCTGATTCTCATTGAATGGCTGACCAATTTGGCAATTTTTAAACTCAAAATGGCTTGTTACATGATTTTGTCTGATTCTCATCGAACGGTTGACCAATTCGATGATTTGTAAGCTCAAAATGATTTGTTACGTAATTGTACCTGTCTCATCAAATGGTTGACCGATTTAGTGATTTGTAAGCTCAAAATGATTTGTGGCGTAATTGTACGTGATTCTCATCGAACGGTTGACCAATTCAATGATTTCTAAGCTCATAATGGCTTGTTATGTGATTGTAGCTGATTCTCATCGACCTGTTCACCAATTAAATGATTTGTAAGCTCAAAATGACTTGTTACATGATTGTAGCTGATTCCCATCGAACATTTGGCCGATTCGATGATTTGTAAGCTCGTAATGGCTTTTTACGTGATTGTAGTTGATTCTCATCGAACGGTTAACAACTTCGGTGATTTGTAAGCTCAGAATAGCTTATTATGTGATTGTAGCTGATTCTCATCGAACGGTTGACCAATTATGTGATCAGTAAGCTCAGAATGGCTTGTTACATGATTGTAATTCATTATTATCAAATGATTGACCGATTTGGTGATTTGTAAGCTCATAATGGATTGTTACGTGATTGTAGCTATTTTTCATCGAACGATTGACCGATTCGATGATTTGTAAACTCAGAATGGCTTGTTACATGATTGTAGATTATTCTCATCGAACGGTTGATCGATTCGGTATTTCTTAAGCTCAAAATGGCTTGTTACATGATTGTAGTTGATTCTCATCAAAAGGTTCACCAATTTGTTTATTTGTAAGCTCAGAATGGCCTGTTATGTGATTCTAGCTGATTCTCATCAAACTGTTGACCGATTTGGTGATTTGTAAGCTTAGAATGGCTTTTTACATGGTTGTAATTCATTCTCTTTCAACGGTTGACTGATTCAGCGATTTGTAAGCTCAGAATGGCTTGTTACATTATTGTAGCTGATTCTCATCGAACGGTTGACCGATTTGGTGATTTGTAAACTCATAATGGCTTGTTACCTGTTTGTAATTGATTCTCATCAAACGAGTGATGCATTCGATGATTTGTAAGCTCAGAATGGCTTGTAACATGAGTGTAATTGATTCTCATCAAACAATTGAGCGATTTGCTTATTCTAAAGCTCAGATTGGCTTCTTACGTTATTGTAGCTGATTCTCATCGAATGTTTGACCGATTCGATGACTTGTGAGCTTAAAATGGCTTGTTACGTGATTGTAGCTAATTTTCATCAAACGGTTGATGGATTTGGTGATTTGTACGACCAAAATGGCTTCTTACATGATTGTAGTTGATGCTCATCGAATGGTTGACCAATTCATGATTTGTAAGCTCACCATTGCTTGTTATGTGATTGTAACTGATTCTCATCAAACGGTTCACCGATTCGGTGATTTGTAAGGTCAGAATGGCTTGTTACATGATTGTAGCTAATTCTCATCAAACGGTTGACCCATTCGATGATTTGTAAGCTCAGAATGGCTAGTTACGTGATTGTAGCTAATTCTCATTGAAAGGTTGATCGATTTGGTGATTTGTAAGTTCAGAATGGCTTGATACATGATAGTAGCTGATTCTCATCGAACGGTTGACCGATTCAGTGATTTGTAAGTGCAAAATAGCTTGTTACGTTATTGTAGTTGATTCTCATCGAACGGTTGACCGATTTGGTGATTTGTAAGTTTGGAATGGCTTGTTATGTGATTGTAACTGATTCTCATTGAACAGTTGACCGATTTGGTGATTTGTAAGCTCAGAATGGCTTGTTACATTATTCTAGTTGATTCTCATCGAACAGTTCACCGATTCGGTGATTTGTAAGCTCAAAATTTGTTTGTTACATGATTGTAATTGATTCTCATAAAATGGTTAATCGATTCGGTGATTTGTAAGCTTAGAATGGTTTGTTACATGATTTTAGCTGATTCTAATCGAACAGTTGACCGATTTGGTGATTTCTAAGCTTAGAATGGCTTGTCACGTGATTGTCATTGATTCTCATCGAGCGGTTGACTGATTCAGTGATTTCTAAGGTCAGAATGGCTTGTTATGTGATTGTAGCTGGTTCTAATCAAACGATTGACCAATTCAATGATTTGTAAACTCATAATGGCTTGTTATGTGATTGTAATTTACTCTCATCGAATGGTTGACCGATTTACTGATTTCTAAGCTCAAAATGGCTTGTAACGTGATTGTAGCTGATTCTCATCAAACGGTTGATCGATTCGGTGATTTGTAAGCTCATAATGGCTTGTTACATGATTATAGCTAATTCTCATCGAACCGTTGACCGATTTGGTGATTTGTATGCTTAGACTAGCTTGTTACATGATTTTATTGATTCTCATCAAACGATTGATCGATTCGATGATTTGTAAGCTTAGAATCACTTGTTACAAGATTGTAAATTGATTCAGTGATTTCTAAACTCAGAATGGCTTCTTACGTGATTATAGCTGATTCTCATCGAACAGTTGACCGATTCGGTTATTTCTAAGCTCAGAATGGCTTGTGACATGATTGTAGCTGATTCTCATTGAATAGTTGACCAATTTAGTGATTTGTAAGCTCAGAATAGCTTGTTACATGATTGTAGTTGATTGTCATCAAACGGTTGACCGATTTGGTGATTTGTAACCTCAGAATGGTTGTTCCATGATTGTAGTTGATTCTCATCGAACTATTGACCGATTCGATGATTTATAACTTTAGAATGACTTATTACGTGATTGTAGCTGATTCTCATCGAATGGTTGACCGATTTGATGATTTGTAAGCTCAAAAATTTTTGTTACATGATTGTACCTGATTCTTATCCAACCGTTGACCAATTTGGTGATTTGTAAGGTTAGAATAGCTTGTTACGTGATTTTAACTGATTCTCATCGAACAGTTGACCGATTCATTGATTTATGAGCTCATAATGGCTTGTTACATGATTGTAGCTGATTCTCATCGAACGGTTGACTGACTCTGTGATTTGTAAGCTTTGACTTTCTTGTTTAATGATTGTAGCTGATTCTCATTGAACGGTTGACCAATTCGGTGATTTGTAAGCTCAGACTCGCTTGTTATGTTATTGTAGCTGATTCTCATCGAATTGTTGATCGATTCGGTGATTTGTAAGTTCAGAATGGCTTCTTATCTAATTATATTTGATTCTCATCAAACGAATGACTGATTCAGTGATTTGTAAGCTCAGAATGGCTTGTTACATAATTGTAGCTTATTCTAATCGAACAGTTCACTGCTTCAGTGATTTGTAAGTGTACAATAGCTTGTTATGTGATTGTAGCTGATTCTGATCGAACGGTTGATTGATTCGGTGATAAGTAAGCTCAAAATGGCTTGTTACATGATTGTAATTCATTCTTATCGAATAATTGACCGATTTGATGATTTGTAAATTCAAAATGGCTTTTTACATGATTTTTGTTCATTCTCATCAAACGGATGACCGATTCAATGATTTGTAAGCTCAAACTTGCTTGTTATGTGATTGTAGCTGATTCTCATTGAACGATTGACCGATTCGGTGATTTGTAAGCTCAGAAGGGCTTGTTAGCTAATTGTAGCTGATTCTCATCGAATGGTTCACCGATTCAGTGATTTGTAAGCTCAAAATTGTTTGTTACCTGATTGTCCTGACTCTCATCATACAATTGACCGATTCGGTGATTTGAAAGCTCAGAATGGCCTATTACATGATTGTACCTTATTCTCATTGAACGGTTCACCGATTCATTTATTTGTAAGCTCAGAATGACTTGTTATGTGATTGTAGTTGATTCTCATCGAACAGTTGACCGATTCATTGATTTGTAAGATCAAAATGGCTTGTTACATGATTTTAGTTGATTCTCATCGAACGGTTGACTGATTCGATGATTTGTAAGCTCAGAATGGCTTGTTACATGATTGTAGCTGATTCTCATCAAATGGTTGACCAATTCAGTGATTTGTAAGCTCAAAATGGCTGCTTACGTGATTGTAGTTGATTATCATCGAACCGTTGACTGATTTGATGATTTGTAAGCTTAGAATGGCTTGTTATGTGTTTGTAAGCTCAGAATTGTTTTTTACGTGTTTTTAAGCTCAAAATGGCTTGTTACGTGTTTGTAGCTGATTTTCATCGAACGGTTCATCGATTTGGTGATTTGTAAGCTAAGAATGGCGTGTTACATGATTCTAGCTGATTCTCATCGAACGGTTGACTGATTTAGTTATAAGTAAGCTCAAAATAGCTTGTTACATGATTGTAATTCATTCTCTTTCATCGAACTATTGACCAATTTGGTGATTTGTAATTTTAGAATGGCTTGTTATGTGTTTTACTTGATTCTCATTGAACGGTTGACTGATTCAATGATTTGTAACCTCACAATGGCTTATTACATGATTGTAGCTGATGCTCAAGGAACGGTTGACCGATTCAGTGATTTGTAAGCTTTGAACGACTTGTTACATCATTGTAATTCATTCTCATCGAACAGTTTATAGATTCGGTGATTTGTAAGCTCAGAATGGCTTGTTAAGTGATTGTAGCTGATTCTCACCGAAAGATTGACCGATTCAGTGATTTGTCAACTTAGAAAGGCTTGTTACGCGATTATAGCTGATTCTCATCGAACGGTTGACCGATTCAGTGATTTTTAAGCCCAGAATGGCTTATTACATGATTTTACTGATTCTTATCCAACGGGTGACTAATTCGGTGAATTCTAAGCTCAGTATGGTTTGTTACATAACTTTAGCTGATTCTCATTGAACAGTTGACCGATTTGATGATTTGTAAGCTTAGAATACCTTGTTACATGATTGTAGCTGATTCTCATCGAACGGTTGACCGATTCGGTGATTTGTAAATTTGGAATGACTTGTTACGTGATTGTAGTTGATTCTCATTGAACAGTTGACTGATTTATTAAATTGTAAGCTCAGAATATCTTGTTACGTGTTTGTAGCTAATTCTCATCGAACGGTTGACCGAGTTGGTGATTTGTAACCTCAAAATTTCTTGTTACATGATGGTAGCTGATTCTCATCCAATGGTAGACCAATTTGGTGATTTGTCAGCTCAGAATGACTTGTTACGTGATTTTAGCTGATTCTCATCGAACGGTTGACTGATTCGTCAATTTATAAGCTCAGAATGGCTTGTTATATGATTGTAGTTGATTCTCATCGAATGGTTGACCGATTTGGAAATTTTAAAACTCAAAATGGTTTGTTATGTGATTGTAGCTGATTATCATCAAATGGTTGACTGATTTAGTGATTTGTAATTTCATAATAGCTTGTTACATGATTGTAGCTAAATCTCATTGAACGGTTGACCGATTCGGTGATTTGTAAGCTCAGAATGGCTTGTTACATGATTTTTATCGATTCTCATCAAACAGTTGGCTGATTCGGTGATTTGTAAGCTCAGAATGGCTTGTTACATGATTGTAGCATATTCTCCTTGAATGGTTGACCAATTCGATGATTTGTAAGCTCAGAATGGCTTGTTACATAATTGTACCTGGTTCTCATCCAACGGTTGATCGATTCGGTGATTTGTAAGCTCAGAATGGCTTGTTACATAATTTTAGCTGATTCTCATTGAACAGTTGACCGATTCGATGATTTCTAAGCTCAGAATGGCTTGTTATGTGATTGTAGTTGATTCTCATTGAACAGTTGATCTATTATGTGATTTGTAAGCTTAGAAGGGCTTGTTACATGATTGTAGCTGATTCGCATCGAACGGTTGACCGATTCAATGATTTGTAAGCTTAGTATGGCTTGTTACATGATTGTAGCTGATTCTCATATACCAGTTGACTGATTCAGTGATTTGTAAGCTCATAATGGCTTGTTACGTGATTGTAGTTGATTCTCATCAAACAATTGACTGAGTCAGTGATTTAAAAGCTCAAAATAGCTTGTTACATGATTGTACCTTATTCTCATCAAACGGTTGACCAATTCGGTGATTTGTAAGCTCATAATGGCTTGTTACGTGATTCGGTGTTTTGTAAACTCAAAATGGCTTGTTACATGATTGTAATTGATTATCATCGAACGGCTCACCGATTCATTTATTTGTTAGCTCAAAATAGCTGTTTATGTGATTGTTGCTGATTCTCATCGAATGGTTGGCCGATTCGATGACTGGTGAGCTTAAAATGGCTTGTTACGTGATTGTAGCTGATTCTCATCAAACGGTTGACTGATTCAGTCATTTGTAAGCTCGAAATGGCTTGTTACGTGATTGTAGCTTATTCTAATCAAATGGTTGACCAATTTGATGATTTGTAAGCCCAGAATGGCTTGTTAGTTGATTGTAGCTGATGCTCATCAAATGGTAGGCTGATTCATGATTTGTAAGCTCACAATAGCTTGTTACATGATTGTAGCTAATTCTTACGAAACGGTTGACCGATTCAGTGATTTGTAAGTTTAGAACGACCTGTTACATCATTGTAATTGATTGTCATCGAAAGGTTTATGGAATCAGTGATTTGTAAGCTCAGAATGTCTTGTTAAGTGATTGTAGTTGATTCTCATCGAACGGTTGACCGATTCAGTGATTTGTAAGCTCAGAATGGCTTGTTACGTGATTGTATCTGATTTTCATCAAACGGTTGACCGATTCGGCGATTTGTAAGCTCAGAATGCCTTGTTATGTGATTGTAATTGATTCGCATGCAACGGTTCACCGATTCGATGATTTGTAATTGATTCTAATCAAACGGTTGACCGATTCGGTGATTTGTAAGCACAGTCTTGTTACCTGATTGTAGTTGATTCTCATTTAATAGTTGACCGATTTGGTGATTTGTAAGCTCAAAATAGCTTGATACGTGATAGTAGCTAATTCTCATCGAACGGTTGACTGATTCGGTGATTTGTAAGCGTAGAATGACTTGTTATGCGATTGTAGTTTATTCTCATCGAACGGTTGACCGATTCGATGATTTGTAAGCCTAGAATGGTTGTTTACGAGATTGTAGCTGATTCTTATCAAATGGGTGACTGATTCGGTGATTTCTAAGCTTAGTATGGCTTGTTACGTGACTGTAGCTAATTCTCATTGAACAGTTGACCGATTGGGTGATTTGTAAGCTGATAATGGCTTGTTACATGATTGTAGCTGAGTCTCATCAAATGGTTGACCGAATTAGTTATTTGTAAGTTTGGAATGGCTTTTTATGTGATTATAGCTGATTCTCATCGAATGGTTGACCGATTCGGTGATTTGTAAGATTAGAAGGGCTTGTTACGTGATTGTAGCTGATTCTCATCGAATGATTGACCGTTTCGATGATTTCTAAGCTCAGAATGGTTTGTTACGTGATTGTAGGTGATTGTCATTGAACGGTTGATCGATTCAATAATTTGTAAGCTCATAATGACTTGTTACATTATTGTAGCTGATTCTCATCGACGGTTGACTTATTCGATGATTTTTAAGCTCCGAATTTCTTGTTACATGATTGTAGATGATTCTCATTGAATGTATGACCAATTTAGTGATTTGTAAGCTTAGAATAGCTTGTTACCTTATTGTAGCTGATTCTCATCGAACAGTTGACCAATTCCTTAATTTATAAGCTCAGAATAGCTTGTTACATGATTGTAGCTAATTATCATCGAACAGTTGACTGATTCAGTGATTTGTAAGCTCAGAATCACTTGTTACATGATTGTAGCTAATTGTCATCAAATAGCTAACCGATTAGGTGATTTGTAAGCTTAGAATGCCTTGTTACATGATTGTAATTGATTCTCATCGAACGGTTGACCGATTTGTGATTTGTAAATTCAAAATGGTTTGTTACATGGTTGTAGCTGATTCTCATCAAATAGTTGACTGATTTGGTGAATTGAAAGCTCAGAATGGCTTGTTACATGATTGTAGCTAAATCTCATCGAACGGTTGATCGATACGGTGATTTCTAAGCTCAGAATTGCTTGTTACGTGATTGTAGTTGATTCTCATTGAACGGTTAACCAATTTGGTGATTTGTAAGCTTAGAATTTCTTCTTACATGATTGTACCTAATTTTTATCAAACGGTTGACAGATTTGGTGATTTGTAAGCTTAGAATGGCTTGTTACATAATTGTAGTTGATTCTCATTGAACGGTTGACCAATTCGGTGATTTGTAAGCTCAGAATGGCTTGTTACATGATTGTAGCTGATTGTCATCAAATGATTGACCGATTCGATGATTTGTAAGCTCAAAATGTCTTGTAACATGATTGTAGCTGATTATCATCAAACGATTGACCTATTTGGTGATTTGTAAGCTCAGAATGGGTTGTTACATGAGTGTAGCTGATTCTAATCAAATGGTTGACTGATTCAGTGATTTGTAATCTCAGAATGACTTGTTACGTGATTGTAATTGATTCTCATCAAACATTTCACAAATTTGGTGATTTCTAAGCTCATAATGGCTTGTTACGTGATTATAGCTCATTATTAGGGAATGGTTGACAGATTCAGTGATTTGTAAGCTCAAATGGCTTTTTACATGATTGTACCTGATTCTCATCTAACGGTTGATAGATTTAATGATTACATCACAGAATGGCTTGTTACGTGATTTCAGCTGATTCTCATTGCACGGTTAACCGATTCGGTGACTTGTACGCTCAGAATGCCTTGTTACATGATTGTAATTGATTCATATTGAATGGTTGACCGATTCAGTGATTTGTAAGCTCAAAATAGCTTATTACGTGATTGTAATTGATTCTCATCGAACAGTTGAATGCTTTGGTGATTTGTAAGCTCAGAACGGCTTGTTACGTGATTGTAGCCGATTTTCATCAAACAGTTGACCGATTGAGTAATTTGTAAGCTCAAAATAGCTTGTTAAGTGATTTTAGCCTATTCTCATCCAACAGTTGACCGATTTGGTGATTTGTAAGCTCAGAATGGCCTGTTAGATGATTGTAATTGATTCTAATCAAAGGGTATACCGATTCGTTGATTTGTAAGTTCAGAATGGCTTATTACGTGATTGTAATTGATTGTCATCAAACGGTTGACCAATTCAATGATTTGTAAGCTTAGAAATGCTTGTTACATGATTGTAGCTGATTCTCATCGAACAGTTGACTGATTGGGTGAGTTGTATAAACAGAATGGTTGGTTATGTGATTGTAATTTATACTCATCAAATGGTTAACCGATTATGTGATTTGTAAGCTCAGAATGGTTTGTTACGAAATTGTAATTGATTCTTATTGAACGGTTGACAAATTTGGTGATTTGTAAGCTCAGAATAGCTTGTTACATGATTGTAGCTGGCTCTCATTGAACGGTTGACCAAATTAGTGATTGTAAGCTCAAAATGGCTTGTTATGTGATAGTTGACCAATTCGGTGATCGAATGGTTGAATGATTGGATTTGTACACTCAAAATGGCTTGTAACGTTATTGTAATTTATACTCATCGAACGGTTGACTAATTCAATGATTTGTAAGCTCAGAATGGCTTGTTACGTGATAGTAATTGATTCTTATCGAATGATTGACCGATTCATTAATTTGTAAGCTTAGAATGGATTGTTACGTGATTGTACCTGATTCTCATTGGATGGTTGACCGATTCAGTGATTTGTCAACTCAGAATGGCTTGTTACGTGATTGTAGCTGATTCCCATCGAATGGTTGATCGATTCAGTAATTTGTAAACTCAGAATGGGTTGTTACGTGATTGTAGATGATTTGTTAGGTGATTTTAGTTAATTATCATCAAACAGTTGACCGATTCACTTATTTGTAAGCTCAGAATGGCTTGTTACGTCATTGTAGCTAAATCTCATCGAACAGTTGACTGATTTAGTGATTTCTAAGCTCAAAATGGCTTGTTACATGATTGTAGCTGATTCTCATCAAACGGTTGAATAATTCAATGATTTGTAAGCCCAGAATGGCTTGTCATGTGATTCTAGTTCATTCTCATCGAACGGTTGACTGATTCGGTGATTTGTACGCTCAGAATGGCCTGTTACATGATTGTAATTCATTCTCATCAAACGGTTAACTCATTCGGTGATTTCTAAGCTTAAATGGCTTGTTACGTGATTGTAGTTGATTCTCATCGAATGGTTGATCGATTTGGTGATTTTTAAGCTCAGAATGGCTTGTTATGTGATTGGATCTTATTCTCATCGAATGGTTGACCGATTTGGTGATTTGTAAGCTCAAAATGGCTTGTTACGTCATTGTAGTTGATTCTCATCCAACGGTTGACCGATTCAGTGATTTCTAAGCTCAGAATGGCTTGTTACATGATTGTAGCTGATTCTCATTGAATGGTTGATTGACTCGATGATTTATAAGCTTAGAATGGCTTATTACATGATTGTAGCTAATTTTTTAGGTGATTGTAGTTGATTCTCATCAAACGGTTGACCGCTTTAGTGATTTGTAAGCTCAGAATGACTTTTGATGTCATTGTAGCTGAATCTAATCGAATGGTTAACTGATTCCATGATTCCTAAGCTCAGAATGGCTTGTTACATGATTGTAGTTGATTCTCATCAAACGGTTGAATGATTTCAGTCATTTGTAAGCTCAGAATGGCTTGTTACATGATTGTAGCTGATTCTCATCGAAAGGTTCACCGATTCGGTGGTTTATACGCTCAGAATGGCTTGTTAGGTGATTTTAATTTAATCTCATCGAACAATTGACCGATACGATGATTTCTAAGCTCAGACTTGCTTGTTATGTGATTGTAGTTGATTCTCATCGAATGGTTGACCGATTCGGTGATTTGTAAACTTAGAATTTCTTGTTACATGATTGTACCTGATTCTCACCGAATAGTTGACTGATTCAGAGATTTGTAAGTTCATAATGCATTGCTATGTGAAATTGTAGCTGACTCTGAATGAACGGTTGGTCGATTCGACGATTTGTAAACTTAGAATGGCTTGTTAAGTGATTTTAATTTAATCTCATCGAACCGTTGACCGATACAATGATTTCTAAGCTCAGACTTGTTTGTTACATGATTGTAATTGATTCTCATCGAACGATTGACCGATTCGGTGATTTGTAAACTCAAAATTTCTTGCTACATGATTGTACCTGATTCTCATTGAACGATTGACCGATTTGGTGATTTGTAATCTCAGAATGGATTGTTACATGATTGTAGCTGATTCTCATGAAACGGTTGATCGATTTGGTGATTTGTAAGCACAAAATGGCTTGTAACATGATTGTAGCTGATTGTCATCAAATGGTTGACCTATTCATTGATTTGTAAGCTAAGAATGACTTGTTACATGACTGTAGCTGATTCTCATCGAACAGTTGACTGATTTAGTGATTTGTATTGTGAGAATGGCTTGTTACATGATTGTAATTAATTCTGATCAAACGGTTGAACAATTCGGTGATTTGTAATCTCAGAATGTCTTTTTACATGATCGTAGCTGATTCTCATCGAACAGTTTACCGATTCGGTGACTTGTAAGCTCAAAATGGCTTTTACCAATTCGATGATTGGTAATATCAAAATGCCTTGTTAGGTGATTCTAGTTAATTTTCATCGAATGGTTGACCGATTTGGTTATTTATAAGCTCAAAATGGCTTGTTACATGATTGTAATTGATTCTGATCGAACGGTTGACCGATTCGTTAATTTGTAAGCTCATAATGGATTGTTACATGATTGTACCTGATTCTAATTGAATAGTTGATCGATTCGGTGATTTGTAAGCTCAGAATGGCTTGTTACGTAATTATAGCTGATTCTCATCAAACGGTTGATCGATTTAGTAATTTCTAAGCTCATAATGGCTTGTTACGTGACTGTAGTTGATTCTCATTGAATGGTTGACTGATTCGGTGATTTGTAAGCTCAGAATATCTTATTACATGATCGCAATTGATTCTCATCCAACGGTTGACCGATTTGATGATTTGTAAGCTCAGAACGGCTTGCTATGTGATTATAGTTGAGTCTCATCAAACAGTTGACCGATTCAATAATTTGTAAGCTCAGAATGGCTTGTGATGTGATTGTAGCTGATTCTCATCGAACGATTGACCGATTCTGTGATTTGTAAGCGAAGAATAGCTTGATACAAGATTGTAATTCATTCTTATCAAACGGTTGATGGATTCGGTGATTTGTAAGCTCAAAATAGCATGTTACATGATTGTAATTGATTCTCATTGAACGGTTGAATGCTTTGTTGATTTGTAAGCTCAGAATAGCTTGTTACGTGATTATAGCTGATTCTCATCGAATAGTTAACTGATTAAATAAGTTGTAAGGTCAGAATAGCTTGTTACATGATTTTAATCGATTCTTATTAACAATTGACTAATTTGGTAATTTGTAAGCTCAGAATGGCCAGTTACGTGATTGTAATTGATTCTAATCAGACGATTAACCGATTCGGTGATTTGTAAGCTCAGAATGGCTTACTACATGATTGTAATTAATTCTCATTGAATGGTTGACCAATTTGATGGTTTGTAAGCTCAAAATGGTTTGTTACGTGATTGTAGCTGATTCTTATCAAACGGTTGACCGATTCAGTGATTTGTAAGCTCAGAATGGCTTGTTCCATGACAGTAACTAATTCTTATCAAACTATTGACCGATTTGGTGATTTGTCAGCTCAGAATGGCTTGTTATGTGATTATGGCTGATTCTCATCAAACAGTTGACCGATTTAGTGATTTGTAAGCTTAGAATGGGTTGTTACGTGATTGTAGCTGATTTGTTAGGTGATTTTGGTTGATTCTCATCGAACGGTTGACCGATTCAGTGATTTGTAAGCTCAAAATGGCTTTTTACATCATTGTAGTTGAATCTCATCGAATGGTTGACTGATTCAGTGATTTCTAAGCTTAGAATGACTTGTTATGTGATTGTAGCTGATTCTCATCAAATGGTTGACCGATTCAGTGATTTGTAAGCTCAAAATGGCTTGTTTTGTGATTGTAGCTGATTTTCATCGAACGGTTGATCGATTCGGTGATTTGTAAGCTTACAATGACTTGTTACGTGATTGTAGCTTATTATCATGGAATGGTTGACCAATTCGGTGATTTGTAAGCTCGAAATTGCTTGTTACATGATTGTAGCTATTTCTAATCGAATGGTTGACCGATTCGGTGATTTGTAAGCTCAGAAAGGCTTGTTACGTGATTGTAGCTGATTGTCAATGAACGGTTGACTGATTCGATGATTTGTAAGCTCATAATTACTTGTTACATGATTGTAGTTGATTTGTATCATTGTAGTTCAATCTCATCAAACAGTTGACTAATTCAGTGATTTCTAAGCTTAGAATGACTTGTTACGTGATTGTAGCTGATTCTCATCAAACGGTTGACTGATTCGATGATTTGTAAGCTCAAAATAGCTTGTTACGTGATTGTAGCTAATTTTCATCAAACGGTTGACTGATTCGGTGATTTGTAAGCTTAGAATGACTTGTTATGTGATTGTAGCTTATTCCCATGGAATGGTTGACCAATTCAATGATTTGTAAGCTCAGAATGGCTTGTTTCATGATTGTAGTTGATTGTCATCGAATGGTTGACCGATTCAGTGATTTGTAAGCTCATAATTGCTTTTTACATGATTGTAATTGAGTCTCATCGAACGATTGACCGATTTGGTGATTTGTAAGCTCATAATGGCTTGTTACGTGATTATAATTGATTCTCATCAAATAGTTGATCACTTCAATGATTTGTAAGCTCAGAATGGATTGTTACGTGATTGTAATTGATTCTCATATAATGGTTGACCGCTTCAGTGATTTGTAAGCTCAGAATAGCTTTTTAAGTCATTGTAACTGATTCTCACCAAACGGTTGACCGATTCAGTGATTTGTAAGCTCAAAATGGCTTCTTACGTTATTGTAGGTGATTCTCATTGAACGGTTGACCAACTCAGTGATTTGTAAGCTCGGAATGGCTTGTTACGTTATTATAGCTGATTCTCATTGATGTGTTGACCAATTCGGTGATTTGTAAGCTCAGAATGGCTTGTTATGTGATTGTAGTTGTTTCTCATTGACTGATTCAAAGATTTGTAAGCTCAGATTGGCTTGTTATGTGATTGTAGCTGATTCTCATCGAATGGTTGATCGATTCAGTGATTTGTACGCTCAGGATGGCTTGTTACATGATTGTAGTTGATTCTCATCAAACCATTGACCGATTTGGTGATTTGTAAGTTCTAAATGGTTTGTTATGATATTATAGTTGATTGTCATTGAACGGTTGATCGATTCAGTGATTTGTAAGCTCAAAATGGCTTGTTACATGATTGTAATTGATTCTCATCCGACAGTTGACCAATTCAGTGATTTGTAAGCTTAGAATGGCTTGTTACGTTATTATAGCAGATTCTCATCAAATGGTTGATCGATTCAGCAATTTACAAGCTGAGAATGCCTTGTTATGTGATTGTAGCTAATTCTCATCAAATGGTTGACTGATTCGATGATTTGTAAGCTCAAAATGGCTTGTTACATGATTATAGTTGATTCTCATCGAACAGTGGATCGATTCGGTTAATTGTAAGCTTAGAATTACTTTTTTCATGATTGTAGCTGATTCTCATCAAACAGTTGACCGATTTGATAATTTGTAAGCTCAAAATGACTTGTTACATGATTGTTATTGATTCTCATTGAACGGTTGACCGATTCGGTGATTTGTAAGCTCAGATTGGCTTGTTACGTGATTGTAGCTTATTCTCATCGAACGATTTACCGATTCAGTGATTTTTAAGCTCAGAAGGGCTTGTTACATGATTCTAGCTCATTCTCATCGAACGGTTGATCGATTCGGTGATTTTTTAATCAAAATGGCTTGTTACATGATTGTAATTGATTCTCATCAAACCGTTGACTAATTTGGTGATATGTAGGTTCAGAATGGCTTTT
Organism: Chamaecyparis obtusa; assembly: GCA_027943335.1. NCBI lineage: Eukaryota > Viridiplantae > Streptophyta > Pinopsida > Cupressales > Cupressaceae > Chamaecyparis > Chamaecyparis obtusa. Next base: position 953,733 of record BSBK01001399.1, on the reverse strand, counting down.
TGCATGATGGTAGCTGATTATCATTGAAGGGTTGACCGATTCGGTGATTTGTAATCTAAGAATGGTTTGTTACGTGATTTTAATTCATTCTCATTGAACGGTTGACCGCTTCAATGATTCGTAAGCTCAAAATGGCTTTTTAAGTGATTATAACTAATTCGCACAGAACGGTTGACTGATTCGATGATTCGTAAGCTCAGAATGGCTTGTTACATGATTGTAGGTGATTCTCATCAAATGGTTGACCGATTCAGTGATTTGTAATTTCAGAATGGCCTGTTACGTGATTATAGCATATTCTTATCGAACAGTTTACCGATTTGATGAGTTGTAATCTCAGAATGGCTTGTTACATGATTGTAATTGATTCTCATCAAACAATTGACTAATTTGGTGATTTGTTAGCTCAGAATGACTTGTTAATTAATTGTAATTGATTCTCATCCAACGGTTGACCACTTGGATTTGTAAGCTTAGAATAGCTTTTTAAGTGATTGTAACTCATTCTCATTGAACGGTTGACTGACTCGGTGATTTGTAAGCTCAGAGTGGCTTGTTACGTGATTCTCATTGAACGGTTGACCAATTCGGCGATTTGTAAGCTCGAAATGGGTTGTTACATGATTGTAGCTGATTCTGATCAAAATATTGACCAAGTCGATGATTTGTAAGCTCAGAATGGCTTGTTACGAGATTGTAGCTATTTCTAATCGTACGGTTGATCGATTCGGTGATTTGTAAGCTCAGAATGGCTTGTTACGTGATTGTAGCTATTTCTAATTGAATGGTTGACTGATTCGGTAATTTCTAAGCTCAAAATAGCTTGTTACGTGATTGTAGCTGATTCTCATCAAACGGATGATCGATTCGATGATTTGTAAGCTCAGAATGGCTTCTTATATGATTGTAGCTAATTTTCATAAAACGGTTGATTGATTCAGTGATTTGTACACTCAAAATGGCTTGTTACACAATTATAATTGATTCTCATCAAACTGTTGACCAATTCAATGATTTGTAAGCTCAGAATGGCTTGTTACGTGATTGTAATTGATTCTCATTGAACGGTTGACCGATTCGATGATTTATAAGCTCAGAATGGCTTGTTATGTGATTGTAGCTGATTCTCATCAAATGGTTGACTGATTCGGTGATTTGTAAGCTTAGAATGACTTGTTATGTGATTATAGCTGATTCTCATTGAACGGTTGACCCCTTCAGTGATTTATAATCTCATTATGGTTTGCTACGTGATTGTAATTGATTCTCAACGAATGGTTGATCGATTCGGTGATTTGTAAGCTTAGAAGGGCTTGTTACATGATTATGGTTGATTCTCATCGAACGGTTGATTGATTTGGTGATTTGTACAATCAGAATGCCTTGTTACATGATTCACTGATTTGTAAGCTTAGAATGGCTTGTTACGTGTTTGTAGTTCATTCTCATTGAATGGTTGACCGATTCAGTGATTTGTAAACTCAGAATGGCTTGTTACGTGATTGTAGTCGATTCTCATCGAACGGTTGACCGATTCGGTGATTAGTAAGTTCAGAATGGCTTGTTATGTGATCGTAGAAGAGTCTCATCGAATGATTGACCGATTCAGAGATTTGTAAGCTCAGAATAGCTTGTTACATGATTGTAGCTGATTCTCATCTAACAGTTGACCGAGTCACTGATTTGTAAGCTCAAAATGACTTGTTACATGTTTGTAGTTGATTCTCATCGAACGGTTGACCGATTCATTGATTTATAAGCTCAAAATACATTGTTACATGATTGTAGCTGAATCTCATCAAACGGTTGACCGATTCAGTGATTTGTAAGCTCAGAATAGGTTGTTATGTGATTGTAGCTAATTCTGATCGAACAGTTGGTTGATTTTGTGATTTGTAAGCTCAGAATGGCTTGTTACATGATTATAGCTGATTCTCATCGAACTATTGACTGATTAGGTGATTTGTAAGCTCAGAAAAGCTTGTTATGTGAATCTAATTGATTCTCATCGAATAGTTGACCGATTCGGTGATTTGTAAGCTTAGAATGGCTTTTTACCCAATTGTAGCTGATTCTCATCGAACAGTTGACCAATTCGGTGATTTGTAAGCTAAGAATGGCTTGTTACTTAAATTTAATTGATTCTCATCGAATGATTGACCAATTAAGTGATTTGTAAGCTCAAAATAGCGTGTTAAGTGATTGTAGTTGATTCTCATCGAACGGTTGATCGAGTTGGTTATTTGTAAGGTAGGAATGGCTTGTTACGTGATTGTTGCTGATCCTCATCGAATAGTTGACCAATTCAGTGATTTGTAAGCTCAAAATGGCCTTTTACGTGATTGTAGTTGATTCTCACCGAACAGTTGACCAATTCGGTGTTTTGTAAGCTATGAATGGTTTGTTACGTGATTGTATTTGATTCTTATCAAAAAGTTGACTGATTCGGTCATTTCTAAGCTCCTAATGGATTGTTACGTTATTGTAATTGATTCTCATCAAATGGTTGACCAATTCAGTGATTCGTAAGCTCAGAATGACTTTGTAAATTATTGGAGCCTATTCTCATCGAACGGTTGACCGATTCGGTGATTTGTAATCTTAGAATGGATTATTACGTGATCGTAGCTGATTTCCATCAAACAATTGACTGATTCTATGATTTGTAAGCTTAGAATGGCTTCTTACATTATTGTAGCTGATTCTCATTGAACTATTGATCGATTCAATGATTTGTAAGCTCAAAATGGCTTTTTATATGATTGTAGCTTATTCTCATCGAATGGTTGACCGATTCAGTGATTAGTAAGCTCAGAATAGCTTTTTATGTGATTGTAGCTGAGTCTCATCGAACGGTTGATCAATTCGGTGATTTATAAGCTCAGAATGGCAAGGTTACATGATTGTAGCTGATTCTCATCCAACGGTTGACCAATTCGGTGATTTGTAAGCTTAGAATGGCTTGTTACATGATTTTAGCTAATTCTCATCAAACGGTTGACCGATTCAATGATTTGTAACCTCAGAAAGACTTGTTACATGATTGTAGCTGATTCTCATCGAACAGTTCACTGATTCGATGATTTGTAAGCTTATAATGGCTTCTTACATGATTGTAGCTAATTCTCATTGAATGGTTGACCGATTCAGTGATTTGTAAGCTCAGAATGGGTTGTTACCTGATTGTAGCTGATTCTCATCGAACAGTTCACCAATTCATTGATTTGTAATCTCAGAATGGGTTTTACTTGATCCTAGCTGATTCTCATCGAACAGTCGACCGATTCAGTGATTCTTAACAAGTTACATGATTGTAGTTGATTCTCATCTAACGGTTGACCGATTCGGTGATTTCTAAGCTCATAATGGGTTTTACCTGATTCTAGCTGATTCTCATCGAACGGTCGACCGATTTAGTGATTTGTAAGCTCAAAATGCCTTGTTACATGATTATAATTGACTCTCATAGAACAGTTGACTGATTATGTGATTTTTGAGCTCAGAATGGCTTGTTACATGATTGTACTTGATTTTCAAAGAATGGTTGACCGACTCGGTGATTTATAAGCTTAGAATGGCTTATTACGTGATTGTAGCTGATTTGTTAGGTGATTGTAATTGATTCTCATTGAACGGTTCACCAATTCAGTGATTTGTAAGCTCAGAATGACTTTTTACATCATTGTAGCTGAATCTCATCAAACGGTTGACTGATTCAGTGATTTCTAAGCTCAAATGGCTTGTTACATGATTGTAGCTGATTCTCATTGAAAGGTTGACCGATTAGGGGGTTTGTACACTCAGAATGGCTTCGTAGGTGATTTTAATTTAATTTCATTGAATGGTTGACCAATATGGTGATTTCTAAGCTCAGACTTGCTTATTACATTATTGTAGCTGATTCTCATCGAATGGTTGACCGATTCAGAGATTTGTAAGCTCAGAATGCCTTCTTACATGAAATTGTAGCTAACTCTAAATGAACGGTTGGTCGATTCGGTGATTTGTAAACATAGAATGGCTAGTTCTTACGTGATTGTAGCTAATTCTCATCGAACAGTTGACCGATTCAGTGATTTGTAATCTCAGAATGGCTTATTACATGATTGTAGCTGATTCTCATGAAACGGTTGATCCATTCAGTGATTTTTAACCTCAAAATGGTTTGTAACATGGTTGTATCTGATTGTCATCAAATGGTTGACCTATTCGGTGATTTGTAAGCTCAGAATGGCTAGTTATGTGACTGTAGCTGATTCTCATCGAACGGTTGACCGATTCGGTGATTTGTAATCTTAGAATAGCTTGTTACGTGATTGTAATTGATTCTTATTAAACAGTTGATTGATTCATTAATTTGTATGTTCAGAATGGCTTCTTACGTGATTGTACCTGATTCTCATTGAATGGTTGACCGATTCGATGATTTGTAAGCTCAGAATGGCTTGTTACGTAATTGTAGCTGATTCTCATCGAACGATTGATCGATTTGATTATTTCTAAGCTCAGAATGGCTTGTTACATGATTGTAGCTAAGTCTCATCAAATGGTTGACCGATTCGATGATTTGTAAGCTCAAAATGGCTTGTTACATGATTGTAATTGATTCTCATCAAACAGTTGACCGATTCAGTGATTTGTAAGCTCAGTATGGCTTGTTACATGATTGTCGCTTATTCTCATCGAATGGTTGACCGATTCAGTGATTTGTAAACTCAAAATAGCTTGTTACGTGATTGTAGTTGATTCTTATCGAACGGTTGATCGATTCGATGATTTGTAATCTCAGAATGACTTGTTATGTGATTTTAGCTGATTCTCATCGAACGATTGACCGATTCTATGATTTGTAAGCTAAGAATAGCTTATTCAATGATTGTAATTCATTCTCATCAAATGGTTGACGGATTCACTAATTTGTAATTTCAAAATAGCTTGTTACGTCATTGTAATTGATTCTCATCGAACAGTTGAATGCTTTGTTGATTTGTAAGCTCAAAATGGCTTGTTGCGTGATTGTAGCTGATTCTCATCAAACGGTTGACTGATTCAGTAAGTTGTAAGCTCAGAATAGCTTGTTACATGATTTTATTCGATTCTCATCCAACAGTTGATCGATTTGGTAATTTGTTAACTCAGAATGGCCTGGTACGTGATTTTAATTGATTCTAATCGAACGTTTAACCGATTCAGTGATCTGTAAGCTCAGAATGGCTTATTACATGATAATAATTAATTCTCATCGAACGGTTGACCAATTCAATGATTTGTAAGCTCAGAATGGTTTGTTACGTTATTGTAGCTGATTCTCATCGAACAGTTGGTCGATTGGGTGATTTATACTAATCGAACGGTTGACCAATTCAGTGATTTGTAAGTTCATAATGGTTTGTTATGTGATTGTAATTGATTCTTATCGAACGGTTGACCACTTCAGTGATTTGTAAGCTCAGAATAGTTTTTTATGTCATTCTAACTGATTCTCATCAAACGGTTGACCGATTCTATGATTTGTAAGCTCAAAATGGTTTCTTACGTTATTGTAGGTGATTCTCATCGAACAGTTAACTGATTCGGTGATTTGTAAGCTCGCAATGGCTTGTTATGTTCATGTAGCTGATTCTCATCGAAGTGTTGACCAATTCAGTGATTTGTAAGATCAGAATGGCTTGTTACATGGTTCTAGCTATTTCTCATTGACTGACTCAGGGATTTGTAAGCTTAGAATGGCTTGTTATGTGATTGTAGCTGATTCTCATCGAACGATTGACCAATTCAATGATTTGTAAGCTCAGAATAGCTTGTTACATGATTGTAGTTGTTAATAATCAAATAGTTGACTGATTCAGTAATTTGTAAGCTCAAAATGGCTTACTCTCAATGAACAGTTGATCGATTCGATGATTTGTAAGCTCAAAAGGGCTTGTTATGAGGTTGTAGCTAATTCTCATCGAATGGTTGATCAATTCAGTGATTTGTATGCTCAAAATGGCTTGTTACGTGATTGTATGTAATTTTCATCGAAAGGTTGACCAATTCAATGATTTGTCAACTCGAAATGAGTTTTTACATGATTGAAGCTGATTCTGATCAAAATGTTGACCAATTCGATGATTTGTAAGCTCAGACTGACTTGTTACGTGATTGTAGCTATTTCTAATCGAACGGTTGACCGATTCGATGATTTGTAAGCTTAGAATGGCTTGTTACGTGATTGTAGCTATTTCTAATCAAACGGTTGACCGATTCGGTGATTTGTAAGCTCAGAATGGCTTGTTACGTGATTGTAGCTGATTCTCATCAATCTGTTGATCGATTCGGTGATTTGTAAGCTTAGAATAGCTTCTTATATGATTGTAGCTAATTTTCATCAAATGATTGATCAATTCAGTGATTTGTACGATCAAAATGACTTGTTACATGATTATAATTGATTCTCATCAAATAATTGACCAATTCGATTATTTGTAAGCTCAGAATGGCATGTTACGTGATTGTTAGTTGATCAATTCCATGATTTATAAGCTTAGAATAACTTGTTACGTGATTGTAATTGATTCTCATCGAACAACTGATTCTCATTGAATGGTGGACTGATTCAGTAATTTGTAAGCTCAGAATGGCTTGTTTCATAATTGTAGCTGATTCTAATCAAAAGGTTGAGCAATTCGATGATTTGTAAGCTCAGAATGGCTTATAATGTGATTGTAATTAATTCTCATCGAATGGTTGACTGATTCAGTGATTTCTAAGCTCAGAGTGGCTTCTTACATGATATTAATTGATTCTCATCAAACGGTTGACTGATTCGATGATTTGTATGCTCCGAATGACTCGTTATGTGATAGTAGTTTATTTTCATCAAATGATTGATCGATTCGGTGATTTGCAAACTCAGAATGGCTTGGTACGTCATTGTAGCTGATTCTCATCAAATGGTTGAAAGATTTGATGATTTATAACCTCATAATGGCTTGTTACATGATTATAGCTGATTCTCATCAAACAGTTGACCGATTTGATGATTTGTAAATTGAGAATGACTTGTTAAATGATTATAATTGATTTTCATTGAATGGTTTAAAGTTTCAATGATTTGTAAATATAGAATGGCTTGTTACATGATTGTAGCTTATTCTCATCAAATGGTTGACCGATTCGGTGATTTGTAAGCCTAGAATGGCTTGTTATGTGAATGTAGCTGATTCTCATCGAACGGTTGACCGATTCGATGATTTGTAGGCTCAAAATGTCTTGTTACGTGATTGTAGCTGATTCTCATTGAACGGTTCACAAATTCGTTAATTTGTAAGCTCAGAATGGCTTGTTATGTGATTGTAGTTGATTCTCATCCAACGGTTGACTGATTCGGTAATTTCTAAGCTCAGAATGGGTTTTACATGATCCTAGCTGATTCTCATCGAACAGTCGACTGATTCAGTGATTTGTAAGCTCAGAATAGCTTGTTACGTGATTGTAATTGATTCTCATTGAACAATTGACCGATTCTCTAATTTCTAAGCTCAGAATGGCTTGTTACGTGATTGTAGCTGATTGTTATTGAATGGTTGACCTACTCGATAATTTATAAGCTCAGAATGACTTATTACATGATTGTAGCTGATTTGTTAGGTGATTGTAGTTGATTCTCATCAAACGGTTGATCGATTTAGTGATTTGTAAGCTCAGAATGACTTTTTACATCATTGTAGCTAAATCTCATCGAACGGTTGACTGATTCAGTGATTTCTAAACTTAGAATGGCTTGTTACGTGATTGTAGCTGATTCTCATCAAATGGTTGATTGATTCAGTCATTTGTAAGCTCAGAATGGTTTGTTACATGATTGTAGCTGATTCTCATTGAAAGGTTGACCGATTCGGTGGTTTGTATGTTTAGAATGGCTTGTTAGGTGATTTTAATTTAATCTCATCGAACGGTTGACTGATACGGTGATTTCTAAGCTCAGATTTGCTTGTTACGTGATTGTAGCTAATTTTCATCAAACGGTTGACTGATTCGATGATTTGTAAGCCTAGAATGGCTTGTTATGTGATTGTAGCTGATTCTCATTGAACGGTTGATCGATTCAGTGATTTGTAAGTTCAGAATGTCTTGTTATGTGATTGTAGCTGATTCTCATTGAACGGTTCACCAATTCATTGATTTGTAAGCTTAGAATGGCTTGTTACGTGATTGTAATTGATTCTCATCGAACAGTTGACCAATTCACTGATTTATAGGCTCAAAATGGATTTTTACATGATTGTAATTGATTCTCATCGAATGGTTTACTGATTGGATGAGTTGTGAGCTTAGAATGGTTTGTTATTTGATTTTAGCTGATTCTCATTGAACGGTTGACTACTTCAGTTATTTGTATGCTCAAAATAGCTTTTTACATGATTGTACCTGATTCTCATTGAACAGTTGACCGATTCAGTGATTTGTAAGCTCAAAATAGCTTATTACATGATTGTAGCTGATTCTCATCAAACGGTTGACCGATTCGGTGATTTGTAAGCTCAGAATGGCTTGTTACGTGATTGTAGCTGATTCTCATCGAACGGTTGATCGATTTGATGATTTATAAGCCTAGAATGTCTTTTCACATGATTATAGCCCATTCTCATCCAATAGGTGACTGATTCAGTGATTTGTAAGCTGAGAGTGGCTTGTTACATGATTGTAATTGATTCTCATTGAACGGTTGACTGATTCGGTGATTTGTATGCTCATAATACCTTGTTACATGATATTTGTCAATTTTCATCGAACGCTTGACCGATTTGGTGATTTGTAAGCTCAGAATGACTTGTTACATGATTGTAATTGATTCTCATTGAAAGGTCAACTGATTCAGTGATTTGTAAGCTCATAATAGATTATTACGTGATTGTAATTGATTCTCATCGAATGGTTGATCGATTCAGTGCTTCATAAGCTCAAAATGGCATGTTACATTATTGTAGCTGATTCTCATCGACTGGTTGACCAATTCGGTGATTTGTAAGCACAAAATGGACTGTTACATGATTGTAGCTAATTCTCATCATATGGTTGACTGATTTGGTGATTTGTAAGCTCATAATGGCTTGTTGTAATGCCCCGCTAGGGAACCCATAAGAATTTAACCTAAACAAGCATCTAAGTTTGTAGAATAATTTTTTTTTCAAAAGTTATCAAACATGATAAACATCAATGCGGAAGCAATTACCATTAACTCACATAACATAAACAACCAACACAGGTTACAACTCTCAAGGGTTCCTTAACGATGATTAGTTTAACATTAATTAATTAATTTAGATTAGGTACAATTACAAAACTCATATAATCCAATGAAAGATAAAAGCATCATCACACATAAGTTAGCATAAATAAAACTGGTACCGTAAGGTATCCATATAGCTACATCCACTGCACATGTCGCAGGGTATGTAATACAATAACCGACAATAAGTACAACATGATATCACTGAACAACTGATACAAGATCACATGGAAGAAAAAGAAGAAGATAGGAACACAACTCCATCAAGGAAGATCAAGAAGGAACAACTGCTACAAGGATCATCCAGCACTGGTGTATGAACGTGAAAATCTCAAATGGTAAAAGAACCACTACCACCCAACCTTGTGAACCTAAATGGTCCACTCCCACCGTGCTGAGGAGATAACAACAAATCCCACTTGGATAACAAACATCAAACAGATCAAGCTAATGAAAGGTTCCTGAAAGCTCTCTAACTCAAGGTGAAAAAGTAATAATGCCATGAAAGACTCACTATTCCAAAGGCAACCGACACATGTAGGATAACTAGACTATGCATAGGAAAGGTGTCATCATGTACATCTAACCCTTGAGTCTCATCCTGGTAATCTTGTTGGATCCCGGCACCCAAGTGACCATACACGGTATCAATGACCTCTCGTACTGATGAAGTCATCAACTATGCCAACTCATCCCTTAAAAAGGGGCTAGTTATCTTCTCCATTCCCACCTTAGTCTGTACTAGCACTAAGCCACGACGAGGAAACCATATCTTATTAGGTTCATTTTTAAATCTCTCAATGTTATATTTAGTTATCACTTGATTAAGATACTTAACAATAAGTGATCCTGGTAGCCACTTGTTGGCCCCGACACTTATTGCAAGCCACCTCCTACTGCATATCTAGGTAAACTACCCTAGGCTCAAAGATCTCTCGTAGATCAAATCAGGTATACAACTACGTAACCTCATATCCAAATTCACACAAAAAAACTAGAAATGATTACAAAAGTACCAAAAATAGAAAACAAAACATCATGAGCCTATATGGTCCAGACAGGGTATAATCAGATAAATACACTCATCATAACATAACACAGAAAACATGATTAACTGAAACATACCCCAGCCTCTGTCTTCCCCTAGGTCATCTAATGCTCAAAACATATTAGCAAAAGAAGACACTCCAGGCATGATTGCATCATAGAAAATTGAAAACTAATTTCATAAGCAACTTAATTTCCATAATGAACACAATTGAATCCACATGCAGAAACACATCAATCTGTTAAGAGATACCTACCATAGACATTAAAATAATGTGAAAATTAAAGAACTTTCTCTATAATCATCCTATAGGTTCAATAGAACAAAACGCCCAATTTCAGCTTAAACATAACTCTTGTAAAACACATGATGCCAATTAGGACATTTTGAACAACTCTCAAACCATTTCTAACTGAAATAAAACCATAATTAAATGCGTTCCATAATCATTTTAAATGAATTCAAGAAAAAGGTCTACTAGAGAATTCTCACAATAATCATGTCCAATAATATCATAAGTAAATCAAATTACCTAAGAAGTACCGTAGAATCCATCATAATGAAAATACCCAATTTCGATAGAAAAATAACATATATATTATTTTATGAATGGCAATAATTAAGTTGCAAGGTCAAAGTCTAAATCCCTATATTTGACATTCTTATGATCGATTGATTAAACAAAATTATGAGAACTATATATTCTAATGACCCTTGATTAAATTCTCTAACAAAATTGCACTTATGATAAATAAGAAATTTCATTAACAAAAAATTAACGATGTTAAATGAAATTCCATTACCAATATTAAGTAAAACATAATAATAAAATTCTATTAATATTTAAATAAATCATATTAATAACATTAAATTACTAATGAATTATAAACACCATAAATTCATTTATTAACAAACTATATATATATAAAATTTAATCCATTAACAAATTATATATATATATATATATATATATATATATATTTTAAAAATAACATATAAAAACATTTACTAACTTAACAAATTAAAATAACATAACAAAATAAAATAAAAAGTAAAATATCATAGAGGGGGGTCCATGCCCGCACCCCAAGGCCCGCATAGGTACCTCGGTACCTGGCCTGTCACGACAGCCGTGTACAGTACCAGGTCTGTCATGGTCTCTCGTGAAGGCCTGAATACAATGCGTAAGGAGAGGAGTAACGTAGGGGGGGGTTGTGCAGTCCTAAAATTCTTTTTCCAGAATTGGAAATATAGGTAGATCACAAATTTTTGGTAGCATAAATTATTTTTCCCTTAATCTGTCTTTTTCCCTCTTAACAACATTGAATAAACACAACCAATTAAAACAAAGGAAGATAATTTTTGTCCTTTATCAGTATTTCTTTTTTACTGTATATTTTTACACAGAGGATGAGATTTTTTTTTTAGAATGAAGAATTTTCACCCAAATTGGGTTTTTGACAACAACCACTAAATTAATTTATTTAGACTATAGAACTAACTATATAGAGATTGATTTTTTATTTTCTAAGAGTTTTAGGATGAATTTTTAATCCAAAATCGGGCAGCATAACCCTAATGTGCCAAGTTTGTATAAAATTATAAAATAGTAATCCTATGAGCTTTCTAAACCCCAAATTGAAAGCATATACAGAAAATAAATCTATATCTACAAACTAAAACAAACATAGATAAATTACAGAAAAAATTACTGATGAATTCACAGGAAAACTCCACAAATCCCTACCTCAATTCCAATGCTAAATACTGAATAAAAAGGTCTATAGAATGCTAAAACCCTCAGATCTGACAATAGAAAAGCTCCACCTGCAAATCTGAATCACAATACGTACAATCCCCTAATCTAGATGCAAACATGCTTTACCCAAAAATCCAATCACCCACACAAATGCTCAAGAACACCAAGCAATTCCAAAAATCTCCAAAAGCTCTCTCCAAAGTTCTTCAAAATTTGACTGAATGCAAAATGAATGCAAACTCCCTCTATTTGGAAATCAATTCCACCAATCAAGCAAAACCCTAGATGACTCACAAAGAACTCCTAATCAAATCTCCCACTTTTGTTGAGAGAAATTACTAAATAATAATTAAAAATAAATATAATTGTGCACAACTCAACTTAGTCTCCTAAAGACAAGTTGTCACCATTTTCAAACAAATCACTTTCAATTATGCACATGTTAATAATTTAGAATACATATTAATAAAATACTTAATGCATCATAAAGCATGCAATTAAATATTTAATTATTTAATAATACTCACAAACATAATAAAATTCAATTATCAATAAAATAATCAATTAAATCCAAATAATCAATTATTTGATTTTAATTAAATTTCATCAAAATAAACTTAGGACATAATTAATATTAACTTCCAAATACTCAAATAATTAACTTTAATTTAATTTCCTCAATTAAATCTTAGGAGCATATTTAATCATTAAATTCAACTATGCACCTACCATTGATAATTACATAAAATAATCTAAACAAACATAATTCAACTATAATCAATAAATTAATAATCACCCACAACCACAAATCAACTGAAATCATACGACATAAAATCAAACAAAACCAAAATCAAGCAACACTAGAAAGGGATCCACGAACTTTGCCAACTTGAGAAATTTGGATAGGGTAGTCAACAGATACTTATCCAACAACTAGGATAAATGGGTTTGGGGTAGGCTTTTGGATCCGTGTTATCTCCCTTCTCTTACCATCTGAGATATTGCGATAGGGCACGCTCATCCTGACAATTCAGGGAAGACAATACCCGGTACCTGTGAACCTGCATACAACACCCGCATGTACAAACATATATAAATATATAACAGACAATGACAGGGATTGGCCGATCATATGGATCTTGCAAGTATCTAACTACGACTCTGTCCCTCAACCACATCAGGCACGTCACACAGAAATGTAAAATAAACACATCAACCATACACTTGCAAGTATGGGGTCAGTGAAATCATAAGCATTGATGATTTCCTAACATATAATCTAACATCTTAGAGTAATCATAACATTAATAAACTTGGACTAGGGGTAGGGGTACTACACTTGTTACATGATTGTAGCTGATTCTCAGTGATTTGTAAGTTCAGAATGACTTGTTACATGATTGTAATTGATTCTCATCGAACGGTTGACCAATTTAGTGATTTGTAAGCTTAGAATGGCTTGTCACGTGATTGTAATTGATTCTCATCAAACGGTTGACCAATCCAGTGATTTGTAAGCTCAAAATGGGTTTTTACATGATTGTAATTGATTCTCATCGAACGGTTGACCGATTCAGTAATTTTTAAGTTCAGAATGGCTTGTTACGTGATTGTAGTTGATTCTCATCGAACGGTTTACTGATTCGGTGATTTGTAAGTTCAGACTGACTTGTTACATGATTGTAATTGATTCTCATCGAACGGTTGACTGATTCGGTGATTTGTAAGCTCATAATGGCTTGTCACGTGATTCTAATCAATTATCATTGAACGGTTGATAGATTCGGTGATTTGTAAGCTCAGAATGACTTTTTACATGATTATAATTGATTCTCATTGAACAGTTAACCGATTCAGTGATTTTTTAGCTCAGAATGGCTTGTTACATGATTGTAGCTGATTCACATCAAACAGTTGACCGATTCAGTGATTTGTAAGCTTAGAATGGCTTGTTACATGATTATAGCTGATTCTCATCAAACGGTTGATCGAATCGGCGATTTGTAAGCTCAGAATGACTTGTTACGTGATTGTAATTTATTCTTATCAAATGGTTGACCAATTCGGTGATTTGTAAGCTCAGAATGGCTTGTTACGTGATTGTAGCTGATTCTCATCGAACGGTTGATCGATTCGATTATTTGTAAGCTTAGAATGGCTTGTTACATGATTGTAGCTGATTCTCATCAAACGAGTTGACTGATTCAGTGATTTGTAAGCTCAGAATGGCTTGTTATGTTATTGTAACTCTGAGTCTCACTGAACGGTTGACCGACTCAGTAATTTATAAGCTTAGAATGGCTTGTTACGTGATTGTAGCTGATTCTGATCGAATGGTTGACCGATTCACCGATTTGTTAGCTCAGAATAGCTTGTTACTTCATTGTAATTGATTCTCACCAAATAGTTGATCGATTCGATGATTCGTAAGCCCAGAATGGCTTGTTATGTGATTGTAGGTGATTCTGAATGAACAGTTGACTGATTCAGTGATTTGTAAGCTCAGAATGGATTGTTACATGATTGTAGTTGATTCTCATCGAAAGGTTGATCGATTCGCTGATTTATCAACTCAGAATGGCTTGTTACCTAATTGTAGTTGATTCTCATTGAACGGTTGACCGATTCGATAATTTGTAAGCTAAGAATGACTTATTACATGATTGTAGCTGATTCTCATCGAAAGGTTGACTGATTCGATGATTTATAAGCTCAGAATGGCTTGTTACATGATTGTAGCTGATTCTCATCGAACGGTTGACCGATTCGGTGATTTGAAACCTCAGAATGGCTTCTTACATGATTGTCATTGATTCTCAGTGATTTATAAGCTTAGAATGGCTCGTTACATGATTGTAACTGATTCTCATATTCTGTTAACCAATTTGGTGATTTGTAACTCAGAATCACTTGTTACATGATTGTACCAAATTCTTATCAAACAGTTGATCGATTCGGTGATATGTAAGCTCAGAATGGCTTATTATGTGATTGTAGCTGATTCTTATCAAACGGTTGATCGATTCAGTGATATGTAAGCCCAGAATGGCTTATTATGTGATTATAGTTGATTCTTATTGAACGGTTGACCGATTCAGTGATATGTAAACTCAGAATCTCTTGTTACGTTATTGTAATTGATTCTCGTTGAATGGGTTGACTGATTTGGTGATTTGTATGGTCAGAATGGGTTGTTATGTGATTGTAATTGATTCTCATTGAATGGTTGACTGATTCTATGACTTGTTAGCTCAGAATGGCTTCTTACATGATTGTAGCTTATTCTCATCGAACGGTTGACCAATTCAGTGATTTTTAAGCTCAAAATGGCATGTTACATGATTGTAGATAATTCTCATTGAACAGTTGACCGATTCAGTGAATTTTAAGCTCAGAATGGCTTGTTACGTGATTCTAGCTGATTCTCATCGAACGATTGATCAATTCGGTGATTTGTAAGCTCGGAATGGCTTGTTACGTGATTGTAATTGATTCTCATCGAATAGTTGACCGATTTGATGATTTGTAAGTTAAAAATGGCTTGTTACGTGATTGTAATTGATTCTCATCGAACGATTGACCGATTCAGTGATTTGTAACTCAGAATGGTTTCTAACGTGATTGTAGCTAATTCCCATCAAATGATTGACCGATTCAATGATTTGTAGCCTCTGAATACCTTGTTATGTGATTATAGCTGATTCTCATCGAATGGTTGACCGATTCAATGTTTTGTAAGCTCAAAATGGCTTGTTACGTGATTGTAGTTGATTCTTATCAAACCGTTGACCGATTTGGTGATTGGTAGACTCAGAATAGCTTGTTACATAATTATAGCTGGTTCTCATCGAACAGTTGATCGATTCAGTTATTTGTAACCTTAGAATGAATTGTTACATGATTGTAGCTAATTCTCATCGAACGGTTGACCAATTTGGTCATTTGTAAGCTCAGAATGGTTTGTTACGTGATTGTAGCCGATTCTCATCGAATGGTTGACCGATTCACTGATTTGTAAGCTTAGAATGGCTTTTACATGATTGTTATAGATTCTCATCAAACGGTTGCCGATTCGGTGATTTGTTAGCTCAAAATGGCTTGTTACATGATTGTAATTGATTCTCATCGAATGGTTGATCGATAAAATAATTTATAAGCTTAGAATGGCTTGTTACATGATTGAAGTTGATTCTCATTAAACAGTTATGCGATTCGGTGGTTTGTAAGCTCAAAATGGCTTGTTACATCATTGTAGCTGATTCTCATCAAACGGTTGATGGATTCGGTGATTTGTAAGCTTAAAAAGGCTTGTTACATGATTGTAGCTTATTTTGATCAAACGGTTGACTTATTCGATGATTTGTAACTTTAGAATGGCTTGTTAAGTGATTTTAGTTAATTCTCATCAAACAGTTGACTGAGTCAGTGATTTGAAAGCTCAGAGTGCCATTTTACATGATTATAGGAGATTCTCATCGAACGATTGATCGATTAGGTTATTTGTAAGCTCATAACAGCTTATTACGTGATTGTAGCTGATTCTTATCGAACAGTTGACCCATTTTATGATTTGTAAGTTTTAAATAGCTTGTTACATGATTTTAGTTGATTCTCATCAAACAATTGAATGATTCTAATCAAACAGTTACTGATTCAGTAATTTTTAAGCTCAGAATGGCTTCTTATGTGATTGTAAATGATTTTCATCGAACGGTTGACCGATTCAGTGATTTGTAAGCTCAGAATGCCTTGTTACGTGATTCTAATAGATTGTCATTGAACGGTTGACCGATTCAGTAATTTGTAAGCTTAGAATGGCTTGTTTCATGATTATAGTTGATTCTCATCGAACGATTGACCGATTCGATGATTTGTAAGCTCAGGATGGCTTGTTACATGATTGTAGTTGATTTCCATCAAATGGTTGACAGAGTCAATGATTTGTCAGTTCAGAATGGCTTGTTATATGATTGTATAGCATTCTCATTGAATGATTGACCGGTTCAATGATTTGTAAGCTCAGAATAGGTTGTTACGTGATCGTAGCTGATTGTTATTGAACGCTTGACCGATTCGGTGATTTGTAAGCTCAGAATGGCTTGCTAAGTGATTGGAATTGATTCTCATCAAACGGTTGACCAATTCAATGATTTGTAAGTTCAAAATGGCTTGTTACATGATTGTAGCTGATTCTTATCAAACGGTTGACTGATTCGGTGATTTGTATACTCAGAATGGCTTGTTAATTGATAGTAGCTGATTTTCATCAAAGGGTTGACCGATTCACTAATTTGTAAGCTCATAATTGCTTGTTACATGATTGTAGCTGATTCTCATCAAACGGTTGACCGATTCAGTGATTTGTAAGCTCAGAATGGCTTGTTACATGATTGTAGCTGATTATCATCAAATGGTTGACCGATTCGGTGATTTGTATGCTGAGAATGGCTTGTTACGTGATTGGAGCTGAGTCTCATCGAACGATTGACCGATTCACTAATTTTTAAGCTCGGAATGGCTTGTTATGTGATTGTAATTAATTCTCAATGAATGGTTGATCGATTTGGTGATTTGTAAGCTCAAAATGGCTTGTTATGTGTTTGTAATTGATTCTCATCGAACAGTTGACCGATTCGATGATTTGTATGTTCAAAATGGCTTGTTATGTGATTTTAGCTGATTCTCATCGAACAGTTAACATATTCAATGCTTTTTAAGCTCAGAATGGCTTGTTACCTGATTGTATCTGATTCTCATAAAACAATTGACCAGTTAATTGATTTGTCTGCTAATCAAATGGTTGACCGACTCGGTGATTTGTAAGCTCAGATTGGCTTGTTACGTAATTGTAGCTGATTCTCATCGAACAGTTGACTGTTTCGATGATTTGTAAGCTTAGAATGGCTTGTTACATGATTGTAGCTGATTCTTATCGAAAGGTTGACCAATTTGGTTATTTGTAAGCTAAGAATGGCTTGTTACATGATTGTAATTGATTTTCATTGAACGGTTGACCGGTTCGGTGATTCGTAAGCTCAAAATAGCTTGTTACATGATTGTAGCTGATTTTCATCGAACGGTTGACTGATTCGGTGATTTGTAAGCTCAAAATGGCTTGTTACATGATTGTAATT
Organism: Chamaecyparis obtusa; assembly: GCA_027943335.1. Classification (NCBI taxonomy): domain Eukaryota; kingdom Viridiplantae; phylum Streptophyta; class Pinopsida; order Cupressales; family Cupressaceae; genus Chamaecyparis; species Chamaecyparis obtusa. The sequence continues at coordinate 935,518 of BSBK01001399.1, read as the reverse complement.
GATTGTCATCGAACGGTTGACCGATTTGGTGATTTTTAAGTTCAAAATGGCTTGTTACGTGATTGTCGCTGATTCTCATCAAACAGTTGACCGATTCAGTAATTTGTATGGTCAAAATAGCCTGTTACGTGATAGTAGCTAATTTTGATTGAACAGTTGACCGATTAGGTTATTTGTAAGCTCAGGCTAGCTTGTTACGTAATTGTAGGTGATTGTCATCGAACAGTTGACCGATTCAGCATTTTGTAAGCTCAGAATGGCTTTTTACATGAGTCTAGATGATTCTCATCGAACGATTGACAGATTTGGTGATTTGTAAGCTTAGAATGGTTTGTTACGTGATTGTAGTTGATTCTCATCAAAAGGTTGACTGATTCAGTGATTTCTAAGCTCAAAATAGATTATTATGTGATTGTAATTATTCTTATCAAACGCTTGACCGATTCGGTGATTTGTCAGCTCATAATAGCTTGTTACATGATTGTAGTTGATTCTAATCTAATGGTTGAAAGATATGTTGATTTGTAAGCTCAGAATGGCTTGTTACGTGATTGTAATTGATTTTTATTATTACGTGAGTTGTAAGTTTAGAATAGATTGTTACATGATTGTAATTGATTGTCATCAAATGGTTGATTGATTCGGTGATTCGTAAGCTTAGAATTACTGCTTACGTGATTGTAATTGATTCTCATCAAATGGTTGATCGATTTGATTATTTGTAGCTTAGAATGGCTTGTTACGTGATTTTAGCTGATTGTTATCATCGACCAGTTGATCGATTAGGTGATTTGTAAGCTCAAAATAGCTTGTTATGTGATTGTAATTGATTCTCATCAAACGGATGACTGATATGGTGATTTGTAAGCTTACAATGGCATGTTACATGATTGTAATTGATTTCCATCAAACAGTTGACCGATTCAGTGATTTGTCAGCTCAAAATAGCTTGTAACGTGATTGTAGCTGATTCTCATCTAACAGTTGACCGATTCAATGATTTGGAAGCTCATAATGACTTATTATGTGATTGTAATTGATTCTCATCAAGCAGTTGACTGATACGGTGATTTGTAAGCTTAGAATGGCTTGTTACGTGATTGTAATTGATTCTTATCAAATAGTTGACCGATTCAGTGATTTGTCAGCTCATAAAAGCTTGTAATGTAATTATAGCTGATTCTCATCGAACGATTGACCGATTTAGTGATTTGTAAGCTTAGAATGGCTTGTTACGTGATTGGATCTGATTCTCATTGAACGATTGACTGATTTGGCAATTTTTAAGTTTAAAATGGCTTGTTATGTGATTGTAGCTGATTCTCATCGAACAATTGACCGTTTTGATGATTTGTAAGCTTAAAATGGCTTGTTACATGATTGTAGCTAATTCTCATCCAATGATTGACCGGTTCGGTGATTTGTAAGCTCAGAATGGCTTGTTACATGATTATAGCTAATTCTCATTGAACGGTTGATCGATTTGATGATTTGTAAGCTTAGAATGGCTTGTTACATGATTGTAGCTGATTCTCATCAAAAGGTTGATCGATTCGGTGATTTTTAAGCTTAGAATGGCTTGTTACGTGATTGTAGCTGATTCTCATCGAACGGTTGACCGATTCAGTGATTTGTAAGCTTAGAATGGCTTGTTACATGATGATAGCTGATTCTTACCGAACAGTTGATCAATTTAGTGATTTGTAAGCTCAGAATAGCTTGTTACGTGATTGTAGTTGATTCTCATCAAACGGTTGACCAATTCGGTGATTTGCAAGCTCTGAATGGCGTGTTACAGGATTGTAGCTGATTCTCATTGAACGGTGGATTGATTCAATGATTTGTAAGCTTAGAATTGCTTTTTACGTAATTGTAGCAGATTCTCATCGAACGGTTGACCAATTCAGTTATTTGTAAGCTCAGAATGGCTTATTATGTAATTGTAGCTGATTTGCATCGAACGGTTGATTGATTTGGTTACTTTTAAGCTTTGAATGGCTTGTTACGTGATTGTAACTGATTCTCATCAAACGGTTGACCAATTCAGTATTTTGAAAGCTTAGAATGGCTTGCTACGTGATTCTAGCTGATTCTCATCGAACAGTTGATCGATTAGATGATTTGTAAGCTCAGAATGGTTTGTTACATGATTGTAATTGATTCTCATTGAACGGTTAATCGATTTGATGATTTTTAAGCTTAGAATAGATTGTTACAAGATTGTAATTAATTCTCATCAAACGGTTGATCGATTCAGTGATTTGTAAGCTCAGAATGGCTTGTTACGTGATTGTAATTTATTCTCATCAAACGGTTGACCGATTCGGTGATTTGGAAGCTCATAATGGCTTGTTACGTGATTGTAATGTATTCTCATCGAACGGTTGACGAATTCACTAATTTGTAATCTCAGAATGGCTTGGTACGTGATTGTAGCTGATTCTCATTGAACAATTTACGGATTTGGTGATTTGTAAGCTCAAAATGGCTTGTTACATTATTGTAATTGATTGTCATTGAACGGTTGACCGATTTGGTGATTTGTAAGCTTAGAATGCATTATTACTTTATTGTAGCTGAACCTCATCGAACGGTTGACTGATTAAGTGATTTGTAAGCTCATAATGACTTGTTACGTGATGGTAGCTGATTCTCATCGAATGGTTGACTGATCGACAAATTTGTAAGCACAGAATGGCTTGTTACATGATTGTAGCTGATTCGGTAATTTGTAAGCTCAGATTGGCTTGTTACATGATTGTAGCTAATTCTCATCAAATGGTTGACCCATTTGGTCATTTGTAAGCTCAGAATGGCTTGTTACGTGATTGTAGTTGATTCTCATGGTTGACTGATTTGTAGCTGATTCTCATCGAATGATTGACCGATTCGGTGATTTGTAAGCTCAGAATGGCTTCTTAGGTGATTGTAGCTAATTCTCATCGAAAAGTTGACCGATTCGATGATTTGTAAGCTCAGAGTGGCTTGTTACCTAATTGTAGCTGATTCTCATTAAAAAGGTTGACCGATTCGATGATTTCTAAGATTAGAATGATTTGTTATGTGATTGTAATTGATTCTCATCGAACAGTTGACCGATTTGGTGATTTCTAAGTTCAAAATGCCTTGTTACATGATTGTACTTGATTGTCATTGAACGGTTGACTGATTTAGTGATTTGTAAGCTCAAAATAGCTTGTAACATGATTGTTGCTGATTCTCATCGAACTATTGACCGATTCAGTGATTTGTAAGCTCATAATGGTTTGTTACGTGATTGTAGCTAAATCTCATCGAACGATTGACCAATTCAGTGATTTCTAAGCTCAAAATAGCTTGTTACGTGATTGTAGCTAATTCTCATCAAACGGTTGACAAATTTGGTGATTTGTAAGCTCAAAATTTCCTGGTACATGATTGTACCTAATTCTCATCGAATGGTTGACTGGTTCGATGATTTGTAAACGTAGAATGTCTTGTTACGTGATTGTAGCTAATTCTCATTGAACGATTGACCGATTCGGTGAATTGTAAGCTCAAAATTGCATCTTACATTATTGTAATTGATTCTCACCTTACGGTTGACCGATTCAGTGATTTGTAAGCTTGGAATGGCTTGTTACGTCATTGTAATAGATTCTCTTTAAATGGTTGATCGATTCAGTGATTTGTAAGCTTAGAATTGCTTGTTACGTGATTGTAATTGACTCTCATGGAACGGTTGACTGGTTTAGTGATTTATAAGCTCAGAATGGCTTGTTACATGATTGTAATTGATTCTCATCAAACAGTGGACCAATTCGGTGATTTGTAAGCTCATAATGGCTTGTTACATGATTGTAGCTGATTCTTATCAAACAGTTGACTGATTCAGTGATTTTTATGCTCAGACTGGCTTATTACGTGATTGTAGCTAATTCTGATCAAGCGGTTGATCATTTTGGTGATTTGTAAGCCGAAAAGGGCTTGTTAATTTATTCTTATCAAATGGTTGACCAATTCAATGATTTGTAAGCTCAGAATGACTTGTTACATGATTGTAATTGATTCTCATCAAATGGTTGACTGATTCAGTTATTTGTAAGATCAGAATTGCTTTTTACGTGATTGTAATTGATTGTCATTGAACGGTTGACTGATTCATTGATTTGTAATCTCAAAATGGCTTGTTACGTGATTATAGCTGATTCTCATCGAACGGTTGACCGATTTGGTGATTTGTAAGATCAGAATGCCTTTTTACGTGAATGTAATTGATTCTCTTCAAACGGTTGACCTCTTCGTTGATTTGTAAGCTCTAAATGGCTTCTTACGTGATTGTAGCTGATTTTCATCGAATGGTTGACTGATTCAGTGATTTTTAAGCTTAGAGTGGCTTGTTACGTGATTGTAGCTGATACTCATTGAACGGTTGAGTGATTTGTAAGCTCAGAATGACTTGTTACTTGATTATAACTGATTCTCATCAAACGATTGACCGATTCAATGATTTCTAATCTCAGAATGGCTTGTTACATGATTGTAGCTGATTCTCATCAAACGGTTGACTGATTCGGTGATTTGTAAGCTCAGAATGCCTTGTTACGTGATTGTAGCTGATTATCATCAAACGGCTGACCGATTCGATGATTTGTAAGCTCAGAATGGCTTTTTATATGATTATAGTTGGTTCTGTCATGCCCATAATTAGTGCAAAACACACACAACAAATTTTTTATAAAAAAAAATTACTGGCAAAGCCAGAGATCATTCCATAAGGTTATTATTTTTAGATGTACTAATAGCAAGGTGCTCGCCATTAATGGCTTATTTAAGCTGCAAGCTGCATGCATAAACTAGGAAGACATTTCAAATACATTAAAAATAGCATACATACAACATAAGAAAGTGTTCAAAATCTAACCTCAATCCAAGCTAATGGTAAGAGGGTTGAGATGAGCTTTATCCAACTAGTCTCCTCCTTTTCTATGTAACAACCAAAATCCTCCAAAAAGACCAAAACTAGATTCACAATCTCACAAACTCTCAGGTCTCCGAAAAATTGGAGTAGTGGGCTCAAATTTTCCCTCCATCTCCTTAAGAAGACAAACCCTAAACCTATCAAACAAAAGAGGGAAATTCAAATTCAAAATTCAAAATAAGGAGTGGGCTTGACATGCCTCTTCCAATTTCGTCACTTTTCAAAAGAGCATCTTTTGGAAGGGCAAAAATAGTCAAGATACATCATAATGGTCAAAATTTGACCCCCAACACATGGCACCACTATGGGGTAGCCTATTTTTAACCTCCACTACCTTAAATGGTCACTAAATGCCACTCAAAAGACCACTCAAAGATTGCATACGAAAATACTCATGGCTCCTAAAAATAGAAGACCACTCACACTCATAAAGCACTTGGTCATGCCACCACATAATACATGTGTCAATTGACACGACAATAAATCACAACACATCACGATACACATGGCATGCCAAGTAGACTAAAATAAAATAACATAATCAATAAATACATTCATGCATCACTTTACAACAATTTCACATTACAACGAAGTTAATTTCTCCCCTTGGAGATAACCTTGGCTTAACAAGATTTTCACAAGTATCCATCTTTAATTTCCCCTGATATAACCATGGTCTTACTTGCACACTTGACAAAATATCAGTAGCTCATGAAATGTCAATAACATATATATGTACATCATAAACAATCAAACTCAAGTACATCATATAGTCCAACTGCATCGACACTTTATCTCAAGAAAATCACTTACTTCCAATAATACATTTCTTAATTTTGAATCAAGCTATTTCAAGAACATAAATATATCGATTAACCTAATTTATTAACCATGATTATCTCACATAAACTCTTCTTGTATAAACATGAAATTATGGCATAATATTCTAAATGAAATAATTCATCAATATCGTAAGTCAAGACCTAATAATCCAGCGTGAAAATAAGTCGTAAATTATTTACAAGCTACATTACAAATGATTCGCTTTTCTTGCATTATTATAACATCAAAGCGTTCTATGCGAAATCTCACTTTTCTATTAATACATGTCTGAACATAAAATAAATTCAAATGGTCCTTTATCTAAGCATTCATATCCAAATAGAAATATTTCAACATTCAGTAGTGGTACACTCACAACTTTCCTACTATATTTCTTCTAGAGATTACATACACACGGGAAACAATATTTAACTACATTAGAATATATATATATATATATATATATATATATATATATATATATATATATATATATATATATATATATATATATATATATATATATATATATATATATATATATATATTTCACCTTTTTATTATTGAAACTACCTCACTCCAATACAATTTCTATAAAACATGCAATTGATAGTATTATCACAAAGAATAATTGAATTCAATTAATCTTATTTTAAACACAGAGCATCCTAGGATTTTGAGTGTATTAGTAACATGAAAAGAGTACATCACAAATGGTGATCAAAACTCTATCCACCAGGACACAAATCATAATGCAACAATATAAATTTCTAATTACTGAGTCTATTATGCAGAAAGATAATACCAAGATAGAATCTCTTAAAACACCTGACATGACTTCCAAAGATAAACTCCTGATAAACATAAGGAAAATCTGGGCAAAGAGCATCTCATGATGCCATCGACCATAATGTGGGTAACAATTATTGCATTGATGTGAATAACTCATCCCTATACTAAGGGTCTCTGGAATGCGATTCAAGACCATATCCTACATCTCCTAGCTCACGCAGAACGTCGATACATGATCCAAAACAATCCTCTTGGCAGATCCTCCCTCACATTCGACCAACATGACCTTACCCTTCAAGAGTGACAGTTGAAACCACACCATAAGGATGATCATCTAACGGTTGACCGATTTGGTGATTTGTAAGCTCATAATGGCTTGTTACGTGATTGTAATTGATTCTCATCGAATAGCTGACGGATTCAGTGATTTTTAAGCTCAGAATGGCTTGTTATGTGATTATAGTTGATTCTCATCGAATGGTTGATTGATTTAGTAATTTCAAAGCTTAGAATGACTTGTTACATGATTGTAGCTGATTCTCATCGAACGGTTGACTGATTCGATGATTTGTAAGCTCAAAATGACATGTTACGTGATTGTAGCTGATTTTCATCAAACGGTTGACCGTTTCGATGATTTGTGAGCTCAAAATGGCTTGTTACATGATTGTAGCTGATTCTCATTGAACGATTTACCGATTTAGTGATTAAAGCTCACAATGACTTGTTATGTGATCGTAATTGATTTTCATCGCACGGTTGACCGATTTGGTGATTTGTAAGCTGAGAATGGCTTGTTACATGATTGTAGCTAATTTTCATCGAACATTTGACTGATTTGGTGATTTGTAAGCTTAGAATGGCTTGTTACATGATTGTAGCTGATTCTCATGAAACAGTTGACCAATTCGGTGATTTGTAAGCTCAAAATGACTTTTTACATGATTGTAGCTAATTCTCATCGAACGGTTGACCGATTCTGTGATTTCTAAGCTCAAAATGGCTTGTTACATGATTGTAGCTGATTCTAATCCAATGGTTGACCGATTCAGTGATTTGTAAGCTTAGACTGACTTATTAGGTGATTGTGGCTGATTCTCATCGAATGATTGACCGATTCGTTGATTTGTAAGCTTAGAATGGCTTGTTACATGATTGTAGCTGATTCTCATTGAACTGTTGACCGATTTGGTGATTTGTAAGCTCAAAATGGCTTGTTACGTGATTGTAGTTGATTCTCATCGAACAATTGACCGATTCGGTGATTTTGTAAGCTTAGAATGGCTTGTTTCATGATTGTAGCTGATTCTCATCAAACGGTTGACCAATTTCATGATTTGTAAGTCCAGAATTGTTACGTGATTGTAATTAATTATCATCCAATGGTTGACCGATTCAGTGATTTATAAGCTCAGAATGGCTTGTTACATGATTGTAATTGATTCTCATCAAACGGTTGACTGATTCGATGATTTGTAAGCTTATAATGGCTTGCTACGTCATTGTAATTGATTCTCATCAAATGGTTGACCGATTCAGTGATTTGTAAGCTCAAAATGGCTTGTTACATGATTGTAATTGATTCTCATTGAATGGCTTGTTACGTGATTGTAGCTGATTCTCATCGAATGGTTGACCAATTTGGTGATTTGTAAACCTTAATGCCTTGTTACATGATTGTAATTGATTCTCATCAAACGGTTGACCAATTCGATGATTTGTCAGCTCATCATGGCTTGTTACGTGATTGTAATTGATTCTCATCGAACGGTTGACCAATTCAGTGATTTGTAAGCTCAGAATGGCTTGTTACGTGATTGTAATTGATTCTCATTGAATGGCTTGTTTAGTGATTTATACGCTCAGAATGGTTTGTTACATGATTGTAATTGATTCTCACGTAACAAGCCATTTTGAGCTTACAAATCATCAAATTGGTCAACCGTTTGATGAGAATCAACAACAATCATGTAACAAGCCATTCTAACCTTACAAATAACTGAATCGGTCAACCGTTTGATGAGAATTAGCTACAATCACGTAACAAGCCATTCTGAGCTTACAAATCAATGAATCGGTCAACCGTTTGATGAGAATCAGCTCCAATCACGTAACAAGCCATTCTGAGATTACAAATCACTGAATCGGTCAACCATTTTATGAGAATCAATTACAATCACGTTAAAAGCCATTCTGAGCTTACAAATCAATGAATCGGTCAACCCTTTGATGAGAATCAATTACAATCATGTAACAAGCCATTCTGAGCGTATAAATCACCAAATCAATCAACCGTTCGATGAGAATCAGCTAAAATCACTCAAAAAGCCACTCTGAGCTTACAAATCACCAAATCAATCAACTATTCAATGAGAATCAACTACAATCACATAACAAGCTATTCTTAGCTTACAAATCACCAAATCGGTTAATTGGTTGATGAAAATTAATTACAATCATGTAACAAGTCATTTTGAGTTACAAATCACCAAATCGATCAACCGTCGAATGCAAATCAGCTACAAACATGTAACAAGCTATTCTAAGCTTACAAATCATAGAATTAGTCAACTGTTTGATGAGATACAATGACAATCACGTAACAAACCATTCTGAGCTTACAAATCACCGAATCTATCAACCATTTTATGAGAATCAGCTAGAATCATGTAACAAGGCATTTTGAGCTTAAAAATCATCAAATCAATCAACCGTTTGATTAGAATCAATTACAATCACATAACAAAACATTTTGAGCATACAAATTACCGAATCGGTCAACCATTCTGTTGGTTCTTCTCCTTGCAGGACCAAGCTTGAATCAAATAGTTGGGCTTAGAACACTGGTTAGGCACTCAAGCTTGACAAGGAAAACAAACCAATTGATGACGATAAAAAGAAATCCTCCTTCTTCTTTGAGCTCCACATTCACTCAGGCGGGTATTGCCTTATCTGCACATTCAAGACACCTCGTTACAAACCAAAGACCTGCAAAGAGATTAGTGTGGAATGGTTCTCAAACTCCTAGGTATCCTGTACCTCAATGAAGCCAATATCTCATGCAATAGCCCTATTTGCATGGAGTGAGTATGAAAACCAGAGACCTATCCTAACAACATGGAAGGGAAAAGGTGGGATTGAATGGAAATGATTTTAAATGGATTGAAAGGTCCCCTAAGATGCCCTAAGTCTCTGATAGACCAGTGCCTTCTCCAATGGGCCACAGAGTCAAACACCCTACTGCAAGAGATAGTTATGAAACAAGAACATAATCTGCTCAATGTGTTGATGCCTGACATTAATCACACACCATGACCAAACCTCAACTTAACACACACCTATGCATTCAAGCATGCTATTATCCACTCAAAAGATTTTAACCCTCCCCTTAGAAGAGACCTATAAATAGACAATACATTAACTAGCATCCATTGGAAGACAAGCATGACCTATCTTTGATATTTCAGCTCATACGCATAACCCTGAACCAGTTACCTCTGCGAAGATAACTCCACTTGCAAACACTTAGGCAATACAAGCAGAAAAACTAGACACCCTTGATGTATGATTAATGCATTCAGAATTCAAATGGAGATAGCTTGGTGATAGTAAGAATAAATTGAGTTCTCATACATAAAACAAATCTGTTACAGCATGTATTATATTCTCTCAACCAGCAATGAAAAACATAACACCCTATATGTAGAGAGAAGGGGAAATCTGCAGAGCAAAAACTTTCACATGGAACCAATTCTCCTCAAAAATTTGCAGAAGAAGGAACACTTACAAAATTGAATCACTTGCAATTTATACCACTAGCTGCCTTGGAATTCTTAGAGAGAATGCAACAAGCTACAGACAGCTAGGGCTATGGTCTCAACCACCCAACTTGCTGGAAACGGTCACAAAATTTATTGCAAAAACACCTCGAGCCAAGACTGTCCTTCACCAGGTACAAAACCTCCTTTGCAATTAACCGCATAGACCCTGGACCACACCGCAAATGGTAAACCAGTCATTTCTTCACCGAACAGGGTCTTTTCTGCATTCAATTCCATAAATTTGGTACATTCTGGCGCACGAAGCTCTCAGAGAAATTTGAATTTGAATACCAACGGCCACTTTGCACTTCGCAGGTTTCACATTTCTTAACCATTTGCCCCAGTCGCGCAATCACGCTGCCATCAACTTGACCACCATAGGAAATCAGGCCTCAAATTATGCTTGGTCGCATGATCGTAAGGCACCAAACTAACCTTTGCGATCATACGACCGGAGTCTCCTTAACCGCGCAATGCCATCACAAACCTTCTAGAAAAGTCTTCGGCCGCACTACTTCCGCAACTCTGCAACGAAAACATCCGGTGGTTAGTCGCATGATTGCATAGCCCGGAGACGGGCTATGTGACAACTAGCAAACCGTAACCGCTAACCAGCCTTGTCACCACCGCGTCACCGCTCCCCACCAAAAAGACATGCACCACTGGCAACAGAAGATAATGGGCCGACATCTCCAACTCCGCAACAGCGCAACCAAACTGTTGTTGCATGATTGCATGCCATGGAAATGGCCCCTTGCAATCATGCAACAAGGCCCTTAGACCGCCACAGGAAAACTCTCTGGTTGATAAAACACTGCCATCTCAGCACTACGGATGCCACATGTCACCTTGTCATTCGCTGATCCACGCCCATTCACTGGCACAGGACCACCTTTCATAAGCTTTTGAAAATGAATGGCTGGCGTAAGATCTCATGGCTCTAAAAAATTGCATGAGAACTTATGCCGACCATAAGATCCATCCTCGTCACAAACCCCTCCGACAACGACCCCACACCTGAGTACATCCACGTCAACCAATAGGAACACAACAACTAAGCACCACCTGGCAAAATGGAATAAAATCCAACGGATGGTGCATGATCGCAAAGGCTTGGAATATTCCTTGCGATCATACGCTGATTGTTAGATTAAAGCCTTCATTCAATGCGGGCCCCCCTAACATAAACCAAGTCATCACCATGTGGACGAATGAAAACCCACCAACTCAGATCACCGTGGCACTAAGAACTACCTGGCACGCCTCATGACCACCTGCGCAGACATGTCACATCGGGACCACACCCCTTTTCGCCAGCAGGCCTCAAGGAGACGTGGCAAGCGGTCGCATGATCGCATAGCCAAAAATTGGGCTATGCGACCATGCGACAGCCAATCACAAGCTGCCACATGTCCACCTCTTGCAAATGGGTCCACCAAGCAGTCTCCTCATAAACCAGAATCGACGGCTGTCGCTATACCGCGATGTTAAAAAGTGAGCACCTCCGCTCAGTGGTATAATGACAACCACCAGATCTGTCCACACTTTAACCTCCTCAAAAAACTGCGGACCCACCAATGCTATCCAACTTGTCAATCCGCCAACCAATCATAAGATGCCAACTCACTCCCCCTTGACAATGGACCCACCAACAAATTGCCAAGAATTAAGTAACTACATGACTAACCGTCGCCGAGTTGTTGGATGTTAGCGGATAACCGCCAACCTTTCAGAGATCACGCGACTAACAGTCACCAAGTCGCTGGATGCTAGCCACTTAACCGCCAAAATTAGGAGACCAAAGATAATCGCCAGTCACCATGTCGCCGAATGAGAAGTAACTGCTAGGCAGTCGAAAACCATGAAGAACCGGGACCACGGGGACAGGTGGCAGGCGGTCGCATGATCGCATGTCAGAAAAGTCTGACATGCGGCCATGCGTTAGCCAATCAGGAAGAGCTTTTGAAGGCTCGGGCCCACCTGTCATCGCACTTGCGCACTTAAGGAAAGCCGACAAACAAGGAGCTGGGAGGTCTAAAACACACAAGGTTTTTGACACAGCGGAAGACCGAAAACACACAGAGTTTTCGATGCCAAAGGGTAAGCGCATAAAAGCAGGAAACATAGGGTCAAAAACAACGAAGGCCAAAAATACACAAACCGAAAACATCATGGACTTTTGAAAATACTGTGGCAAATTTTGACAATGCTTCCCGTGGACCTTGAAATTTGAATATCTTTCTGGGTTTGGTGATTTAGGAGATGCAGTTTGGACTGATGCAAGGTGACACATAAAGAGCACAGGGCACGACATTTGACAAACACATTGTAGGGAACAGGCCAATTTTACAAGATTTTTGCTATGATAGAAAATTGGCCTAACACATTTGATGAGCATCAACTATAACACATAACAAGCTATTCTTAGCTTACAAATCACCGAATCGGTCAACCGATTGATGAGAATAAATTACAATCACGTAATAAGCCATTCCAAGCTTACAAATCAAAGAATCAATTAATCGTACAATGAGAATCAATTACAATTACGTAACAAGCCATTCTGAGCTTACAAATCACCAAATCGGTCAACCATTCAATGAGAATTTAACAAGCCATTTTGAGCTTAAAAATCACCGAATCAATCAATGGTTCGATGAGAGTCAATTACAATCATGTAACAAGCCATTATGAGCTTACAAATCACCGAATCGGCAAACCGTTTGATGAGAATCAATTACAATCATGTAATTATTCTAAGCTTAGAACTCACCGAATCGATCAACCGTTCCATGAGAGTCAGCTACAATCACGTAATAAGCCATTATGACCTTACAAATCACTAAATCAATTACAATCATGTAACAAGCCATTCCAAGATTACAAATCATAGAATCGGTTGACCGTATGATGAGAATCAATTACAATCACGTAACAAGCCATTCTGAGCTTACAAATCATCAAATCGGTCAACCGTTCGATGAGAATCAACTACGATCATGTAACAAGCCATTCTGAGCTTACAAATCATCGAATCGGTAAACCGTTCGATGATTATTAGCTACAATCACAGAATAAGCCATTCTGAGCTTAGAAATTACAAAATCGGTCAATAGTCCGATGAGACTCAGCTACGATCACATAAAAAGCCATTCTGAGCTTACAAATCATCAAATCGGTCAATCGTTCGATGAGACTCAGCTACAAATACAAGCCATTCTAAACTTACAACTCACGGAATCGATCAACTGTTCAATGAGAATCAGCTACCATCACGTAACAAGCCATTTTCAGCTTACAAATCACTGAATCGGTCAACCGTTCAATGAGAACCGACTACGATCACATAACAAGCCATTCTAAGTTTGCAAATCACTGAATCCATCAACCGTTCGATGAGAATCAGCTACCATCATGTAACAAGCCATTCTGAGCTTACAAATCATCGAATCAATCGACCGTTTGATGAGAATCAATTACAATTATGTAACAAGCCATTCTTAGCTTACAAATCATCGAATCAGTCAACCGCTTAATGAGAATCAACTAGAATCATGTAACAAGCCATTCTGAGCCTATAAATCTCTGAATCAATCAATTGTTTGATTAGAATCAATTACAATCACGTAACAAGCCATTCTGAGCATACAAATCACTGAATCGGTCAACCGTTCGATGAGAATCAGCTACAATCACGTAACAAGCCATTATGATCTTAGAAATCATCGAAATCAGTCAACTATTCTTTGAGAATCAGCTATAATCATGTAACAAGCCATTCTCAGCTTACAAATAACTGAATCAGTCAACCGTTGAATGAGAATTAGATACAATCACGTAACAAGCTATTATGAACTTACAAATCATCGAATCAGTCAACTGTTCAATGAGAATCAATTACAAACACGTAACAAGCCATTTTGCACTTGCAAATCATTGAATCAGTCAACCGTTCGATGAAAATCAGCTACAATCACGTAACAAGGCATTTTGAGCTTACAAATAATCAAATTGGTGAACCATTCGATGAGAATCGATTACAATCACGTAACAAGCCACTCTGAGCATACAAATCACCGAATTGGTCAATCGTAAGGTGAGAATCAATTAAAATCATAGAATAAGCCATTGGAGCTTACAAATCACCGAATCGATTAACCATTCCATGAGAATCAGCTATAATCACGTAACAAGCCATTCTGAGATTACAAATCACCAAATCGGTCAATCGTTCGATGAGAATCAGCTATAATTACGTAACAAGCCATTCTGAGCTTACAAATCATCGAATCAGTCAACTGTTTGATGGCCATCAATTACAATCACGTAAGAAGCCATTATGAGCTTGCAAATCAAGAAATCAGTAACCGTTCGATAAGAATTAGCTACAATCACGTAACAAGACATTCTAATCTTAGAAATCATAGAATCGGTCAACCATCCGATGAGAATCAGCTACGATCATGTAACAAGCCATTATGGGTTTACAAATCACCAAATTAGTCAACTGTTTGATGAGAATTAGCTACAATCATGTAACAAGCCATTTCAAGCTTACAACTCAATGAATCAGTCAACCGTTTGATGAGAATCAGCTACGATCACGTAACAAGCCATTCTGAGTTTACAAATCACCGAATCGGTCAACCGTTTGATGAGAAGAAGCTACCATCACGTAATTAGCTACAAAGTAATAAAAATTTTTGAGCTTACAAATCATTGAATCGGTCAACTGTTCGATCAGAGTCAGCTACAATTTCACGTAACAAGCCATTCTGACCTTAGAAATCACCAAATCGGTCAACCGTAAGTTGAGAGTCAATTAAAATCATGAAACAAGCCATTGTGAGCTGACAAATAACCGAATTGGTCAACCGTTCCATGAGAATCAACTACAATCATGTAATAAGCCATTTTGAGCTTAGAAATCATGAAAACAGTCAATCGTTTGATGAGAATCAACTACAATCACATAACAAGCTATTCTAAGTTTACAACTCATCGAATCGATCAATCATTCGATGAGAATTAGCTACGATCATGTAACAAGCCATTCTGAGCTTACAAATCACTGAATCAGTCAACCCTTTGATGAGAAGCAACTACCATAATGTAACAAGCCATTGTCAGATTACAAATCACTGAATCATTCAACAGTTCAATGAGAATCAGCTACAATTACGTAGCAAGCCATTCTAAGCTTACAAATCACCGAATAGATCAACCGTTCAATGAAAATTAGTTACAATCATGTAACAAGCTATTCTAAGCATACAAACAAGCTATTCCAAACTTACAAATCATCAAACCGGTTAACCGTTCGATGAGAATCAATTACAATCATGTAACAAGTCATTCTAAACTTACAAATCATCGAATCGATCGACCATTCGATGAGAATTAGCTACAATCATGTAACAAGCCATTCTGAGCTTACAAATCACTGAATTGGCAACCATTCGATGAGAATCAGCTACCAACACGTAATAGGCGATGTTGATTTTACAAATCACCAAAGCGGTCAACTGTTCGATAAGAATTAGCTACAATCATGTAACAGGCCATTCAGAGCTTACAAATCACTGACTCAGTTAGCCGTTCGATGAGAATCAAGTACAATAGCGTAAAAAGCCATTCTGAGCTTACAAATCCCCGAATCGATCAACTGTTTGATGAGAATTAGCTACAATCATGTAACAAGCTATTTTTTAGCTTACAAATTACTGAATCAGTCTACCATTCGATGAGAAGAAGCTACAATCACGTAACAAGTTATTTTGAGCTTACAAATCATGAAATAGGTCAATCATTTGATGAGAATAAATTACAATCAACTAACAAGCCATTCCAAGCTTATAAATCACTGAATCGATAAACGAATGATAAGAATCAATTACAATCACATAACAAGCCATTCTCAGCATACAAATCACTGAATTGGTCAACCGTTTGATAAGAATCAATTACAATCACGTAGCAAGCCATTCTGATGGTACCTGCTTCTCATCGAACAGTTGACCAATTTGGTGATTTGTAGGCTAAGAATGGCTTGTTACGTGATCGTAGCTGATTCTCATCAAACGATTGATCGACTCGATGAGTTGTAAGCTCAGAATAGTTTGTTACATGATTGTAGCTGATTCTCATCGAACGGTTGACCGATTCGATGACTTGTACGCTGAGAATGGCTTGTTATGTGATTGTAATTGATTCTCATTGTATGGTTTACCGATTCGGTGATTTATAAGCTTGGAATGGCTTTTTAGGTGATTGTAATTTATTCTCATCAAATGATTGACATATTCCATGATTTGTAAGCTCAGAATGGCTTATTACATGATCGTAGCTGATGCTCATCGAATAGTTGACCTATTCGTTGATTTGTAAGATCAAAATGGCTTCATACGTGATTGTAGCTGATTCTCATTGAGCGATTGATCGATTCGGTGACTTGTAACCTTAGAATAGCTTGCTATGTAATTGTAGCTGATTCTCATCGAACTCTTGAATGATTCGATGATTTGTAAGCTGACAATGGCTTCGTACATGATGGTAGCTACTTCTCATCGAATGGTTGACTGATTCGGTGATTTGTAAGCTTGGAATGGCTTGTTACATGATCGTAGCTGATTCTCATCAAACGGTTGACCGATTTGGTGAGTTGTAAGCTCAGAATGGCTTGTTACATAATTGTAGCTGATTCTCATCGAACGGTTGACTGATTCGGTGATTTGTAAGCTCATATTGGCTTGTTATGTGATCATAGCTGATTCTCATCGGATGGTTGATTGATTTCATGATTTCTAAACTCAGAATGTCTTGTTACATGATTGTAGTTGATTCTCATCGAACGGTTGTTGATTTGGTGATTTGTAAGCTCACAATGGCTCGTTACATGATTGTAGCTGATTCCCATTGAACGGTTGACCGATTCGATGATTTGTAATCTCAAAATTACTTGTTATGTGATTGTAGCTGATTCTCATCGAACGGTTGACCGATTCGATGATTTGTAAGTTCAGAATGGCTTGTAACATGATTGTAGCTGATTCTCATCAAACAGTTCACTGATTCGATGATTTGTAAGCTCAAAATAGCTTGTTACGTGATTGTAGTTGATTCTCATCAAACGGTTGATCGATTCGGTGATTGGCAAGCTCATAATGGCTTGTTACGTGATTGTAATTGATTATCATCGAACGGTTGATTGATTCGATGATTTGTAACCTCAGAATGGCTTGTTATGTGATTGTATCTAATTCTCATTGAACAGTTGACCGATTCGGTGGTTTTTAAGCTCAGAATGACTTGTTACATGATTGTAGCTTATTCTCATCGAACGGTTGACCGATTTTGTGATTTGTATTCTCATAATAGCTTTATATGTGATTCTAATTGATTCAAATCAAACAGTTGATTGATTCATTGATTTGTAAGCTCAGAATGGTTTGTTACGTGATTATAGCTAATTCTCATTGAATGGTTGACCAATTCGGTGATCTGTAAGCTCATAATGGCTTGTTACTTGATTATAGTTGATTCTCATCGAACGATTAACCTATTTGATTATTTGTAAGCTCATAATGGCTTGTTACGTGATTGTAGCTGATTCTCATCGAACGGTTGACCGATTCAGTGATTTGTAAGCTTAGAATGGCTTGTTACGTGATTGTAGCTGATTCTCATCGATCGATTTGATTGATTCAAAGATTTGTAAGCTCAAAATTTCTTGTTACATGATTGTACCTGATTTTCATCAAATGGTTGACCGATTCAGTGATTTGTAAGCACATAATGGCTTGTTACGTGTTTGTAGCTGATTCTAATGAACGGTTGACCGATTTGGTGATTTCTAAGATCAAAATGGCTTGTTACGTGATTGTAATTGATTCTTATGTTACAATTGACCGATTTGGTGATTTGTAAGTTCAAAATGGCTATTTACATGATTATAATTGATTCTCATCGAACGGGTGATCGATTCAGTGATTTGTAATCTTAGAATGGCTTATTACGTGAAATTGTAGCTGACTCTCATCGAATAGTTGATCGATTTGGTGATTTGTAAGCTCAGAATGGCTTGTTACATGACTGTAGATGATTCTCATCGAACGGTTGACCGATTCGATGATTTGTAAGCTCTGAATGGCTTGTTACGTGATTGTAGCTGATTTTCATCAAATTGTTGACCGATTCGGTGATTTATAAAATCAGAATAGCTTGTGACGTGATTGTAGCTGATTCTCATCAAACAGTTTACCGATTTGGAGATTTGTAAGTTGATAATGGCTTGTTACATAATTGTAATTGATTCTCATCGAACGGTTGACAGAGTCAGTGATTTCTAAGCTCAGAATGGCTTGTTACATGATTGTAGTTGATTCTCATTGAACGGTTGACCAATTCAGTAAATCGTAATCTCATAATGGCTTGTTACCTAATTGTAGCTGATCCTCATCCAATGGTTAACTGATTCAGTGATTTGTAAGCTCCAAATGTCTTGTTATTTAATTGTCGCTGATTCTCATCAAATGGTTGACCGATTTGGTGATTTGTAAGTTTAGAATAGCTTGTTACGTGATTGTAATTGAGTCTGATCGAATAGTTGACCGATTCGGTGATTTGTACATTAAGAATGGCTTATTATGTGATTGTAATGTATTCCCATCGTACGGTTAACCGATTTAGTGATTTGTATGCTTGGGATGGATTGTTACGTGATTGTAATTTATTCTCATCAAACGGTTGACCGATTCTGTGATTTGTAAGCTTAGAATAGCTTGTTATGTGATCGTAGCTGATGCTCATCGAACCATTGACCGATTCAGTTATTTGTAAGCTCAGAATGGCTTGTTACATGATTGTAGTTAATTTTCATCGAATGGTAGACCGATTCAATGATTTGTTAGCTCAAAATGGCTTGTAACGTGATTATAGCTTATTCTCATCGAACGATTAACCGATTCAATGATTTGTAACCTCAGAATGGCTTGTTACGTGATTGTAGCTGATTCTCATCGAACGGTTAACTGATTCGGTAAATTGCAAGCTTACAATAGCTTGTTACATGATTGTAATTGATTCTTATTAAACGGTTGAATAATTCAAAGATTTGTAAGCTCATAATGGCTTGTTATGTGATTGTAGCTGATTCTCATCAAACAGTTGATCGATTCGAGGATTTTGTAAGCTCATAATGGCTTGTTACGTGATTGTAATTTATTCTCATTGAACGGTTGACCGATTCGATGATTTGTAAGTTTAGAATGACTTGTTACGTGATTGTAGCTAATTCTCATTAAACGGTTGATGGATTTGGTGATTTGTAAGCTCACAATGGCTTGTTACATGATAGTAGCTTATTCTCATTGAACGGTTGAGCGATTCGGTCATTTGTAAGCTCATAATGGCTTGTTACGTGATTATAGCTTATTCTCATCGAATGGTTGACAGATTCAGTGATTTGTAAGCTCAGAATGGTTTGTTACGTGATGGTAGCTGATTCTCATTGAACAGTTGATGGATTCAGTGATTTGTAAGCTCAGAATGGCTTGTTACATGATAGTTGCTTATTTTCATCAAACGGTTAACCGATCAGTGATTTGCAAGCTCAGAATGGCTTTCTTACGTGATTGTAGCTGATTCTCATTGAACGGTTGACTGATATGGTGATTTGTAAGCTAATAATGGCTTGTTTAGTGATTGTAATTGATTCTCATCAATGGTTGACCGATTCAGTTATTTATAAGCTCAGAATGGCTTGTTACATGATTATAGCTGATTCTCAAACAATAGTTGACTGATTTCGGTGATTTCTAAGCTCATAATGGCTTGTTACGTGATTATAACTGATTCTCATCGAACAATTGACCGATTCGGTGATTTGTAAGTTTAGAATGGCTTATTACATGATTGTAGCTGATTCTCATCGATCAGTTCACCGATTCGGTGATTTGTAAGCTTAGAATTTCTTGTTATACATGATTGTACCTGATTCTCATCAAACGGTTGACCGATTCGATGCTTTTTAAGCACAGATTGGCTTATTATGTGTTTGTAGCTGATTCTCATCAAAAAATTGACTGATTTGGTGACTTGTAAGCTCAAAATGACTTGTTACATGATTGTAGCTGATTCTCATTGAACAGTTGACCAATTCGGTGATTTGTAAGCTCAGAATGGCTTGTTATGTAATTGTAGCTGATTGTCATCGAATGGTTGATTGATTCGATGATTTGTTAGCTCAGAATGGCTTGTTACATGATTGTAGTTGATTGTCATCAAACGGTTGACCGATCCAATGATTTGTAAGCTGAGAATGACATTTTACGTGATCCTAGCTGATTCACATTGAATAGTTGACCAATTCAGTAATTTGTAAGCTCAAAATTTTTTGTTACACGATTGTAGCCTATTCTAATCGAACGGTTGACCAATTCAGTGATTTGTAAGCTCAAAATGTCTTGTTACTTGAAATTGTAGCTGACTCTCATTGAACGGTTGACCAATTTGATAATTTATAAGCTCAAAATGGCTTGTTATGTGATTGTAGCTGATTCGCATCGAATGATTGACTGATTTAGTGATTTGTAAGCTTAGAATGGCTTGATAGATGAAGTTGTAGTGACTCTCATCGAACGGTTGACCGATTCGATGATTTGTAAGCTTATAATGTCTTGTTACGTGATTGTAGCTGATTCTCATTGAATGGTTGATCGATTCAATTATTTTTAAATTCAGAATGACTTGTTACGTCATTATAGCTAATTCTCATTGAACGGTTAACCGATTCGGTGATTTGTAAACTCAATATTTTTTGTTACTTGATTATAGCTGACTCTCATTGAACAGTTTACCAATTTGGTGACTTGTAAGCTAAAAATGGCTTGTTACATGAATGTAGCTGATTCTCATCGAACGGTTGACCGATTTGATGATTTGTAAGCTCAGAATGGCTTGTTACGTGATTGTAATTAATTCTCATCGAAATAGTTGACCGATTCGATGATTTGTAAGTTCAACATGGTTTGTTACATGATTGTAGCTGATGTTTATCGAACGGTTGACTGATTCAGTGATTTGTAAGCTCGAAATAGCTTGTTACATGATTTTAGCTAATTTTGATTGAACGGTTGACCCAATTAGTGATACTAATCTCAGAATGGCTTCTTACATGATTGTAGCTAATTCTCATTAAACAGTTGACCAATTCAGTGATTTGT
The DNA here is from genome assembly GCA_027943335.1 of Chamaecyparis obtusa. Taxonomy (NCBI): domain Eukaryota; kingdom Viridiplantae; phylum Streptophyta; class Pinopsida; order Cupressales; family Cupressaceae; genus Chamaecyparis; species Chamaecyparis obtusa. Next base: position 913,901 of record BSBK01001399.1, on the reverse strand, counting down.
AAGCTCAGAATGGATTGTTATTAATTCTCATGGAACGGTTGACCGATTCGGTGAGTTCTAAGCTCAACATAGCTTGTTACATGATTGTAATTGATTCTCATCAAACGGTTGACTGATTCGGTGATTTGTAAGCTTAGAATGGCTTGTTACATGATTGTAGCTGATTCTTATCAAACGGTTGACCAATTCGGTGATTTGTAAGCTCAGAATGGCTTGTTACGTGATTGTAATTGATTCTCATTAAACAGTTGACCAATTTGATGACTTGTAAACTCAGGATGGCTTGTTACGTGGTTGTAGCTGATTCTCATCGAACAGTTGACCGATTTGATGATTGGTAAGGTCAGAATGGCTTGTTACATGATTGTAGCTGATTCTCATCAAATGCTTGACCGATTTGATGATTTGTAAGCTTAGAATTGCTTGTTCAGTGATCATAATTGATTCTCATCAAATAGTTGACCGATTCAGTGATTTGTAAGCTTAGAATGGCTTGTTATATGATTGTAGCTATTTCTCATCGAACAGTTGACTAATTCGATGATTTGTAAGCTCAGAATGGCTTGTTACGTGATTGTAGCTGATTCCCATTGAATGATTGACTGATTCAGTGATTTGTAAGCTCAGAATGGCTTGTTACATGATTGTAATTGATTCTAACCTTACGGTTAACCGATTCGATGATTTGTAAGGTTGGAATGGTCTTTTACGTGATTGTAGTTGATTCTCATCAAACGGTTGAACAATTTGGTGATTTGTAACCTCAGAATGGCTTGTTACGTGATCGTAGCTAATTCTCATTGAACGGTTGACCGATTCAGTCATTTGTAAGCTCATAATGGGTTTCTTACGTGATTGTAGTTAATTCTCATTGAACAGTTGATCGATTTGGTGATTTGTAAGCTCAGAATGGCTTGTTAAGAGATTGTAATTGATTCTCATCAAATGGTTGACTGATTTGATGATTTGAAATCTTAGAATGACTTTTTAAGTGATTATTTCTGATTCTCAACGAACGGTTGACCGATTCGGTGATTTTTAAGCTCAAAATGGCTTGTTACATGATTGTAGCTAATTGTCATCAAACGCTTGATCGATTCGGTGATTTGAAATCTTAGAATGGCTTTTTACGTGATTATATCTGATTCTCAATGAACAGTTGATCAATTTGGTGATTTTTAAGCTCAGAATGGCTTGTTACGTGATTGTAGCCAATTCTCATCAAATGCTTGACCAATTCGGTGATTTGAAATCTCAGAATGGCTTGTTATGTGACTGTAGCCGATTCTCATCAAACGATTGACCGATTCAGTGATTTGTAAGCTCAGAATGGCTTGTTATATGATTGTAGCTGATTCTCATCTAACTGTTGACCGATTCAGTAATTTGTACACTGAGAATGGCTTGTTATGTGATTGTAATTGATTCTCATCGAAACCAATTAAAATCATGTAACAAGCCATTTTGAGCTTACAAATCATGGAATCAGTCAACCGCTCAATTAGAATTAGTTACAATCACGTAACAAGCTATTATGAGCTTACAAATCATCGAAATAGTCAACTGCTCGATGAGAATCAGCTATAATCACATAACAAGCCATTCTGAGCTTACAAATCACTGACTTGGTCAACCATTCGATGAGAATCAATTATAATTATGTAACAAGATATTCTGAGCATAAAAATCACTGAATTAGTCAACTGTTGGATGAGAATAAGCTACAATCATTTAACAAGCCATTCTAAGCTTACAAGTCACTGAATCGATCAACTGTTCGATGAGAATCAGCTACAATCATGTAACAAGCCATTCTGAGCTTACAACTAACCGAAGTGGTTAACCATTCGATGAGAATCAATTACAATCATGTAACAAGCCATTGTGAGCTTACAAATCACCAAATCGGTCAACCGTTCAGTGAGAATCAATTAAAATCACGTAACAAGCCATTCTAAACTTACAAATCACCGAATCAGTCAACCGTTTGATGAGAATCAATTACATTTATGTAACAAGCCATTCTAACTATACAAATCACCAAATTGATCAACCATTCAATGTGAAACTGCTACAATCATGTAACAACCCATTTTGAGCTTAAAAATCACTGAATCGGTCAATCGTTCGATGAAAATCAATTACAATTACGTAACAAGCCATTCTGATCTTACAAATCATGGAATTAGTTAACTTTTCGATAAGAATCAATTACAATCATGTAACAAGCCATTCTAAGCTTACAAATCACCGAATCTGTCAAACATTCGATGAGAATCAATTTCAATCACGTGACAAGCCATTTTGAGCTTATAAATGATGCAGGAGCATCTTGGGTCCTTGGCAATCCCATGTCACTAAAAACATTTTTGAGTTTGTCTTTGTTGCTCAATTCTTTCTTTGACTGAGTTCAACGGTAGCTGATCGGTTTCCTTTGGTTACTGGGTATGGTCGGTTATCTCCTGGGCAGTCAGTTATTTCACTGGTGTTCGACGATGCTTATCTATTGCTCGGCCATCCTTGCGTACCGTGTGTTAGCACTCTAAAAAAATTTCATGGCTCTAGCCCTTTTCTTCTCGTCTCTACAGTTGTTTTTATGTCTCTGGCATTAGCCCTTAGTTCAAATTTTTGAAAAACTAGCCGTTACATTAAAAAACCCTTTGTAGTGCTAGCCTTGTTCTAATTTTGTGTTACTTTATTCAAACCACTTAAAAGTCCTATAACACATGTGCTAAATTGTTAACCTCTTTGTCGCATGATCGCGTGAACCTTTTTCATGTTATGCGATCATGCGACTAGGGTTTTATGTCGAACCCCGTTTGTTTTATTTCCCTAAGTCTTGGCGAACTATTTTTCCATAAGTCCAGTATTTTAATATTTCCTATGTTTTGACTTAATGTTTCCCGGGCCCAGTCTCTTTGACACTATCTAGATCCTACGATTGTCATAAGTTCGCAAGGGTTTTGTCAGAGGCTTGCGATCTTACGACGATTGTTGATTCTCTTTCATGACGTAACACTTCAGACTGTGGGTCCATAATGACACGTATGCACAAATGGCAGTCTGTGATTGGTCCATGTATTAATACAGTGGCAGCTGTCAGTGGGACTTGGTTTCTGAGTTTGTCAGAGGATCCTGACATTGTCAAAAAATCAACGACAGGCGTATGATCTTATGGGATGTGTCAGAGGTTTAAGATCATGCGCCAACCATCGATTCTACCTTTTTCAAAGGGGATAAAGTGCAGTGGGTCCAGATGCCAGGTGTGCTAATTTGGAGGTATTTGATTGGTCCACGTAATAATGACTGGATATGTTGTCAATGGGGCCAGGTTTTTCGAGGTTCAATGGGTTCTGACACTTGCCGAGCATCAACAGTCGGTGTGTAATCTAATGGGTTTTTTCTGACAAATGCGAACTTAAGAGAGTCATTGATCTCTTTCGGTGTCAGAGGGTTGTCAGGGCAAGGTAAGATTCTTCATCTGACAGTTATCTTATGATCTGGAGGAATCTTGGAGGTCTATGCGAAGATGAGACAACCGTCGATCTTCTTGATGCAGGCCCAGTGAAGTTTCTCGGTCTTCTTGGTGGTTTGGACAAAGCTTTAGCAGTCCTGATAAATGTTCAAATGTTTCACTTATTCGCATGGAAAGGTGGCAGTACTCTAAATGTTTTGGCGATTTGGCGAACAAGTGTTCACATTGTTGCTAAATGCATTGGCGGAGGTAAAAAGTGTTCTGCAAACTGGCGAAACTCTTTAGTCGCCAGTTCGCCAGATGTAGCTGAGATGAGTTAGGTTTCTATTTTTTGCTAAGTCACAGAGTTAAAGGTGGGTTAGTGTTTTCACTTTGCGAATAAGAAATGCCATGTCACATGTTCGCTAGGAGTTAACCTGAGGATGGCAGTTGAGTTAAGGTCATAAGGCCCGCGAAATAAAGGATCTAATGGTCACGATATAAAGTTGATCCAGATTCAAATGTTGACTACCGATTTACTGCTGGCACCATGGAAATGACTGTTTGATTTCAAATTCAAATTTTTGAGGGTTTCCTACGACCAAAAGGACCAAAATTGAATGCAGAAGTGACTGGAGCTGGTAAGAGATGATTTGTTTACCGTTGCAGTCTGGTCCAGGGTGTTATGTGATCGTTTGCAAGGGTTTGTACTATGTTTTTTGTGCTTGAGGCGTGTTGTAGGTGGCCAAAAGGGTTGACAAATTTGAAATTCCATGATTTGCAGTACTTTCCCAGAGATCTATCATAAGTGCAAATCTTTCTCAGGCATGGTCGACTGGTTTTCATCCCCTGCATTTAATTTTTGACTATTTCTAGTTGATCTGGTAGGTGAAACCCTAACCCTAGTCATCCGTAGCTTGTTGCATGGATTCCAAGATGACTAGGGAGTATATATTGTAGCATTTTTTATTTTGTAAGGGTTCCAAAACTTTCTTTTTGGTCCCTGGTTGTTGTTGATGGTATTATACTAAGCAAGGAGAGCCTGGATTTTGGGTCTGTTTCTTTGGCATTTTGTTGCTTGATAATATATTGATTCTGCAAATTTTAATGAGAATACATTTGGATTCCAATCTTATGTTTGTGTATGTCTTCTTATTTTGTTCTTAAGCTCATATATGTTAATTTCACAAAGTGGGTTATCATATGGTAAACAAAGAGTATTTTGAGATTATCTTTGAGTTCCTAACAAAGTTAGGATTAAAGTCTTTCAGGTAGTTTTAGTGAGTTCATGGCTAGATAAGGATTTGATGTCCTGATATGTGAGTGAGAAGGATAATAGGCAAAGCACTTATCCTGAATTCAAGTGTGTTTGAGTTAGGGTTTTTGGTTGATGTATGTTATTTGGTGACTCTATGCCCTGGTTAAGGCACTGGTCCATTCTCTGGAGGCAGTCCATCATCATCAATCACACACACAAATTTAAATGATCAAATCTTCAAATCAGTTAGTAAAGAGTATAGTTGTATAATATTTTGTGATTCCTTTGAAGAAGTGAATCAAGGGTACACCCACCTCAGCATTGAGGCTCAAAGTGTAGGAGGATCTCATTGTTATCTTTGTTAATTGGCCCTCTTCCTTGTAGACTTTGGAGTGGTGATAGAGTCAAAGTTATATTAAAGTTATCCATCAAAGTATAAATCTACAAGTTGAAGATCACAAGGAACTCCCAACACCGTGTAGTTTCTTTTGATTTCCTGTTGAGCTGACTTGTGCATTTTATGTTGGGTCACAAATTTAATGTCGGTCCCAGATCTGACTGTTACTTCTGTTGATTATGGATCTGAAGGCTGACTCAGTTTGATAGACTCTTGTATAAATGTAGTTGTTGGTTGTAGTTTAGGAGGCAGTTTTGATAGAAGATAGGAGATAGAAGATTAGAGATTTTTTACAGATCCTCGCATGTTGGAAGACTTCTATAATTTATTGTAATATCTAGCCCTAACTGGGAAGGCCTTACAGCTTGGCAAGTATGATTCTATTTGATGAACATTTATGAAAGATTCTACATTCTCTCTCTCACTATTGTGTGTCATTACTTTCGCATGTTGTTGAGCAGGCTGGATCCTTAAGGTGTGCCATAGTTTGGCCCCCTTGGCTCTTGCCCTCTTGTCAATAAATCACTGAATCTGTCAACCGTTCGATGAGAATCAACTACAATCACGTAACAAGCCATTTTGAGCTTACAAATCACCGAATCGGTCAACCGTTCAATGAGAATAGCTACAATCACGTAACAAGCCATTCTAAGCTTACAAATCACTGAATCAGTCAACCGTTTAATGAGAATCAGCTACAATCAGGTAAGAAGCCATTTTGAGCTTACAAATCACCGAATTAGTCAACCCTTTGATGAGAATCAATTACAATCATGTAACAAGCCATTTTGAGCTGACAAATCACTGAATCGATTAATCGTTCAATGAGAATCAGCTACAATCACCTAACAAGCCATTCTGGACTTATAATCACCAAATCGGGCAACCGTTCGATGAGAATCAGGTAAAATCACGTAACAAGCCATTCTGAGCTTACAAATCACTGAATCGCTCAACTGTTTGATGAGAATCAATTATAATTACGTAACAAGCTATTTTAAGCGTACAAATCATCGAATTGGTCAACTGTTCAATGAGAATCAGCTACAATCATGTAACAAGCCATTCTAAACTTACAAGTCACTGAATCGATCAACTGTTATATGAGAATCAACTACAATCATGTAACAATCCATTCTAAGCTTAGAAATCACCGAATCGATCAACCGTTTGATGAGATTCTGCTACAATCACGTAACAACCCATTTTGAGCTTACAAATCACTGAATCGGTCAACTGTTTGATGGGAATCAGCTACAATCACCTAACAAGCCATTCTGACCTTACAAATCACTGAATCAATTAAACGTTTGATGAGAATCAGCTACAATCACGTAACAAGTCATTCTAACCTAACAATTCACCGAAGCGGTCAACCGTTCGATGTGAATCTACTACAATCACGTAACAACCCATTCTAAGCTTACAAATCACCGAATCAATCAACCATTCGATGAGAATCAATTACAATCACATAACAAGCCATTCTGAGCTTACAGATCACAAAATCAGTCAACTATTTGATGAGAATCAATTACAATCACGTAACAAGCCATTTTGAGCTTACAGATCACTGAATCGGTCAAACATTTGATGAGAATCAATTTCAATCACATGACAAGCCATTTTGAGCTTATAAATGATGTAGGAGCATCTTGGGTCCTTGGCAATCCTGTGTCACTAAAAACATTTTTGAGTTTGTTTGTGTTGCTTAGTTCCTTCTTTGACAGAGTTCAACAGTAGCTGATCGGTTATCTCCTAGGCAGTCAGTTGTTTCACTAGCGCTTGACGATGCTTGTCCATTGCTCGGTCATCCTTTCTTACCGAGTAGTTTCTTTTGATTTTTTGTTGAGCTGACTTGTGCATTTATGTTGAGTCATGGATTTAATGTTGGATTCCATCACTAGGAAGCGTGTGGTCCTAGATCTGACCGTTACTTCTGTTGATTATGGATCTGAAGGCTAATTCAGTTTGGTAGACTCTTATATAAATTTAGTTGTTGGTTGTAATTTAGGAGGTAGTTCTGATAGAAGATTACAGATTTTTGACAGATCCTCGCATGTTAGAGGACTTCTATAATTCATTGTAATATCTTGCCCTAACTGAGAATGCGTTACAGCCCGGCATGTATGATTCTATTCGATGAACATTTATGAAAGATTCTGCATTCTCTCTCTCTCATTGTTGTGTGTTATTGCTTCCACGTGTTGTTGAGCATGTCAGATCCTTAGGGTGTGCCATAGTTTGGCCCCTTTGAGTCTTGCCCTTCAATAAATCATCGAATCAATCAACCGTTTGATGAGAATTAGCTACAATGATGTAACAAGCCATTATGAGGTTACAAATTACCGAATCGGTCAACCGTTTGATGAGAATCAGTTACAATCATGTAACAAGCCATTCTAAGCTTACAAATCACCAAATCGATCAACCGTTCAGTAAAAATTAGCTACAATCACATAACAAGCCATTATGAGCTTACAAATCACCGAATCGGTCAACCATTCAGTGAGAATCAATTACAATCATGTAACAAGCCATTCTGAGCTTACAAATCATGGAATCAGTCAACCGTTTGATGAGAATTAATTACCATCACGTAACAAGCCATTCTGAGCTTACAAATCACCAAATTGGTCAACCGTTTGATGAGAATCAACTACAATCATGTAACAAGCCATTCTAAGCTTACAAATCATCGAATCGGTCAACCGTTCGATGAGAATTAGCTACAATCATGTAACAATCCATTCTAAGCTAACAAATCACCGAATCGGTCAACCGTTCGATTAGAATCAATTATAATCATGTAACAAGTCATTCTGAACTTACAAATAACTGAATCAGTCAACCGTTCGATGAGAATCACTTACAATAATGTAACAAGCCATTTTGAGCTCACAAATCACCCAATCGATAAGAATTAGCTACAATCATGTAACAAGCCATTCTGGGGTTACAAATCACAAAATGCGACAACCATTCGATGAGAATTATAATCATGTAACAAGCCATTTTGAGTGTACAAATCATCGAATCGGTCAACCATTCAATGAGAATCAGCTACAATCATGTAAGAAGCTATTTTGAGTTTACAAATCACTGACTTAGTCAACCATTTGATGAGAATCAGCTACAATCATGTAACAAGCCATTTTGAGCTTATAAATCATCGAATTAGTCAACCGTTCAATGAGAATCAATTACAATAACGTAACAAGCCATTCTAATCTTACAAATCATCGAATGGGTCAATTGTTTGATGAGAATCAATTACATTTATGTAACAGGCCATTATGAAAGAACAAGTCACCAAATCGATCAACTGTTCGATGAGAATCTGCTACAATCACGTAACAAGCCATTTTGAGCTTCCAAATCACCAAATCGGTCAACCGTTCAACAAGAATCAATTACAATCATGTAACAAGCCATTCTAAGCTTAGAAATCATCGAATCGGTCAACCATTTGATGAGAATCAATTACATTTATGTAACAAGCCATTCTAAGTGTACAAATCACCAAATCGATCAAGCCTTTGATGCGAATCAGCTACAATCATGTAATAAGCCATTTTGAGCTTACAAATCACTGAATCGATCAACCGTTCGATGAGAATCAACGACAATCATGTAACAAACCATAATGAGCTTACAATTACCAAATCAGTCAACCGTTCAATGAGAATAAGCTACAATCATGTAACAAGTCATTCTGAGCTTACAAATCACCGAATCGGTCAACCGTTCGATGAGAATCAGCTACAAATATCTAACAAGCCATTTTGAGCTTACAAATCACCAAATCGGTCAACTGCCTGATTAGAATTTGCTACAATCATAATTAAGCAATTTTGAGCTTACAAAATCACCGAATCGGTCAACCTTTTATTGAGAATCAGCTACAATCATGTAACAAGCTATTCTGAGCTTACAATCACTGAATCGGTCAATCATTTGATGAGAATCAATTACAATCATGTAACAAGCCATTCTGAGTGTACAAATCATGGAATCGGTCAACCGTTCGATCAGAATGAGCTACAATCACGTAACAATCTATTTTTAGCTTACAAATCACTGAATCGATCAACCATTCAATGAGAATCACCTTCAATCATGTAACAAGTCATTTTGAGCATACAAATCACCGAAGTGGTCGACCGTTCGATGACAATCAATTATAATCACATAATAAGCCATTCTGAGCTTAAAAGTCACTAAATCGGTTAACCATTTGATGAGAATTAGCTAAAATCACGTAACAAGCTATTATGAGCTTACAAATCACCGTATCAATCAACCGTTCGATGACATTTAGCTACAATCATGTAACAAGCCATTTTGAGCTTACAAATTACCGAATTGGTCAACCATTCATTGACAATCAGCTACAATCACGTAAAAAGCCATTCTAAGCTTACAAATCATCGAATCAGTCAACCGTTCGATAAAAATCAGCTACAATCACGTAACAGGCCATTCTGAACTTAGAAGTCACCGAATCGGTTAACTGTTCAATGAGAATCAGCTACATTCATGTAACAAGCCATTATGAGCTTACAAATCACTGAGTTGGTCAACCATTTGATGAGAGTCAGCTACAATCATGTAACAAGCCATTCTAAGATTACAAATCACCGAAATGGTAAACTGTTTGATGAGAGTCAGCTACAATCACGTAACAAGCCATTCTGAGCTTACAAATCGCCGAATCTGTCAACCGTTCAATTAGAATCAATAAGAAACATGTAACAAGCCATTCTCATTAGACGAATCACCGAACCAGTCAATTGTTAACAAATCGGTTAACCGTTTGATGAGAGTCAGCTACAATCATGTAACAAGCCATTCTGAGCTTAGAAATCACTGAATCAGTCAACCGTTCGATGAAATTTAGCTACAATCACGTAACAAGCTATTTTGAGCTTAAAAATCACTGAATCGGTCAACTATTTGATAAGAATTAGCTACATGACCTAACTAGCCATTCTAAGCTTACAAATGATGAAATCGATCAACCATTTGATGAGAATTAGCTACAATCATGTAACAAGTCATTCTGTGTTTACAAATCACTGAAGCGGTCAACCGTTCGATGAGAATCAATTACAATCATGTAACAAGTCATTCTGAGATTACAAATCATCGAATCGGTCAACCATTCGATGAGAATCAATTAAAATTACATAACAAGCCATTTTGAGCTTACAAATCACCGAATCGGTCAACCATTTGATGAGAATAAATTACAATCACGTAACAATCCTTTCTGAGCTTACAAAATCACTTAATCGGTCAACCTATCGAAGAGAATTATCTGCAATCACGTAACAAGTGATTATGAGCTTACAAATCATCGAATCGGCCAACTGTTCGATAAGAATCAACTACAATCACATTAAACGGCATTTTGAGCTTACAAATCACCGAATCAATGAACTGTTACATGATTGTAGCTGATTCTCATCGAACGGTTGACTGATTCAGTGATTTGTAAGCTCAGAATAGCTTGTTACGTGACTATAATTTATTTTTATCGAACGGTTGACTGATTCGGTGATTTGTAAGCTCAAAATGGCTTGCTATGTGATTATAGTTAATTCTAGTCAAACAATTTACCGATTTGGTGATTTGTAAGCTCAAAATGGCTTGTTACGTGATTGTAGTTGATTGTCATCAAATGGTTGACTAATTCAGTGATTTGTAAGCTCAGAATAGCTTGTTACATGTTTGTAGATGATTCTCAGCGAACGGTTGACCGATTCAGTGATTTGTAAGCTCAGAATGGCTTGTTACATGATTGTAATTGATTCTCATTGAACAATTGATCAATTCGATGATTTGTAAGCTTAGAATGGCTTGTTACGTAATTGTAGCTGATTCTCATTGAACAGTTGACCGATTCGGTGATTTATAAGCTCAGAATGACTTGTTACGTGATTGTAGCTGATTCTCATCAAACGGTTGACTGATTCAGTGATTTGTAAGCTCAGAATGGCTTGTTATGTGATTGTAATTGATTCTCATCAAATAATTCATCGATTTGGTGATTTGTAAGCTCAAAATGGCTTGTTATGTGATTGTAGTTAATTCTCATCAAATGGTTGACCGATTCAGTGATTTGTAAGCTACATATGGCTTGTTACGTGATTGTAGCTGATTTTTATCAAATGGTTGACCGATTCGATGATTTGTAAGCTCAGAATGGCTTGCTACATGATTGTAGCTGATTCTCATCAAAAGGTTGACCAATTTGGTGATTTGTAATCTCAGAATGGCTTGTTACATGATTGTAGTTGATTCCCATTGAACGTTTGACCGATTTGATGATTTGTAAACTCAGAATGGCATGTTACGTGACTATAATTGATTTTTATCAAACGGTTGACCGATTCTATAATTTGTAAGCTCAGAATGGCTTGCTACATGATTGTAATTGATTCTCATCGAACGGTTTACCGATTCAGTGATTTGTAAGTTCAAAATGGCTTGTTACATGATTGTAGCTAAATTTTATCGAACGGTTGACTAATTCGGTGATTTGTTAGCTCAGAATGGCTTGTTACATGAATGTAGCTAAATTTTATCAAACGGTTGACCGATTCGATGATTTTTAAGCTCATAATGCCTTGTTACGTGATTGTAGCTGATTCTCATTGAAACGTTGATCAATTCAGTGATTTGTAAGCTCAGAATTACTTGTTACATGATTGTAGTTGATTCTAATCGAACGGTTGACCGATTCAATGATTTGTAAGTTCAGAATGGCTTGTTATGGGACTATAATTGATTCTCATTGAAGGGTTGACCGATTTGATGATTTGTAAAGTCAGAATGGCTTGCTATGTGATTATAATTGATTCTCATCGAACAGATGACCGATTTGGTGATTTGTATGTTTAAAATGACTTGTTACATTATTGTAACTGATTCTCACCAAACGCTTGACTGATTCAGTGATTTGTATGCTCAGGCTTGTTACGTGATAATAGCTAATTTTTATCAAACGGTTCATTGACTCGGTGATTTGTAAGCTCAGAATGACTTGTTACGTGATTGTAGTTGATTCTCATCAAACAGTTGACTGATTTGGTGATTTGTAAACTCAGAATGGCTTCTTACATAATTGTAGCCGATTCTCATCGAATGGTTAACTGTTTCGGTGATTTGTAAGCTCAGAATGGCTTGTTACGTGATTGTAGCTGATTTTAATCAAACAGTTGACCGATTCGGTGATTTGTAAGAGCATAATGGCTTGTGACGTGATTGTAGCTGATTCTGATCGAAAGGTGATTTGTTAGCTCAAAATGGCTTGTTAGATTATTGTAGCTTAATCTCAACGAACGGTTGACAGATTCGGTGATTTGTAAGCTTAGAATGGTTTGTTACATGATTGTAGCAGATTTTGATGGAACGATTGACTCATTCGGTGATTTGTAAGCTCAGAATGGCTTGTTACATGATTGTAGCTGATTTTGATTGAAAGGTTGACCGATTCGGTGATTTCTTATCTCAGAATGATTTGTTACATGATTGTAGCTTATTCTCAATGAATCATTGACTGATTCAAAGATTTGTAAGCTCAGAATGGCTTTTTACATGATTGTAATTGATTCTCATCGATCGGTTGACTGATTCTATGATTTCTAAGCTCAGAATGGCTTTTTACGTAATTGTAATTGATTCTCATCGAACGGTTGACCGATTCAGTGATTTGTAAGTTCAAAATGGCTTGTTACGTGATTGTAGCTGATTCTTATCAAACGATTGACCGATTTGGTGATTCATAAGCTCAGAATAGCTTGTTATAGAATGGCTTGTTACATCATTGTAATTGATTCTCATCCAACAGTTGACCGATTAAGTGATTCGTAAGCTCAAAATGGCTTCTTATGTGATTGTAGCTGATTCTCATCGAACAATTGACCGATTTGTTGATTTTTAAGCTCAAAATACCTTGTTTAGTGATTGTAGCTGATTCTCATCAAACTATTGACCAATTTAGTGATTTGTAAGCTCAGAATGACTTGTTATGTGATTGTAACTGATTATCATCGAACGGTTGACCGATTTAGTGGTTTGTAAGTTTAGAATTGTTTGTTACGTGATTATAGCTGATTCTGGTGGAAAGGTTGACCGAGTCAGTGATTTGTAAGCTCAGAATGACTTGTTATGTGATTGTAATTGATTCTCATCAAACAGTGGACCGATTCGATGATTTGTAAGCTTAGAATGGCTTGTTAGATTATTGTAAATGATTTTGATTGAACGGTTGATAGATTCGGTGATTTGTAAGTTTAGAATGGCTTGTTACGTGATTGTAGCTGATTCTCATCGAACGGTTGACCGATTCGATGATTTGTATGCTCGGAATGGCTTGTTACGTTATTGTAGTTAATTCTTATCGAACGGTTGACCGATTTGATGATTTATAAGCTTAGAATGGCTTGTTACGTGATTATAGATGATTCTTAGAATGGCTTGTTATGTGATTATAGCTGATTCTTAGAATGGCTTGTTACGTTATTTTAGCTGATTTTCATCGAACGGTTGATTGATTTGATGATTTATAAGCTCAGAATGGCTTGTTACAAGATTATAGCTGATTCTTATCAAACGGTTGACTCATTCAGTGATTTGTAAGCTGAGAAACGCTTGCTATGTGATTGTAATTGATTTTCATCGAACGGTTGATCGATTTCCATGATTTATAAGCTGAAAATAGCTTGTTATGTGATTGTAGCTAATTCTCATCGAATGGTTGACCAATTCTGTGATTTGTAAGCTCAAAATAGATTGTTACGTGATTCTCATAATTGACCGGTTTGGTGATTCATAATCTCAGAATGGCTTGTTACGTTATTGTATCTTATTCTCATCGAACGGTTGGCCGATTCGGTGAGTTGTAATCTCAGAATTGCTTGTTACGTGATATTAGTTGAATCTCATCGAACAGTTGACCGATTCAATGATTTGTAATCTCAAAATAGCTTGTTACATGATTTTAGCCGATTCTCATTGAACGGTTGACCGATTCAGATATTTGTAAGCTCAGAATGGTTTGTTATGTGATTGTAATTGATTTTCATTGAAAGATTGACCGATTCAGTGATTTGTAAGAGTAGAATGGCTTGTTACGTGATTGTAGCTAATTCTCATCGAACGATTGACCGATTCGTTGATTTGTAAGTGGAGAATGGCTTGTTACATAATTGTAGTTGATTCTCATCGAACAATTGACCGATTAGGTGATTTGTAAGCTCAGAATGGTTCGTTACATGATTGTTGTTGATTCTCATTGAACGGTTGATCGATTCAGTGATTTGTAAGCTGAGAATGGCTTGTTACGTGATTGTAATTGATTCTCATTGAAAGGTTGACTGATTCGGTGATTTGTAAGGTCAGAATAGATTGTTACATGTCTTCCTCCCGACCTGAGGCCAATGTATCAATTAAATGAAGGTGGAGTGATTACTTCGGATCTCAATGAACTTTATCTAAAAGTTATCCGTTGAAATAATAATCTTTTAGAATCCGTAGAATGGACTCGTGCATTTCTACTACTAGATTTATTGTTTGATCAAAAGAAATTAGTCCAAAAAGCCGTAGATACACTTCTTGATAACAGTATAGGCGCACAACCGGTGAAAGATAGTAAGGATAGACCTTATAAATCATTCTCAGATTTCCTCCAAGGTAAAGAAGGAATATTTCGTGAAAGTTTACTTGGAAAACGGGTCGATTATTTAGGTCGTTCTGTTAGTGATTGTAATTGATTCTCATGGAACGGTTGACTGATTCGATGATTCGTAAGCTTAGAATGACTTGTTACGTGATTGTAGCTAATTCTCATCGAATGGTTGATTGATTCGGTGATTTGTAAGCACAAAATGGCTTGTTACGTGATTCTAATTGATTCTCATCGAACAGTTGACCGATTCGCTAATTTGTATGCTCATAATGGCTTGTTACGTGAATGTAATTGATTCTCATCGAATAGTTGACCGATTCGATGATTTGTAAACTCATAATGGCTTGTTACGTGATTGTAGTTGATTCTCAATGAACAATTGACCAATACGGTGATTTGTAAGCTCATAATGGCTTGTTATATGATTATAATTGATTTTCATTGAACGGTTGACTAATTCGATGATTTGTAACCGCAAAATAATTTTTTACATGATTGTAATTAATTCTCATCGAATGGTTCAGGGATTCAGTGATTTTTAAGTTCAGAATGGCTTGTTACGTCATTGTAGCTTATTCTCGTCAAACAGTTGACCCATTCAGTAATTTGTAAGCTCATAATGGCCCGTTATGTTATTATAGCTGATTCACATCAAACGGTTGATGGATTCCATGATTTGAAAGCTCATACAGGCTTGTTATGTGATTGTAATTGATTATTATCGAACGGTTGACCCATTCAGTTATTTGTAAGTTCATTATGGCTTGTTACGTGATTTTAATTGATTCTTATCGAACGGCTGATCGATTCAATGATTTGTAAGCTCAGAATGGCTTGTTACGTGATTGTAGTTGATTTTCATCAAATGATTGATCGATTCAGTGATTTTTATGCTCAAACTAGCTTGTTACATGATTGTAGCTTATTCTCATCGAACCTTTGACCGAGTCGGTGATTTGTCAGCTCAGAATGGCTTGTTACGTGATTGTAGCTGATTCTCATCGAATGGTTGAACAATTCAATAATTTAAAAGCTCAGAATGGCTTGTTATGTGATTGTAGCTGATTCTCCTTGAACGGTTGATTGATTCGATGATTTGTAAGCTCAGAATGGCTTGTTACGTAATCGTAATTGATTCTAATCAAATGATTGACTGATTCGGTGATTTGTAAGCTCAGAATGGCTTGTTACGTGATTGTAATTGATTCTCATCAAAGAGTTGACTGATTTGATGATTTGTAAGCTCAGAATTGCTTGTTACGTTATTGTAGTTGTTTGTCATCGAACGATTGACCGATTCACTGATTTGTAAGCTCAGAATGGCTTGTGACATGATTGTAATTGATTCTCATCGAACAGTTGACCGATTTGGTGATTTGTAAACTCAGAATGGCTTTTACATGATTGTAATTGATTCTCACCGAATGTTTGACCGATTCGATGATTTGTAAGCTCATAATAGCGTGTTACGTGATTGTATTTCATTCTCATCGAACGGTTGACTGATTTAGTGATATGTAAGCTTAGAATGACTTTTTACATGATTGTAGCTGATTCTCATCAAACAGTTGACCGATTTGATGATTTGTACGCTTAGAATGGCTTCTTGCATGATTATAGTTGATTATCATCGAATGGTTGACGAATTTGATGATTGTTAAGCTCATAATGGCTTGTTACATGATTGTAACTGATTCTCATTGCATGGTTGACCGATTCAGTGATTTGTAAGCTTAGAATGGCTTGTTACGTTATTGTAGCTGATTCTCATCAAACGGTTGACCGATTCGGTGATTTGTAAGCTCAGAATAACTTGTTACATGATTTCAATTGATTCTCATCGAATGGTTGACCGATTTGGTGATTCCTAAGCTTAGTGTGGCTTGTTAAGTGATTGTAATTGATTCTCATCAAACAGTTGACCGATTTGGTGATTTGTAAGTTCAGAATAGCTTGTTACATGATAGTAGCTGATTCTCATCGAATGGTTGATCGATTCAGTGATTGTTGTTGATTCTCATCCAACAGTTGACCGATTTAGCGATTTGTAAGCTCAAAATGGCTTACTATGATATTGTAGCTGATTCTCATTGAATATTTGATCGATTTGATAATTTGTAAGCTCAAAATGGCTTGTTACATGATTGTAATTGATTCTCATTGAAAGGTTGACTGATTTGGTGATTTGCAAGCTCATAATTGATTGTTACATGATTCTAATTAATTCTCATCGAACAGTTGACCAATCGGTGATTCGTAAGCTCATAATGACTTCTTACGTGATTGTAGCTAATTCTCATCAAACGGTTGATTGATTTGGTGATTTGTAATATCAAAATGGCTTGTTACATGATTGTAGCTGATTCTCATCGAATGGTTGATCGATTCAGTGAATTGTAAGCTCAGAATGGCTTGTTACCTGATTGTAGCTGATTGCCCTCGAACAATTGATCGATTCGGTGATTTGTAAGCTCAAAATGGCTTGTTACTTGATTATGGCTGATTCTCATCGAACGATTGACCGATTCGGTGATTCTTATGCCCAGAATGGCTTGTTACAGGATTGTAGTTGATTCTCATCAAACGGTTGACTGATTCGATGATTTGTGAGTTTAGAATGGCTTTTTACCTGATTGTAGCTAATTCTCATCGAAAGGTTGACTGATTCAGTGATTTATAAGCTCAGAATGACTTGTTCTCTGATTGTAGCTGATTCTCATCGAACAATTGACCAATTTGTTGATTTTTATACTTAGACTAGCTTGTTACGAGATTGTAGCTGATTCTCATCAAACAGTTGACTGATTTGATAAATTGTAAGCTCATAAAGGCTTTTTACGTGATTGTAGTTGATTCTCATCGAACAGTTGACTAATTCAGTGATTTGTAAGCTTAGAATGGCTTATTACAAGATTGTAATTGATTCTCATTGAACCATTGACCGATTCAGTGATTTGAAATCTTAGAATGGCTTGTTACGTGATTGTAGCTGATTCACGTCAAACGGTTGATCGATTCGATGATTTGTAGGTTCATAATAGTTTGTTACGTGATTGTAGCTAGTTCTCATCAAGCATTTGACCGATTCGGTGATTTGTAAGCTCAGAATGGCTTGTTACGTAATTATAGCTGATTCTGATTGAATGGTTAACTGATTCGATGATTTGTAAGCTCAGAATGGCTTGTTACGTGATTGTAGCTTTTGTCATAGAAGGGTTGACCGATTCGGTGAATTGTAATCTCAGAATGGTGTGTTACATGATTGTAGCTGATTCTCATCGAACAGTTTTTTAAGAATGAATGCTAAATGTTTGGCAGCCATTTTGTATTAGTTCTTGTTTCATTCATGACTATGATTGTCATTGATGTCAACATAGTGATTTATTGGAGACTTGCAGAGAAGTAGACAGTGTTTGGATTAGTGCACGTGGGATATTGCAGTTGGAGCTATGTGATGTTGAGGATATACTCTTTGATATTTTATATGTTTATGGTTAAGAGCGCAGATAGTAATTCATTTATTCATGAAAGTTATGAGCATTTTGTTAGGAGTAGAATTCAGGTAGTGTTCCTGAGTAGCGGTTTGTGGAAATCGCATGATATCTCATAATCAAGATGGAATTTGGTTTTGCGTAGTTAAAGGGAAGTTAAGGACACATTGATAGTGACGTGACTGATAGCGCAAACTTTGAGGTCACATGAGTAAAGAATTATTGTAGTTGGAAGCTGAGAGTTTTGTGTAATTTTGATGTAGCGTGTGGAAACTTTTATTTTGTCATTGTATGCCAACTCATTTGTAATTACTTGAGTGTGGTATAAAGGAAGGAATGTTTTTCCTTGTTGTTGTAATGGTTGTAATATGGTTGGATGTGTTGATGTACGCATGAAGTGAAGAAAAGAGTAAACTATGAAAGCAAATTTGTGAAGGAAGACATGCGAAGTACAGAGATCTAAAATTTAGATCTGGTGAAGTAGAGAATGCGGTTTGGCACAGTAAGGAAGGAGGTAACATATTTTTTATTATTTTTGTTGAGTAATATAAAGATCAGTTGGACAGTGTGTTCAGTGATCTTACCCTAAAGCTCTTTGGGCAGTGGGTCCTTCTGTCTTTCATAACTCTTAACAGGGTTAGAATATTTTAACAGGGATTCAAAATCTCTCCTAACAAAGATTCATATGTACTGAATGTATTTCATAAGACTCCTAACAGAGTCCATTTTCACAAGGAATATTCATATTAGTGAATCTTTTGTGGGCATCATTCCCACTGGGGTTTACTCTTTGATCAAGAGGTTCCGTAGACAACATATCTTGTGTCATTGTGTTATTGTGTATGAATATCTTTCTATGGTTGGTAATTATATTGTTTACATGGTTTAATGCTGTTGAAGTTGATAAAAGTTATAATTATTAGATAACTGATTCACCCCCCCCCCCCCTCTCAGTTATCTTGGTGGACTTTACTTTCTAACAATTGGTATCAGAGCGGCAGGTCCTTGAAAAAGAAGTTTAACAGCTTAAGGAGATCCATGGCAAATTTCAAAAAAAAAAGCCCTAAGTTTGATGGAGTAAATTTTGATAGCTGGAAAGAAAAGATGAAGACACACCTATTATGTTTAGGACCAGGTTATTGGTTGATTACAAAGAATGATAAGACTATCATTGAAGAGGACAATCTTGAAATATGTACTGTCGATGAGAGAGATCTATTCATGTGTTGCTTGCAAGCACTTTTGACAGCCCTTCCGAAGAATGAGTACAATCAGGTAAAATATTTGAAAAAATCTTATGAAATTTGAAAAGCTTTACACTCTACTTTTGAAGGTGATGAACATGCAAAAAGAGTTAGATTACATAATTGGATATGTGCATTTGAAGATATAAGAATGATGAATCTGTTAGAAGCTATATTGGTAGAATGTCAGAAATTGTTACAGGTATAAAATCTTATGGAGGAACAAAGATAAAGAATGAAGTGATATGAAAAATTCTGAAGACATTGACTCATGTATTTAAGCAGACAACACAGATGATTGAACAAGTTATACCTTATACTACAAACTTTACAAAAGAAACTCTTTTTGGAAGATTGGAAGCAGCAGAGATGAACCTAAGGTTGTCAAGAGACTTACCTAGAATGGAGATAGCATTCAGTGCTCTTAGTATTCACCCTACTTTGTCAAGAAGCATCAGTGTGAGCGGAGATTATGCTGGCAGCAGTAGATCTAGAAATGAAGAAGATAAGAAGATTGAATATTTGAGATCTGATATAGGTGGAGAATTTACTTCTAGAGAGTTTAACACCTTTTGTGAAGAAAATGGCATTAAGAGATAGTTTTCAGCCCCTAGGACACCTAAAAAAAATGGTATTACAGAAAGAAAAAATAGATAAGTGACTGAAGCAGCAAGAGCTATGTTATTTGAGAATGATTTGGCGAAGCTATTCTGGAGAGAAGCAGTGAACACATCAGTGTATACAATGAACAAAGTACAAATCAGAACAGACACAGACAAAACACCCTATGAATTATGGTTTGGACATGCACCCTCAGTTAAGTATTTTAGAATTTTTGGAAGCAAATGTTATATAAAGAGAGATGATGATATTGGAAAGTTTGATCCTAGAAGTGATGAAGGTATATTTCTTGGATATTCTTTGAAAAGCAAAGCCTATAGATGTTACAATAAAAGAACTAAGACTATTGTTGAAAGTGCAAATGTTAAAGTTGATGAAAAATTCAAAATTCAGGAAAGAATGCTTGATTATGAATTAGATGAAGAAGCTCATCCTAAACCTAACACTGGATCTACTGAATTATTTTATGAGACTGAAAGTGATTTGTTGAATGAAAGCCACAATGAAGTCATTGAAGAACCTACACCTAAAGTGAGATATGAGACAATGACACCTAACAAGAGTTTATCAAGAAATCATCCTATCGGGCAAATTATTGGAAGCATTAAAAGAGTTCTAACTCTTAATAAGTTATGTTTGATTTCTCAAACTGAACCTAAAACTACTAGTGAAGCTTGTGAAGATGAAAGTTGGACTAATGCTATGAAAGAAGAACTAGATTAGATTGAAAAGAACAAGACATGGGAATTGGTCCCTAGATAAGAATGTTATTGGAACTAAATGGGTATTTAGAAACAAGATGAATGAACAAGGAGAAGTAGGTATGTAAGGGATACTCACAACAAGAAGGAATTGACTATGAAGAAACCTTTGTACCTGTTGCAAGAATTGAAGCAGTAAGAATGTTTTTGACTTATGTCGCTTACAAAAAGTTCAAAGTATATCAGATGGATGTGAAGTCAGCATTTCTGAATGGAGAGTTGGAAGAAGAAGTCTACATTGAGCAGCCTGAAGGTTTTCCTGTGACTCAAGAAGGAGACATGGTATGTAAACTGAAGAAAGCCTTATATGGACTAAAGCAAGCACTTAAAACTTGGTATGCAAGATTGGACAAGTATTTGTTAAAGTTGGGATTTACAAAAGGAACAACTGATAGCAATCTGTACACAAAAGAAATTGAAAATGGTTTGTTGATTATAGTTATTTATGTTGATGACATTATTTTTAGAGGAGAAGATGAAGCTAGTGACAAATTTGTTGATGAAATGAAGACTGAGTTTGAAATGAGTATGATTGCTGAAATGAAATACTTTTTGGAATTAAAGATAACACAGAACAATGATGGTATCTTTGTAAGTCAGACAAAGTACTTGAATGACTTGTTGAAAAGATTTTGAAATGGAGAACTGTAAACCAGTTGGAACACCTATGGTAACTGGACATAAATTATCTAGCACAAATGAAACACCGATAGTTGAACAGAAGAAATACAGATCTATGATTGGAGGATTGCAGTACTTGACTCATATAAGATCGATATAGCACATTTAGTTGGAATTGTTTCAAGTTGAACCTAGAGAATCACATTATGTAGCAGTAAAGAGGATACTGAGATATTTCAGAGGCACAATGGACTATGGATTGTGGTATGCAAAATCTAATGATTTTACCCCATGTGCATATACAGATGCTGATTCAGGAGGCAGTGTTGATGATAAGAAAAGCACCAATGGTGGAGCATTTTTCCTTGGAGGAAGATTGGTTTCTTGGTTAAGCAAAAAACAAAATTGTATCTCACAAAGCACAACGGAAGCAAAATATGTAGCAGCAACAAACAATTGTAACCAGATAATTTGGATGAAGCAAATGCTGAAGAATATTAGAATAAAGTTTGTTGAACCTGTTGTCATACATTGTGACAACACCAACACAGTTAGTATATCTAAGAACTTTGTATTACATTCTAAGACAAAACATATAGAGATTAAGTATCATGTTGTAAGAGAAAAAGTTGCTGAGAAAGAAGTTAGACTTGAGTACATAAGTACAAAGGAGCAGATAGCAGAAATATTTACAAAACCTTTGCCTAAGGATACATTTGAGTATCTGAGAGGTATGCTTGGGGTTATGCCCCAGCCTACTTTTGAGAAGTGATGCAGTTGGTTGCATCCGTCCAGTGGTATATAAGCCTTATTTTTCTTCTAGACTAGATGTTGGTACTTCCTCTATGGGGGAGTATGTGTATCTGAGCTGAGTCATGAAGACTCTAGTGAATGTATTTTCTGAATAGTATCTTTTGACATTGGAGTTGTTGACATAATGATGAGATTTCTGTCATTGATGTCAATGGGGAAGAAGTGTACATGAAAAAAAACTATTTGTACTATCTGAACAGGAAAACGAAGCAAGATTTGATTGATGAAGAGGACTTGAAATATTTTCTTGAAGCAACAATGTTGCAGTATTGGATTTTTGGAACATTAGATGTTTTTTCATCTATATTGCCATCAATGCCAATAGGGGAGATTGTTAGGAATGAATGTTAATTGTTTGTCAGCCATTCTGTAGCAGTTGTTGTTGCATTCATGACTATGATTGTCATTGATGTCAACACAATGATTTGGAGACTTGCAGAAAAGTAGATAGTGTTTGGATTAGCGCACGTGGGATATTGTAGTTGGAGATATGCGATGTTGAGGATATACTCTTTGATATGTTATATGTTTATGGTTAAGAGCGTAGATAGTAATTCATTTATTCATGAAAGTTATGAGCATTTTGGTGGAAGCAGTATTTAGGCAATGTTCCTAAGTCGCGGTTTGTGGAAATCAGATGATATCTCCTAATCAGAATGGAATATAGTTTTGTGCAGTTAAAAGAAAGTTGAGGACACATTGATAGTGACGTGGATGACAACGCAAACTTTGAGGTTCCATGAGTAAAAAATTATTGTAGTTGGAAGCTAAGAGTTTTGTGTAATTTTTATGTAGCGTGTGAAAAATTTTATTTTGTAATTGTATGCCGACTCATTTGTAATTACTTGAGTGTGGTATAAAGGAAAGAATGTTTTTCCTTATTGTTGTAATGGTTGTAATATGGTTGGATGTGTTGATGTACGCATGAAGTGAAAAAAAGACCAAATTGTGAAAGCGAATTTGTGAAGGAAGACATGTGTAGTAAAGAGATCTGAAATTGAGATCTGATGAAGCAGAGAGTGCAGTTTGGCATAGTAAGGAAGGAGGCAACATATTTACTATTATTATGTTGAGTAATACAAAGATCGGTTGGACAGTGTGTTCAGTGATCCTACCCTGAAGCTGTTTGGGCAGTGGGTCCTTCTATCTTCCATAACTCTTAACAGGGTTAGAATCTTTTAACAGGGATTCAAAATCTCCTAACAGGGATTCATATGTACTGAATGTATTTCATAAGACTCCTAACAGAGTCCATCCTTTCACAAGGAATATTCATACTAGTGCATCTTTTGTGGGCATCATTCCCACCGGGGTTTACTCTTTGATCAAGAGGTTCCCTAGTCAACATATTTTATGTCATTGTGTTATTGTGTATGAATATTTTTTTATGGGTGGTAATTATATTGCTTACATGGTTTAATGCTGTTGAAGTTGATAAAAGTTATAATTATCAGACAACTGATTCACCCCCCCCCCATCTCAGTTATCTTGGTGGACTTTACTCTCTAACATAGTTGACCAATTTGATGATTTGTAAGCTCTAAATGGCTTGTTACATGATTATAGCTAATTCTCATCGACGATTGACCGATTTGTTAATTTGTAAGCTCAGAATAGCTTGTTACGTGATTGTAGCTGATTCTTATCGAATGGTTGACCGATTCGGTGATTTGTATGATTGTAACTGATTCTCATCAAACAGTTAACCAATTCAGTGATTTGTAAGCTCAGAATGGCTTGTTACATGATTGTAATTGATTATTATCATTCGGTTGACCCATTTAGTGATTTGTAAGCTTAGATGGCTTGTTACATGACTGTAGCTGATTCTCATCAAACGGTTGACCAATTCGGTGATTTGTAATCTCAGAATGGATTGTTACATAATTGTAGGTTGACCGATTCGGTGATTTGTAAGCTTAGAAAAGCTTGTTACATGATTGTAGCTGATTCCGATCAAACGGTTGACCGATTCGGTGATTTGTAAACTCAGAATGGCTTGTCATCGAATAGTTGACCGATTTCATGATTTGTAAGCTTAGAATGGTTTGTTACATGATTGTAATTGATTCTCATCGAATGGTTGACCGATTAGATGATTTGTAATCTCAGAATGGCTTGTTACATGATTGTAGTTGAATCTCATCGAACGGTTGACCAATTCAGTGATTTGAAAGCTCATAATGGCTTTTTACGTGATTGTAGCTGATTCTCACTGAACAGTTGACCGATTCAATGATTTGTAAGCTCAGAATGGGTTGTTATGTAATTGTAGCTGATTTTGATCAAACGGTTGACCGATTCGATGATTTGTAAACTCAGAATGCCTTGTTACATGATTGTAGTAAATTTTCATCAAATGGTAAACCGATTCAGTGATTTGTAAGCTTAGAATGGCTTGTTACATGATTGTAGTTGACTCTCATCAAACGGTTAACCAATTCGGTGATTTTTAAGCTGAGAGTGGCTTGTTATGTGATTGTAATTGATTCTACTCAAACAGTTGACTAATTTCATGATTTATAAGCACAGAATGGCTTGTTACATGATTGTAATTGATTCTCATCGAACGGTTGACCGATTCAATGATTTGTAAGCTCAGAATCACTTGTTACATGATTGTAGTTGATTCTCATCGAAAGGTTGACTGATTCGATGATTTCTAAGCTTAGAATGGCTTTTGATGTAATTGTAGCTGATTCTCATCGAACAGCACACCGATTCGGTGATTTGTATGCTCAAAATAGCTTGTTACATGATTGTTGTTGATTCTCTTCAAACGGTTGACCAATTCGATGAGTTGTAAGTTTAGAATGGCTTGTTACGTGATTGTAGCTGATTTTCATCGAAAGGTTAATCGATTAGGTGATTTGTAAACTTAGAATGACTTGTTACGTGATTGTAGCTGATTCTCATCAAACAGTTGACCAATTAGGTGATTTGTAAGCTCATAATAGATTGTTATGTGGTTATAATTGATTATCATTGAACGGTTGACCGATTTGGTGATTCGTAAGCTCATAATGACTTGTTACGTTATTGTAGCTGATTCTCATCGAATGGTTGACTGATTCTATAATTTGTAAGCTCATAATGGCCTGTTAATTGTTTGTAGTTGATTCTCATTGAGCGGTTGACCTATTTGCTGATTTCTAAGCTCAGAATGGCTTGTTACGTGATTGTCGCTGATTTTCATTGAACGGTTGACCGATCCGGTGATTTGTAAGCTCTGCATGGCTTGTTACGTCATTGTATCTAATTCTCAGCGAATGGTTGATGGATTTGGCGATTTGTAAGCTTAGAATGGCTTGTTACATGATTGTGGCAGATTCTCATCGAATGGTTGACCGATTCGATGATTTGTATTCTCAGAATGGCATGTTACATGATAGTAGTTAAAGTTCATTGAACGGTTGTTCGATTCGGTGATTGTAAGCTCAGAATGGTTTGTTACATGATTGTAACTGATCCTCATTGAATTGTTCACTGATTCGGTGTTTTGTTGGTGTAGAATGGCTTGTTACATGATTGTAGATGATTGTCATCGAACGGTTGACTAATTTGGTGATTTGCAAGCTCAAAATGGCTTGTTGCCTGATTGTAATTGATTCTCATCGAAAGGTTGACTGATTCAGTGATTTGTAAGCTCAGAATAAATTATTGCGTGATTGTAATTGATTCTCATCAAATAGTTGACCGATTCAGTAATTCGTAATCTCAAAAAAGCTTGTTACGTTATTGTAGTTGATTTTCATCGAATGGTTGACCAATTCGGTGATTTGTATTCTCAAAATTTCTTTTACATGATAGTAGTTGAATTTCATCAAACGGTTCACCGATTTGGTGATTTATAAGCTCACAATGGCTTGTTACATGATTATAGGTGATTCTCATCGAACGGTTGACCAATTCGGTGTTTTGTAAGCTCATAATGGCTTGTTAGGTGATTGTAGCCGATTAGCATCAAACAAGTGATTGATTCGGTGATTTGTAAGTTGAGAATGATTTGTTACGTGATTGTAATTGATTCTCATCGAACAGTTGACCGTTTGGTGATTTGTAAACTCAGAATGGCTTGTTACATGATTGTAATTGATTCTCATCGAACGGTTGACCAATTCAGTGAATTGTAAGCTCAGAATGGCTTGTTACATGATTGTAGCTGATTCTCATCGATCGGTTGACTGATTCAGTGATTCGTATGCTCATAATGACTTGTTACATGATTCTAGCTCATTCTCATCAAACGGTTGACTGATTCGGTGAATTATAAGCTCAGAATGGCTTCTTACGTGATTGTAGCCGATTCTCATCGAACTGTTGACTGATTCAATGATTTGTTAGCTCGAAATGGATTGTTACATAATTGTAATTGATTCTCATTGAACAGTTGACTGTTCTAGTGATTTGTAATCTCAGAATGGCTTCTTACATGATTGTAGCTCATTCTCATTGAACGGTTGACCGATTCAGTGATTTGTAATCTCAGAATTGCTTGTTACATGATTGTAGCTAATTCTCATTAAACGGTTGACCAATTCAATGATTCGTTAGCTCAGAATGGCTTGTTACATGTTTTTAATTGATTCTCATCGAACGGTTGATCGATTCGGTGATTTGTAATCTCAGAATTGCGTGTTACATGATTGTAGCTGATTCTCATCAAACGGTTGATCGATTCAATGATTTGTAAGCTCATAATGACGTGATTGTAGTTGATTCTCATCGAATGTTTTCCTAATTCGGTGATTTGTAAGCTCATAATGGTTGTTACGTGATTGTAGCTAATTCTCATCGAATGGTTGACCGATTTGGTGATTAGTAAGCTCATAATGGCTTGTTATGTGATTGTAGCTGAGTCTCATCGAATGGTTGACTGATTCGGTGATTTGAAAGCTCAGAATGGCTTGTTACATGATTGTAGCTGATTCTCATCGAATGGTTGACCGATTCGGTGACTTGTAAGCTCAGAATGCATTGTTACATAATTGTAGCTGATTGTCATCCAACAGGTTACCGATTCAGTGATTTGTAAGCTCAAAATGGCTTGTTACCTAATTGTAGCTAATTCTCATCAAATGGTTGACCGATTCGGTGATTTGTAAGCTTAGAATGGGTTGTTACGTGATTGTAGCTGATTCTCATCGAATGATTCACCGATTCAGTGATTCGAAAGCTCATAATGGCTTGTTACGTAATTGTAA
This sequence comes from Chamaecyparis obtusa, assembly GCA_027943335.1. Taxonomy (NCBI): domain Eukaryota; kingdom Viridiplantae; phylum Streptophyta; class Pinopsida; order Cupressales; family Cupressaceae; genus Chamaecyparis; species Chamaecyparis obtusa. The sequence goes on along the minus strand of BSBK01001399.1, from coordinate 886,343 downwards.
TTAATTATTATTGAATGGTTGACCGATTCGGTGATTTGTAAGTTCAGAATGACTTGTTAAGTGATTGTAGCTGATTCTCATCGAACGGTTGACCGAGTCGGTGATTTCTAAACTCAAAATGACTTGTTACATGATTGTAGCTGATTCTCATCGAATGGTTGACCGAGTCGGTGATTTCTAAACTCAAAATGACTTGTTACATGATTGTAGCTGATTCTCATCGAACGGTTCACCCATTCAGTGATTTGTAAGCTCAGAATGGCTTGTTACGTGATTGTAGCTGATTCTCATCGAAAGGTTGATCAATTCGCTGATTTCTAAGCTCAGAATGGCTTGTTACATTATAGTAATTGATTGTAATCGAACGGTTGATCGATTCGATGATTTGTAAGCTCAGGCTTGTTGCGTGATTGTAGCTGATTCTCATTGAATAGTTGACCGATTTGGTGATTTGTAAGCTCCGTATGGCATATGCGATAATAGCTGATTCTCATTGAATGGTTGACCGATTTGGTGATTTGTAAGTGCATAATGACATGTTACGTGATTGTAGCTGATTCTCCTCGAATGGTTGACCAATTTGGTGATTTATAAGCTCTGAATGGCTTGTGACGTGATTGTAGCTGATTCTCATCTAACAATTGACAAATTTGATGATTTGTAAGCTCACAATAGCTTGTTACGTGATTGTAATTGATTCTCATCGAACGACTGTCTAATTCGGTGATTTGTTAGCTCAGAATGGCTTGTGATGTGATTATAGCTAATTTTCATTAAACAATTGACCGAGTTGGTGATTTGTAAGCTCAGAATGGCTTGTTACATTATTTTAGTTGATTCTCATCGAACGATTGATCAATTCAGTGATTTGTAAGCTCGGAATGCCTTTTTACATTATTGTAATTGATTCTCATTGAACGGTTCACACTGATTCGGTGATTTGTACGGTCAGATTAGCTTGTTACATGATTCTAGCTGATTCGGTGATTTGTAAGCTCAAAATGGCTTGTTACATAATTGTAGCTGATTCTTATCAAACGGTTGACTGATTCGGTGATTTGTAAACTCAGAATGACTTGATACATGATTTTTATTGATTCTCATCAAAGGGTTGAACGATTGAATGATTTGTAATCGCAAAATGGCTTGTTATGTGATTGTAGCTGATTCTCATCAAATGATTGACCGATTCGGTGATTTGTAAGATGAGAATGGCTTGTGACGTGATTGTAGCTGATTGTCATTGAATAATTAACCGATTCAGTGATTTGTCAGATCAGAATGGCTTGTTACATGATTGTAATTGATTCTTATCTAATCGTTGACTGATTCAGTGATTTCTAAGCTCAGAATGGCTTGTTACGTGATTGTAGCTGATTCTCATCAAATGATTGACTGATTCGATGATTTGTAAGCTCGTAATGGCTTGTTATGTGACTCTAATTGATTCTCATCGAACGGTTGACCAACTCGGTGTTTGTAAGCTCAGAATGACTTGTTACATGATTGTAGCTGATTCTGATCGAATGATTGATCAATTTATTGATTTGTAGGCTCCGAATGGCTTGTTACGTAATTGTAATTGATTCTCATCAAATGGTTGATTGATTCAGTGATTTCTAAGCTTAGAATGGCTTGTTACGTGATTGTAGTTGATTATCATCAAACGGTTGACCGATTCAGTGATTTGTAAGCTGAGAATCACTTCCTACATCATTGTAATTGATTCTCATCAAATGGTTGATTGATTTGGTGATTTGTAAGCTCAGACTCCCTGTGTAGTTGATTCTCATTGAACGGTTGACCGATTAAGTGATTTGTAAGCTCAAAATGACTTGTTACGTAATTGTAGTTGATTCTCATCGAACGGTTGACCAATTCGGTGATTTCTAAGCTAAGAATGGCTTGTTACATGGTTGATTCTCATCAAATGGTTGACTGATTCAGTGATTTCTAAGCTCAGAATGGCTTGTTACGTGATTATAGTTGATTCTCATCAAACAGTTGATCGATTTGGTGATTTTTAAGCTCATAATGGTTTGTTACGTGATTGTAGTTGATTCTCATCGAATAGTTGAACAATTCGATGATTTCTAAGCTCAGAATGGCTTGTTACATGATTGTACCTGATTCTCATCGAACGGTAGATTGATTTCATGATTTGTAAACTCAGAATGGCTTGTTACATGATTTTAGCTAATTTTCATCAAATAATTGACTAATTCAGTGATTTGTAAGCTTAGAATGGCTTGTTACATGATTGTAGCTGATTCTCATCGAACGGTTGATCGATTCGGTGATAAGTAAGCTCAGAGTGGCTTGTTACGTGATTGTAATTCATTCTTATCGAATGATTGACCGATTCGATGATTTCTAAGCTCATAATGTTACGTGATTGTAGCTGTTTCTCATCGAACGGTTGACCGATTCAGTGATTTGTAATCTCAGAATGGCTTGTTATGTGTTTTAATTGATTCTCATCGAACGGTTGACTGATTCGGTGATTTGTAAGTTCAGAATGGCTTGTTACATGTTTGTAATTCATTCTCATTGAACGGTTGCTCGAGTCAGTGATTTGTAAGCTCATAATAGCTTGTTACATTACTGTAATTGATTCTCATCGAACGATTGACCAATTTGGCAATTTGTAAGCTCATAATGGCTTGTTACATGAGATTGTAGCTGATGCTCATCAAATGGTTGACCAATTCATGATTTGTAAGCTCACAATGGCTTGTTACGTGGTTGTATCTGATTCTCACCGAATGATTCACCGATCTAGTGATTTGTAAGCTTAGAACAGCTTGTCACACCATTGTAATTGATTCTCATCGAACGGTTTATAGTTTCAATTATTTGTAATCTCAGAATAAATTGTTAAGTGATTGTAGTTGATTCTCATCGAATGGTTGACTGATTCGGTGATTTGTAAGCTCAGAATGGCTTGTTACATGATTGTAGCTGATTCTCATCAAACGGTTGACTAATTCGGTGATTTGTAAGCTCAGAATGGATTGTTACATGATTGTAGTTGTTTCTTAATGAACGGTCGACCAATTCAGTGATTTGTCAGCTCAAAATGCCTTGTTACGTGATTGTAATTGATTCTCATCGAATGGTTCACCGATTTGGTGATTTGTAAGGTCAAAATCGCTTGTTACATGGTTGTAGCTAATTCTCATCGAACGGTTCACCCATTCTGTGATTTGTAAGCTCATAATGACTTGTTACATGATTGTAGCTGATTCTCATCAAACGGTTGATTGCTTTAGTGATTTGTAAGCTCAGAATGACTTGTTACGTGATTGTAATTGATTCTAATCAAATGGTTGATCACTTCAGTGATTTGTAAGTTTAGAATGACTTGTTACGTGATTGTAATTGATTCTAATCAAACAGTTGACCGAGTCGGTGATTTGTAAGTTTAAGCTTGTTATGTGATTGTAGCTGATTTTCATTGAATGATTCACCGATTCGGTAATTTGTAAGCTCAGAATAGCTTGTTACTTGATTATTCTAATTCTCATCGAACGATTGACCGATTTGATGATTTATAAGCTCACAATGGCTTGTTACGTGATTGTAATTGATTCTCATCGAACGGTTGACCGATTCAGTTATTTGTTAGCTTAGAATGGCTTGTGACATGATTGTAGCTGATTCTCATCAAACAATTGACCGATTCAATCATTTGTAGGATCAGAATGGCTTGTTACATGATTGTAATTGATTCTCAACAAACAGTTAACCGATTGAATGATTTCTAAGCTCAGAATGGCTTGTTATGTGATTGTAGCTGATTCTCATCAAACGATTGATCGATTCAGTGATTTGTAATCTCATAATGGCTTGTTACATGATTTTAATTGATTCTCATCGAACAGTTGACTGATTCAGTGATTTCTAAGGTTAGAATGGCTTGTTACGTGATTGTAATTGATTCTCATCGAACAGTTGACCGATTCGGTGATTTGTAAGCTCAGAATGGCTTGTTATGTGATTGTAGCTGATTCTTGTCGAATAGTTGACTAATTCGATGATTTGTAAGCTCAGAATAGCTTATTACATGATTTTAGCAGATTCTCATCAAACGGTTGATCGATTCATTGATTTATAAGCTTAGAATGGCTTGTTACATGATTGTAACTGATTCTCATTGAACGGTTGACCGATTTGGCGATTTTTAAACTCAAAATGGTTTGTTACATGATTTTGTCTGATTCTCATCGAATGGTTGACCAATTTGCTGATTTGTAAGCTCAGAATGGTTTGTTACATAATTTTACCTAATTCTCATCAAACGGTTGATGGATTCAGTGATTTGTAATTTCAGAATGGCTTGTTAGGTAATTGTACCTAATTCTCATCGAACGGTTGACCGATTCAATGATTTGTAAGCTCATTATGGCTTGTTACATAATTGTAGCTAATTCTCATCAAACTGTTGACCAATTAGGTGATTTGTAAGCTCAGAATGGCTTGTTACATGATTGTAGCTGATTCTCATCGAACGTTTGATCGAATCGATGATTTGTAAGCTCAGAATGGCTTTTTACATGATTGTAGTTGATTCTCATTGAATGGTTGATAGCTTCGGTGATTTGTATGCTCAGAATAGCTTGTTATTTGATTGTAGCTGATTCTCATCAAACAGTTGACCGATTATGTGATAAGTAAGCTCAGAATAAGTTGTTACGTGATTTTAATCCATTTTTATCGAATGATTGACTGATTCGGTGATTTGTAAGCTGATAATGGATTGTTACGTGAATGTAGCTATTTTTCATCAGACGGTTGACCGATTGGGTGACTTGTAATCTCAGAATGGCTTGTTAAGTGTTTTAATTGATTCTCATCAAACAGTTGACTGATTTGTTGATTTGTAAGCTCAAAATGGCTTGTTACATGTTTCAATTGATTCTTATCGAACAGTTGACCGATTCGGTGATTTGTAAGCTTAGAATGGCTTTTTACGTATTGTACTTGATTCTCATTGAACGATTACCGATTCAGTGATTTTTAAAAACAAAATGGCTTGTTACATGTTTGTAATTAATTCTCATCAAACAGTTAACCGATTCGGTGATTTGTAAGCTCAGAATGGCTTGCTACATGAGTGTAATTGATTCTCATCGAACAATTGACCAATTTGCTTATTCTAAAGCTCAGATTGGCTTGTTACATGATTGTAGCTGATTCTCATTGAACGCTTGACCGATTCGATGACTTGTGAGCTTAAAATGGCTTGTTAAGTGATTTAAGCTAATTTTCATCGAACGATTGACCGATTCAGTGATTTGTAAGCTCAAAATAGCTTGTTACGTGATTGTAGCTGATTCTCATCGAACAGTTGATGGATTTGGTGATTTATAAGACCAGAATGGCTTGTTACGTGATTATAGCTGATGCTCATCGAATGGTTGACCGATTCGTGATTTGTAAGCTCACCATCACTTGTTATGTGATTGTAACTAATTTTCATCGAATGGTTGACCGATTTTGTGATTTGTAAACTCAGAATAGCTTATTACGTGATTGTAGTTGATTCTCATTGAATAGTTGACCAATTTGATGATTTGTAAGCTCACAATGCCTTGTTAAGTGATTGTAATTGATTCTCATCAAATAAATCACCGATTTGGTGATTTGTAAGGTCAAAACGGCTAGTTACGTAATTGTAGATGATTCTCATAAAATAGTTGACCCATTCGATGATTTGTAAGCTCAAATGGCTAGTTACGTGATTATAGCTGATTATCATTGAAAGGTTGATTGATTTGGTGATTTGTAAGCCCAGAATGGCTTGTTGCATGATTGTAGTTGATTCTCCTTGAAAGATTGATCGATTCGGTGATTTGTAAACTTATAATGGCTTTTACGTCATTGTAATTGATTCTCACCGAACGGTTGAGCGATTCAGTGATTTGTAAGCTCAAAATGGCTTGTTATGTGATTGTAGCTGATTCTCTTCAAACGATTGATCGATTCGATGATTTGTAAACTCAGAATAGCTTGTTACATGATTCTAATTGACTCTCATTGAACGGTTGACCGATTTAGTGATTTGTATGCTCAGAATAGCTTGTTACGTGATTGTAATTGATTCTCATCAGACGATTGATCGATTCAGTGATTTGTAAGCTCAGAATCGCTTGTTACAAGATTGTAAATGATTCTCATCAAACGGTTGACTAATTCAATGATTTGTAAGCTCAAAATGGCTGTGTAGATGATTGTAGCTAAATTCTCATTGAACGGTTGACCGATTCAGTGATTTGTAAGCTCTGAATGGATTACATCATTGTAGTTGAATCTCATTAAACACTTAATTGATTCAGTGATTTCTAAGCTTAGAATGACTTGTTACATGATTATAGCTGATTCTCATCAAACGGTTGACTGATTTGGTGATTTCTAAGCTCAGAATGGCTTGTGACATAATTGTAGCTGATTCTCATCGAACAGTTGACCGATTTGGTGATTTCTAAGCTCAGAATAGCTTGTTCTGTGATTGTAGTTGATTCTCATTGAACAGTTACCGATTCAGTGATTTGTAAGTTCAGAATGGCTTGTTACATGATTGTAGCTGATTGTCATCAAACGGTTGACCGATTTGGTGATTTGTAACCTCAAAATGGTTGTTACGTGATTGTAGTTGATTCTCATCAAACTATTGACCGATTCAGTGATTTATAACTTCAGAATGACTTGTTACGTGATTGTAGCTAATTCTCATTGAATGGTTGATCGATTCGGTGATTTGTAAGCTCAAAATTTGTTGTTACATGATTGTAGCTGATTCTCATCCAATGATTGACCAATTTGGTGATTTGTAAGGTTAGAATAGCTTGTTACGTGATTGTAGCTGATTCTCATCGAACGGTATCTGATATAATAGCTGAAGCTCACAACGGCTTCTTATATAATTGTATCTGATTCTCATTGAACGAATGACTGATTCAGTTATTTGTAAGCTCAGAATGGCATGTTACGTGATTGTAGTTGATTCTGATCGAATGGTTGACTGATTCGGTGACTTGTAAGCTTAGACTCGCTTGTTACATGATTGTAGCTGATTCTCATCGAACGGTTGACCGATTCGATGATTTGTAAGCTCAGAAGGGCTTGTTAGCTGATTGTAGCTGATTCTCATCGAATGGTTCACTGATTCGGTGATTTGTAAGCTTAGAATGGTTTGTTACCTGATTATAGTTGATTCTCATCAAACAATTGACTGATTCGATGATTTGAAAACTCAGAATGGCTTGTTCAATGATTGTACCTTATTCTCATCGAACGGTTCACCAATTCATTTATTTGTAAGCTCAAAATTGCTTGTTATGTGATTGTAGCTGATTCTCATCGAATGGTTGATTGATTCATTGATTTGTAAGATCAAAATGGCTTGTTACGTGATTTTAGCTGATCCTCATCAAATGGTTGACCAATTTGGTGATTTTTAAGCTCAGAATGGCTTGTTACATGATTGTAGCTTATTCTCATCGAATGGTTGATAGATTCAATGATTTGTAAGCTCAAAATAGCTTTTTACGTGATTGTGGTTGATTCTCATCTAACCGTTAACCGATTTGGTGATTTGTAAGCTCAAAATGGCTTGTTACGTGTTTCTAAGCTCAGAATGGCTTGTTACATGTTTTTAAGCTCAGAATGGCTTGTTACATGTTTGTAGCTGATTCTTATCGAACGGTTCACTGATTTGGTGATTTGTAAGGTCAGAATGGCGTGTTACATGATTGTAGCTGATTCTCATCGAATGGTTGATCGATTCAGTTATAAGTAAGGTTAGAATAGCTTGTTACATGATTGTAATTCATTCTTATCGAATGATTGACCGATTTGGTGATTTATAAGCGCATAATGGCTTTTTAGATGATTGTAGTTGTTTCTCATCAAACGGTTGACCGATTTGGTGATTTGTAATCTCAGAATGGCTTGTTTTGTGTTTTAATTGATTCTCATCGAACGGTTGACTGATTTAGTGATTTGTAACCTCACAATGGCTTGTTACGTGTTTGTAATTGATTCTAATTGAACGGTTCATGGATTCGATGATTTGTAACCAAAGAATGGCTTTTTACATGATTGTAATTCATTCTGATCAAATGGTTGACCGATTCGGTGATTTGTAAGCTCAGAATGGCTTGTTACATTATTATAGCTCATGCTCATTGAACGGTTGACTGATTCATGATTTGTAAGCTCACAATGACTTGTTATGTGATTGTAGCTGATGCTCACGGAACAGTTGACTGATTCAGTGATTTGTAAGCTTTGAACGGCTTGTTACATCATTGTAATTCATTCTCATCAAACAGTTTATAGATTCGGTGATTTGTAAGCTCAAAATGGCTTGTTAAGTGATTGTAGCTGATTCTTATTGAACGGTTGACCAATTCAGTGATTTGTCAACTTAGAATGGCTTGTTACATGATTGTAGTTGATTCTCATCGAACGGTTGATCGATTCAGTGATTTTTAAGCCCAAAATGGCTTGTTACATGATTGTAGCTGATTCTTATCGAACGAGTGACTGATTCGGTGATTTCTAAGCTCAGTATGGCTTGTTACGTAACTCTAGCTGATTCTCATTGAATAGTTGACCGATTTGGTGATTTGTAAGCTCAAAATGGCTAGAGCTATTGTTACGACCACGAAGAAACAACGAATCCCAACTACGGATACATGAGAGCCGAAGCTGCTAAGGGCATTCCATCCGGCGTAAGCATCTGGATAATCTGGAATGCGACGTGGCATACCCGAAAGCCCCAAGAAATGCATGGGAAAGGGGGTCAAATTCACCCCGACGAAAGTGATCCGAAAATGAATTTGACCTAAAGTTTCGGGGTATGTTCGAGCAGAGATCTTACCCACCCGGAAGTAAAATCCTGCGAATAAAGCGAAAATGGCTCCCATGGGAAGTACATAATGGGAATGTGCAACCACGTAATGAGTATCATGCGGAGCATTGTCTAGCCCAAAATTTGCCAGGACTATTCCAGTAAGTCCTCCTATGGTGGACAGAAGGATGGACCCTACAGTAGATGGCATAGGTGTTTTGTATCGTATCGAACCTCCCCACATGGTAGCGATCTAGTTACATGATTGTAACTGATTCCTATCGAACGGTTGACCGATTCGGTGATTACGTGATTGTAGCTGATTCTCATTGAACAGTTGACTGATTTGTTGAATTGTAAGCTCAAAATTGCTTGTTACGTGATTGTAGCTGATTCTTATCAAACGGTTGACCGATTTGGTGATTTGTAACCTCAAAATTTCTTGTTACATGATGGTAGTTGATTATCATCGAATGGTAGACCAATTTGGTGATTTGAAAGCTCAGAATGGCTTGTTACATGATTTTAGTTGATTCTCATCAAACGGTTGACTGATTTGGCAATTTTTGAACCCAAAGTGGTTTGTTACATGATTGTAGCTGATTATCATTAAACAGTTGACTGATTTAGTGATTTGTAATCTCATAATAACTTGTTACATGATTGTAGCTGATTCTCATCGAATGGTTGACCGATTCAGTGATTTGTAAACTCAGAATGACTTGTTATATGATTTTTATTGATTCTCATCGAACGGTTGCCCGATTCAATGATTTGTAAGCTCAGAATGGCTTGTTACATGATTGTAACTGATTCTTATCAAATAGTTGACCGATTCGATGATTTGTAAGCTTAGAATGGCTTGTTACATAATTGTAGCTGATTCTCATTGAACGGCTGATCGATTCGATGATTTCTAAGCTCAGAATGGCTTGTTACATTCTCATCGAATGGTTGATTGATTAGCTGATTTGTAAGCTCAGAAAGGCTTGTTATGTGATTGTAGCTTATTCTCATCGAACAGTTGACCGATTCGATGATCAGTATGGCTTGTTACATGATTGTAGCTAATTCTCATCGAACGTTTGACTGATTCGGTGATTTGAAAGCTCAAAATAGCTTTTTATTTGATTGTAGCTGATTCTCATCAAACGGTTGACCGATTCGGTGATAAGTAAGCTCATAAGGGTTTGTTATGTGATTGTAATTCATTCTTATGCAATGATTAACCAATTCGGTGATTTGTAAGCTCATAATGGCTTGTTATGTGATTGTAGCTGTATCTCATCGAACGGTTTACCGATTCATTGATTTGTAATCTGAGAATGGCTTGTTACATGTTTTAATTGATTATCATCGAAAGGTTAACTGATTCATTGATTTGTATCCTCAAAATTTCTTGTTACATGATTGTAGCTAATTCTCATTGAACGGTTAACCGATTCAATGATTTGTAAGCTCAGAATGGCTTGCTACAAGATTGTAGTTGATTCTCATTAAATTGTTGACCGATTAGTTTATTTGTAAGCTCAAAATTGCTTGTTATGTGATTGTTGCTGATTCTCATCGAACGATTGATCGATTCGATGATTTGTAAGCTCTAAATGGCTTGTTACATGATCGTAATTGATTGTCATCAAACAATTGACCGATTTGCTTATTCTTAGACTCATAATGGCTTGTTATGTGATTAGCTGATTCTCATCAAACGGTTGACCGATTCGATGACTTGTCAGCTTGAAATGGCTTGTTATGTGATTGTAGCTGATTCTCATCGAACGGTTGACCGATTCGATGATTTGTAAGCTTAGAATAGCTTGTTACGTGACTATAGCTGATTCTCATCGAACGGTTAACCGATTTAGTGATTTGTAAGCTCAAAATGGCTTGTTATGTGATTGTAGCTAATTCTCATTGAACGGTTGACCGATTTGGTGATTTGTAAGCTCAGAATGCCTTGTTATGTGACTGTAATTGATTCGCATCAAATGGTTCACCGATTCGATGATTTGTAATTGATTTTAATCGAATGATTGACCGATTCGGTGATTTGTAAGCATGGGCTTGTTACGTGATTGTAGCTGATTCTCATTGAACTGTTGACCAATTTGGTTATTTGTAAGCTCAGAATGACTTGATACGTGATAGTAACAAATTCTCACTGAACGATTGACCGATTCGCTGATTTGTAAGTGTAGAATGGCTTGTTACATGATTGTAGTTGATTCTCATTGAACAGTTGACCGATTCGGTGATTTGTAAGCCTAGAATGGCTGTTTACGTGATTGTAGCTGATTCTTATCAAATGGGTGACTGATTCGATGACTTCTAAGGTCAATATGGCTTGTTACGTGACTGTAGCTAATTCTCATTGAACAGTTGACCAGTGATTTGTAAGCTCATAATGGCTTGTTACGTGATTGTAGCTGATTCTCATCAAATGGTTGACCGATTCAGTGATTTGTAAGTTTGGAAAGGCTTGTTACGTGATTATAGCTGATTCCCCTTGAATTGTTGACCGATTTGGTGATCTGTAATCTCATAATGGCTTGTTATGTGATAGTAGCTGATTCTCATCGAACGGTTCACGGATTCGGTGATTTGTAAGCTCAAAATTTGCTTGTTACGTGATTGTAATTGATTCTCATAAAATGGTTGACCGATTCAGTGATTTGTAAGCTTAGAAGGGCTTGTTACATGATTGTAGTTGATTCTCATCAAACGGTTGACCGATTCGGTGATTTCTAAGCTTAAAATGGTCTGTTATGTGATTGTAGTTGATTCTCATAGAATAGTTGACTGATTCGATGATTTGTAAGCTCAAAATGGCTTGTTACGTGATTGTAGCTGATTCTCATTGAACAGTTGATTGATTTGATGATTTTTAAGCTCTGAATTTCTTGTTACATAATTGCAGATGATTCTCATTGAACGATTGACCACTTCTATGATTTGTAAGCTCAGAATGGCTTGTTATGTTATTGTAGTTGATTCTCATCAAACGGTTGACTGATTCGGTGATTTGTAAGCTCAGAATGGCTTGTTAGATGATTGTAGCTGATTGTCATCAAATGGTTGACCGATTTGGTGATTTTTAAGCTCAAAATGGCTTGTTACGTGATTGTAATTGATTCTCATCGAATGGTTGACCAATTTGCGATTTGTAAATTCTGAATAGTTTTTTACATGATTGTAGCTGATTCTCATCAAACGATTGACTGATTTAGTGATTTGTAATCTCATAATAGCTTGTTACGTGATTGTAGCTGATTCTCATCAAACGGTTAATCGATTCGATGATTTGTAAGCTCAGAATGGCTTGTTAGATGATTGTAGCTGATTGTCATCAAATGGTTGGCCGATTTGGTGATTTTTAAGCTCAGAATGGCTTGTTACATGACTGTAATTGATTCTCATTGAACGGTTGACCGATTTGCGATTTGTAAACTTGGAATAGTTTTTTACATGATTGTAGCTGATTCTCATTAAACGATTGACTGATTTAGTGATTTGTAATCTCATAATAGCTTGTTACGTGATTGTAGCTGATTCTCATCAAACGGTTAACCGATTCGATGATTTGTAAGCTCAGAATGGCCTGTTACTTGATTTTTGTTATTTATCATCGAACAGTTGACCGATTCAGTTATTTGTAAGCTCAGAATGGCTTGTTACGTTATTGTACCTGATTCTCATTGAATGGTTGACCGATTCCATTATTTGTAAGCTAAAAATGGCTTGTTACATAATTGTAGCTGATTCTCATCGAACGGTTGACCGATTTAGTGATTTCTAAACTCAGAATGGCTTGTTACCTAGTTGTAGCTGATTCTCATCGAACGATTCAATGATTCGGTGATTTGTAATCTCAGAATGACTTGTTACATGATTGTAATTGATTCTCATTAAACAATTGACCAATTCGGTGAGTTGTAAGCTCAAAATAGCTTGTTACTTGATTGTAGCTCATTATCAAGGAATGGTTGACCGATTTAATGATTTGTAAGCTCAGAATGGCTTGTTACGTGATTGTAGTTGATTATCATCGAAGGGTTGACCAATTCGGTGATTTGTAAACTTAGAATGGCTTGTTATGTGATTGTAATTTATTCTCATCCAACGGTTGACCGCTTCAATGATTTGTAAGCTTAGAATAGCTTGTTAAGTGGATTATAACTGATTCGCACCGAATGGTTGACTGATTCGGTGATTCGTAAGCTCAAAATGGCTTGTTAGATGATTGTAGTTGATTCTCATCGAACGGTTGACCGATTCAATGATTTGTAATCTAAAAATGGCTTGTTACATGATTATAGCAAATTCTCATCGAATAGTTGACTGATTCGATGATTTGTAAGCTCATAATGGCTTGTTACGTCATTGTAGTTGTTTCTAATCAAATGGTTGACCGATTCAGTGATTTGTAAGCTCAAATGGCTTGTTACGTGATTGTAGCTGATTCTCTTCAAACGGTTGACTGATTTGGTGATTTGTCAGCTCATAATGGCTTCTTATATGATTGTAGCTGATTCTCATCGAACAATTGACTGATTCAGTGATTTGTAAGCTCAAAATGGCTTCTTACGTGATTGTAGCTAATTTTCATTGAATAGTTGACCGATTCGGTGATTTGTAAGCTAAGAATGGGTTGTTACCTAATTGTAGCTGATTCTAATCAAACGGTTCACTGATTCGGTGATTTTTAGTTTCAAACTGGCTTTTTACGTGAGTCTAATTAATTCTCTTCAAATGGTTGATTGATTCGGTGATTTGTAAATTCAGAATGGCTTGTTACGTGATTGTAGCTGATTCTCATCAAATAGTTGACCAATTCTATGATTTGTAAGCTTAGAATGGCTTGTTACGTGATTGTAAATGATTCTCATCGAACAGCTAATTCTCATTGAATGGTTGACCAGGTCGGTGATTTTTAAGCTTAGTGGCTTGTTTTGTGAATGTAGCTGATTCTAATCAAAAGGTTGAATGATTCGGTGATTTGTAAGCTCAGAGTGGCTTATAATGTGATTGTAATTAATTCTCATGAAATGGTTGACCGATTTGGTGATTTCTAAGCTCAGAGTGGCTTCTTGCATGATATTAATTGATTCTCATCAAACGGTTGACCGATTCGATGATTTGCAAGCTCAAAATAGCTTCGTACATGATTGTAGCTAATTCTCATCAAATGGTTGATGGGTTTGATGATTTATAACCTCATAATGGCTTGTTACATGATTATAGCTGATTCTTATCAAATAGTTGACCGATTCGGTGATTTGTAAGTTGAGAATGGCTTGTTAAATGATTGTAGCTTATTCTCATCAAATCGTTGACCGAGTCGGTGATTTGTAAGCCTAGAATGACTTGTTATGTGATTGTAGCTGATTCTCATCAAATGGTTGACCGATTCGATGATTTGTCAGCTCAAAGTGTCTTGTTATGTGATTGTAGCTGATTCTCATCCAATGGTTCACCAATTCATTGATTTGTAAGCTCAGAATGGCTTGTTACGTGATTGTAATTGATTCTCATCGAACAGTTGACTGATTCGGTGATTTATAATCTCAGAATGGATTTTTACATGATTGTAATTGATTCTCATCGAACGGTTGACCGATTTGATGAGTTGTAACCTTAGAATAGTTTGTTACATGATTTTAGCTGATTCTCATTAAATGGTTGACCGATTTAGTTATTTGTATCCTCAAAATGGCTTTTTACGTGATTGTACTTGATTCTCATTGAACGGTTGACAGATTTGATGATTTATAAGCTCACAATAGCTTGTTATGTGATTGTAGCTGATTCTCATCGAATGGTTGGCTTATTCGGTGATTTGTAAGCACAGAATGGCTTGTTACGTGATTCTAATTGATTCTCATCAAATAGTTGACCGATTTGGTGATTTGTATGCTGAGAATACCTTGTTATATGATAGTAGCCGATTTTCATCGAACGCTTGACCGATTTGGTGATTTGTAAGCACAAAATGGACTGTTATGTGATTGTAGTTGATTCTCATCATACGATTGACCGATTTGGTGATTTGTAAACTCAGAATGGCTTGTTACATGATTGTAGCTGATTCTCACCAAACGGTTAACCGATTCGGTGATTTGTAAGTTTAGAATGACTTGTTACATGATTGTAATTGATTCTTATCGAATGGTTGACCAATTCTAGGATTTGTAAGCTCAAAACCTCTTGTTACGATATTGTAATTGATTCTCATTGAGCGGTTGACTGATTCAGTAAATTGTAAGCTCAGAATGGCTTTTTACATGATGATTCTCATTGAATGGTTGACCAATTCGGTGAATTATAAGCTAAGAATGGATTGTTACGTGATTGTAGGTGATTTGCATCAAACTGTTGATCGATTTGGTGATTTGTAAGCTCAGAATGGCTTGTTAGGTGATTGTAATTGATTCTCTTCGAACGATCTGTCAATTTGGTGATTTATAAACTCAGAATGGCTTGTTACGTGATTGTAACTGATTGTCATATTCCGTTAATCGATTCAGTGATTTGTAACTCAGAATAGCTTGGTATGTTATTGTAACTTATTCTCATTAAACGGTTGACCCATTCGGTGATTCTAGTTTATTCTCATCGAATGCTTGACCAATTCAGTGATTTGTAATCTCAAAATGGCTTGTTACGTGATTGTAGCTAATTGTAATCGATTCAGTGATTTGTAAGCTCAGAATGGCTTGTTACGTGATTGTACCTGATTCTCATTGAACGATTTGGTCATTTGTAAGCTCAAAATGGCTTGTTACATGATTATAGCTTATTCGCATTGAACGGTTGACCAATTTAGTGATGTGTAGGCTCATAATGGCTTGTTACATGATTGTACCTAATTCTTATCGAATAGTTGACCGATTTAGTGATATGTATGCTCAGAATGGCTTATTATGTGATTGTAGCTGATTCTTATCGAACGGTTGACCGATTCGATGATATGTAAGCTCAAAATCTCTTGTTATGTTATTGTAATTGATTCTCATTGAACGATTGACTGATTTGGTGATTTGTATGGTTAGAATGGCTTGTTACGTGATTGTAATTGATTATCATTGAACAGTTGACCGATTTCATGATTAGTCAACTCAAAATGGCTTGTTACATGATTGTAGCTTATTCTCATCAAATAGTTGACCGATTCGATGATTTTTAAGCTCAGAATAGCTTGCTACATGACTGTAGATAATTCTCATTGAACGGTTGACTGATTCAATGAATTTTAAGCTCAGAATGGCTTGTTACATTATTCTAGTTGATCCTCATCGAACGGTTGATCAATTCGGTGGTTTGTAAGCTCAGAATGGCTTGTTACGTGATTGTAATTGCTTCTCATCGAATAGTTGACCGATTCGATGATTTGTAAGTTCAAAATGGCTTGTTACGTGATTGTAATTGATTCTCATCGAATGACTGACCGATTCGGTAATTTGTAACTCAGAATGGTTTGTTATATGATTGTATTCTCATCGAATGATTGACCGATTCAGTGATTTGTAGCCTCCAAATACCTTGTTACATGATTGTAGCTGATTCTCATCGAACGATTGATCGATTCAGTGATTTGTAACCTCAGAAAGGCTTGTTGCATGATTATAGCTGATTCTAATCAAACGGTTGACCAATTTGGTCATTTGTAAGCTCAAAATGGCTTGTTACGTGATTGTAGCTGATTCTCATTGAATGGCTGATGGATAAAATGATTCTCATCGAACGATTGACCCATAAAATGATTTATAATCTCATAATGGCTTGTCACGTGATTGTAGTTGATTCTCATTAAATAGTTGTGCAATTAGGTGGTTTGTATGCTCAGAATGACTTGTTACGTCATTGTAGCTGATTCTCATCCAATGCTTAACTGATTTGATGATTTGTAAGCTCAAAAAGGCTTGTTATGTGATTGTAGCTTATTCAGATCGAATGGTTGACTGATTCGATGATTTGTAAGCTTAAAATGGCTTGTTAAGTGATTGTAGTTGATTCTCATCAAACGGTTGTCCGAGTCAGTGATTTGAAAGCTCAAAATGTCATTTTACATGATTATAGGAGATTCTCATCAAACGGTTGACCGATTAGGTTATTTGTAAGCTCATACCAGCTTGTTACATAATTGTAGCTGATTCTCATTGAATAGTTGTCCGATTTTATGATTTGTAACCTTTAAATGGCTTGTTACATGATTTTAGCTGATTCTCATCAAATAGTTGAACGATTCTAATCGAACAGTTGACCGATTCGATGATTTGTAAGCTTAGAATGCCATCTTATGTGATAGTAATTGATTCTCATCGAATGGTTGATCGATTCAGTGATTTGTAAGCTCATAATGGCTTCTTACATTATTCTAATTGATTATCATCGAACGGTTGACCAATTCGGTGATTTGTAAGCTCAAAATGGCTTGTTACATGATTGTACAATATTATCATTGAACAATTGACCGGTTCGATGATTTGTAAGCTCAGAATGGCTTGTTACATGATTTTAGCTGATTGTCATTGAACGCTTGATAAATTCAGTGATTTGTCAGCTCAGAATGGCTTGCTAAGTGATTGGAATTTATTCTCATCAAATGGTTGACCAATTCAATGATTTGTAAGTTTAGAATGGCTTGTTAAATGATTGTAGCTTATTCTTATCAAATGGTTGACCGATTCGGTGATTTGTATACTCAGAATGGCTTGTTACATGATAGTAGCTGATTTTCATCAAAGAGTTGACTGATTCACTAATTTGTAAGCTCATAATGGTTTGTTACATGATTGTAGTTGATTCTCATCGAACTGTTGACCGATTCGGTGAGTTGTAAGCTTAGGAAGGCTTGTTACGTGATTGTAGTTGATTCTAATCAAACGGTTGACTGATTTGGTGATTTGTAAGCTAAGAATGGCTTGTTAGGCATTGAAGCTGATTCTCATTGAACGGTTGACCAATTTGGTGATTTGTAAGCTCTGAATGGCTTGTTACGTGATAGTAGCTGATTCTCATCGAATGGTTGACTGATTCAGGGATTTGTAAGCTCAGAATGGCTTGTTACATGATTGTAGCTAATTCTCATCCAACGGTTGACCAATTCGGTGATTAGTAAACTCAGAATGGCTTTTTACGTGATTGTAGTTGATTCTCATCGAACAGTCGACCAATTTCCTGATTTGTAAGCTCATAATGACTTGTTACGTGATTGGAACTGATTCTCACTGAACGGTTGACCGATTCGGTATTTGTAAGCTCAGAATGGCTTGTTACGTGATTGTAGCTGATTCTCATCGAACAGTAGATTGATTCTGTGATTTGTAAGCTCAAAATGGCTTGTTATGTGATAGTAGCTAATTCCCATCGAATGGTTGATAGATTCAGTGATTTGTCAGCTCAAAATGACTTATTACATGATTGTAGCTAATTGTCATTGAATGGTTGACCGATTCAATGATTTGTAAGCTCAGAATGGCTTGTTACATGATTAGTTGATTGTCATCGAATGGTTGACTAATTTAGTGATTTGTAAGCTCAGAATGGCTTGCTACATGATTGTGATTGATTCTCATCAAACGTTTGACCGATTCAGTGTATTGTAAGTTAAGAATGGCTTGTTACATGATTGTAGCTCATTCTCATCAAATGGTTGACCAATTTGGTGATTTGTATGCTCATAATAGCTTGTTACGTGATAGTAGCTGATTTTCATCGAACGGTTGACCGATTCACTAATTTGTAAGCTGTGAATGGCTTGTTACGTGATTGTAATTAATTCTCAAATGAATGGTTGACTGATTCGATGATTTGTAAGCTCAAAATGGCTTGTTACATGTTTGTAATTGATTTTCATCAAACGGTTGACCGATTTGGTGATTTGTAAGTTCAAAATGGCTTGTTACATGATTCTAGCTGATTATCATCGAACGATTGACCGATTCGGTGATTTGTATGTTCACAATGGCTTGTTACGTGATTGTAGCTGATTCTCATGATACGATTGACCAATTCATTGATTTGTCTGCTAAGAATGGCTTGTTACGTGATATTAGTGATTTTCATCGAACGGTTTATCTACTCAGTGATTTGTAAGCTCAAAATGGCTTGTTACGTGATTGTAGTTGATTCTCATTGAACATATGACCGATTCAGTGATTTGTAAGCTCAAAAAGGCTTGTTACATGATTATAGCTGATTCTTATCGAAAGGTTGACGATTTGGTGATTTGTAAGCTAACAATGGTTTGCTACTTGATTGTAATTGATCATCATAAAACGGTTGACCGATTTGGTGATTTGTAAGGTCAGAATGGCTTGTTACATTATTGTAATTGATTCTCATCAAACAGTTGACCAATTTGGTGATTTTTTTTTTAATCTCAGAATGGGTTGTTACATGATTGTAACTAATTTTCATCGAATGGTTGACCGATTCAGTGATTTGTAAGCTCAGAAAGGCTTGTTAAATGATTGTAGCTGATTCTGATCAAACATTTGACTGATTTGGTGATTTGTAAGCTAAAAATGGTGTTCATGTTCCTTTTCCCTAAGTTTTTCATAGACCAGTGCCTTATCCAATGAGCCACAGAGTCAAATACCTTATTGCAAGAGAAAGCTATGAAATAAGAACACAATATGCTCAATGTGTTGATGCCTGACATCAATCACACACCAACTTAGTTCCCACCTGTGTATTCAAATATGTTATTACCCATCAAAAGATTTTGACCCTCCCCTTAGAAGAGACCTATGAATAGACAATACATTAACCAGGATCCACTGGAAGACAAGCATGACCTATCCTTGATATTTCAGCTCATACATACATGAATACTAACCCTGAACCAGTTATCTCTGCGAAGACAACTCCACCCACAAGCTCTTAGGCAATGCAAGGTAGAAAAACCAAACATCCTTAATGCATGACTAATGAGTTCAGAATTCAAATGGAGATAGTTTGACAATAGTAAGAGTATATTAACTTCTCATACATAAGAAAAATCTGTTACAATATGTATTGTGTTCTCAGAACCAATGAGAGAAAGAGGAACACTCTATATGAAAAGAAGAAGAGAAAAATCTACAGAAAAAGGACCCTTCACTTGGAACCAATTCTCCTCAAAGATTTGCAGAAGAAGGAACCCTTACAAAATCAAACAACTTGCAATTTATACCACTGGTTACCTTGGAATCCCAAACAGTAGGATGCAACAAGCAACGGGTAACTAGGGTAAAATTAAGTCTACAACAGCCACTAAGTACAACAAGAAATGAGAATTTACAGAAAAGCCTGGAAACCCGGGAAGAAATTAGGTGTACAATTGCATTGGTTTACTCACCATAAGCTAACTGCGACCACACGTAGAAGTGATTTCTTGCTCCAGGAAGAACAACTTCAATGCTAGAGCCAGTCTAAAGACTTCGCACGTGCAAAACATAGAGATCTCTGGCATCAATCAAAACCTTAGCCACCCGTGCCAAAATAATAGTCCACTGCATTTAAATCGGCAAGACATCCCAGGCAGCCAAAATCGGATCAGGACGGCCGCACAGATCCTCTTCATCATTATCGCAACTTCCATCAAGCTACCACACTCATTGCATACGGCCAAACTGCCGAAAGACCCTGCAAAATGAAGGTTATTACATGATCGCATAGCCAGAAACTGGGCTATGCAAACATGTGACACACCATTGAGATTCATCACTAGGTACAAAATCACCATGCCACCAATCAGTAGGACCCTTGGGCCAGATAACAACACCTACCGCCATTAAACCAGTCAAATCTGGTGAAGAAATCATAAATTTTGGTACACCCGGTCGTGAAAACCATTTGCAAGTTTGAATTCAAATGCAACGGCTAATCGGCAAAATTTAAAACATGGTCGTCGATCTTTTCCCCTTTCCCGGCAAATCGGGCGGTCATATTTAACCTCACAATAGTCGCGGGCCCCATGTGCTTTACATCGCTTTGAAAATCGTGGCCCCACTTCATAACTCTGCAATCGTGACACCAAAGAGTGGTCGCATGATTGCATAGCCAAGAGATGGGCTATGCGAACATGCGACAAGCCTCCACATCACCGAAACACCAGCCTCACTTTATCTGGCGAATTGGCGACTAAAGAACTTCTGCCAGTTCGCGAGACACGATCCACCATCGCTAAAAAACTTAGCAATCACGCGACCACTGTTCGCTGAATTGCCAAATGAACTAGGGTGTCACCAAAACATTACGCGAACCAGCGAACAAGGAGAAAATTTGTCAGGCCGCCACTTTATCCACACCGCCAAAAGTACCAAGAAGTCACACTGGGCCCGCCAAGTAAAATTGACGGCCGGTCACATGATCGCATGGATCGGCAAGATTCCACATGATCACACGACCACCGTTGACCTGGAATCTTCCTAATAGTACCTGGGCCCGTTCGCCATTTTGCCACCTCAAACCAACCAGAAGATGCCACATTACCACCTGCCACCGAGCCCCAAAGACATGTGTCTACCGGTCGCATGATCGCATGTTAGAAAACTCTTACATGCGATCATGCGATAGCCAACCCCAAGCTACCACATCACAGCCAGCGGGACCACCAAACTACATCACCGATGGTCCATTGCATAAAAGGTAATCGGTCGCATGGTCGCATGTCAAAAAACTCTGACATGTGATCATGCGACAACCAATCAGAACACACACCTTCGCCTCCCCTCTGACATTGGGACCACCACCGAAGAAACATTTGAAACAAACAAAATCAACGGCAGGCGCATGATCGCATGGGGTGAGAATATTCCATGCGATCACATGCCGATCGTCGATCTCCTCCCTCTACCGCTTGAAGAATCTGGGCCCACCAACCATCGCACTTGCGCACTTTAAGACTGATGAACAAGGAGTGCCAGTAGAAAAGAAGAAATGCAAGATCAAAAACACATAGGGTTTTCAGTGAAAGATTGAAAACATCCAAGGTTTTCACAATGGCGGATGATCGAAAACACACAGGACTTTTGACACCAAAAGATAAGCGCACAAAAGCCAGAAGGCACAAGGTCAAAAATATCATGGATTTTTTAAAAATACTGTGGGTTTTCGACACTGTGGTAGATTTTGAAATTATTTCCTGCAGACCTTAAAACTTGGATATCTCCCTGGATTTTGCAATTCAGCACGTGCAATTTAGACTGGAGGAAGGTGACAACATGAAGAACACAAGGCATGACACTTTCACAAAAACATTTGTAGGGAAGAGACCATTTTCATAAGATTTTTGCACGAACAGGAAAATGGACTAACAGTGGCTCTAGTTGGGGATGCATGGCTCTTGCGGGCATGGCAAGAATTTAGATCTCTGGGAAAAGCAGACCACCCACTGGAAAAATACAGAGACCTCAAAAAACACAGGGAACAGACTAGGAAAGAAACACACAACAGGAAAGGGAAAGATATACAAAGTGTACATTTTTATAAAAACCTGCAGCAACAAACATGAGTTAATTCCTGCCTCTGTCAAAAATCTGATTTTCATTTCTTCCTTCATGAGGCACACCAGACATTTTGTTTTCATTTGTCTCCATAGGCTTGTCAACATGTTCAACTAGCATATCAGGAAGAACAAAGTAGCTTTCTTCACAGTGCATGTAAAAACTTTTGGCACTCTTTCCATCTTGCTCACTATGAAGATACAAATCAGTATACCCATGAACAGCACCATCAAATAAGAACCTATTATTCTCCACTGATTCATGTATGCCATCAATTGAAAATACAAAGAACTCATACTCTGCCTGCTGAAAGGCCTCATCTAGACCCTGTCTTTGCATTTCCACAAGTGTAACCGGCTAGACCTCAAATGAATAGTCAGATTGATACCCACAGATGGAAAATGGGTATCTTGATTCAACTGAATCTAAGACCTCCACATGTTCTTCAAACAAAGGATTGATAACTCCATGCAATACACCTTGTTGAACATCATGACAAAAAATGGGCTGATAGTCAAATTTTTCATCATTTAAAGCATTAGAAAACACTTTAAAATCAGTACCCATCTCAACCTCATGGAGACTCATAGTACAGGAAGAAAAATCAGAACCATATGAAGACTCACTGATATCACATTTAATTATTTTTTCTTTATCTTCATACCTTGAGGATGAGTCATCCTCAGCATCTTCACTATCCAAAGAATGTTCACTTCCATCATCACTTTCCTCTTCCCATGTTGCATCTGACTCATATGAAGACACCACACCCTCACTGTCTTCATCACTCTCAATATCAGTACTTAAGGACATGACCTTATCCTCAAGCCCAAGGCTATCATCACTAAGTATCCAATCTCTAACACATATATAATACCCTTCCCACAATGCATCTGACCAATCGGTTGACTCATGAAAACAAAGCTCCAAGAATAAACCAATAAACTTAGATTCAGGAAACTTAACATCATCAGGAAGCTCATCATATGCACCATAAAATCTATCATAGAACAAGGATATGGATAGATCCTGTCTGCACCCCACCTTCAATCTTACCAACCTTATGCAATCTCTAAAGATGCCTTGGTCTAATAATGCAAGTTCATCCTCAAGCTTACCCATTACAACTTATTAATGCAATACTTCCATAAAATTACAACTGAAAATTTGAAGCATGCTAACCTCTACTCATACCTTACTCCTTTCTTAGTGCCTGACCACTTAACAAGGAGATATTTCAGATCTTTGAAAAATACCTGAGAATCTTGAAACAAAAGACCTTTGGCTGGAAGCAAGGCAGATCTAGAGCTCACCATGCAGCTCCATCAGATTTTGCAATGTAGAGCCGCTACCTCCAACCAACCAACCAAAACTCACCAGGATAACATGCACTGTTTATCAGAAAAAACATTGATCAAACAGAGAAAATTAGAGCCGTCACTCACAACTCGGTGAGAAGATTTTACAAGTGTGTTTTTTACTTTAGACTCTATTGTGTGTGTGAAAATTGTACCTGATCTGTAGACACAACACTTCAGTAAAATATTAGAGGTTAGCTATAATCAAAATCATGCAAAATTGAAATCTAATTTAACCAAGCGATTTACTGCCTTCTAATAGGTGCGAGATTGATGTTCTCATATTGTAATCGCGATCAATGACCTAGACAACACCTAAATGAAAGATTTGAATGCAATTGATCTAGATATGAGATTGAATGTAATTAACCTATTTTTTTTTAAAGATTTTATGATGCAATAAGGAATGAAAACTTGATATGAATCTATACTAGATGAAATTGATATGCTATGAATGCTATTGAAAATTGATATGCAATGCTAATCTAACAATGATATGCAATATGAATGCAAAAATAAAATTGATCTCACAAAGATGTCGATTCGCAAGAGCTTTGATTCTTCAATTCCAATTCTCCAACGTGATTGTGTAACTCTTGAATTGATCTTGGCAGTGTAATTGTGCAAATTTGTGGATTGATTTGTGAAGAGCTGAAGCCTTAATTTATAGAAATCTAGGGCTTTGGAGGTGCATGGAAGAAAGTCATAAATCACTCAAATAACTCAGGTTGATTTTTGAGTTATCTGATCATGAAAGATAGTTAATTCTCGAAATCATGCAAAAATAGCTTTTTAACTCAAATTAGAGTTTAGATCAGCTTTTTGAACTCCAAAAGGATGTTGAGTTCCAAAAAGTCAATAACTTGCATTGATTTTTTGATTTGGAGTTTAACTGTTTCTTTTGAATGTGCATAATAATTAAGAATTAAATAAATAAATAATGTGATTTATCCTCAACTTAACTAATTTTTGAAAATAAATAATTAATTTATGGGTTAATTAACTATTTAATCAAACTTTTATTAAAAACTATATTATTAAATAATGACAACTCGCTTTAATTAATTAAATAAAGATTTAATCAATTATTCATAGGATATTAGATTTATTGTCAAAATTAAATAATACAATTAATAATAAATAGAATTAAATTTAATTAAACAATTAAGTGGCAAATATTAAATCTAATTAATTAAATATGAAAATATTCAATTAATCAAACTTTAGGATAAATTGGATTTATCGCCAAATAATCATTAAATTAAAGATAATTAAGATAATTAAGAATATTACTAGGAATATTCCCTGATGCAGAATTTAAGATAATCAATTAGATTTGATGATGTTCGATGTCGATTTTGTTCGACTTGTCGATGTAGGAGGTTAATGAACATATAGCCCATTTTTGGGGTATTACATCTGTCCTAAACTCTCCCTAGCAGAGTTGCCATCTTGTTGGTGTTCCTTTTCCCAAAGGTCAGCTTGGCATTAGGATTGACAGGGCTAGTGTCACATTCTTTCAACACTCCAAATCTGACAAGAAAAAGGGCCAACTGACAAGGATCAAAGAGAGATCCTTCTACACTTTGAGCTCCACATCACTCAGGCGGGTATACCTCATCTGCACACACATATTAACTTATGTCACACTACAGGCCTGCAGGTACTTGACTATGGAATGGTTCTCAAACTCTTCTAGGTATCATGTACCTCAATGAAGCCAATATCTCATGCAATAGCCCTACTTGCATGGAGCGAGTATGAAAACCAGAGATCTAATCTAACAACATGAAAGGGAAAGGGTGGGACTGAATGGAAATGATTTTAAAGATGGGTTGAAGGGACCCCTGAGATACCCTAAGTTTTTCATAGACCAGTGCCTTATCTAATGGGCCACAAAGTCAAATACCTTATTGCAAGAGAAAGCTATGAAACAAGAACACAATATGCTCAATGTGTTGATGCCTGACATCAATCACACACCATGACCCAACCTCAACTTAGTTCCCACCTATGTATTCAAATATGTTATTACCCATCAAAAGATTTTGACCATCCCCTTAGAAGAGACCTATGAATAGATAATACATTAACCAACATCCACTGGAAGACAAGCATGACCTATCCTTGATATTTCAGCTCATACATACATGAATACTAACCCTGAACCAGTTATCTTTGTGAAGACAACTCCACCCACAAGCTCTTAGGCAATGCAAGGTAGAAAAACCAGACATCCTTGATGCATGACTAATGAGTTCAGAATTCAAATGGAGATAGTTTGACAACAGTAAGAGTATATTAACTTCTCATACATAAGACAAATCTGTTACAATATGTATTGTGTTCTCAGAACCAATGAGAGAAAGAGGAACACTCTATATGAAAAGAAGAAGAGAAAAATATACAGGAAAAGGACCCTTCAGTTGGAACCAATTCTCCTCAAAGATTTGCAGAAGAAGGAACCCTTACAAAATCGAACAACCTACAATTTATACCACTGGTTACCTTGGAATCCCAAACAATAGGATGCAACAAGCAACGGGTAACTAGGGTAAAATTAAGTCTACAACAGCCACTAAGTACAACAAGAAATGAGAATTTACAGAAAAGCTTGGAAACCCAGGAAGAAATTAGGTGTACAATTGCATTGGTTTCCTCACCATAAGCTAACTGCCACTTTATCCACACTACCAAAAGCACCAAGAAGTCACACTGGGCCTACCAAGGAAAATCGACGGTCGGTCACATGATCGCATGGATCGGCAAGATTCCACACGATCACACGACCACCATTGATCTGGAATCTTCCTAATAGTACTTGGGCCCATTCGCCATTTTGCCACCTAAGATGAACTAGAAGATGCCACATTACCACCTGGCACCAGACCCTAGGGACACGTGTCAACTGGTCGCATGATTGTATGTCAGAAAACTCTGACATGCGATCATGTGATAGCCAACCCCAGGCTGCCACATCACTACTAGGGGGACCACCAAACTGCATCACCGATGGTCCATTGCATAAAAGGTAACCAGTCGCATGGTCGCATGTCAGAAAACTCTGACATGTGATCATGCGACAATCAATCAGAACACACACCTTCGCCTCCCCTCTAACATCGGGACCACCACCGAAGAAACATTTGAAACAAATAAAATCAACGGCAGGCGCATGATCGCATGGGGTGAGAATATTCCATGTGATCACACGCCGACCGTCGATTTCCTCCCTCTGCCACTTGAATTATCTGGGCCCACCAACCATCGCACTTGTGCACTTAAGACTGATGAACAAGGAGTGCCGGCAGAAAAGAAGAAATGCAAGGTCGAAAACACATAGGGTTTTCGGTGAAAGATTGAAAACATCCAAGGTTTTCATAATGGCAAATGGACTTTTGACACCAAAAGATAAGCTCACAAAAGTCGGAAGGCACAGGGTCAAAAACAACGAAGGTTTTTCACACAGACCGAAAACATCATGGATTTTTTAAAAATACTATAGGTTTTTGACACTGTCGTAAATTTTGAAATTGTTTCCTACAGACCTTAAAATTTGGATATCTCCCTGGATTTTGCAATTCAGTACGTGCAATTTGGATAGGAGCAAGGTGACAACATGAAGAACACAGGGCAGGACACTTTCACAAAAACATTTGCAGGGAAGAGGCTATTTTCATAAGATTTTTGCACGAACAGGAAAATGGACTAACAAATGGCTTGTTAGGTAATTGTAGTTGATTCTCGTCGAACAGTTGACTGATTTACTGATTTGTAAGCTCAAAATGGCTTGTTACGTGATTGTGATTGATTCTCATCAAATGGTTGACCGATTCAATCATTTGTAAGCTCAGAATGTCTTGTTACATGATTGTAAGTGATTCTAATCTAATGGTTGACCGATTCGGTGATTTGTAATCTTAGAATGGCTTGTTACCTGATTATAGCTGATTCTCACCGATCAGTTGACTGATTTGATCATTTGTAAGCTTAGAATAGCTTGTTACACTATTGTAGCTGAGTCTCATTGAACAGTTGACCAATTTGGTATTTGTAAGCTCAGAATGGCTTGTTACATGATTATATTTGATTATCATCCAACAGTTGACCGATTCGGTAATTTATAAGTTCAAAATGGCTTGTTACGTGATTGTAATTGATTCTCATCAAATGGTTGATTGAGTCAGTGATTTGTAAGCTCATAATAGCTTATTACATGATTGTAGCTGATTCCCATCGAAATGTCAATCGATTCGGTGCTTTCTAAACTCAAAATGGCTTGTTACATGATTGTATCTGATTCTCATCGAACGGCTAACCGATTCGGTGACTTGTTAGCTGAGAATGGCTTGTTAGGTGATTGTAATTGATTCTAATCAAATGGTTGACTAATTTGGTGATTTGTAAGTTCAGAATGGCTTGTTACATGATTGTAGCTGATTCTCATCGAACAATAGACCGATTCGGTGATTTGTATGGTTAGAATGGCCTGTTACATGATAGTAGCTAATTTTCATTGAATAGTTGACCAATTCGGTTATTTGTCAGCTCAGACTGGCTTGTTACATGATTGTAGCTGATTCTCATCGAACAGTCGACCGATTCAATATTTTGTAAGCTCAGAATGGCTTGTTAGGTGATTGAAGTTGATTCTCATCAAATGATTGACCAATTCAATGATTTTTAAGCTCAAAATGGCTTGCTACGTGATTGTAGGTGATTCTCATCAAATGGTTGATCGATTCGATGATTTGTAAGCTTAGAATGGTTTGTTAAGTGATTGTAGTTGATTGTCATCAAAAGGTTGACTGATTCAGTGTTTTCTAAGCTCAAAATAGATTGTTATATGATTCAAATTCATTCTCATCAAATGGTTGACCGATTCGGTGATTTGTCAGCTTATAATAGTTTGTTACATGATTGTAGTTGATTCTCATCTAACGGTTGACCGATACAATGATTTGTAAGCTTAGAATGGCTTGTGAGAATTAGCTACAATCATGTAACAAGCTATTCTAAGCTTACAAATCATTGAATTGGTCAACCATTCGATTCGAATCAATTACAATCATGTAAAAAGCCATTCTGAGTTTACAAATCACTAAATCTATGAACCATTTGATGAGAATCAACTACAATCATGTAACATGCCATTCTGAGCTTACAAATCATCGAATCAGTCAACCATTCGATGAGAATCAATTACAATTATGTAACAAGCCATTTTAAGATTACAAATCACATAATCTGTCAACTGTTCGATGAGAATCAGTTACAATCATGTAACAAGCTATTCTAGGCTTACATGACTGATTCGGTCAATAGTTTTCTAAAAATCAACTACAATAATGTAACAAGTCTTTCTGATATGACAAATCACAGAATCGGTCAACCGTTTGATGAGAATCAGCTACAATCACGTAACAAGCCATTCACAGATTACAAATCTCTCAATCAGTTAATCGTTCGATGAGCATCAGCTTACATAAGATGCCATTTTCAACTTAGAAATCACTGAATCAATCAACCGTTCGATGAGAATTAACTACAATCACGTAACAAGCCCTTTTGAGCTTACAAATCACTGAATCACTCAACTATTCGATGAAAATTGGCTACTATCACGTAACAAGCCATTCTGAGCATAAACATCACAAAATCGGTCAAACATTTGATGAAAATCAGCTACAATCATGTAACAAGTCATTCTAAACTTAAAAATCACTGAATAGGTTTACCGTTCGATGAGAATCAGCTACAATCACGTAATAAGACATTCTGAGCTTAGGAATCACCGAATTGGTCAACCGTTCAATGAGAATTAATTATAATCATCCACTCTTAGCTTACAAATCACTGAATCGATCAACCGTTCAATAAGAATCAATTACAATCATGTAACAAGCCATTCTTAGCTTACAAATCACCAAATTGGTCAACCATTTGATGAGAATTAGCTACAATCACATAACAAGCCATTTTGAGCTTAAGAATCACCGAATCAATCAACCATTCAATGAGAATCAGATACAATCACTAAATCGGTTAACCGCTTGATGAGAATTAGCTACAACAATCACATAACAAGTAATTCTACGGTTAGAAATCACTGAATTAGTCAACCTTTCATTGAGAATCCATTACAATCATGTGCCATTCTAAGCTTACAAATCACCGAATCAGTCAACCATTCGATTAGAATCAATTACAATCACGTAACAAGCTATTTTGAGTTTACAAATCACTGAATCAATCAACCGTTCGATGAGAATCAGCTAGAATCACTTAACAAGTCATTCTAAGCTTACAAATCACTGAATTGGTCAACCGTTCGATGAGAATAAGCTACAATCACGTAACAACACATTCTGAGCTTACAAATCACCGAATCAGTCAAAGGTTCGATGAGAATAACCTACAATCATGTAACAAGCCATTCTGAGCTTACAAATCACCGAATCAGTCAACCTTTTGCTTATAATCAATTACAATCACAAAATAAGCCATTCTAAGCTTATAAATCATCGAATCAGTTAACCTTTCGATGAGAATCAACTAAAATCATGTAACAAGCCATTCTGAGCTTACAAATCACTGAATCATTCAACCGTTCGATGAGAACCAACTACAATCACGTAACAAACCATTCTGAGATTACAAATCATCGAATCAGTCAACCATTTGATGAGAATCAGCTACAATCACGGTCTTGCCATTATGACCTTACAAATCATCGAATCGGTCAACCATTTGATGAGAATCAGCTACAATCATGTAAGAAGCCGTTATGAGCTTACAAATAACTGAATCGGTCAACTATTTGATAAGAATCAATTATAATCAGAATCACGTAACAAACCATTCTAAACTTACAAATCATCGAATCGATCAACCGTTTGATGAGAATCAGCTATAATCATGTAACAAGCCATTCTGAGCTTACAAATCACTCAATCGGTCAACCATTCGATGAGAATCAACTACAATCACGTAACAAGACATTCTGAGCTTAAAAATCATAGAATCGGTCAACCGTTCGCTGAGAATCAATTACAATCACCCAAAAAAACCATTTTGAGCTTACAAATCACTGAATCGATCAACCGTTCAATGAGAATCAACTATAATCACATAACAAGCCATTCGAAGCTTACAAATCATTGAATCAGTCAACCATTCCATGAGAATCAATTACAATCATGTAAAAGGCCATCTTGAGATTACAAATCACTGAATCGGTCAACTGTTCGATGAGAATCAGTTACAATCATGTAACAAGCCATTCTAAGCTTAAAAATCATGGATTCGGTCAACAATTTGATCGGAATCAACTACAATCATGTAACAAGCCTTTCTGATCTTAGAAATCACAGAATCGGTCAACCGTTTGATGAGAATCAGCTACAATCACCTAACAAGCCATTCTGAAATTACAAATCACTGAATCGGTTAACCGTTTGATGAGAATCACCTAAAATCACGTAAGAAGCCATTTTGAGCTTACAAATAATTGAATTAGTCAACCGTTCGATGAGAATCAACTAAAATCATGTAAGAAGACATTCTGAGCTTACAAATCACCAAATCGGTCAACTGTTCGATGACAATCAATTACAATCACGTAAAAAGCCATTTTGAACTTCCAAATCACTGAATTGGTCAACCATTCGATGAGAATTAGCTAAAATCATGTAACAAGCCATTCTAAGCTTACAAATCACTGAATCGCTCAACTGTTCAATGAAAATTGGCTACTATCACGTAACAAGTCATTCTGAGCATAAAAATTATTGAATAGGTCAACCGTTTGATGATAATCAGCTACGATCCTATAATAAGCCATTCTAAGATTACAAATCACCGAATCGATCGACCATTCAATGAGAATCAACTACAATCATGTAATAAGCCATTTTAAGATTACAAATCAATGAATCAGTCAACCGTTTGATGAGAATCAATTACAATAACATAAACAGTCATTCTGAGCTTACAAATCACCAAATCGGTCAACTATTCAATGAGAATCAGCTACAATCACCTGCCATTCTGAGCTTACAATTCACCAAATTGATCAACCATTCGATGAGAATTAGGTACAATCATGTAACAAGCCATTCTGGTCTTATGAATCACTGAATCGGTCAACTATTCGATGAGAATCAATTATAATGACGTAAAAAGGTATTCTGAGCATAGAAATCACCGAATCGGTCAACCGTTCGATGAGAATCAGCTACAATCATGTAACAAGTCATTATGAACTTACAAATCACTGAATCGGTCAACCATTCAATAATAATTAATTACAATCACGTAACAAGCCATTCTAAGCTTTCAAATCACCGAATCGATCAACTGTTCGATGAGAAATAGCTATAATCACATAATAAGCTATTTTGAGCTTACAAATCACCAAATCGGTCAACCGTTCGATGAGAATCAGCTACAATCACGTCACAAGCCATTCTGAGCTTACAAATCACTGAAATGGTCAATCCTTTGATGAGAATCAACTATAAACACGTAACAAGCCATTCTGAGATTACATATCACCGAGTCGGTCAATCATTCGATGACAATTAGCTACAATCACATAACAAGCCATTTTGAGCTTAGAAATCACCGAATTGGTCAACTATTTGATGAGAATCAACAACAATCACGTAACAAGCCATTCTTACCTTACAAATAACTGAATCGATCAACTGTTCGATGAGAGTCAATTACAATGATGTAAGAAGCCATTTTGAGGTTACAAATCACTGAATCGGTCAACCATTTGATGAGAATAATTTACAATTAGGTAACAAGCCATTTTTAGCTTACAAATCATCGAATTGGTCAATCATTCGATCAGAATCAACTACTATCACGTAACAAGCCATTTTGAGCTGATGAATCACCGAATCAATCAATTTTTCGATGAGAATCAATTACAATCACGTAATAAGCCATTATGAGCTTACAAATCACCGAATTGGTCAACCATTTGATGAGAATCAGTTACAATCACGTAACAATCTATTTAACCTTTGATCAGAATCAAATACAAGCATGTAACAAGCCATTCTGAGATGACATATCACCAAGTCAGTCAATCATTCAATGAGAATCAACTACAATCACATAATAAGCTATTTTGAGGTTACAAATCACCGAATTGGTCAACTATTTGATGAGAATCAGCAACAATCACGTAACAAGCCATTCTTACATTACAAATAACCAAATCGATCAACCGTTCAATGAGAATCAATTACAATCACATAAGAAGCCATTTTGAGGTTACAATGAATTATAAACAAGTAACAATCTATTATGAGCTTACAAATCACCGAATTGGTCAACCGTTTGATAAGAATCAGCTACAATCATGTAACAAGTCATTCTGAGTTTACAAGTCACCTAATCAGTCAACCTTTCGATGAGAATTAGCTACAATCATGTAACAAGCCATTCTGAGCTTACAAATCATCAAATCGGTCAACCGTTAAAAGAGAATCAACAACAATCACGTAATAAGCCATTTTGAGCATACAAATCACTGAATTGGTCTACCATTCAATGAGAATCAGCTACAATTACATCAAGAGGGATTCTGAACTTAGAAATCATCGAATCTGTCAACTGTTTGATGAGAATCAACTACAATCATGTAACAAACCATTCTAAGCTTACAAATCACCGAATCGGTCAACCGTTCAATGAGAATCAATTACAATCATGTAACAAGCCATTATGAGCTTACAAATGATGAAATCAGTCAACTGTTTGAGTAGAATTAATTACAATCACGTCAAAAGCCATTCTGATTTTACAAATCACTAAATCAGTCAACCCTTCGACCAGAACCAGCTACAATTACCTAACAAGCCTTTCATAGTTTACAAATCACCGAATCAGGGAACTGTTTGATGAGAATTAGTTACAATCATGTAAACAGCCATTCTAAGCTTAGAAATCATTGAATCGGTCAACTATTCGATGAGAATAAACTATAATCACATAACAAGCCATTCTGAGCTTACAAATCACTGAATCGGTCAACCTTTTGATGAGAATCAACTACAATCACTTAACAGGCCATTCTGAGCTTACAAATCATCGAATCGGTCAACCGTTTGATGAGAATCAGCTACAATAATGTAATAAGCCATTCTGAGCTTACAAGTCATCGAATTAGTTAATTGTTAGATGAGAATCAATTATAATCACGTAACAATCTATTCTGAGCTTATAAATTATTGAATCGGTCAACCATTCAATGAGAATCAGCTACAATCACGTAAAATGTAATTCTGAGCTTACAAATCATCGAATCTATCAACCTTTCGATGAAAATTAGCTACAATCATGTAACAAGCCATTTTGAGCTTACAAATCATCGAATCAGTCAACCGTTCAATGAGAATCAACTACAATCATGTAACAAGCCATTTTGAGCATACAAATCACAGAATCGGTCACCCGTTCGATGAAAATTAACTATAATCACGTAAAAAGCCATTCTAAGCTTAGAAATCACCGAATCAGTCAACCCTTCGATGAGAATCAACTACAATCTCGTAACAAGCCATTCTGAGCTTACAAATCATCGAATCAGTCAATCGTTTGATGAGAATCAATTACAATTATGTAACAAGTCATTTTGAGCTTTCAAATACCAAAATCGGTCAACTCTTCGATGAGAATCAATTATAATCATGTCACAAGCCATTCTAATTTTACAAATCACCTAATCAGTCAACCGTTCGATCAGAATCAGCTACAATTACGTAACAAGCTTTTGTGAGCTTACAAATCACTTCTAGGATCAAACTTTCCAATATCATCATCTCTCTTTATATAACATTTGCTTCCCAAAATTTTAAAATACTTAACTGAGGGTGCATGTCCAAACCATAATTCATAGAGTGTCTTGTCTATGTCTGCTCTAATTTGTACTCTGTTCATTGCATACACTGATGTGTTCACTGCTTCTCTCCAGAATATCTTTGCCAAATCATTCTCAAATAACATAGCTCTTGCTGCTTCAGTCACTTATCTATTTCTTCTTTCTACAATACCATTTTGTTTAGGTGTCCTAGGGGCTGAAAACTGTCTCTTAATGCCATTTTCTTCACAAAAGGTGTTAAACTCTCTAGAAGTAAATTCTCCACCTCTACCGATCTTAAACATTTAATCTTCATTCCAGATTCATTCTCAACTTTATTCTTAACGATCTTAAACTTATCAAATACTTCAGACTTTTCTTTAAAAAATACAATCCACATCATTCTTGTAAAATCATCAACAAGAATCATAAAATATCTTTCTCCATATAATCCTCTAGTCCTAGTAGGACCGCTCAAATCTGTATGAACAATCTCCAATTTTTCTGCAAATGTAAACTTCTTACTGGGAAAAGAACTTCTCTTCTGTTTAGCCATCACACATTCTTTGCAAATCATGTTAGTAGGCTTCATAATTTTAGACAAATCCCTTGCTGCTAGTGTAGTACTCACTTTCACAATGTTGTCAAAATTTATATGACAAAACCTTCTATGCCATAACCAACTATCATCAATCTTAGTAATCAAACATGTCATCTCAATAGGATTCAACTAAAATACATTATCTCTGGTTCTAGATCCAATTCCAATCAGATTTCCATCTTTATCCTTTATCACACAAGTTGTCTCAGTAAACCAAACTTGATATCCCTTATCAACTAATTGTCCAACACTCAAAATATTATGTTTCAATCCATTCACAAAATAAACATCATCAGTATTAGTCTTTCCATCAAAAGTAATAGATCATATACCTTTAATCAAGCAAGGTGCATTATTTCCAACTCTAACAACTCCTCCATCATAATCGTTAAACTTTATGAACTTTTTCATGTCTCCAGTCATATGATGTGAACAACCACTGTCTATAATCCAATCAACTTTCTTTTCAACTTGAGAAACTAAGGCTTTTTCTTCCTTAACATCAGTTTCAGGATTCTCTTCTTTAATTGCTACAAATCCTATGTCATCATTATTCTCAGTATCACTTTCACTTAAAGTTCTTTCTACACTAGTTTCAAGATCTTCATCATTAGCATAATAACATTCCTTAGATCTTCTAGGTTTGAAATTGTTTATTTACTTTTTAACTCTCTTAGGACACGTAGATGCAAAATGACCATATTCTTGACAAGTCTAACATTTAAAAATTTTCTTACTGTCTGGTTCTCTCTTCACAAGCAAGGCAATACCTTCTTCAATCTTCTTGTCTTCTTCATTTCTAGATCTGCTGTTGCCAGCATAATCTCCGCTCACATTGATGCTTCTTGATAAAGTAGGGCGAATACTAAGAGCACTGAATGTTGTCTCCATTCTAGGTAAGTCTCCTGACAACCTCAGGTTCATCTTTGCTACTTCCAATCTTCCAAGAAGAGTTTTTTTTGTAAAGTTTGTAGTACAAGGTATAACTTGTTCAATCATCTGTGTTGTCTGCTTAAATACAAGAGTCAATGTCCTTAAAATTTTCCATATCACTTCATTCTCTATCTTTGTTCCTCCATAAGATTTTATACCTGTAACAATTTCTGACATTCTACCAATATAGCTTCTAACAGATTCATCTTCCATCATTCTTATATCTTCAAATGCACATATCTAATTATGTAATCTAACTCCTTTTATGAATCCCTGTTAAAATATTCTAACCCTGTTAAGAGTTATGAAAGACAAAAGGACCCACTGCCCAAACAGCTTTAGGGTAAGATCACTAAACACACTGTCCAACTGATCTTTGTATTACTCAATAGAATAATAGAAAATATGTTACCTCCTTCCTACGATCACATAACAAGCCATTCTTAGTTTACAAATCACCGAATTGGTCAACCATTCAATGAGAAGTAGCTACCATCAGAATGGCTTGTTACATGATTGTAATTGATTCTCATCGAACAGTTGACCGATTCAGTGATTTGTACGCTGAGAATGACTTGTTATATGATTGTAATTGATTCTCATCGTACGATTTACCGATTCAGTGATTTATAAGCTTGGAATGGCTTATTAGGTGATTGTAATTTATTCTCATCAAATGATTGACCTATTCTGTGATTTGTAAGCTCAGAATAACTTGTTACATGATTGTAGCTTATTCTCATCGAATGGTTGATTGATACAGTAATTTCTAAGCTAAAAAATGGCTTGTTACATGATTGTAGCTAATTATCATCAAATAGTTGATCTATTTGGGGATTTGTAAGCTCAGAATGACTTTTTATGCTATTGTACCTGATTCTCATCAAACGGTTGACTAATTCAGTGATTTGTAAGCTCTGAATGGCTTGTTACGTGATTGTAGCTGATTCTTATCGAACGGTTGACCGATTCAGTGACTTGTAAAATCAACATCGCTTGTTACGTGTTGGTAGCTGATTCTCATCGAATGGTTGCCGATTTAGTAATTTATAAGCTCAGAATGGCTTGTTACGTGATTGTAGCTAATTCTCATCGAACGGTTGACCGGTTCAGTGATTTGTAAGCTCAAATGGCTTGTTACGTGATTGTAATTGATTCTCATCGAACGGTTGAACAAGTTGGTGATTTTTAAGCTCAGAATGACTTGCTATGTAATTGTAATTGATTCCCATCAAATGGGTGACCGATTCAATGATTTGTAAGCTTAAAATGGCTTGTTACATGATGGTAGCTGATTCTCATCAAATGGTTGACCGATTTGGTGAGTTATGTGCTCAAAATGGCTTGTTACATGATTGTAGCTGATTCTCATCGAACGGTTGACCGATTCAGTGATTTGTAAGCTCAGAATGTCTTATTATATGATTGTAGCTAATTCTCATTAAACGGTTGACCGATTCGGTGATTTGTATACTCAGAATGGCTTGTTACGTGATTGTAGTTGATTCTCATCGAACGGTTAATCTATTCGGTGATTTGTAAGCTTAGAATGGCTTGCTACGTAATTGTAGCTGATTCTCATCGAACTGTTAAACAATTCGGTGATTTGCAAGCTAACAATGGCTTGTTACATGATGGTAGCTGCTTCTCATCGAAGGGTTGACCAATTTAGTGATTTGTAAGCTCAGAATGGCTTGTTACATGATCGCAGCTAATTCTCATCAAACGGTTGATTGATTCGGTGAGTTGTAAACTCAGAATAACTTGTTATGTGATTGTAGCTGATTCTTATCGAATGGTTGACTATTTCTATGATTTTAAAGCTCAAAATGACCTTTTACATGATTGCAGTTGATTCTCATCGAATGGTTGTTGATTCAGTGATTTGTATGCTAAGAATGGCTTGTTACGTTATTTTAATTGATTCTCATTGAACAGTTGACTGATTCGATGATTTTTAAGTTCGGAATGGCTTGTTACATGATTGTATCTGATTCTCATTGAACAGTTGACCGATTCTGTGATTTTTAAGTTCAGAATGGCTTGTTACCTGATTGTAGCTAATTCTCATCGAACGGTTGATCGATTCAGTGATTTGTATGCTTAGAATTGCTTGTTACATGATTGTAATTGATTCTAATCAAACGGTTGACCAATTCAGTGATTTTTAAGCTAAGTATGGCTTGTTACATGATTCTAGCTATTTCTCATAAAAGAGTTGATAGATTCGATGATTTGTAAGCTCAAAATGGCTTGTTACACGATTGTAGTAGATTCTCATCGAACGATTGATAGATTCGGTGATTTGTAAGCTCAGAATGGCCTGTTATGTGATTGTAGTTGATTCTCATCGAACGGCTCAGAATGGCTTTTTATGTGATTATAGCTAATTCCCATCGAACGGTTGACCAATTCGGTCATTTGTAAGCTGATAATGGCTTGTTACATAATTGTAATTGATTCTCACCTTACGGTTGACCAATTCGATGGTTTGTAAACTTGGAATGGCTTGTTATGTGATTATAGATGATTCTCATTCAACAGTTGACCGATTCGGTGATTTGTAAGCTCAAAATGACTTTTTACATGATTGTAGTTGATTCTAATCAAATGATTGACCGGTTCAGTGATTTGTAAGCTCAGTATTGCTTGTTAAGTGATTGTAAGTGATTCTCATCGAATAGTTGCTCGATTAGGTGATTTGTAAGTTCAGAATGGTTTGTTATGTGATTGTAGCTGAGTCTCAACGAACGGTTGACCAATTCGGTGATTTGTAAGCTCATAATTTCTTGTTACGTGATTGTATTTGATTCTCATCAAATGGTTGACCAATTTGATGATTTGTAAGCTTAGAATGGCTTGTTACGTGATTGTAGCTGATTCTGATCGAACGATTGACCGATTACATGATTGTAATTTATTCTTATCGAACGGTTGACTGATTCAAAGATTTGTAAGCTTAGAATGGGTTGTCACATGATTGTATCTGATTCTCATCGAATGGTTGACCGGTTGGGTGATTTTTAAGCTCAGAATGGCTTGTTACGTGATTGTAGCTTATTCTTATCGAACAGTTGACCGATTCGGTGATTTGTATGCTCAGAATGGCTTGTTACATGATTGTAATTGATTCTAATCAAATAGTTGATCGATTCGGTGATTTATAAGCTCAGAAGGTCTTGTTACATGATTTTAGCTGATTCTAATTAAGCGATTGACCGATTCAGTGATTTGTAAGCTAAGAATGGCTTGTTACATAATTGTAACTGATTCTCATCAAACGGTTGATCGATTCGGTGATTTGTAAGCTCAGAATGACTTGTTAGGTTATCGTAGCTGATTCTCACTGAATGGTTGACCAATTAGGTGATTGTATTTGATTCTCATTAAATAGTTGACCGATTCGATGATTTGTACGCTCACAATGGCTTGTTACATGATGGTAGGTGATTCTCATCGAACGGTTGATGGATTCAGTGATTTGTAAACTCAGAATGACTTGTTACGTGATCGTAGCTGGTTCTCATCAAACGGTTGACCGATTTGGTGATTTATAAGCTAAAAAAGGCTTGTAATGTGATGGTAGCTGATTCTCATTGAACGGTTGACCGATTCCATGAGAAATTTTTTTAGAATGGCTTGTTCGTTATTGTAGCCGATTCTCATCGAACAGTTGACCGATTCAGTGATTTGTAAGCTCAAAATGGCTTTTTATGTGATCTTAGCTGATTCTCATCAAACAATTGATCAATTCTATGATTTCTAAGCTCAGAATGGCTTGTTTTGTGATTGTAGCTAATTATCATCGAATGGTTTACTGAGTCAGTGATTTGTAAGCTCAAAATGGCTTGTTATGTGATCGTAGCTGATTCTGATCAAATGGTTGACCGATTTGATGATTTGTAAGCTTAGAATAGCTTGTTACGTGATTGTAATTAATTCTCATCATACAGTTGACCGATTTTGTGATTTGTAATCTTGGAATGGCTAGTTACATGATTGTAATTGATTCAGTGATTTGTAAGCTCATAATGGCTTGTTACGTGATTGTAGCTGATTCTCATCGAACGGTTGACCGATTCGTTGAGTTCTAAGCTCAGAATAATTATATGATTGTAATTGATTCGCATCAAACAGTTTGTCGATTCAGTGATTTGTAAGCTCATAATGGCTTGTTACATGATTGTAATTGATTCTCATCGAACCGTTGACCGATTCGATGATTTTTAAGCTCAGAATGGCTTGTTAATTGATTGT
Source organism: Chamaecyparis obtusa (assembly GCA_027943335.1). Classification (NCBI taxonomy): domain Eukaryota; kingdom Viridiplantae; phylum Streptophyta; class Pinopsida; order Cupressales; family Cupressaceae; genus Chamaecyparis; species Chamaecyparis obtusa. The sequence continues at coordinate 845,971 of BSBK01001399.1, read as the reverse complement.
AGCTAATTCTCATCGAATGGTTGACCAATTCGGTTATTTGTAAGCTCAGAATGGCTTGTTACATAATTGTAATTGATTCTCATCGTACGGTTAACTAATTCTTTGATTTGTAAGTTTGTAATGGCTTGTTACATGATTGTAATTTATTCTCATCAATCGGTTGACCGATTCTTTGATTTCTAAGCTAAGAATAGCTTGTTACATGTGGTAGCTGATGCTCATCGAATGGTTGATCAATTCGGTAATTTGTATGCTCAGAATGTCTTGTTATTTGATTGTAATTGATTCTAATCAAATGGTTGACTAATTCGGTGGTTTTTAAGCTCAAAATGGCTTGTTACATGATTCTAACTGATTCTCATAAAACGGTTGATAGATTCAGTGATTTGTAAGCTCAGAATGGCTTGTTACGTGATTGTAGCTGATTCTCATTGAATAGTTGATCAATTTTGTGATTTGTAAGCTCAGAATGGCCTATTACGTGTTTATAGCTGATTCTCATTGAACGGTTGATCGATTCGGTGATTTGTAAGCTCAAAATGGCTTGTTACGTGATTATAGTTTATTCTCATGGAACGGTTGATCGATTCACTGATTTGTAAGCTCATAATGGTTTGTTACATGATTATAGCTAATTCTCATCGAATGGTTGATCGATTCGGTGATTTGTAAGCTCAGAATAGCATTACGTGATTGTAGCTGATTGTCATCGAAGGATTGACGGATTCAATGATTTGTAAGCTCAAATATAATGTTATGTGATAGTAGCTGATTCTCATCTAATGGTTGACCGATTCAGTGATTTGTAAGCTCAGAATAGCTTGTTACGTGATTGTAATTGATTATCATCGAATGGTTGACCGATTCAGCTATTTGTAAGTGTAGAATGGCTTGTTACATGATTGTACTTGATTCTCATCGAACAATTATTTGATTCGATGATTTGTAATCTTAGAATGGCTTGTTCATTATCGTAGCTGATTCTCATCAGACAGTTGATCGATTCTGTGATTTTTAAGCTCAGAATGGCTTGTTTTCTGATTGTAGCTAATTATCATCAAATAGTTTACCGATTCAGTGATTTGTGAGCTCAGAATAGCTTGTTACATGATCGTAGTTGATTGTCATCGAACGGTTGACTGATTAGATGATTTGTAAGCTCAGAATGGCTTGTTACGTGATTGTAATTGATTCTCATCATACGGTTGTTTGATTTGGTGATTTGTAATCTTGGAATGGCTTGTTACATGATTGTAATTGATACTCATCGAATGGTTGACTGATTCAGTGATTTGTAAGCTCAAAATGACTTGTTACATGATTGTAGCTGATTCTCATCGAACAGTTCACCAATTCGGTGATTTGTAATCTCAGAATGGGTTGTTATGTGATTTGGTGATTTTCAAGCTCATAATGGCTTGTTACATGATTCTAGCTGATTCTCATTAAACAGTTGACTGATTCGGTGATTAGTAAGCTCAGAATGGCTTGTTACATGATTGTAGCTAATTCTCATCGAATGGTTGACAGATTATGAGCTTAAAAATCACCGAATTGATCAACCGTTTGATGCAAATCAGCTACAATCATAGAAAAAGCTATTATTAGCTTCCAAGTCATCGAATTAGTCAACCGTTTGATGAGAATCAGCTACAATCACATAACAAGCCATTCTGAGCTTACAAATCACCAAATTGATCAACCGTTTGATTAGAATCAACTACAATCATGTAACAAGACATTGTGAGTTTATAAATCACTGAATAGGTCAACCGTTTGATTAGAATCAATTACAATCACGTAACAAGCCTTTCTGACCTTACAAATCACTAAATCAATCAACCGTTCAATGAGAATTAGCTATAATCACATAACAAGTCATTCTGAGCTTACAAATCACTTAATCGGTCAACTGTTTGATGAGAATCAACTACAATCACATAACCAACCGTTATGATCTTACAAATCACCGAATCAGCCAACCGTTTGATGTGAATCAGCTACAATCACGTAACAAGCCATTCTGAGATTACAGATCACTGAATCGGTTAAGCGTTCAATGAGAATCAGCTACAATCACATAACAAGCCAGCCTAAGCTTACAAATCACTGAAGTGGTCAATCATTCAATGAGAATCAATTACAATCACGTAACAAGCCATTCTGAGCTTACAAATCACTGAATCGGTCAACCATTCAATAAGAATCAGCTACAATCACGTAACAAGCATTCTGAGCTTACAAATCATCAAATTAGTCAATGGTTCAATGAGAATCAACTACAATCATGTAGCAACTCATTTTGAGCTTACAAAACACCGAATTGGTCAACCGTTCGATGAGAATCAGCTACAATCATGTAACAATCTATTCTAAACTTACAAATCACTGAATCGATCAATCATTCAATGAGAACCAGCTACAATCACATAACAAGCCATTCTCAACTTACAAATCATCGAATCGATCAACCGTTCGATGAGAATTAGCTACCATCATGCAACAAGTCATGCTGCACTTACAAATCATTGAATCAGTCAACCGTCCCATGAGAATCAGCTACAAACACGTAACAACAAGCCATTCTAAGCTTACCAATCACTGAATCATTCAAACGTTCAATGAGAATCAATTACAATCATGTAACAAGCCATTCTGAGCTTACAACTCACCGAATTGGTCAACCATTCAATGAAAATCAATTACAATTATGTAACAAGCCATTCTGAACTGACAAATCATCAATTCCATCAACCGTTCGATGAGAATTAGCTACAATCACGTAACAAGCCATTTTGAGCTTACAAATCACCAAATTGGTCAACCATTCGATGAGAATTAGCAACAATCATGTAACAAGTCATTATGACCTTACAAATAATCGAATCGGTCAACCATTTGATGAGAATTAGCTACAATCACGTAACAAGCTATTCTGGGCTTACAAATCACCGAATCGGTCAACCGTTTGATGAGAATGAGCCACAATCACATAACAAGCCATTCTAAGTTTACAAATTACCGAATCGGTCAACCGTTTTATGAGAATCAATCACAATCATGTTAAAAGCTGTTCTGAGCTTACAAATCATGGAATCGGTCAACCGTTCGATGAGAATCAATTACAATCATGTAACAAGCTATTCTGGGTATATAAATTACCAAATCAGTCAATCGTTCGATGAGAATCAGCTAAAATCACAAAACAAGCCACTTTAAGCTTACAAATCACCAAATTGGTCAACTATTCAATCAGAATCAGCTACAATCACGTAACAAGCTATTCTGAGCTTACAAATCACCGATCCGATCAACTGTTTGATGAAAATTAATTACAATCACGTAACAAGCCATTCTGAGCTTACAAATCACCAAATCTATCAACCGTTCAATGAGAATCAATTACAATCACATAAGAAGCCATTATGAGCTTACAAATAATCGAATTGCTCAACTATTTGATGAGAATCAGCTAGAATCATGAAATAAGCCATTTTGAGCTTAAAAATCATCGAATCGGTCAATCGTTCAATGAGAATCAGCCACAATCACGTAACAAGTCGTTCTGCACTTAAAAATCACTGAATCAGTCAACCATTTGATGAGAATCAGCTATAATCACATATAATAAGCTATTCTGAGCTTATAAATCACCGAATTGGTCAATCATTCGATTAGAATCAATTACAATCATTTAACAAGCCATTCTGAGGATACAAATCACCGAATCGATCAACTGTTCGATGAGAATCAATTACAATCATGTAACAAGCCATTCTTAGTTTACAAGTCACCAAATTGGTCAACCATTCGATGAGAATCAACTACAATCACGTAACGAGCCATTCAATGAGAATCAATTACAATCACGTAACAAGCCATTCTGAGCTTACAAATCACTGAATCGGTCAACCGTTTGATTAGAATCAATTACAGTGATGTAACAAGCCATTATGAGCTTACAAATCACCGAATCGGTCAACCGTTTGATGAGAATCAATTACAATCATGTAACAAGCCATCCTGAGCTTATAAATCACTGAATCAGTCAATCGTTGGATGAGAATCAATTACAATCACGTAACAAACCATTTTGAACTTACAAATCATGGAATTGGTCAACCGTTCGATGAGAATAAGCTACAATCATGAAACAAGCCAATCTGAGATTACAAATCATCGAATCGGTCAATTGTTCGATGAAAATCTACTACAATCACGTAACAAGCCATTCTAAGCTTACAAATCACCAAATCGGTCAACCGTTTGATGAGAATCAGCTACAATCATGTAAAAAGTCATTCTAAGCTTACAAATTATCGAATCGATCAACCATTCAATGAGAATCAATTACAATCACGTAACAAACCATTCTGAGCTTATAAATCACCGACTCAATCAACTGTTTGATGAGAATCAATTACAAGCACATAACAAGCTATTCTAAGCTTACAAATCATGGAATCGATCAAATGTTCAATGAGAATTAGCTACAATCATGAAACAAGCCATTCTGAACATACAAATCACTGAATCGGTCAACCGTTTGACGAGAATCAGCTACAATCATGTAACAAGCCATTCCGAGCTTACAAATCATGAAATCGGTCAACAGTTCGATGAGAATCAGCTACAATCATGTAACAAGTCATTCTAAGCTTACAAATCATCAAATCGGTCAATCATTCGATGAGAATCAGCTGCAATCACGTAATAAGCCATTCTAAGCTTACAAATCACTGAATCGGTTAACCATTGGATGAGAATCAGCTACAATCACATAACAAGCCATTTTGAGTTTAGAAATCACTGAATCGATCAACCGTTTGATGAGAATCAGCTACAATCATGTAACAAGCCATTCTGAGCTTACAAATCACCGAATTGGTCAACAGTTTGATGAGAATCAGCTACAATCACGTAACAAGCCATTTTGAGCTCACAAATCGCCAAATTAGTCAAATGTTTGATGAGAATTAGCTACAATCATGTAACAAGTCAATCTAAGCTTACAAATCACTGAATTGGTCAACCGTTCGATGAAAATCAATTACAATCACGTAAGAAGTCATTGTGAGTTGTAATCACTGAATCGGTCAATCGTTCGATGAGAATCAGCTCCAATCATGTAACAAGCTATTCTGAGCTTACAAATCATCGAATCAGTCAACCCTTCAATGAGAATCAGCTACAATCACTTAACAAGCCATTCTGAGCTTAGAAATTATTGAATCGAACAACCATTCGATGAAAATCAACTATAATCACGTAACAAGCCATTCTGAGCTTAAAAATCATTGAATTGGTCAGCTGTTCGATGAGAATCAATTACAATCATGTAACAAGCCATTCTGAGCTTACAAATCATTGAATCTGTCAACCGTTAGATGAACATCCTTATGGTGTGGTTTCAACTGTCACTCTTGAAGGTTAAGGTGATCTTGGTCGCATGTGACGGAGGATGATCTGCCAAGAGGATTGTTTTGGATTGTGTATCGACGTTTTGTGTGAGCTAGGAGACGTAGGATATGGTCTTGAATCGCATTCCAGAGACCCTTACTATAGGGATGAGTTATCCACATCGATGCAATAATTGTTACCCACATTATGGTCGATGGCATCATGAGATGCTCTTTGCCCAAATTTTCCTTATGTTTATCAAGACTTTATCTTTAGAAGTCATGTCAGGTGTTTTAAGAGATTCTATCTTGGTATTATCTTTCTGCATAATAGACTCAGTAATTAAAAATTTATATTGTTGCATTATGATTTGTGTCCTGGTGGATAGAGTTTTGATTACCATTTGTGATGTACTCTTTTGATGTTACTAATACACTCAAAATCCTAGGATGCTCTGTGTTTAAAATAAGATTAATTGAATTCAATTGTTCTTTGTGATAATACTATCAATTGCATGTTTTATAGAAATTGTATTGGAATAAGGTAGTTTAAATAATAAAAAGGTGAAATATATATATTCTAATGTAGTTAAATATTGTTTCCCGTGTGTATGTAATCTCTAGAAGAAATATAGTAGGAAAATTGTGAGTGTACCACTACTGAATGTTGAAATGTTTCTATTTGGATATGAATGCTTACATAAAGGACCATTTGAATTTATTTTATGTTCAGACATGTATTAATAGAAAAGTGAGATTTCGCATAGAATGCTTTGATGTTATAATAATGCAAGAAAAGTGAATCATTTGTAATGTAGCTTGTAAATAATTTACGACTTGTTTTCACGCTGGATTATTAGGTCTTGACTTACGATATTGATGAATTATTTCATTTAGAATATTATGCCATAATTTCATGTTTATACAAGAAGAGTTTATGTGAGATAATCATGGTTAATAAATTAGGTTAATCGATATATTTATGTTCTTGAAATAGCTTGATTCAAAATTAAGAAATGTATTATTGGAAGTAAGTGAATTTCTTGAGATAAAGTGTCGATGCAGTTGGACTATACGATGTACTTGAGTTTGATTATTTATGATGTACGTATATATGTTATTGACATTTCATGAGCTACTGATATTTTTTCAAGTGTGCAAGTAAGACCATGGTTATATCAAGGGAAATTAAAGATGGATACTTGTGAAAATTTTGTTAAGCCAAGGTTATCTCCAAGGGGAGAAATTAACTTCGTTGTAATGTGAAATTGTTGTAAAGTGATGCATGAATGTATTTATTGATTATGTTATTTTATTTTTTTATTTTATTTTAGTCTACTTGGCATGCCATGTGTATCGTGATGTGTTGTGATTTATTGTGGTGTCAATTGACACATGTATTATGTGGTGGCATGACCAAGTGCTTTATGAGTGCAATTGGTCCTCTATTTTTAGGAGCCATGAGTGGGAATCTCTTTCATTTTCGGATGCAATCTTTGAGTGGTCTTTTGAGTGGCATTTAGTGACCATTTAAGGTAATGGAGGTTAAAAATATGCTACCGCATAGTGGTGCCATGTGTTGGGGGTCAAATTTTGACCATTATGATGTATCTTGACTATTTTTGCCCTTCCAAAAGATGCTCTTTTGAAAAGTGACGAAATTGGAAGAGGCATGTCAAGCCCACTCCTTATTTTGAATTTTGAATTTGAATTTCCCTCTTTTGTTTGATAGGTTTAGGGTTTGTCTTCTTAAGGAGATGGAGGGAAAATTTGAGCCCACTACTCCAATTTTTCGAAGACTTGAAAGTTTGTGAGATTGTGAATCTAGTTTTGGTCTTTTTGGAGGATTTTGGTTGTTGCATAGCAAAGGAGGAGACTAGTTGGATAAAGCTCATCTCAACCCTCTTGCCATTAGCTTGGATTGAGGTTGGATTTTGAACACTTTCTTATGTTGTATGTATGCTAGTTTTTATTTATTTGAAATGTCTTCCTAGTTTATGCATGCAGCTTGCAGCTTAAATAAGCCATTAATGGCGAGCACCTTGCTATTAGTGCATCTAAAAATAATAACCTTATGGAATGATCTCTGGCTTTTGCCAGTAGTTTTTTTATATAAAAAAATTTGTTGTGTGTGTGTTTTGCCCTAATTTTGAGAATGATAGAACCAGCTATAATCACATAAAAATCCATTCTAAGTTTAAAAACCACTGAATTGGTTAGCCGTTTGATGATAATCAGCTATAATCACATAACAAGCCATTCTGAGCTTACAAATCAGCTACAATCACATAACAAGCCATTCTAAGATTACAAATCATCGAATCGGTCAACCATTTCAAGAGAATACATTACATTCACGTAACAAGCCATTCTGACCTTACAAATCACCAAATCGGTCAACAATTCGATGAGAATCAACTATAATCACATAACAAGCCATTTTAAAATTACAAATCATCAAATCGGTCAACCGTTCAATGAGAATCAATTACAATCATGTAAAAAGTAATTCTAATCTTAAAAATCACCGAATCAGTCAACCATTTGATGAGAATCAATTATAATCATGTAACAAGCCATTCTGAGCTTACAAATCATCGAATCGATCAACTGTTCAATGAGCATCAATTACAATCACGTAACAAGTCATTCTGAGCTTACAAATCACCAAATCGGTCAACCGTTTGATAAGAATAAATTACTATCATGTAACAAGCCCTTTTCAGCTTACAAATCAGTGAAATGATCAACCGCTTGATGAGAATTAGCTACAATCATGTAATAAGCCATTCTGAGTGTAAAAATCACCGAATCAATCAACTATCTAATAAGAATTAGCTAAAACCAGGTAATAAGCCATTTTGAGCTTACAAATCACCGAATCGATCAACCGTTTGATGAGAATCAATAAAAATCATGTAACAAGCCATTTTGAGCTTATAAATCACTGAACCGGTCAACCATTCCATGAGAGTCAATTACGATCACATAAAAAGCAATTCTGAGCTTACAAATAACCAAATCGGTCAACCGTTTGATGAGAATCAATCACAATAATGTAACAAGCCATTCTGAGTTTACAAGTCACCGAATCGGTCAACCGTTTGATGAGAATCAGCTCCAATCATGTAACAAGCCATTCTGAGCTTACAAATCATCGAATTAGTCAACCGTTCGATAAGAATTAGCTACAATCTCGTAACAATCCATTTTGAGCATACAAATCACTGAATCGGTCATCCATTCGATAAGAATCAGCTACAATCATGTAACAAGCCATTTTGAGCTTACAAATCACTGAATCGATCAACCGTTCGATGACAATCAGCTACGATAATGTAACAAGCCATGCTAAGCTTACAAATTACCCAATCAATCAACAGTTCGATGAGAATCAGCGATAATCACGTAACAAGTCATTATGGGCTTACAAATCACCGAATCGGTCAACTGTTTGAAGAGAATCAATTACAATCACGTAACAAGCCATTATGAGCTTACATATCACCAAATTGGTCAATTGTTCAACGCGATAAATTATAATCACATAACAAGCCATTCTAAGCTTACAAATCACCGAATTGGTCAACCGTTCGATGACAATTAGCTACAATCATGTAACAAGCCATTCTAAGCTTACAAATCACAAAATCGGTCAACCATTTGATGAGAATCGGCTACAATCATGTAACAAACAATTCTGAGCTGACAAATCATCGAATCAGTTAACCGTTTGATGAGAATCAATTACAATCACGTAACAAGCCATTCAAAGCTTACAAATCACCGTATCGGTCAACTGTTCATTGTATATCTACTACAATCATGTAACAAGCCATTCTGAGCTTAGAAATCACCAAATCGATAAACTGTCAGGTGAGAATCATCTAACAAGCCATTCCAAGCTTAAAAATCACCGAATCGGTCAACCGTAAGGTGAGAATCAATTACAATAACATAAGATGCAATTCTGAGCTTACAATTCACCGAATTGGTCAACCGTTCGATGACAATCAGCTACAATCATGTAACAAGATATTCTACATTTATAAATCACTGAACCGGTCAACCGTTCGATGAGAATCAGGTACAATCGTGTACCAAGAAATTTTGAGCTTACAAATCATCGAATTTGTCAACCGTTGGATGAGAATCAACTACAATCACGTAACGAGCTATTCTGAGCTTAGAAATCACCGAATCGGTCAACCGTTTGATGAGATTTAGCTACAATCATGTAACAAGCCATTATGAGCTTACAAATCAACCAATTGGTCAATAGTTTGATGAGAATCAACAACAATCATGTTACAAGCTATTCTGAGCTTACAAATCAACGAATCGGTCAACCATTCGATGAGAATAAATTACAATCATGTAACAAGCCATTCTGAGCCTACAAATCACTGAATTGATCAAGTTTTTGATGAGAATCAAGCCATTCTAAGCTTATAAATCATCGACTCGGTCAACCGTTTGATGAGAATCAGCTACAATCATGTAACAAGTCATTTTGAGCTTAAAAAGTCAACCATTCGATGAGAATCAGCTACAATCATGTAACAAGTCATTCTGAGCTTACAAATCACCGTATCGGTCAACCATTCGATGAGAATCAGCTATAATCATGTAACAAGTCATTCTGAGCTTACAAATCACCGAATCGGTCAACTGTTCAATGATAATAAGGTACAATCATGTAACAAGCCATTCAAAACTTAAAAATCACTAAATCGGTCAACCGTTCTATGAAAATTAGAAACAATCACGTAACAAGCCATTCTGAACTTAGAAATCACCGAATCGATCAACTGTTCAATGAGAATTAATTACATGATGTAACAAGCCATTCAATGAGAAGCAGCTACAATTACATAACAAGTCATTCTGAGCTTACAAATCATCGAATTGATCAGCCATTTGATGAGAATCGATGACAATCACATAACAAGCCATTCTGATCTTACAAATCATCGAATCGGTCAATGGTTCGATGAGAATCAGCTACAATCATGTAACAAGCCATTCTGAACTTAGAAATCACCGAATCGGTCAATTGTTCGATGAGAATCAATTACAATCACATAACAAGCCATTCTAAGCTTAGAAATCATCGAATCGGTCAACCATTCTATAAGAATCAGCTACATTCACGTAACAAGTCATTCTGAGCTTAGAAATCACCGAATCGGTCAACATTTTCAATGAGAATCAGCTACAATCAGGTAACAAGTTGCTTTGAGCTTACAAATCATTGAATCAGTCAACTGTTTGATGAGAATTAGCTACAATCATGTAACAAGGCATTCTGAGCTCACAAATTTATCAATCAGTCAACCGTTCGATGAGAATCAGCTACCATCACGCAACAAGCCATTATGAGCTTAGAAATCACATAATCGATCAACCGTTCAATGAGGTTCAGCTAAAATAAAGTAATAATCCATTCTGAGCTTACAAATCACTGAATCAGTCAACCGTTCAATGAGAATCAGCTATAATCACCTACAAAGCCATTTTGGGCTTACAAATCACCGAGTTAGTCAACCGTTTGATGAAAATCAATTACAATCATGTAACAACCCATTTTGTGCTTACAATCACCAAATCAGTCAACAATTCAATGAGAATCAATTACAATCACGTAACAAGCCATTATGGGCATACAAATCACCGAATATGTCAACGGTTCAATGCGAATCAACTACAATCATGTAACAAGCCATTCATAGCTTACAAATCATCGAATCAGTCAATCGTTCGATGAGAATGATCTACAATAACGTAACAAGCCATTCAGAGCTTAGAAATCACTAAATTTTTCAACCGCTTTATGAGAGAATCAATTACAATCACGTAACAAGCCATTCTGAGATTACAAATAACCGATTTGGTCAGTCATTCAATGAGAATCAGCTACAATCACGTAACAAGCCATTATGAGCTTACAAATCACCAAATCGGTCAACCGTTTGATGAGAATCAATTAAAATCATGTAACAAGCCATTATGGGCTTACAAATCACTGAATCGGTCAACCGTTCGATAAAAATCAGCTACAATCACGTAACAAGCAATCCTGAGCTTACAAATCAGTGAATTAGGCAACCGTTTGATAAGAATCAGCTAGAATCATGTAACAAGCCAGTCTGAGCTTACAAATCACTAAATCGGTCAACTGTTTGATGAGAATCAATTGGAATTATGTGACAAGTCATTCTGAGCTTACAAATCACCGAATCGGTTAACCGTTTGATTAGAATCAATTACAATCACGTAACAAGCCATTTTGAGCTTACAAATCACCAAATCCATCAACTTTTCAATGAGAATCATCTACAATCACATAACAAGCCATTCTAAGCTTACAAATCATTAAATTCGTCAACCGTTTGATGAGAATACATTACAATCATTTAACAAGCCATTCTAAGCTTCCAAATCACTGAATCGGTCAACCGTTCGATGAGAATCAATTACAATCATGTAACAAGCTATTCTGAGCTTACAAATCACTGAATCGATCAATTGTTTGATGAGAATCAGCTACAATCACGTAACAAGCCATTTCGAGCTTACAAATCATGAAATGGATCAACCGTTCGATGAGAATCAGCTACAATCATGTAACAAGCCATTCAAAACTTACAAATCACCAAATCGATCAACCGTTCAATGCAAATCAGCTACAATCACATAATAAGCCATTCTAAGGTTACAAATCACTGAATTGGTCAACCGTTTGATGAGAATCTACTACAATTACGTAAAAAGCCATTCTGAGCTTACAAATCATCGAATCAATCAACCCTTTGATGAGAATTAGCTACAATCATGTAACACGCCATTTGGAGCTTACAAATCACTAAATTGGTCAACCGTTCGATGAGAATCAGCTACAATCACGTAACAAGCCATTAAAAGCTTACAAATCACCAAATCAATCAACCATTCGATGCGAATCGGCTACAATCACATAATAAGCCATTCTGAGCTTACAAATCACTGAATTGGTCAACCGTTCGATGAGAATCTTCTATAATTACGTAAAAAGCCATTCTGAGCTTACAAATCATTGAATTGATCAACCCTTTGATGAGAATCAGCTACAATCACGTAACATACCATTCGGAGCTTACAAATCACTAAATTGGTCAACCATTCGATGAGAATCAGCTAAAATCACGTAACAAGTCATTCCTTGCTTACAAATTATCAAAGCGGTCAACCGTTTGATGAGAATCAGCTACAATCACATAACAAGCCATTATGAGCTGATTAATAAAAAATCATTAAACCGTTCGATGAGAATCAACTACAACCACGTAACAAGTCATTCTGATCTTACAAATCACCGAATTGGTCAACCCTTCAATGCGAATCAGCTACAATCATGTAACAAGCCATTCTGAGATTAAAAATCACCCAATTGGTCAACCGTTCGATGAGAATCAGCTACAATCACGTAATAAGGCATTCAGAGCTTACAAATCATTGAATCGGTCAACCGTTCGATGAGTATTAGCTATAATCATGTAACAAGCCATTTCGAGCTTAGAAATCACCGAATCGATCAACCTTTCGTTGAGAATTAGTAACAATGACGTAACAAGCCATTTTAAGCTTACAAATCATTGATTTGGTCAACTGTTCAGTGACAATTAGCTATAATCATTTAACAAGCCATTCTGAGCTTACAAATCACCGAATCGGTCAACTGTTCAATGAGAATCAAATCCAATCACGTAACAAGCCAATCTAAGCTTACAAATCACCAAATCGACCGTTTGATGAGAATCAATTACAATCACATAACAAGCTATTATGAGCTTACAATTCACCGAATCGATCAACCGTTCGATGATAATCAGCTACAATCACGTAACAAGCCATTCTAAGCTACAAATAATTGAATCGGTCAACTGTTTGATGAGAATCAATTACAATCACGTAAGCAGCAATTCTGAGCTGATGAATCACCAAATCAGTCAACCGTTCGATGAGAATCAATTACAATCACGTAATAATCTATTCTGAGCTTAAAATTCATGTAATAATAAAAATCAATTACAATCACGTAACAAGCCATTCTGAGCTTACAAATCATCGTATCGGTGAACCGTTAGATGAGAATCAACTACAATCATGGAACAAGCTATTATGAGCTAACAAATCAATTACAATCACATATCAATCTATTTTGAGCTTAGAAATCACCGAATCAGTCAACCTTTTCATGAGAATCAACTACAATCACGTAACAAACCATTCTAAGCTTACAAATCATCGAATCGGTCAACCATTCAATGAGAATCAACTACATTCACATAGCAAGCCATTTTGAGCTTAAAAATCACCAAATCAGTCAACCGTTTGATGAGAATCAACTCCAATCACGTAACAAACCATTTTGAGCTTACAAATCACCAAATCAGTCAATCGTTTGATTAGAATTAGCTACTATCATGTAACAAGCCATTCTAAGCTTACAAATCACCAAATCTGTCAACCGTTCGATGAGAATCATCTACAATCACGTAACAAGCCATTCTGAACTTACAAAATACTGAATCGGTCGACCGTTTGATGAGAATCAGCTACAATCACGTAACAAGCTAGTCTGAGCTTGCAAATAATTGAATCGATTAACCGTTCAATGGAAATCAGCTACTATCACGTAAACGGCCATTCTTAACCATACAAATCATCGAATCAGTCAATTGTTTGATGAGAATCAGTGACAATCACATAACAAGCCATTCTGAACTTACCAATAACCAAATTGGTCAATCGTTCGATCAGAATCAATTACAATCACCTAACAAGCCATTCTAAGCTAATAAATCAGCGAATCGGTTAGCTGTTCGATGGGAATCAATTGCAATCATGTAATAAGCCATTCTGAGCTTACAGATCACCAAATTGCTCAACCGTTCGATGAGAATCAGATACAATCATGTAACAAGCCATTTTGAGCTTAGAAAGCACTGAATGATTGGTTGACATTTCGATGGGAATCAGCTACAATCACGTAACAAGCCATTATGAGCTTACACATCATCGATTCGATCAATTGTTTGATGAGAACCAATTACAATCACATAACAAGCCATTTTGAGCTTATAAATTACAAAATCAGTCCACCTTTCGACAAGATTCAATAACAATCATGTAACAAGCCATTTTGAGCTTACAAATCACTGAATTGGTCAACTATTCGATGAGAGTCAGCTACAATAACGTAACAAGCCATTCTGAGCTTACAAATCATTGAATCGGTCAATCGATCGGTGAGAATCAGCTATAATCATGGAACAAGCCATTCTGAGATTACAAATCACCGAATCAGTCAACCATTAGATGACAATCAGCTACAGTCACATAACAAGACATTCTGAGCTTACAAATCCCCGAATCGGTCAACCATCCAATGAGAATCAATTACAATCACGTAACAAGGCATTTTGAGCTTACAAATCACCGAATCAATCAACTGTTTGTTGAGAATCAACTACAATTACCTAATAAGCCATTCTTAGCTTACAAATCACCAAATCAGTCAAATGTTTGATCAAAATTAGCGACAATCACGTAACAAGCCTTTTTGAGCTTACAAATCACCGAATCAGTTAACCATTCGATGAGAATTAGCTACAATCACGTAACAACCCATTCTGAGATTAAAAAATCACCGACTCGATCAACCGTTCGATGAGAATTAGCTACAATCATGTAACAAGCCATTCTGAGCTTACGAATCACCGACCCGATCAACCGTTCAATGAGAATCAATTACAATCACGTAACAAGCCAATCTTAGCTTAGAAATAACCAAATTGGTCAACAGTTCAATTAGAATCAATTACAATAATGTAACAAGCCATTTTGAGCTTACAAATCACCAAATCGGTCAACCGTTTGATGACGATCAATTACAAGGTAACAAACCATTCTTAGCTTACAAATCACCGAATCGGTCAACCTTTCGATAAGAATCAGCTACAATCATGTAACAAGCCATTCTGAGCTTACAAATCATCAAATTGGTCAACTGTTCGATGAGAATCAGCTACAATCATGTAACAAGCCATTCTGAGCTTACAAATCACCGAGTCGGTCAACCGTTTGATGAAAATCACTAATATCACGTAACAAGCCATTCTTAGCAGACAAATCAATGAATTGGTCAATCGTTTCATGAGAATCAACTACAATCATGTAACAAGCCATTGTGAACATACAAATCACTGAATCGGTCAATCGTTCGATGAGAATCAGCTAGAATCACGTAGCAAGTCATTTTGAACATACAATTCACCGAATCGGTGAACCATTCGATGAGAATCAATTACAAACACGTAACAATCCATTCTGCGCTTAGAAATCACTGAATTGGTCAACCATTCATTGATAATTAATTACAATCACGTAACAAGCCATTCCGAGCTTACAAATCACTGAATCAGTCAACCGTTTGATGAGAATCAATTACAATCACGTGGCAAGCCATTCTGAGCTTACAAATCACTGAATTAGTCAATTGTTCTATGACAATCAGCTACAATCACGTAATAAGCCATTTTGAGATGACAAATCATGAAATCTGTGAACCATTTGATGGGAATCAGCTACTATCATGTAACAAGCCATTCTAAACTTACAAATTACAGAATCAATTACAATCACGTAACAAGCCATTCTAAGCTTACAAATCAGCAAATCGGTTAACTGTTCGATGAGAATCAGCTACAATCACGTAACAAGCCATTCTGAGCTTACAAATCACCAAATTGGTCAACCATTTGATGAGAATCAGCTCCAATCATGTAACAAGCCATTCTCAGCATACAAATCACCGAATCGGTCAACCATTTGATGAGAATCATCTACAATCACGTAACAAGCCATCCTGAGCTTACAAATCACTGAATCGGTCAATCGTTTGATGAGAATCAACTACAATCATGTAACAAGCCATTATGAGCTTGCAAATTAGTGAATCAGTCAAACCCTTCGATGAAAATCAGCTACTATCATTTAACAAGTCATTCTGAGTATACAAATCACTGAATCAGTCAACTGTTGATAAGAATTAGCTACAATCATGTAACAAGCAATTCTGAACTTACAAATCATTGAATTGGTCAACTGTTTGATGAGAATCAATTCCAATCACTTAGCAAGCCATTGTGAACTTACAAATCATTGAATCGATCAAGCGTTCAATGACAATCAACTACAATCACGTAACAAGCCATTCTGAGCTTACAAATTATCAAACCGATCAATCGTTCAGTGAGAATGCTATACAATCACGTAACAAGCCATTCTGAGCTGACAAATCACCGACTCTGTCAACCATTCGATGGGAATCAACTACAATCATGTAACAAGCCATCCTGTGCTTACAAATCATCGAATCGATCAATCGTTCGATGAGAATTAGCTATAAACATGAAACAAGCCATTCTAAGCTTACAAATCATCGAATTGGTCAACCGTTCGATGACAATCAATTAGAATCACGTAACAAGCCATTTTGAGCTTATAAATTACTAAATCGGTCAACTGTTCGATGAGAATCAATTATAATCACATAAGAAGCCATTTTTAAGCTTACAAATCACTGAATCGGTCAACCGTTCGATTAGAATCGTTCAACTGTTTGATGAGAATCAGCTAAAATCATTCAATTGTTCGATGAGTATCAATTAGAATCACGTAACAAGCCATTTTGTGCTTACAAATCATCGAATCAGTCAACCATTCGATGAGAATCAACTACAATCACGTAACAAGCCATTCTGAGCTTACGAATCACCGAATTGGTCAACCGTTCCATGAGAATCAATTACAATCATGTAACAATCTATTCTGACCTTACAAATCACCAAATCATTCAACCTTTCGATGAGAATCAATTACAATCATGTAACAAACCATATTTTGATCTTACAAATCATAGAATCAGTCAACCGTTTGATGAGAATCAACTATAATCATGTAAGAAGCCATTCTGAGCTTACGAATCACCGAATCGGTTAACCATTCGCTGAGAATTAATTACAAACATGTAACAATCCATTTTGAGTGTACAAATCACCGAATCGGTCAATCTTTCAATGAGAATCAATTACAATCACGTAACAAGCTATTTTGAGCTTACAAATCACCGAATTGATCAACCATTCAATGAGAATCAGCAACAATCACGTAACAAGCCATTTTGAGCTTACTAATCACCAAATCGATCAACCATTTGATGAGAATTAGCTGCAATCACGTAACAAGCCATTCTAAAGTTACAAATCACTGAATCGGTTAATTGTCCGATAAAAATCAGTTATAATCACGTAACAATCCATTCTGAGCTTACAAATCACCGAATGGGTCAACCAAACGATAATAATTAATTACAATCATGTAACAAGCCATTCTAAGCTCACAAATCACTAAATCGGTCAACTGTTGGATGAGAATCAGCTACAATCACGTCACAAAAGATTCTGAGCTGATAAATCATCAAATCGATCAACCATTCGATAAGAATCAACTACAATCACGTAACAAGTAATTCTAAGCTTACAAATCAACAAATCGGTCAACCGTCAATGAGAATTAGCTATAATCACGTAACAAGGCATTATCGAATTGGTCAACTGTGTTAGAGAGTAAAGTCCACCAAGATAACTGAGAGGGGGGGGGTGAATCAGTTGTCTGATAATTATAACTTTTATCAACTTCAACAGCATTAAACCATGTAAGCAATATAATTACCACCCATAAAAAGATATTCATACAATTACACAATGACACAAGATATGTTGACTAGGGAACCTCTTGATCAAAGAGTAAACCCCGGTGGGAATGATGCCCACAAAAGATGCACTAGTATGAATATTCCTTGTGAAAGGATGGACTCTGTTAGGAGTCTTATGAAATACATTCAGTACATATGAATCCCTATTAGGAGATTTTGAATCCCAGTTAAAAGATTCTAACCCTGTTAAGAGTTATGGAAGATAGAAGGACCCACTACCCAAACAGCTTCAGGGTAGGATCATTGAACACACTGTCCAACCGATCTTTGTATTACTCAACATAATAATAGCAAATATGTTACCTCCTTCCTTACTGTGCCAAACCGCACTCTCTGCTTCATCAGATCTCAATTTTAGATCTCTTTACTTCACATGTATTCCTTCACAAATTCGCTTTCACAATTTACTCTTTTCTTCACTTCATGCGTACATCAACACATCCAACCATATTACAACCATTACAACAACAAGGAAAAACATTCCTTCCTTTATACCACACTCAAGTAATTACAAATGAGTCGGCATACAATTACAAATAAAAATTTTCACAACAAAACTCTCAGCTTCCAACTACAATAATTCTTTACTCGTGCAATCTCGAAGTTTGCATTGTCATCCACATCACTATCAATGTGTCCTCAACTTCTGTTTAACTGCACAAAACCATATTCCATCCCGATTAGGAGATATAATCTGATTTCCACAAACCGCTCCTCAGGAACACTGTCTGAATACTGCTTCCACCAAAATGCTCATAACTTTCATAAATAAATGAATTGCTATCTACGCTCTTAACCATAAACATATAACATATCAAAGAGTATATCCTCAACATCACATAGCTCCAACTAAAATATCTCACATGCGCTAATCCAAACACTGTCTGCTTCTCTGCAAGTCTCCAGTAAATCATTGTGTTGACATCAATGACAATTATAGTTATGAATGCAACAAAAATTGCTACAGAATGGCTGACGAACAATTAGCATTCATGCTTAACAATCTCCCCCATTGGCATTGATGGCAATATAGATGAAAAAATATCCAATGTTCCAAAAATCCAATACTGCAACACTGTTGCTTCAAGAAAATATTTCAAGTCCTCTTCATCAATCAAATCTTGCTTCATTTTCCTGTTCAGATAGTACAAATAGTTTTTTTTCATGTACACTTCTCCCCCATTGACATCAATGACAGAAATCTCATCATTATGTCAACAACTCAAATGTCAAAAGACACTATTTAGAAAATATATTCACTAGAGTCTTCATGACTCAGCTCAGATACACATACTCCCCCATAGAGGAAGTACCAACATCTAGTCCAAAAGAAAAATAAGGCTTATATACCACTGGATGGATGCAACCAACTGCATCACTTCTCAAAAGTAGGCTGGTGCATAACCCCAAGCATACCTCTCAGATACTCAAATGTATCCTTAGGCAAAGGCTTTGTAAATATTTCTGCTATCTGCTCCTTTGTACTTATGTACTCAAGTCTAACTTCTTTCTCAGCAACTTTTTCTCTTACAACATGATACTTAATCTCTATATGTTTTGTCTTAGAATGTAATACAGAGTTCTTAGACATACTAACTGTGCTAGTGTTGTCACAATGTATGACAACAGGTTCAACAAACTTTATTCTAATATTCTTTAGCATTTGCTTCATTCAAATTATTTGGTTACAACTGTTTGCTGCTACTACATATTCTGCTTCTGCTATGCTTTGTGAGATAGAATTCTACTTTTTGCTTAGCCAAGAAACCAATCTTCCTCCAAGGAAAAATGCTCCACCACTGGTGCTTTTCTTATCATCAACACTACCTCCCGAATCAGCATCTGTATATGCACATAGGGTAAAATCATTAGATTTTTCATACCACAATCCATAGTCCATTATGCCTCTTAAATATCTCAGTATCCTTTTTACTGCTGCATAATGTGATTCTCTAGGTTCAACTTGAAATCTTGCTACAAAACTAAATGTGCTATATTAGGTCTTATATGAGTCAAGTAATGCAATCCTTCAATCATAGATTTGTATTTTTTCTGTTCAACTATCAGTGTTTCATCTGTGCTAGATAATTTATGTCCGGTTACCATAGGTGTTCCAACTGGTTTACAGTTCTCCATTCCAAATCTTTTCAACAAGTCAATCAAGTACTTTGTCTAACTTAAAAAGATACCATCATTGTTCTGTGTTATCTTTAATCCCAAAAATACTCATTTCAAATTCAGTCTTCATTTCATCAGCAAATTTGTCACTAGCTTCATCTTCTCCTCCAAAAATAATGTCATCAACAAAAATAACTATAATCAACAAACCATTTTCAATTTCTTTTGTGTATAGATTGCTATCAGTTGTTCCTTTTGTAAATTCCAACTTTAACAAATACTTGTCCAATCTTGCATACCGAGTTCTAGGTGCTTGCTTTAGTCCATCTAAGGCTTTCTTCAGTTTACATACCATGTCTCCTTCTTGAGTCAAAGGAAAACCTTTAGGCTGCTCAATGTAGACTTCTTCTTCCAACTCTCTATTCAAAAATGCTGACTTCACATCCATCTGATATATTTTGAACTTTTTGTAAGCTACATAAGCCAAAAACATTTTTATTGCTTCAATTCTTGCAACAGGTACAAAGGTTTTTTCATAGTCAATTCCTTCTTGTTGTGAGTATCCCTTACATACCTACTTCTCCTTGTTCATTCATCTTGTTTCTAAATACCCATTTAGTTCCAATAACATTCTTGTCTTTAGGTCTAGGGACCAATTCCTATGTCTTATTCTTTTCAATCTAATCTAGTTCTTCTTTCATAACATTAGTCCAACTTTCATCTTCACAAGCTTCACTAGTTTTAGGTTCAGCTTGAGAAATCAAACATAACTGTTCTTGTACCTTATTCTGAGTTAGAACTCCTCTTTTAATGCTTGCAATAATTTGCCTGATAGGATGATTTCTTGATAAACTCTTGTTAGGTGTCATTGTCTCAGATCTCACTTCAGGTGTAGGTTCTTCAATGACTTCACTGTGGCTTTCATTCAACAAATCACTGTCAGTCTCATAAAATAATTCAGTAGATCCAGTGTTAGGTTTAGGATGAGCTTCTTCATTTGATTCATAATCAAGCATTCTTTCTTGAATTTTGAACTTTTCATCAACTTTAACATTTGCGATTCAACAATAGTCTTAGTTCTTTTATTGTAACATCTATAGGCTTTGCTTTTCAAAGAATGTCCAAGAAATATACCTTCATCACTTCTAGGATCAAACTTTCCAATATCATCATCTCTCTTTATATCATTTGCTTCCAAAAATTTTAAAATACTTAATTGAGAGTGCATGTCCAAACCATAATTCATAGGGTGTCTTGTTTATGTCTGCTTTGATTGTTCAATGTATACACTGATGTGTTCATTGCTTCTCTCTAGAATATCTTCACGAAATCATTCTCAAATAACATAGATCTTGCTGCTTCAGTCACTTATCTGTTTTTTCTTTCTGCAATACCATTTTGTTTAGGTGTCCTAGGGGCTGAAAACTATCTCTTAATGCCATTTTCTTCACAAAAGGTGTTAAACTCTCTAGAAGTAAATTCTCCACCTCTATCAGATCTCAAACATTTAATCTTCATTCCAGATTCATTCTCAACTTTATTCTTAACGATCTTAAACTTATCAAATGCTTCAAACTTTTTTTTAAGAAATGCAATCCACATCATTCTTGTAAAATCATCAACAAGAATCATAAAATACCTTTTTCCATAGAATCCTCTAGTCTTGGTAGGACCGCTCAAATCTGTATGAACAATCTCCAATTTTTCTGCAGATGTAAACTTCTTACTGAGAAAAGAACTTCTCTTCTGTTTAGCCATCACACATTTTTTGCAAATCATGTTAGTAGGCTTCATAATTTTAGGCAAATCCCTTGTTGCAAGTGTAGTACTCACTTTCACAATGTTGTCAAAATTTATATGACAAAACCTTCTATGCCATAACCAACTGTCATCAATTTTAGTAATCAAACATGTCATCTCAGTAAGATCCAATTCCAATCAGATTTCTATCTTTATCCTTTATCACACAAGTTGTCTTAGTAAACCAAACTTTATATCCCTTATCAACTAACTGTCCAACACTCAAAATATTATGTTTCAATCCATCCATAAAATAAACATCATCAGTATTAATTAGTCTTTCCATCAAGAGTAATAGATCATATACCTTTAATCAAGCAAGGTGCATTGTTTCCAACTACAACAACTCCTCCATCATAATCGTTAAACTTTATGAACTTTTTCATGTCTCTAGTCATATGATGTGAACAACCACTATCTATAATCCAATCAGCTTTCTTTTCAACTTGAGAAACTAAGGCTTTTTCTTCCTTAACATCAGTTTCAGAATTCTCTTCTTTAATTGCAACAAATCTTATGTCATCATTATTCTCAGTATCACTTTCACTTAAAGTTCTTTCTACACTAGTTTCAAGATCTTCATCATTAGCATAATAACATTCCTTAGATCTTCTAGGTTTGAAATTGTTTCTGTACTTTTTAACTCTCTTAGGACACTTAGATGCAAAATGACCATATTCTTGACAAGTCTAACATTAAAATTTTTTCTTACCGTCTGGTTCTCTCTTCACAAGCAAGGCAATACCTTCTTTAATCTTCTTGTCTTCTTCATTTCTAGATCTGCTGTTGCCAGCATAATCTCCGCTCACACTGATGCTTCTTGACAAAGTAGGGTGAATACTAAGAGCACCGAATGCTGTCTCCATTCTAGGTAAGTCTCCTGACAACCTCAGGTTCATCTTTGTTGCTTCCAATCTTCCAAGAAGAGTTTCTTTTGTAAAGTTTGTAGTATAAGGTATAACTTGTTCAATCATCTGTGTTGTCTACTTAAATATAGGAGTCAATGTCCTCAGAATTTTTCATATCACTTCATTCTCTATCTTTGTTCCTCCATAAGATTTTATACCTGTAACAATTTTTGACATTCTACCAATATAACTTCTAACAGATTCATCTTCCATCATTCTTATATCTTCAAATGCACATATCCAATTATGTAATCTAACTCTTTTTGCATGTTCATCACCTTCAAAAGTAGAGTGTAAAGCTTTCCAAATTTTATAAGATTTTTTCAAACATTTTACTTGACTGTACTCATTCTCCAGAAGGGCTGTCAAAAGTGCTTCTCTTGCAAGTATGTTACACATGAATAGATCTCTCTCATCGACAGTACATGTTTCAAGATTGTCCTCTTCAATGATAGTCTTATCATTCTTTGTAATCAACCAATAACCTGGTCCTAAACACAGTAGGTGTGTCTTCATCTTTTCTTTCCAGCTATCAAAATTTAGTCCATCAAACTTAGGATTTTTTTTTTTTGAAATTCACCATGGATCTCCTTAAGATGTTAAACTTTTTTTTCAAGGACCTGCCACTCTGATACCAATTGTTAGAAAGTAAAGTCCACCAAGATAACTGAGAGGGTGGGTGAATCAGTTATCTAATAATTATAACTTTTGTCAACTTCAACAACATTAAACCATGTAAATAATATAATTACCAACCATAGAAAGATATTCATACACAATAACACAATGACACAAGATATGTTGACTACGGAACCTCTTGATCAAAGAGTAAACCCCAGTGGGAATGATGCCCACAAAAGATTCACTAATATGAATATTCTTTATGAAAGGATGGACTCTGTTAGGAGTCTTATGAAATACATTTAGTACATATGAATCCCTGTTAGGAGAGATTTTGAATCCCAGTTAAAATATTCTAACTCTGTTAAGAGTTATGAAAGACAGAAGGACCCACTGCCCAAACAGCTTTAGGGTAAGATCACTGAACACACTGTCCAATTGATCTTTGTATTACTCAACAGAATAATAAAAAACATGTTACCTCCTTCCTTACTGTGCCAAACTGCATTCTCTGCTTCATCAGATCTCAATTTTAGATCTTTGTACTTCACATGTCTTCCTTCACAAATTCACTTTCACAATTTACTCTTTTCTTCACTTCATGCGTACATCAACACATCCAACCATATTGCAACCATTACAACAACAAGGAAAAACATTTTTTCCTTTATACCACACTCAAGTAATTACAAATGAGTCAGCATACAATTACAAAATAAAAGTTTTCACACGCTACATCAAAATTACACAAAACTCTTGGCTTCCAACTACAATAATTCTTTACTCATGCGACCTCAAAGTTTGCGCTATCATTCACGTCACTATTAATGTGTCCTTAACATCCCTTTAACTCTGTAAAACCAGATTCCATCCTGATTAGGAGATATCATCCGATTTCCACAAACCGCTACTCAGGAACACTACCTGAATAGTGCTTCCTCCAAAATCCTTATAACTTTCATGAATAAATGAAATACTATCTGCGATCTTAAGAAAAACATATAACATATCAAAGAGTATATCCTCAACATCACATAGCTCCAACTGCAATATCCCACGTGCACTAATCCAAACACTGTCTGCTTCTCTGCAAGTCTCCAGTAAATCACTGTGTTGACATCAATGACAATCATCATCATGAATGCAACAACTACTACTACAGAACGATTGCCAAACATTTAACATTCATTCTTAACAAACTCTTTGATGAGATTCAGCTACAATCATGTAACATGCCATTCTGAGATTACAATTCAACGAATCGGTCAACCATTCGATGACAATCAGCTACAATCACGTAACAAGCCATTCTGAGATCACAAATTATCGAATTAGTTAACCGTTTGATCAAAATCAGCTACAATCATGTAACAAACCATTCTGAGCTTACAAATCACTAAATCGGTCAACTATTTGATGAGAACCAGTTAAAATTATGTAACAAGTCATTATGAGCTTACAAATCACTGAATCAGTCAACCGTTAGATGTGAATCAGCTACAATCACATAGCAAGCTATTATGAGATTACAAATCATCGAATCAGTCAACGGTTCAATGAGAATCAATTATAATCCCGTAACAAGCCATTCTGAGCTTACAAATCACTGAATCGGTTAACCGTTTGATGAGAATTAGCTACAATCATGTTACAAGCCATTTTGAGCTTACAATTCATTAAATCGGTCGACTATTTGATGAGAATCAGCTACAATCTCATAACAAGCCATTTTGAGCATACAAATCACCAAACTGGTCATCCATTCAATGAGAATCAGCTACAATCAGAGAACAAGGCATTCTGAGCTTATAAATCACCAAATTGGTCAACCTTTCGATGAGAATCAGCTATAATCACGTAACAAGCCATTATGGGCTTACAAATTATCAAATTAGTCAACCGTTTGATAAGAATCAACTACAATCTCGTAACAAGCCATTCTGAGCTTACAAATCACTGAATCGGTCAACCATTTGATGAGAATCGGCTACAATCATGTAACAAGTGATTTTGAGCTTACAAATCACCGAATCGGTCAATTGTTCGAGGAGAATCAGCTACAATCAGGTAACGAGCCATTCTGAGCTTACAATTCACCGAATTGGTCAACCATTTGATGAAAATCAGCTACAATCATGTAACAAGCTAGTTTGATATTACAAATCACCAAATCATTCAACCATTTGATGAGAGTTAGATATAATCACATAAGAAGCTATTTCAAGCTTACGAATCACCGATCGGTCAACCGTTCGATGAGAATTAATAAGAATCATGTAACAATTCATTCTGAGCTTACAAATCACCGAATCAGTCAACCTTTCGATGAGAATCAATTACAATCATGTAACAAGCCATTCCAAGCTTACAAATTACCAAATCGATCAAATATTCAATGAGAATCAGCTACAATCATGTAATAAGCTATTTTGAGCTTACAAATCACTAAATCAGTCAACCGTTGGATGAGAATCAGCTACAATCACCAAATTGGTCAACCATGCAATGAGAATCAACTACAATCATGTAACAAGCCATTCTGAGCTGAACAATCATCAAATCAATCAACCGTTCGATGAGAATCGACTACAATCATGTAAGAAGCCATTCTAAGTATACAAATAACCGAATCAATCAACTGTTCGATGAGAATCAGCTACAATCACATAAAAAGCCATTATGAGCTTACAAATTACCAAATGAGTCAACCGTTTGATGAGAATGAAATATAACACATAACACACTATTATGAGCTTACAAATCATCGAATCGGTCAACCGCTCGATGAGAATTAATTACAATCATGTAACAAGCCATTTTGAGTTTACAAATCACCAAATCGGTCAACTATTCGATGAGAATCAATTACAATCATGTCACAAGCCATTCTGAGCTTACAAATCATCGAATCGGTCAACCGTTTGATGAGAATCAGCTACAATAACATAACAAGCAATTCTGAGCTTACAAATCACCGAATCGGTCAACTCTTTAATGAGAATCAATTACAATCATGTAACAAGCCATTCTCAGCTTACAAATCACCGAATCAGTTAACCGTTCGATTAGAATCAATTACAATTATGTAACAAGCCATTTTGAGCTTACAAATCACTGAATCGATCAACCGTTTAAGGAGAATCAACTACAATCACATAATAAGCCATTCTAAGCTTTTAAATCACTGAATTGGTCAACCATTCGATGAGAATTAGCTACAATCATGTAACAAGCCATTCTGAGCTAACAAATTACTGAATCGATCAAAGATTCGATGAAAATAAGCTACAATCAAGTAACAAACCATTCTGAGCTTACAAATCACCGAATCAGTCAATAGTTTGATGAGAATTAGCTACAATCATGTAACAAGCCATTTTGAGATTACAAAAATCACTAATCGGTCAATCGTTCGATGAGAATCAACTACAATCATGTAAGAAGCCATTTTGAGCATACAAATTACCAAATCGATCAACCATTTGATGAGAATCAATTACAATCACGTAACAATCTATTCTGATCTTAGAAATCACCGAATCAGTCAACCTTTCGATGAGAATCAATTATAATCACGTAACAAACCATACTGAGTTACAAATTATTGAATCGGTCAATAGTTTTATGGGAATCAGCTACAATCACGTAACAAGCTATTTTGAGTTTACAAATCATAGAATCAGTCAACTGTTTAATGAGAATCAGCTACAATCACATAACAAGCCATTTTAAACTTACAAATCACCGAATCACTCAACCATTTGAGAAAAATCAATTACAATAATGTAACAAGCAATTCTGAGCCTACAAATCATTGAATCGATGAACCGTTAGATGAGAATTAGCTACAATCATGTAACAAGCCATTTTGAGCTTACAAATCACTGAATTCATCAACTATTCGATGGGAATTAGAACCAATCATGTAACAAGCCATTCTTACCTTACAAATAATTGAATCTATCAACCGTTTGATAAGAATCAATTACAATCATGTAACAAACTATTTTGAACTTACAAATCACCGAATCGGTCTACTATTGGCTGAGAATCAATTACAATCAGGTAACAAGCCATTCTAAACTTACAAATCACCAAATCGATCAACCGTTCGATGAGAATCAACTACAATCATGTAACAAGCCATTCTAAGCTTCTAAATCATTGAATCGGTCAATTGTTCGATGAGAATAAATTACAATCACGTAACAAGCCATTCTGAGATTTGTACCGAATCGGTCAACTGTTCGATGAGAATCAACTACAATCACGTAACAAGCCATTATGAGCTTACGGATGACCGAATGGGTCAACTGTTCCATGAGAATCAATTACAATCACGTAACAATCTATTATGACCTTACAAATCACCGAATCAGTCAACCTTTCGATGAGAATCAATTACAATCATGTAACAAACTATTTTGATCTTACAAATCATCAAATCAGTCAACTTTTCGATGAGAATCAGCTATAATCACGTAAGAAGCCATTCTGAGCTTACGAATCATTGAATCAGTCAACCGTTCACTGAGAATTAATTACAATCATGTAACAATCCATTCTGAGCGTACAAATCACCAAATCGATCAACTTTTCGATGAGAATCAATTACAATCACCTAACAAGCCATTCTGAGCTTACAATCCACTGAATCGATCAACCGTTCAATAAGAATCAACAACAATCACGTAACAAGCCATTCTAAGCTTACAAATCACCAAATCGGTCAACCATTTGATGAGAATCAACTACAATCACGTAACAAGCCATTTTGAGGTTACAAATCATCGAATCAGTCAATTGTTCGATGAGAATCAACTATAATCACGTAACAATCCATTCTGAGGTTACAAATCACTGAATTGGTCAACCGTTTGATAAGAATCAACTACAATCATGTAACAAGCTATTCTGAGCTTACAAATCACCAATCATTCACCGTTCGATGAGAATCAGCTACTATTATGTAACAAGCCATTCTAAGCTTACAAATCACTGAATCGGTCAATTGTTCGATGAGAATCATCTACAATCACCTAACAAGCCATTTTGAGCTTACAAAACATCGAATCAGTCAACCGTTCGATGAGAATCAGCTACAATCATGTAACAAGCCATTGCGAGCTTACAAATCACTGAATCAATCAACCGTTCGATGAAAATCTACTATCACGTAACAAGTCATTCTGAGCATACAAATCACCAAATCTTTCAATCGTTTAATGAGAATCAACTACAATCACTTAACAAGCCATTCTGAGATTACAAATCATCGAATCGGTCAACCGTTTCATGAGAATCAGGTACAATAATGTAACAAGCCATTATGACCTTACAAATATTTGAATCGGTCAATCGTTTGATGAGAATCAATTACAATCACCTAACAATCTATTTTAAGCTTACAAATCACCGAATCGATCAACCTTTAGATGAGAATCAATTGCAATCAAGGAACAAACCATTCTGAGCTTACAAATCACCGAATCTGTCAATCGTTCGACGAGAATCAGCTACAATCACGAACAAGCCATGTTGAGATTACAAATCACCGAATCGGTCAACTGTTCGATGAGAATCAACTAAAATCACATAACAAGTCATTTATGCTTACAAATCATCGAATCGGTCAACCATTCAATAAAAATCAATTACAATAATGTAACAACCCATTCTCAGCTTACAAATGACTGAATCGGTCAACCGTTCGATGAAAATTAGCTATTATCAGATAACGAGCCATTCTAATCTTATAAATCATCAAATCGGTCAATGTTTCGATGAGAAATAGCTACAATCATGTAACAAGCCATTTTGAGCTTACAAATCACCGAATCGTTCAACCGTTTGATGAGAATCTGCTACTATCATTTAACAAGCCATTTTTAGCTTACAAATCACCGAATCGGTCAACTGTTCGATGACAATCATCTACAATCATGTAACAAGCCATTTTGTGCTTACAAAATATCGAAGCGATTAGCCGTTCGATGAGAATCAGCTACAATCACGTAACAAGCTATTCTGAGTTTACAAATCCCTGAATTCATCAACCGTTCGATGAAAATTAACTACTATTGGATGCAACCTAAAATGGTCGCCTAGACTTTGGGCCCCCATTTAGCAATTTATCAAATCCCTGAATCAAGATTTTCAAAAATCAGCATTTTATCAATTATATCAATTTTCTTGATCAAATCCTATTTTATCATTTTTGATTATTTGCCTTGGGCTAACCATTTTATCCTAAGTATTTATTTATTAAAATGAATATTTCCTCCCTTTTTATTAAATAAAAAGCCCCCACTTTTCATCTTATCCTAAGTTGCACAAATAAAGCATTATTCCTATTTTATAAAAAGAAAAAAAGTACTTTTTGTCTTATATGGACACAAAAATCAACTCTTATTTTTCCATTGGAAGATACTTGTGCACATGGATTGCTCCTCTCTGATGCTCCATCGTTAATTTAGTTTTTTGCCTCTTAATCTCCATGATCCATTTCTTTTCATTTCCTATAAAAGGAGAGCTCTATTTCTCATTTGTAGAGATATCCATTTTCATATTTTATGCTAATGTTATGCTGCAGGTTTTCTATGTCATTTGGAGCTCTTTGAATACATTCTTGCATCCAAGCTTTGAAGACATTGTTGTTGCATTTCATTTAGTTTGCTTTCATAGTTGCATAATCATGGCATTCTTAGTATAGATTTTCTTTATGCAATAGTATTAGTCTCACATAGCTTAATTAGGAGGGATTGTAAGACTTGTACTTTCCTTTCATAGTCTAGTTTGCACTTTCCTTTTTCATAAATTAGATTTTCTTTCAAGCATTGCATTGTTATCATTTAGTTTAGCTTGCATCTTCATTCTTAGTTTATTTGCATTGCATTTCATATTGATTTTATTGGAGACATTGGCATTCTTGCCCTTGTCTTCACTTGAATCTCTCATTGTGTGGTTGACTAGCAAGGTCATTAGCTTCACAGCTCTAGCTGAGAGCAATTTTACAATCTTGCAACTCCATACATAGAGAGCTATGGATCAATTTTTGAGACCTCATTCTTGAGTGTTCTTGATTGTAAGGATTCATAGAAGTGCACTACTTTTGTGTGTACATTTTTTGCGCCCACCGTGGGGTAGAACATTAGCATTTTGTCCTTTATTTTTTGCATTTTCATCAAATTTTTTGTTAATTTTCAACTTTATTTTCGGTCTCTGGTTTTCTGTCTCAGAGTGTCGTGTGACAGTTTTCACCAGTGTCGTGCAACAGTTTCCTGTATAGTAGTGCGACACTTTACCAGTTAAAAGTGTCACCCTGTTTGACAGAAAGTGTCGCTCTATTTATGCATTCTGTCATCTGCAGGTAAGGAGAACTGTCACCCCCGTATGCAGAGAAGTGTCACGCGACATTTCTGGTGACTGTACTATTGCCTGTACCTAACAATGAGTTTTTTAGACCTTTTTGACTGAGTTTAGATTAATTCGTTTACTAGTTTGATTTATTGTAGTTAGATAGATTTCATTTAGATTTTGGATCTAAAAAGAACCTCTCATGTGTTTGGCTTCAATGTTTACTTGCTTTCATAGGCACATCTCTTTTATGCTCTTAATGGTGAATGAAAGAACATAGATTTGTTTTTACAAGTTTGTGTAAGTGAATGCTTTTTGGTTTCCAATATCAAATATCTCATTGAGTGATTGGGGGCATGGATTTATAGGGAGTTTAATGCACCACTTTGTGGACTCACTCTATGTTTGCTTGGAAAGTTAAATATTCTATTGATTCAACCTTTTTTCATTTGTGAGTAGATAAGCAACTTTAGAATATTTTTGATTGATCTTGTTAGCTAAATTGAGTTGTTGGACTCACTTATTTCTAATCACCCCTCATTTCCACCCTTTGGATTCAAGGTCAGCATTCATACATAGGGGAGAGGTCTACTTGAAAAGAGCGTTAAGTGTTCCACAAAGTTTCCCCCTTTTTATGCTTTCTTGATCTCATTAGTTTTTTAAGGTGTGGACTCACCTTGAGTTTGTGTGAGGAGTTAAATGTTCCACTTTTTTGGACTCACTTCACACTCACTTGAGGAGTACTTTTGATTGATCTTGTTGACTACATTGGGTTGTTGGACTCACTTATTTCTAATCACCCTTCATTTCCGCCCTTTGGATGCAAGGTCAACATTCATACATAGGGGAGGGATCTACTTGAAAAGAGGGATCTACTTGAAAAGAGCGTAAGTGCTCTACAAATTTCTCCCTTTTATGCTTTCTCCCTTTTATGCTTTCTTTGAGTTTGTGTGAAGAGTTAAATGTTCCACTTTTTGGACTCACTTCACACTTACTTGGTGAGTTAAGTGTTTCACCTTTAGTGCTTTGAATACTTTTGATAGTGGATTGCTTAGAGCTAATTGGATTTTGGATTATTCTAACCTTGTTGGGCTAACAAGTTCTGCTTGTAAGTGCTCTCATTGCTTGAAATATTTTGCCAAAAGAATGCATGTCAAAGCTTCAAATGCACAAGGGCTACTAACGGTTTTTGTAGGGCTGCCGAAAGCATAAAAACTCAAATCAATTGTTTGTTTAATTGCTTTCTTTATTGAGTGTGGCATATACTAGTTGTTTCATTTCATAGGCACTTAATATCTTGTGGAAGAGATTTTGAGGTGGTAGGAGAAGTATGCTCTTCACTCTTGTGGTGAACCAGAAAATTTTGACCCATCTTAAGATTTTGGAAATAAGAGGGTAATTGAACTTTGCTTGGTGTGTTTGGGAGAAAGCTTTGAGATAAGGGGAGTCTGCTCTTCACCCTTGTGGTGAGACAAAATCCTTGAATCTCATAAAATGACCCATTTTTTTTAGATTGTTAGAATCTTTTAGCGGGCTTGCTCTTGAGCAATCAAGAGGAATGACCCAAGTGGGGACAAGCTTATTGCCAGCTATTCTGACCCACTATAAACTCAAGGCTATCGAGGACACAAAACCTTGGTAGAAGTAGTGCTTGTCTTCACTTGATGTGAGTATTTTTGGGATTGTAACCATGAGGAAAGTATTGAGCAAGAATGCTTAAGGTACTCTTGAGGCCGCGAGGTCCTAGTCCTTTATGAGGAGCAAGAGGGGTACTACGAACGAAAACCCTTACTAAGAACCATAGATAGAGGCCACCTTATTTTGCCGCTTAGCTTCTTGGTGCAAGGATTGATCCAAGTGGAATAACCCAGATCACCCTAAGATTACTCACCATATGTGTTCCTTTGGTTGTGTCTTTGGCACTTCCATGACAAAGCCAATATCTATTGTGGGCAACCACTTTGTGTGAGGCAAAAGAGCATCAAGTGTGGGCCAAGTTGTTAAGTATTGAGCCTTGACTTTCTAGGATAGAAATTGCTTGAAGTGTTTTCAATTGTGTAATACCAGTGTTAACGTTCTTGAACATTCAAACAATCGGTAGTATTCATAGGGTGTTTTTCTATTTTGATATCACAAGTGTTTGTCTTGGCAAGGTTGCTTTTGCCCTTGTTTCAAGTGCTTGAAGACATGTTTGATCCCATACTATTTGCAAACCTATCAATTTACTCCTTTCAGTGATTGGAATCAAAAAATCCACCCTCAAACTAAAAATATTGAACAAACAGGCCTTAAAACTGAGATTTTGACATTCACTAGTCAAAGAGTCGTACGACACTGAAACGTTGTCACACCTTGTTCTGAGAATTTTCATGCGACAGTTTGTCCCTACACAACTGTCGCCTCGCTTTCTTGGAAAGTGGCACACTATTAGCCTGGAAAGTGTCACCCTGTATTGCGTGAATTGTCACCTGGTCTTAAAGTGTCACCTGGTTAGCCTGGAAAGTGTCGCCTGAGAATTTTCTGTTGTATACCTGGTTTCAGTCATTTCGCAGTTGCTTTTAGTTGGCTGGGTCTTTAGGAAGGTAACTTATCTTGCCGCTGGAAGCCTGTCTTTACTCTGAATTTCTATTTTTTTAGTCCTCTAGGGGAAGTGTCATTCGATTTACAAATTCACTTTGGAAAGAATTGTCAAGTTAGAAGATTATTCTTGTTGAGAAAGTATATCTCTAGAGTTGTTAGTAACAACATTCTTGGAGAATTCTAGTACTCTTTTTTTCCAAATCATTTCCACTCAAATTCAATTTCAATTATACAATTTGGGCTAAGTCCATCCTCCTGATTCAAACATGCAAGGATATTGATCCTTTGATTTTTAGCACCTCTTTGACAGTGTTGGTAACGTCATTTGTAATTTCTATCTTTCCATCTCTTTTCGGACATTAGAGAACTTTAATTATCCTAGTTTGGTGATTGACACTTTGAGAGATTGTCTTATCTTCAAGAATCCTTTTTTTTCATGTTAGTTACAACAAGGTACCAAGTGAATCAAGCAAAATGACCCTCGATTGTCTTTAATCAATTACCCTTAGTTAAGACTCGTCAACAGCGAAAGGGAAAGGAACCCATTTTTGATCGATCCCCTAAGAGTGAGTCTGAGGTTAGTTTTGACCCAAAGAGTAATCCTAATGGATTGAATACCTCTTTAGCACCTAGTTCTTCAAATATGGATATGAGTTACACCTTCACTAGATAACAAAAAGAAGTAATGAATCAAACTCTTAATGACATGTTCCAACGACATAGGGGTGACACGATGTCTGCTGGGTCTTCTTCTGATAGTCCATCTGGATCACCTCCTATCAACACAAGGTATCTAGATGCTCATCAATGAGCTGAGAAACATCATAGACAAGCTCACTCAGATGCACGGTCACAACATGAAGACCAAAACAACGAGTCTGGTGATGCTCATATCAATGCAACTAATGTATCTAGACATTCAAGACAACCTTCTCCACTTAGAGACACCTCACGATACACAAGTGACAGGTTGAGCCACATTGAGAGGGAGAAACAAGCCTTCTTGGATGAACAAGCTACTAAGGAAGAAAGGTTCAAACAATTGGAGGATGAGGAATGAGCTTTGTGAGACATAAGGAGAAGAGCTGCACAAGAAGAACAAGATAGGCTCCTAGCGCAACAACTCCATAATCAATTCAATAATAGGGGTACCAACAGTGGAACCAACTCTCCACCATCTAGTCCCTCATCAAGTCCAAGAAGAAGGTCAAGGACCCCATCAAGATCACCTAGTTCTAGAGGAAGAAGGACTTCTCGATATAACCATCGTAGAAGACAATCACCTCCTAGACATTCAAGACAACCCTCCCAACGAGCTCATCATGGCTCTCAACATGGAGGAAGTAATGCCAACTTTGAAACTATTGATTTTATGACAATGCAGCAAGAACCATCCTTCCAACAATATGTGGAGAAGTATGTGGAGCAAAATAAGGATTAGTTCTTGGAAAGTCTAATCAATAAGGGTGCAAAAGTCTCATACAACTTGGATGTGGACCAAAAGATTAAGAAGCAAAACCCTTCAACTGATGAGGTGATTAAGCAGATACAAAAGACTATGGAGAAAATGATGGCTCCAAAGAATACCTTCAACTTGGACTCCATATGTCCTAATCCCATTGACAAAAGTGTGGTTATGGTAGATTTTCCTAGGAAGGTTGAAATCCCCACATATGACAATATGATGGTAGTGGTGACCCCCATGACCATGTACGACAGTTCTATATCATGAGCTTTGAATTTCATCATGAGGACTCCTACCTTATGAGATTATTCCCAAGGAGCCTTAAAGGCCATGGAGTGGTTTACTAACTTTACCTCTCCTGTTAAAACATTCAAAGAACTTGTCCAAAGGTTTGTGCAGCATTTTGCATATAATTTATCAAGGTCAGTCACCATGCTTGATTTGTGTAAATTAAAACAAAATCAAGGGGAACCCTTTGTGACAGTTTTACAAAGGTGGAGATGCTTATGCTCCAAGTATTCTAGGACCATCCCTGAGGAAGAAAGGATTGATATAATTGTGAGCAATCTAGTGCCAGAATTAAGATATGAAGTTAGAAAAATGGTCTTTAATTCTTTTGACACTATGGTAGAAACTACATGTCGCATCGAGGATGTTTTAAAAGAACAAGGTATTTTGGCCAAACAAAGTAACAACAACAATGGCCAAAATAATAACAACAACAATAAGGACAAAAAGAACTCATATTGGAACAAAAATAAGCACGTGGTCAATGACGGAGTTGTTGACTCTCCACAACCTAAAGAACAAGGAGTTCTTAATATATCTAATGCAATTCAAGCTATGAAGCTGCAGACATCCTTAGATCAACAAGAGCACAAGCCCAAGTATCAAGATAAATCTAAGTCAGCAAAGAGGCAATTCACTAAACTTGGGGACTCTTATGCGGATATTTTTAAGACCTTGATTGCTCATAATTTGGTACAACCTCATGATCCTTCAAAGTTTCGCATACCAGATCCTAAACCTTATTGGTGGAATGAGAAAGCTTACTGTGTGTACCACAATGGGATTGGACATGACATTGAAGGTTGTTTTAAACTCAAACATCTCGTTCAAGACCTTATTGAGAATGGGAAATTACAAGTTGATGGGTTGACCACAAACGTAGACCACAAGGCCTTTAAGGAGCCCTTGCGTAAGTATGAGAAGGGGGAGACCTCTCAAAATAAGAATGGCAAGGCCACAATCAATTATACCTATACAACTGCGGAAAATGTCATTAATATGCTTGAGGTAGTGAACAATGATGTCAACATGATGAGATGGAATGATCCCTATGACTATGATGTAAGCTCACCTCCAATATTTGATGAAGGACCCGTTGTTATGCTTATAGGTCCTCAACCTCCAAGGTCATTTCAACCTCTCAATGCTATTACTAGGGGTCAGTCCCAAGGTCCTATTATCATTAGAGGTCCTAATTCTAGCAAATATAAGCAACCAGTGTCCAAAAGTGTTCCTCCCAAATATGCAGTTGGTCCTGATATAAGTTATAACCTTGTTGATCAGTTACAGTGAACGCCAGCACAGATTTCCATTTTTGAGCTCTTAGAATTGTCTCCTAGACACAAGCGTGTCCTTGAGGATGTTCATGGGCAGCAAATGTCCCTAATAATATAGATGTTGACCAATTCCATAACATGGTCAACCACGTTGCAAGCCCACATTACCTTACATTTTTTGAAGAAGATGATAAAGCCATCCGCACAATCTTGCCCTTCACATTGAGGTCATGATCCATAAAACCTGTGTTAGGTGTGTGTTGATAGATGGGGGTGCTGGGCTCAATATTTGTTCTTTAAGTCTTTTAAAAAACCTGGGTTACTCAAAGCATGCCATTGATACCAGGAAGAAAATTACTATCAAAACCTATGATGAGGCTGAGAGAAGTTCTAAGGGGTTAGATGTTCTTCCAGTCAGAATTGGTCCTGTTGAAAAGGACATTTTGTTTCAAATTGTTGATGCTGGTCCTCTAGCATATAACATCCTACTAGGTAGGCCATGGATTCACGACATGCAAGCAGTACCGTCTACCTATCACCAATGTGTCAAGTTTCCATACAATGGTGTAGAAGTCTGCATACCAGGTGATAGTACCTTATCTGTTAATGCCATTTCAGCAGGGGCCCATGTTCCCTTAAATAGAGAAGTGGACAATTTTGGAGCAACTCTTGAGCAATGTAAGGATAAATTCAAGTCCATAGACCTTGGTACAGGAGGATATCAAATTGACTCCTTTACAAAATTGCCAATTTCACCTAGGTCCTATGGTAAACCGTCACAAGAGATGCGTCCCTCATCTTCAGCCATGACTCTGTTTGATACTTTTGTAGAGTCT
Source organism: Chamaecyparis obtusa (assembly GCA_027943335.1). Lineage (NCBI taxonomy): Eukaryota > Viridiplantae > Streptophyta > Pinopsida > Cupressales > Cupressaceae > Chamaecyparis > Chamaecyparis obtusa. Next base: position 808,503 of record BSBK01001399.1, on the reverse strand, counting down.
TTAGTACCTATTCAGGATGAGAAAGAAGAGGTGGCTGTTAGAGATTGGATATACAGAGAAGAAAAGTACCTACATAACAAAAAAATTTATCCATCTCCTAAGACTTATGGGAGAGGATACATGTTGGTCACCAACATGGGCTACCCAGGTCATGGCCCTCTCAGTCATAGGTTAGATGTCAAGGCTGAACCACTCAACCATGCTCTTTTTGGTCGTAGGACTAAGTCAACAGTTGGCCTTGGGTTTGATAATGGAAAGAACAAAAGTGTTCCTATCCTAATTACGATGGATAGTGACAGCAACTCAGATTATACACCTAATCTCCAAAACCAACAAGACATGACTAATGATTGGGTGTCTTCCACCAATCTCCTTTGGGGGGATTCAGATGATTCAGCAGCTGAAAATATAGACACTAGAGAAGGTGATACCCTTCACAATCTCGAAGCTTCTACATCAAGGCATCCCAAGCCTTCTTGGTGTAAACATCCCAGCAGAGATTCAGAAATAGATTCACATGAGTTCAAGTGGGACTCTCTTTCAGATGGAACAGTTGATTTAGACATGGATGTTGTTCATACCTATAGTACTCAACCTGATGCGACCAACGAACCTAGTGTAGGACTAGAGGATTGGACTCCTTGAATTGCCTTAGTGGATGATGCTTCGTTTGGTAGGACGAGTCCTAATTCGGGTATCTTAGAGGGAAACTTGACAGATCCTAATTGTGTGATCACCAAGGATACTACCTTTCATATCAATAATGTTGAACCATTCATTGACCTACCCCTTGTAAACCATCATTTGATTGATTGGTCACAACTTTATCAAGAGCTTCAGATCCTCACTTTCCACAACGACTACGAGATAGCCTGCTACTTAAATGCTCTTGAACCCGTAGTCTCTTCCACCAGTGAACCTACAACAAGTATGATGGAGCCGGATATTAAGTACCTCAGTCATAAAATAAAAGAAAAGAAAAAAAGAGAAATGGTTCTGATGGTGAAAACCACTATGTGGTGGTGTCAGAACCCAAAAAAGTAAAAAGAAAGGACATATTCGAAGGTGAAAACCTCTTTGAGGCACCTAAGGATGGGGTACTTAATAATCTGCCGAGTTATTTCCAAGACAGGTCATCAGTTCTTATTGAGCCTACACAACCAGTAAATTTGAATACAGAAAAGGCTCCACAGCTGATTCATCTAGCTCAGTCCCTGTCAGTGCAAGAAAAAGAGGCATACACAAAGTTCTTACAAAAGAAGAAAATCAATTTTTCTTGGACATATTCAGACATGCCAGGGCTTGACACTAATCTTATTATGCATCACTTATCTATAGCTCCAGGAATTAAACTAGTAAAATAGAAGTTGAGGAAAATGCATCCTCACATAGCTCTCCTTGTTAAGGTTGAATTAGAAAAGCTCTTAGGAGCAGGATTTATTAGAGCTATCGACTATGCCGAGTGGATCTCAAATATTGTTCCAGTTTCAAAGCATGATGGGTCCATTTGTGTATGCACAGACTTCAGAGATCTTAACAAAGCTTGCCTAAAGGATGACTTTCCACTCCCTAACATAGACATGATAGTGGATATGACTGCAGGCTATGCGATATACTCTTTAATGGATGGTTTTTCCAATTATAACCAAATAAAAATAGCTCCCGAGGATCAAGAAAAGATAGCCTTCACATGTGCATGGGGAACCTATTGTTGGAACGTCATGCCATTTGGATTAAAAAATGTAGGAGCCACATACCAAAGAGCCATGACCATAATATTTCATGAAATGATACATAAAAACATGGAGGATTATGTGGATGACACCTTGGCCAAGTCTAAGCAAAGGGATACACATCTAGATGATTTGGAAGTAATTCTAGATCGAATGGAGTAATTTCAATTAAGATTGAATCCAAAAAAGTGTGCCTTTGGGGTTACCTCAAGTAAACTTCTAGGATTCATAATTTCAGCCAAAGGAATAGAGGTGGATCCTGAAAAGGTTCAAGCCATATTAGATATGCCGCCTCCTAAGAACATTAGTCAGATGAGAAGTCTTCAAGGATGACTCCAATCCATACGAAGGTTTATTTCATAGCTTGCAGATAGAGCACAACCATTCAACAAGACATTACATAAGGGAGCCACATGTGCTTGGAACGAGGATTGCCAAAAGAGCCTAGATCAAATAAAATAATACTTGGCTAATCCTCCAATTTTGATGCCTCCTATCCTAGGAAAACCATTGATTTTGTACATCTCAGCGACAAAATCTTCCTTGGGGGCATTGTTGGCTCAACTTGATGATACGGGGAAGGAGAGAGCCATCTACTACATCAGTCGAACGCTTGTTTCCTATGAGGTCAATTATACTAGTATTGAGAAGTCTTGCCTTGCAGTGGTGTTTGCTTCCCAAAAGTTGAGTCACTACATGCTTGCACATACAATACACCTCATAGCCAAAATTGATCCTCTAAAATACTTTCTTGGTAAGGCCGCCCTCACGGGTAGACTTGCTAAATATATGATTCTTTCAAAATTTGACATAGAGTATGTTGAGCGTAAGGCTATAAAAGGACAAGCCATTGCAGACCAATTGGCTGATTTTCCAATCCGAGACAAAGCACCAATGAAAGTTGAGTTTCCAGAAGAGCATGGAAGATGTTCTTTGATGGTTCAAATATGCAAAATGGATCAGGAGCTGGAGTGTTTTTTTTTTCCCCTCATGGGTGTACTATTCCCAAGTCCTATAAATTATTGTTCCCATGCACAAACAACATTGCTGAATATGAGGCCTTAACCAATGGATTGAAAATGGCCATAGAATGGGGAATTACAGAGTTACGTGTCTTTGGGGATTCACAATTGATAATCAACCAAGTAAATGAAGAATACCAAACTAAGGATGATAAGCTGATACCTTACAAAAAGATGGTTGATTCATTGCGTCGGTACTTCACATTTGTGACATTTCAACAGATCCCTAGAGCAGAAAACAAGGCTGCAGATGCTATGGCTACATTAGCTTCACTCCTTCAGTTGGAACAACGTGAATCAAGATTTGAAGTCCTGGTGGAAGAGCTACGTCACCCCATTTTTGACTCCTCTAAAATCCATGTCATTTGTACCTTGGTCACTCATGAGTCTTCCCCTTATGGTGCTATCTATTCATACCTTTGTGATGGCATCATTCCTGAATCATTTAACCGATTTGAATGAAAAAACCTTATCCATAATGCCTCTCACCATACCCTTATCTCTGGTGATCTGTATAGGAGGGGTTTAGATGGGACATTTCTTAGGTGCTTGGAAAAGGATGAGTTCGACCGAGCATTAGTTGACATCAATGAGGGCATTTGTGGAGGACATTCTAATGGTCTTGCCATGGCCTGAAGGTTGCTTAGGGCGGGGTATTATTGGCCCACAATGCAGATGGATGCTATAGCTTTTGCCAAATCTTGTGAAAAATGTCAGAAACATGGAAACCTGATTCATGCTCCAAGTAGGGAGCTTATTCCTTCTATTTCTCATTGGCCATTTCAGTGTTGGGCCTTTGACCTTGTTGGGCAGATTCATCCCAACTCATCAAGTGGACATAAATTCATAATTACTGCTACTGACTACTTTACCAAATGGGTAGAAGTTGTTCCACTCTTTGTTGCTTCAGGAAAGACAATTTCTTTGTTCATATTGAATCACATCATTTGTCAGTTTGGGATACCTTATGAAATAATCACTAACAATGGAGGTCAGTTCAAAAATAAGGACCTTACACACCTTTGCAAGAAATTCAAGATAAAGCAACATTGGTCCTCCATTTACTTCCCAAAAGGAAATGGACAAGCAAAGGCCTCTAATAAAACCATTCTTAAGATTCTCCATAGAACAGTTCACAAGAATGGTCGAGACTGGCACTTACAGATCAATCCAGCCTTATGGGCCTATAGAACGAGTATTCATACTCCCACAGGGGCTACTCCTTTTGCCCTCACTTATGGTGCTGAAGCAGTTACCTTTAGAAGTTGAGATTCCCTCACTTAGAGTCTCTCTCAAAGGTTTGATTACATATGAAGATTATCGTGCCATGAGATTGCAAGAATTGGAACTTCTTGATGAGAAATGAAGAGCATCTTTTGATCACATGAGAGTCTACCAAAAGCGTATGTCCAAAGCATTCAACAAGAAGGTTTGCTCTAGAGAATTTCAAGTAGGAGATCTTGTCCTGCCTGAGAATCCTAAGAACCAACAACATCACGAACAAAAGGGCAAATTTGAACCTAATTGGCTTAGACCATACATTATTATTGCTGCTTTTGGGACAGGTGCTTACTTGCTATCTGATGAATAGGGGGAACAGCTTCCTGATCCTATTAATATTTTGCACCTCAAGAAGAACTATCCATGATGCCTATTCTATCTGGGGGCATCATTTGTACATATTTATTGATCCTGAAAAAATTTCAAAAAAAAAATTCATATATGATGCTGAAAAAATCCTAAAAAGCATATAAAGTCTTGAAAAAAATACAAAAAATTTAAAAAATTCAAAAAAATAGAAAAAGTGCCTTGGTGAAAACCTGGAAATAGGCGCCTTGGTAGCAAAAATATAAAAAAATTGAAAAATAAAAAAAATCTCTAAGTGGTGAAAACCTGGAAATAGGCGCTACTTGAGGCCTTTGCACCCTTGTCTCTTAGCATGCGTCCTCGACACCTAGCCATTCTCCATCATGCCTTGACCTTGTTGCCTTGGTTTGGAATTGATCTTTGTCTTTGTCTAGGGGGCATACCTGTTAGAATAGGTCCTTTAGGTGCATTTATCTCTTGGGGCATTTCACAAACAAGTGTTTTTCAACACCACCCCAAATAGTGTTTTTCAACACTACCTTAGCGTCAAGTGTTTCTCAACACTTATCAGATGTCTTACCTACCAGTCTAAGTATGATGCGATATCACTCATTAGCAAATTTGATACTCAAATTTTGACTCTATGACCAAACACACATGCACTTAAACAATCAACTCAATTGAGATATGTTGACTTTATTTTTTTTTGTGTGCTGTCTATGAGGATTTCTTTGATGAGTGGTCTCTTCCTGAGACGTCTTCGATGATGCATAGCTAGAAGACTGAGGGTATGAGAACATGTTTTATTTCTTTATCTGCTTGTGGGTATATTTCATTGATCCTAACTGCCATGAGCATTTATGCTGGTCTTACTTGACACTAGGGATTGACAAAGTATTATCCTTGACTATTTTGTGAGTGCATGCTTATAGCCATCTTGACCTTCTTATGTCTTGATGCAAGCATAATCTCGCTATATTAAACTTAGGTAATCTCACTGCACTAGCCATCTTGACTTACATGTCTTTGGTGCCTAGGTGGGATTCCCACATTCCTATCTGATATAGATCATATTCATATACCCATAGTTATACTAATGTGTATTGTATGATCTTATGACGCTACCAATAACACTCAATGATTATAATTAGATGTCTACAAGTGTTGTGACCTTGCAAGTCAACCACTTTTCATAGTAGCTTGCATTTTTAGGGTCATGTTAGATTAGTTTTGCATCTTGCATAGAGCTCTCCTTTTCATCTTACATGGACCTGTCGGTCAGCTGTGCTCAACTTTTGCTTCTTCTCGATCATGTCTTTGGCTTCTTGTCTATAGCATTTTGACTTTTTGACCTAATTTTCAAAATACCTCAGAATTGGACCTCTAGCTAATTTCAACTTCCTGAATCCATTTTCAGACTCGTAATCAAAATCTAAGGTCATCTTGATAGTCAAAATTGCATTTCAAAATTTCCCTCCTCTTCTGCGCAGTTGGCTGACCATTTGAGGCTTGATCCTTTGATCTTTGTTGGGGCATCTTCATTTCTTCACCCCCATCTCTTTCAAAACTCCTAGTCTATCATTCATTATCACTCACTTCATTTCTCTAAAGTTTGACTTAATTTTTATCCTATATCTTTTCCAGTCGAACCTAGTCAACCTGGGGCATTTTTTCACTGCTTGATGGTTATCCTATTGTCCTATTCTTTGATTATGATTTCTAGTGCTTTGATCAATTTTATCAATTTCCTGTTCTCCTCTACCTGATTTTAATTTTGATTTCGAGGGGGCAATACCTATCAGCTTTAATCTTTGATTCAGCTTTATCATTCAGCTCAGCTTGAGATTCTTATTTGGAGACTTGATTATCACCTAGCAGCGATGGTGGTGATTTTGTCTTTTGATTTTATCTCCTATTTTTTAGACTTGATTATTGCCTAGCAGTGATGGCGATAGTTTTGTATAAGGCTTGATTTGCACCAAGCAGCGACGATGTTGGTCTTGTCTTCACATCTGGGTTGTTTTGTGATCCTAAATCGATCTCACATTTCAATTCTTCTTTGACTGCATGTGTTCTCAAAATGATCACACATTAGTCAAAGAGGGGCAAATGTATGCACCCTAAAATGGTCGCTTAGACTTTGGGCCCCCATTTAGCAATTTATCAAATCCCCGAATCAAGATTTTAAAAAATCAGCATTTTATCAATTATATCAATTTTCTTAATTAAATCCTATTTTATCATTTTCGATTATTTGCCTTGGGCTAACCATTTTATCTAAGTCTTTATTTATTAAAAAGAATATTTCCTCTCCTTTTATTAAATAAAAAGCTCCCACTTTTCATTTTATCCTAAGTTGCACAAATAAAGCATTATTCCTATTTTATAAAAAGGGAAAAAACACTTTTTGTCTTAAATGGACACAAAAGTCAACTTTTATTTTTCTATTGGAGGATACTTGTGCACATGCATTACTCCTTTTTGATGCTCCACCATTAATTAAGTCTTTTGCCTCTTAATCTCCATGGTCCATTCCTTTTCATTTCTTATAAAATGAGAGCTCTATTCTTCATTTGTAGAGATATACATTTTCATGTTTTATGCTAATGTTATGCTACAGGTTTTCTAAGTCATTTGGAGCTCTTTGAAGACATCCTTGCATCCAAGCTTTGAAAACGTTGTTGTTGCATTTCATTTAGTTTGTTTTCATAGTTGCAAAATCATGGCATTCTTAGTATAGATTTCCTTTATGCAATAGATTAGTCTCACATAACTTAATTAGGAAGGATTGTAAGACTTGTACTTTCCTTTCATAGTCTAGTTTGCACTTTCCTTTCATAGAATAGATTTCCTTTCAAGCATTGCATTGTTATCATTTAGTTTAGCTTGCATCTTCATTCTTAGTTTACTTGAATTGTATTTCATATTGATTTCATTGGAGATATTGGCACTCTTGCCCTTGTCTTCACTTGAATCTCTCATTGTGTGGTTGACTAGCAAGGTCATTAGCTTCATAGCTCTAGCTAAGAGCCATTTTACAATCTTGCAACTCCATACATAAAGAGTTATGGATTGATTTTTGAGACCTCATTCTTGAGTGTTCTTGATTGTAAGGATTCATAGAAGTGCACTACTTTTGTGTGTACAACTATCACGTAACAAGCCATTTTGAACATACAAATCACCAAATCGGTCAATCATTCGATGAGAATCAGCTGCAATCACGTAACAAGATATTTTGAGGTTACAAATCACTGAATTGGTCAACTGTTTGATGAGAATTAGCTACAATAACGTAACAAGCTATTTTGAACTAAGAAATCAATGAATTGGTCAACCTTTCAATGAGAATCTGATACAATTATTTAACAAGCCATTTTGACCTTACAAATCACTGAATCAGTCAACCTTTCAATCAGAGTCAGCTATAATCATGTAACAAGCCATTCTGAGCTTACAAATCATTGAATCGGTCAATCGTTCGATGAGAAACAACTATAATGACGTAATAAGTCATTCTGAGCTTACAAATCAATGAATCGGTCAACTGTTTGATGAAAATTAACTACTATCATGTAACAAACCATTTTGAGCATACAAATCACCAAATCGATCAACTGTTTGATGAGAATCAACTACAATCACGTAACAAGACATTTTGAGGTTACAAATCACTGAATCGATCAACCGTTTAATGAGAATCAACTACATTCACGTAACAACTCATTCTGAGCTTACAAATCACTGAATCGATCAACCTTTCGATGAGAATCAGCTACAATCATGTAACAAGCCATTCTGAGCATGCAAATCATCGAATCGTTCAACTGTTTGATAAGAATCAACTATAATCATGTAAAAAGTCATTCAGAGCTTAGAAATCACCAAATCGGTCAACTGTTCGATGAAACTAAGCTACAATATTGTAACAAGCCATTCCGAGTTTACAAATCATCAAATTAGTCAACTGTTTCATGAGAATCAACTACAATCATGTAACAAGCCATTCTGAGCTTACATTTCACCGTATCAGTAAACTGTTCAATGAGAATCAATTACAATCACATAGCAAGCCATTCTAAGTTTATAAATCACTGAATCAATCAACTGTTTGATAAAAATCAATTATAGTCACATAACACAAGCCATTCAAAGCTTAGAAATCACTGAATCGGTCAATTGCTCGATGAGAATCAACTACAATCACATAACAAGCCATTCTGAGCTTACAAATCATCAAATCGATCAACCGTTCGATTAGAGTCAATTACAATCATGTAACAAGCCATTCTGAGCTTGCAAATCATGAAATCAGTCAATTGTTCGATGCGAATTAATTACAATCACGTCACAAGCCATTTTGATTTTACAAATCACCGAATCAGTCAACCATTCAATTAGCATTAGCTACTACATTTGACCGATTCGATGATTTGTAAGCTTAGAATGGCTTGTTACATCATTGTAGTTGTTTCTCATTGAATGCTTGACCGGTTCATTGATTTGTTAGCTCAAAATAGCATGTTAGTTCATTGTAATTGATTCTCATTGAACAGTTGATCGATTCAGTTATTCGTAAGCCCAGAATGACTTGTTATGTGATTGTAACTGATTCTCAATGAACGATTGACCGATTCAGTAATTTTTAAGCTCAGAATGGATTGTTACGTGATTGTAGTTGATTCTCATTGAAAGGTTGATCGATTCGGTGATTTATAAGCTCAAAATTCCTTGTTACGTGATTGTAGCTGATTTTCATCGAATGGTTGACCGATTCGATGATTTGTAACCTCAGAATGGCTTGTTATGTGATTGTAGTTGATTCTCATTGAAAGGTTGACGAATTCGATGATTTATAAGCTCAGAATGGCTTGTTATGTGATTGTAGCTGATTCTCACCGAACAGTTGACTAATTTGATGATTTGTACCTTCAGAATAGCTTGTTACATGATTGTAGCTAATTCTCATCAAAGGTTGACCGATTCAGTGATTTGTAAGCTCAGAATAGCTTGTTACATTATTGTAATTGATTGTAATTGAACGATGATCGATTCAATGATTTTTAAGTTCAAAATGGCTTGTTACGTGATTGTAGTTGACTCTCATCGAAGAGTTGATGCATTCGGTGATTTGTATGCTTAGAATTGCTTGTTATGTGATAGTAGTTGATTTTCATTGAATGGTTGATCGATTCGGTGATTTGTAAGCTTAGAATAGCTTGTTACGTGATTGTAGCTGATTCTCATCGAACAATTGACCAATTCAATATTTTGTAAGCTCAGAATGACTTGTTACGTGATTGTAGATGATTGTCATCGAATGGTTGACCGATTCGGTGATTTGTAAGCTCAGAATGGCTTAGTACATGATAGTAGCTGATTCTCATCGAACGATTGACCGATTCAATGATTTGTAAGCTCAGAATGGCTTGTTACATAATTGTAGCTGATTCTCATTGAATGGTTGACCTATTCAGTGATTTGTAATCTTAGAATGGCTTATAAAGTGATTGTAGTTGATTCTCATCGAATGGTTGACCAATTTGGTGATTTGTAATCTAAGAATGGCTTGTTACATGATTGTAGTTGGTTTTCATCGAACGGTTGACCGATTCGGTGATTTGTAAGCTCATAATCGCTTGTTACATCATTGTAGCTGATTCTTATCAAACGGTTGACCGATTCGGTGATTTGCAACTTAGAATGGCTTGTTACATGATTGTAGATGATTTTTATTCAACGGTTGAGCGACTCAGTGAATTGTAAGCTCAGAATGGCTTCTTACGTGATTGTAATTGATTCTCATTGAACGGTTGACGAATTCGGTGATTTGTAACTCAGAATGGCTTGTACATGATTGTAGCTTATTCTAATCGAAAGGTTGACCGATTTTGTGATTTTTAAGCTCATAATGGCTTGGTACATGATTGTACCTGATTCTCATCGAACGGTTGACCGATTTGGTGATTGGTAAGCTTAGAATGGCTTGTTACATGATTGTAGCTGATTCTCATCAAACGGTTGACTGATTCAGTGATTTGTAAGTTTAGAATGGCTTGTTACATGATTGTAGCTGATTCTCATCGAACGGTTGACTAATTTAGTGATTTGTATGCTCAGAATGGCTTGTCACGCGATTGTAACTGATTCTTATCACACGGTTGACCGATTTATTGAATTGTAAGCTAAGAAGAGTTTGCTACATGATTGTAGTTGATTTTGATGAAATAGTAATTGTAGCTTATTCACATCGAACAGTTGACTGATTTGGTGATTTTTAAGCTCATAATGGCTTGTTATGTGATTGTAGATAATTCTCATTGAACGGTTGACCTATTCAGTGAATTTTAAGCTAAGAATGGCTTGTTATGTGATTCTAGCTGATTCTCATTGAACGGTTTATCGATTCGATGATTTGTAAGTTCGGAATGGCTTGTTACATGTTTATAATTGATTCTAATCGAACAGTTGACCGATTTGGTGATTTGTAAGCTCAAAATGGCTTGTTACATTATTGTAATTGATTCTCACCTTATGGTTGACCGATTCATTGATTTGTAAGCTCACAATGGCTTGTTATGTGATTGTAATTGATTCTCATCAAACGGTCGATTGAGTCAATGATTTGAAAGCTTAAAATGTCTTTTTACATGATTGTAGCAGATTCTCATTGAACGGTTGATCAATTCAGTGATTTGTAAGCTCAGAATGACTTGTTATGTGATTGTAGCTAATTTTCTTATAACGGTTGACTGATTCAATTATTTGTAGGCTCAGAATAGCTTGTTACGTAATTGTAGTTGATTCTCATCAAATGGTTGACCGATTCAGTTATTTGTAAGCTCAAAATGGCATGTTACATGATAGTAGCTGATTTTCATCGAACAGTTGACCGATTCAGTAGTTTATAAGCTTAGAATGGCTTTTTATGTGATTATCAACGAATGGTTGACCGATTCGATCATTTTAAAACTCAAAATGGCTTGTTACGTGTTTGTAATTTATTCTCATCGAACGATTGACCATTTCGGTGGTTTGTAATCCTAAAATGGCTTTTTACATTATTGCAATTGATTCTCATTGAATGGTTGACCGATTCAGTTATTTATAAGCTAAGAATGACTTGTTACGTGATTGTAGTTGATTCTCATTGAACGGTTGACCGATTTGGAGATTTACAAGCTCAGAATTCCTTGTTACGTTATTATAACTGATTCTCATAGAACAGTTGACCGATTCAGTGATTTGTAATCTTAGAATGACTTGTTACATGATTGTAGCTGATTCTCATCCAACAGTTGACTGATTCGGTGATTTGTAAGCTCAGAAAGGCTTGTTACGTGATTGTAGCTAATTCTGATCGAACAGTTGATATAATCGGTGATTTGTAAGCTTAGAATGGCTTGTTAGGTGATTGTAGTTGATTTTCATCGAACGGTTGACTGATTAGATGATTTGTAAGCTTAGAATGGCTTGTTACATGATTGTAATTGATTATCATTGAACGGTTAACCAATTCAGTGATTTTTAACCTGAGAATGGCTTGTTATGAGAATTTAGCTGATTCTCATCGAACGGTTGACCAATTCATTGATTTGTAAGCTCAGAATGACTTCTTACCTTATTGTAGTTGATTCTCTCTGATCAATTGACCGATTCGGTTATTTGTAAGCTCAGAATGGCTTGTTACGTCATTGTAGCTGAGTCTCATCAAACAATTGATCGATTTGGTGATTTGTAAGCTTAGAATGGCTTGTTACGTGATTATAGCTAATTCTCATTCAACGGTTGACCGATTCAGTGATTTATATTGTAAGCTCAAAATGGCTTGTTACATGATTGTAGTTGATTCTCATCGAACAGTTAACCGATTCGATAATTTGTAAGCTTAGAATGGCTTGTTACGTGATTGTAGTTGATTCTCATCGAACGGTTGATCGATTCGTTGATTTTTAAGCTCAAAATGGCTTGTTATGTGATTAAAGCTGATTCTCATTGAATGATTGACCGATACAGTGGTTTGTAAGCTCTGAATGGCTTGTTACGTGATTCTAATTGATTTCTTATCAAACAGTTGACCAATTTGAGCTTTTGTAAGCTTAGAATAGCTTGTTACGTGATTGTAGCTGATTCTCATCGAACAATTGATTGATTCAATTATTTTTAAGTGGAGAATGACTTGTTACATGATTGTAGTTGATTCTCATCAATCAATTGACCGATTAGGTGATTTGTAAGCTCAGAATGGCTCGTTACATGATTGTAGGTGATTCTTATCGAACAGTTCACCAATTTGATGATTTGTAAGCTTATAGTGGCTCGTTACATGATAGTAATTGATTCTCATCAAATGGTTGATCAATTCAGTGATTTATAAGCTCAGAATTGCTTTTTACATGATTGTAATTGATTCTCATCGAATGGTTGACCAATTCGGTGAGTTGTAACCTCAGAATGGCTTGTTACGTTATTGTAGCTGATTCTCATCTAACAGTTGATCGATTTGGTGATTTGTAAGCTCATAATGGCTTTTTAGGTGATTATAGCTGATTCACATCGAACGGTTGACCGATTCGATGAGTTGTAAACTCAGAATGGCTTGTCACTTGTTTGTAGTTGATTCTCATTGAAAGGTTGACCAATTCGGTGATTTGTAAGCTCAAAATAGATTCTTACGTGATTGTAATTGATTCTCATCAAACAGTTGATCGATTCGATGATTCGTAAGCTCAAAATGGCTTGTTACGTTATTGTAGTTGATTCTCATCGAACGGTTGATCGATTCAGTGATTTGTAATCTAATATTGGCTTGTTACATGATTGTAGTTGATTCTCATCGAACAATTGATCGATTTGATGATTTGAAAGCTTAGAATGGCTTGTTACGTTATTGTAGCTGATTCTCAATGAACAATTGAGTAATTCGGTGATTTGTAAGCTCAAAATGGCTTGTTACGAGACTGTACCTGATTCTCACCAAATGGTTGACCTATTTGGTGATTTGTAAGGTCAGAATGGCTTGTTACATGATTGTAATTGATTCTCATCGAATAGTTGACCGATTCGATGATTTGTAAGCTTAGAATGGCTTGTTACATGATTGTAGCTAATTCTCATCGAACGGTTGACTGATTCGGTGATTTGTGAGCTCATAATGGCTTGTTACATGATTGTAGGTGATTCTCATCGAACGATTCACCGATTTGGTGATTTGTAAGCTCAAAATGGTTTGTTATGTGATTGTAATTGATTCTCATTGAAAGGTTGACTGATTCGGTGATTTGTAAGTTTAGAATAGATTGTTTATGTGATTGTAATTGATTTTCATTGAACGGTTGATCGATTCAGTGATTTGTAAGCTCAAAATGGCTCGTTACGTGATTGTAGTTGATTCTCGTCGAACGGTTGACCGATTTCTTCATTTGTAAGCTCAAAATGGTTTGTTGCGTAATTGTAATTGATTCTCATTAAAAGGTCAACTGATTCGGTGATTTGTAAGCTCAAAATATTATTTATTACATGATTGTAATTGATTGTTATTGAACGGTTGACTGATTCGATAATTTGTAAGCTCAAAATGGCGTGTTACGTTATTGTAGCTGATTTTCATTCAACGGTTGACTGATTGAGTGATTTGTAAGCACAGAATGGACTGTTTCATGATTGTAATTGATTCTCATGAAACAGTTGATCGATTCTATGATTTGTATGCTCAGAATGGCTTGTTACGTGATAGTAGCTAATTTTCATCGAACGCTTGATTGATTTGGTGATTTGTAAGCTCAGAATGGCTTGTTACGTGATTGTAGCTGATTCTCATCAAGCTAAGAATGGTGTGTTACGTGATTGTAATTGATTTTAATCGAATAGTTGACTGATTCGATGATTTGTAAGCTCATAATGGTTTCTTATGTGATTGTACTTGATTCTCCTCGAACGGTTGACCGATTCGGTGATTTATAAGCTCAGAATGGCTTTTTACCTAATTTGAATTAATTCTTATCGAACGGTTGACCGATTCACTGATTTGTAAGTTTGGAATGGCTTGTTAGGTGATTGTAGTTGATTCTCATCGAACGGTTGATCAATTTGATGATTTGTAAGCTTAGAATGGCTTTTTACGTGATTGTAGCTGATTCCTATCAAACGGTTGACCGATTTAGTGATTTGTAATCTCAGAATGGCTTGTTATGTGATTGTAGCTGAGTCTAATCGAACGATAGACCGATTCGGTGATTTGTAAGCTTACAATGGATTGTTACGTGATTGTAGCTGATTCTCATCGAATGATTGACCGATTCAGTGATTTGTATGCTCAGAATAGCTTGCTACATCATTATAATTGATTTTGATTAGGTGATTTGTAAGCTCATAATGGTTTGTTATGCAATTGTAGTTGATCCTCCTTGAACGGTTGACTGATTCAGTGATTTATAAGCTCAGAATGACATTTTACCTGATTTTAATTAATTCTTATCGAATGGTTGACCGATTCAGTGATTTGTAATTTCAAAATGGCTTGTCACGTGATTGTAGTTGATTCTCATTGAACGGTTGAACAATTCGGTGATTTGTAATTTCAAAATGGCTTGTTACGTGATTTTAGCTGATTCTCATCGAACAGTTGACCAATTTCATGATTTGTAAGCTCAGAATGGCTTGTTACGTGATTGTAGCTTATTCTCATCGAACCTTTGACCGAGTCGGTGATTTGTCAGCTTAGAATGGCTTGTTACATGATTGTAACTGATTCTCATCGAACGGTTGACCAATTCAGTGATTTGTAATTTCAGAATGGCTTGTTACATCATTGTAGCTAATTCTCAACGAACGGTTGATCGATCCAGTGATTGTAATTGATTTTCATCGAACAGTTGATTCTCATTGAATGGTTGACCGATTCGGTGATTTGTAAGCTCAGAATGGCTTATTTCATGATTGTAGCTGATTCTAATCAAAAGGTTGACCGATTCAGTGATTTGTAAGCCTAGAATGGCTTATAACATGAATGTAATTGATTCTCATCGAATGGTTGACCGATTCAGTGATTTCTAAGCTTAGAGTGGCTTCTTACATGATATTAATTGATTCTCATCGAACGGTTGACTAATTCGATGAATTGTAAGTTCAAAATGGCTTGTTACCTGATTGTAGCTGATTCTCATCGAATGGTTAACCAATTTGGTGATTTGTAAGTTCATAATATCTTGTTACGTCATTATAATTGATTATCATCGAATAGTTGACCAATTCATTGATTCATAAGCTCAAAATGGCTTGTTACATGATTGTAGCTGATTCTCGTCGAATGGTTGACCGATTCGGTGATTTGTATGCTCATAATGGCTTGTTACATGATTATGGTTGATTTTTATCAAACGATTGACCAATTCAGTGATTTGCAAGCTTTGAATTGCTTGGTAGGTGATTGTAGCTAATTCTCATCAAATGGTTGATAGATTTGATGATTTATAACCTCATAATGGCTTGTTACATGATTATAGCTGATTCTCATCAAACGGTTGACCGATTCAGTGATTTGTAAGTTGAGAATGGCTTGTTACATGATTATAATTGATTCTCATCGAATGGTTGACCCTTTTGGTGATTTGTAAGCTCAGAATGGCTTGTTACATGATTGTAGCTTATTCTTATCAAACGGTTGACCGATTTGGTGATTTGTAAGGCCAGAATGGCTTGTTATGTGATTGTAGCTGATTCTCATTGAATAGTTTACCGATTTGATGATTTGTAAGCTCAGAATGTCTTGTTACATGATTGTAGCTGACTCTCATCGAATGGTTCACTAATTAGTTGATTTGTAAGCTCAAAATGGCTTGTTACATGATTGTAATTGATTCTCATCGAACAGTTGCCGATTTGGTGATTTATAAGCTCAGAATGGATTATTACATGATTGTAATTGATTCTCATCGAACGGTTGACCGATTTGATGAGTTGTAAGCTTAGAATGGTTTGTTACATGATTGTAGCTGATTCTCATCGAATGGTTGACTGATTCAATTATTTGTAAGCTCATAATGGCTTTTTACATGATTGTAGCTTATTCTCATTGAACGGTTGACCGATTCGATGATTTTTAAGCTCAGAATGGCTTATTACGTGATTGTAGCTGATTCTCATTGAAAGGTTGGCTGATTCATTGATTTGTAAGCTCAGAATAGCTTTTTACATGATTGTAGCTGATCCTCATCGAAAGGTTGACCGATTCAGTGTTTTGTAAGCTCATAATGGCTTGTTACCTGATTGTAGATGATTTTCATCAAGTGGTTGACCGATTCGGTGGTTTGTAAGCTCATAATGGATTGTTACATGATAGTAGCTGATTCTCATCAAACGGTTGATCGATTCGGTGATTTGTAAGCTCAAAATGGCTTGTTACATGATTGTAACTGATTCTCATCGAACGGTTGACTAATTTGATGATTTATAAGCTTAGAATGGCTTGTTATGTGATTGTAGCCCATTCTCTTCAAATAGGTGACCGATTCAGTGATTTGTAAGTTGAGAGTGGCTTGTTACGTGATTGTAATTGATTCTCATCGAACGGTTGATCGATTCGATCATTTGTAAGCTCACAATAACTTGTTATGTTATTGTAGCTGATTCTCATCGAATGGTTGACTAATTCGGTGATTTCTAAGCACAAAATGGTTTGTTACATGATTATAATTAATTCTCATCGAATAGTTGACCGATTCAATGATTTGTATGCTCAAAATAGCTTGTTACATGATAATAGCTAATTTTCATCGAACGCTTGACCGATTCGGTGATTTGTGTTGGTTATATTTTTAAGCTTTTGAGTTATCTCTGATTCTCTCAAGCAAGTGGTTATGTTCTAAGAGACCCAGTGAACTGGCGAACACCTTCGATTGTCTTCTCATCCGGCGGCTAGTTTTAATCTCATGAAGACTGTGTCCTATTCAAATTTGTCAAACGATTCAGAGACTAAGTCATTTTGATATCCTCTAAATTTGGTGGACTTGGCAATGAATTCTGGTGGATTGCTAAGTTTTCACTTTGTTCGCTTAGTCTCAAGAAAATGGTAGTATCTCTAAGCTATGCAGTGATTAAGCAAATATGATATTTGCAAGACCTCGCGACTTTTAGTAGAGCCCCAAATAATCTAGCGACTCAGAAAATGAAGTAAAGGTTGAAGAGTTTTAGTAGTCGCTAATTCTCGGAATGAAAAAGGTTATGGTCAAGGTTCTTAAATGATTTAACGCTAACCGCGGATTATGATGATGATCAACAGCCAGTATGTAATCTTAGGAGTTAACCTTGGGTTTAAAAGGTATTCAGTGAATTAGAGATGCAAGTCATTTCGCCTGTTCTCAACGCTTGACTATGGTTAGAATTTTCTTCATGAGAATCTATTACAATCACGTAACAAGCCATTCTAAGCTTAAAAATCACCGAATCGGTCAACCATTCAATGAGAATCAATTACAATAACGTAACAAGAGATTCTGAGGTTACAAATCATTGAATCGGTCAACCATTTGATAAGAATCAACTAAAATCATGTAACAAGCCATTCTGAGCTTACAAATCACCGAATCGGTCAACTATTTAATGAGAACCAACTACAATTATGTAACAAGCCATTTTGAGCTTACAAATCACCAAATTGGTCAATCGTTCAATGAGAATAAGCTACAATCATGTAACAAGCCATTCTGAGATTACAAATCACTAAATCAGTCAACTATTCAATAAGAATCAACTACGATCACGTAACAAACCATTATGAGCTTACAAATCATTGAATTGGTCAACCATTTGATGAGAATCAATTACAATCATGTAATAATCCATTTTGAGCATACAAATCACCGAATCCGTCAACCGTTCGATGAGAATCAGCTACAATCATAGAACAAGCAATTCTAAACTTACAAATCACTGAATCGGTCAACCGTCCGATGAGAATCAATTACATTCATGTAACAAGCCATTCTGAACTTACAAATCACTAAATCGATCAACAGTTTGATGTGAATCAATTACAATCATGTAACAAGCCATTCTGATATTACAAATCACTGAATCGATCAACCGTTTGATGAGAATCACCTACAGTCATGTAACAAGCCATTCTAAACTTTTAAATCACCGAATCGGTTAATCGTTCCATGAGAATCAGCTACAATTCTTTAACAAGCCATTTTGAGCTTACAAATCATCGAATTGGTCAACCTTTTGATGAGAATTAGCTATAATCACATAACAAGCCATTCTGAGCTTAGAATTCACTGAATCGATCAACCGTTTGATGAGAATCAGCTAGAATCACGTAACAAGCCATTATGAGATAAAAAATCACTGAATCAGTCAACCGTTTGATAAGAATCAATTACATCACGTAAAAACCCCTTTTGAGCTTACAATTTAATGAATCGATCAACCATTCGATGAGAATCAACTACAATCATGTAACAAGCCACTCTAAGCTTACAAATCACTGAATCGATCAACTGTTCAATGAGAATCAACTACAATCACATAACAAGCTATTATGTAATTACAAATCACCAAATCGGTCAACCATTCGATGAGAATTAGGTACAATCATGTAACATGCCATTCTGAGCTTACAAATTATCGAATCAGTCAACTGTTCAATGAGAATCACTTACAATCATGTAACAAGCCATTCTAAAATTATGAATAACTGAATCGGTTCACCGTTCGATAAGAATCAACTACAATCATGTAACAAGCCATTCTAAGTTTACAAATCACCAAATCGGTCAACCGTTCTATGAGAATCAGCTACAATCATGTAACAAGCCATTCTATGCTTATAAATCACTAAATCGATCAACCGTTCGATGAGAATCAACTAGAATCATGTAACATGCCAGAGCTTACAAATCATCGAATTAGTCAACTGTTCGATGAGAATTAGCTGCAATTAGGTAACAAGCCATTTTGAGCTTACAATTTATCGAATCGGTCAACCATTCGATGAGAATCAACTACAATCTTATAACAAGCTATTTTGAGATTACAAATCATCGAATCGATCAACCGTTCGATGAGAATCAGCTACAATCATGTAAAAAGCTATTCTGAGCTTACAAATCACTGAATCGGTCAACCGTTTGATGAGAATTAGCTACAATCACATAACAAGCCATTTTGAAATCATGGTTCACCTCTATAACTTCAATCATAGTGTTTTCCCTAGCATTCATTATTCCGGATCACTTCACTCCGGCAAGCCCAATCAACTAGTTTCTTCTGCCCTACTCCTCGCTCCCCTGTACTATTCCATCTGTCAGATCGACGAATCACCGAATCACTCAACCATTTGATGAGAATCAGCTACTATCACATCACAAGCCATTCTGAGCTTACAAATCACCGAATCGATCAACCATTCAATAAGAATCGATTACAATCACGTAACAAGCCATTCTCAGCTTACAAATCACTGAATCAGTCACTAGTTTGATGAGAATCACCTACAATCATGTAACAAGCCATTCTAAGCTTATAAATCTTCAAATTAGTCAACCGTTCAATGAGAATCAGCTACAATCATGTAACAAGCCATTCTAAACTTACAAATCACCAAATCGATCAACCGTTCGATGAGAATCAGCTACTGTCATGTAAAAAGCTATTCTGAGCTTACAAATCATTGAATCAGTCAACCATTCGATGAAAATCAGCTGCTATCATGTAACATTCTAAGCTTAAAAATCATTGAATCGGTCAACTGTTTGATGAGAATCAATTAAAATCACGTAAGAAGCCATTCTGAGCTTACAAATCATTGAATTGGTGAACCGTTTGATGAGAATCAACTATAATCATGTAACAAGCCATTCTGAGCTTACAGATCACCGAATCGGTCAACCGTTCGATAAGGATTAGGTAAAATCACGTAAGAAGCCATTCTAAGCTTACAAATCATCGAATCAATCAACCGTTAGATGAGAATAAGTTACAATCACGTAACAAGCTATTTTGAGCTTACAAATCATTGAATCGGTCAACCGTTTGATAAGAATCATTTACAATCACGTAACAAGCCATTTTGAGCTTACAAATCACTGTATCGGTCAAATGTTTGATGAGAATTAGCTAGAATCATGTAACAAGCCATTTTGAGCATACAAATCATTGAATCGGTCAACCGTTCGATGAGAATCTGCTACAATAATGTAACAAGCCATTCTGACCTTAAAAATCACTGAATCGGTCTACTGATCGATGAGCATCAATTACAATCATGTAACAAGCCATTATGAGCTTCCAATCATCGAATGCGTCAAATGTTTGATGAGAATAAGCTACGATCACGTAACAAGCCATTCTTAGCTTACAAATTACCGAATCAGTGAACTGTTTGATGAGAATCAATTTCAATCACGTAACAAGTCATTCTCATCTTACAAATCACTGAATCGGTCAACCGTTCGATGAGAATCAACTACAATCATGTAACAAGCCATTCTGAGCTTACAAATCATTGAATCGATCAACCGTTCGATGAGAATCAACTACAATCACGTAACAAGCAATTCTGAGATTATAAATCACCAAATCGGTCAACCATTCCATGAGAATCAGCTACAATAACGTAACAAGCCAGTTTGATCTTTCGAATCACCAAATCAGTCAACCATTCCATGAGAATCAATTACAATCATGTAACAATCTGTTTTGAGCTTACAAATCACCAAATCGGTCAACCTTTCAATGAGAATCAATTACAATAACGTAACAAGCCATTTCAAGCTTACAAATCACCGAATCCATCAACTATTCGATGAGAATAAGCTACAATCACATAAGCCATTCTGAGCGCTATTCTAAGCTTACGAATGACTAAATCAGTCAACTGTTCATTGAGAATCAACTACAATCACATAACAAGCAATTTTGAGATTACAAATCACCGAATCGGTCAACCATTCCATGGAATCAGCTACAATAACGTAACAAGCTAGTTTGATCTTTCGAATCACTAAATTGGTCAACCGTTCGATGAGAATTAATTACAATCACGTAACAAGCCATTCTGTGCTTAGAAATCATGGAGTTGGTGAATCGTTCGATGAGAATAAATTATAATCACGTAACAAACTATTCTAAGCTTACAAATCACCGAATCAATCAACCAGCCGATGACAATCAGCTACAATCATGTAACAAGCCAT
Source organism: Chamaecyparis obtusa (assembly GCA_027943335.1). Classification (NCBI taxonomy): domain Eukaryota; kingdom Viridiplantae; phylum Streptophyta; class Pinopsida; order Cupressales; family Cupressaceae; genus Chamaecyparis; species Chamaecyparis obtusa. Next base: position 786,963 of record BSBK01001399.1, on the reverse strand, counting down.
TATGAGATTACAAATCACCGAATCTATCAACCGTTCGATGAGAATCAGCTACAATAATGTAACAAGCCATTATGAGCTTACAAATGACCGAATCGGTCAACCGTTCAATGAGAATCATACACAATCACGTAAGAAGCCATTCTAAGCTTACAAATCATGAAATTGGTCAACCGTCTGATGAGAACCAGCTACAATCACGTAACAAGCCATTAGGAGCTTACAAATCATTGAATTGGTTAAAAGTTTGACACGAATAGGTTACAATCATGTAATAAGCCATTCTGAGATTACAAATTATCGAATCAATCAATCATTAATTGAGAATCAGCTACAATCATGTAACAAGCCATTCTAAGCTTACGAATCACCGAATCGGTCAACCATTCAATCAGAATCAATTACAATCATGTAACAATCCATTATCAACTGACAAATCACTGAATCCATCAACCGTTCAATGAGAATCAGTTACAATCCTGTTAAAAGCCATTATGAGCTTACAAATCACTGAATCAGTTAATTGTTTGATGAGAATCAGCTACAATCACATAACAAGCCATTCTAAGCATACAAATCACCGAATCGATCAACCGTTTGATGAGAATCAACTCCAATCATAGAACAGGCCATTCTGAACTTACAAATCACCGAATCAGTCAACTGTTCAATAAGAATCAATTACAATCATGTAACAAGCCATTTTGAGCTTACAAATCACCAATTCGATCAACCGTTTGATGAAAATCAGCTACAATCACGTAACAAGCCATTCTGAGCTTATAAATCATCAAATAGGTCAACCTATCAATGAGAATCAACTAAAATCATGCAACAAGCCATTCTTAGATTACAAATCATTGAATCGGTCAACCGTTCGATGAGAATCAATAACAATCATGTAACAAGCTATTCTGAGCTTACAAATCACTGAATCGATCAACCATTCGATGAGAATCAGCTACAATCAGGTAACTAGCCATTCTAAGCTTATAAATCATCGAATCTGTCAACCATTTGATGAGACTCAACTACAATCATGTAACAAGCCATTCTGAGCTTACAAATCACTGAATTGGTCAACCGTTCAATGAGAGTCAACTACAATCATGTAACTAGCCATTATGAGCTTACAAATAATCAAATCGGTCAACCATTCGATGAGAATAAGCTAGAATTACATAACAAGCCATTATGAGCTTACAAATCACTGAATCGGTCAACTATTCAATAAGAATCAATTACAATCACGTAACAAGCCATTCTAAGATGACAAATCACTGAATCGATCAATTGTTCGATGAGAAAAAGCTATAATCACGTAACAAACCATTCTGAGCTTACGAATCACCGAATCAGTGAACCATTCAATGAGAATCAATTACAATCATGTAACAAGCAATTCTGAGCTTACAAATCATTGAATCGATCAATCTTTCGATGAGAATCAACTACCATCATGTAACAAGTCATTCTGAGATTACAAATCACCGAATTGGTCAACCGTTCGATGAGAATCAGCTAGAATCACGTAACCAACCATTCTATACTTACAAATCACTGAATCGGTCAACCGTTCGATGAGAATCAATTACAATCTTGTAACAAGTCATTCTGATCTTACAAATTATGAAATTTGTCAATCATTTGATGAGAATCAGCTATAATCATGTAGTAAGCCATTCTGAGCTTAGAGATCACCGAATTGGTCAATCGTTCGATGACAATCAGCTACAATCATGTAACAAGCGCTTAGAAATTATCGAATCGATCAATCATTCGATGAGAATCAACTACAATAAGGTAACAAGCCATTCTGAGCTTACATATCACCGAATTGGTCAACTGTTTGATAAGAATCAACTACAATCACGTAACAAGTCATTTTGAGCTTAAAAATCATCGAATCGGTCAACCATTCGATGAAAATCAATTACAATCACATAACAAGCCATTCTGAGCTTACAAATAACTGAATCGGTCAACCATTCAATGAGAATCAGCTAAAATCATGTAACAAGCCATTTTGAGATTACAAATCACTGAATCGGTCAACCATTCCATGAGAATCAATTACAATCACGTAACAATCTATTTTGAGCTTACAAATCCCTGAATCAGTCAACCATTCGATTAGAATCAGCTACAATCACATAACAAGCCATTTTGAGCTTATAAATCATGGAATTGATAAATCGTTCGATGAAAATAAATTACAATCACATAGCAAGCCATTCTCAACTTACAAATCACCGAATCGGTCAACCGTTTGATAAGAATTAGCTATAATCTCGTAACAAGTCATTCTGAGCTTATAAATCATCAAATTGGTCAACCGTTCAATGAGAATCAGCTAAAATAACATAACAAGCCATTCTGAGAATTAGCTATAATCACGTAATAAGCCATTCTGAGCTTATAAAGCATCAAATTGGTCAACCGTTCGATGAGAATCAACTACAATAACATAACAAGCCATTCAGAGCTTACAAAACATGGAATCGGTGAACCATTCAATGAGAATCAACTAGAATAACGTAACAAGCCATTTTGAGCTTACAAATCATCGAATCAGTCAACCTTTTGATGAGAATCTATTAGAATCACGTAACAAGTCATTCTAAGTTTATAAATCACCGAATCGGTCAACCATTCAATGAGAATCAACTAGAATCACCTAAAAAACCTTTTTGAGCTTACAAATCACAAAATAGGTCAACCTTTCGATGAGAATCAGCCACAATCATGTAACAAGTCATTATGAGCTTACAAATCATCGAATCAGTCAACCTTTCGATGAGAATCAGCTATAATAATGTAACAAGCCATTCTCAGCTTACAAATCATTGAATCGGTCAACCATTCGATCAGAATCAGCTATAATGATGTAAAAAGTCATTCTGAGCTTATAAATCATTAAATCAATCAACTGTTCGATGAGAATCAGCTCCAATAACATAACAAGCCATTTTGAGGTTACAAATTAGCAAATCAGTCAACCGTTCAATGACGAACATCTACAATCATGTAACAATCCATTCTGAGCTTACAAAATACTAAATCGGTCAATTGTTCGATGAGAATTAGCTACAATCACATAACAAGTCATTTTGAGCTTACAAATCACCGAATCGATCAAAATCAACTACTATCACGTAAAAAGCCATTCAGATCATACAAATCTCAACCATTTGATAGGAATTAGCTACAATCATGTAACAAGCCATTCTGATCTTACAAATCATCGAATCGATCAACCGTTCAATTAGAATCAATTACAATAATGTAACAAGCTATTATGAACTTATAAATCATCGAATCGGTCAACTATTTGATGAGAATCAATTACAATCATGAAGCAAGCCATTCCAAGCTTACAAATAATCGAATTAGTCAATCGTTTGATGAGAATCAGCTACAATAACGTAACAAGCTATTTTGAGCTTAAAAATCACCGAATCAGTCAACCTTTTAATCAAAATCTGCTACAATCATGTACCAAGCCATTCTAAGCTTACAAATCACCAAACCGGTCAACTATTCCATGAGAATTATCTACAATCACCTGACAAGCCATTCTGAGCTTACAAATCACCAAATAACACCTTTCAATTAGAATCAGCTACAATCACATAACAAGCCATTCTGAGCTTACAAATCACTGAATCGGTCAACCTTTCGATGAGAATCAACTATAACAGTGTAACAAGCCATTCTAAGCTTACAAATCACTGACTCGGTGAATCTTTCAAAGAGAATCAGCTACAATCACGTAACAAGTCATTCTGAGCTTACAAACCACTGAATCGGTCAACCGTTCGATGATAATCAGCTACAATCACATAACAAGCCATTCTGAGCTTACAAATCACTTAATCGGTAACTGTTCGATGAGAATCAATTACAATGACGAACAAGCTATTCTGAGCTTATGAATCACCGAATCGATCAACCGTTCAATAATAATCAACTACAATCACGTAACAAGCCATTTTGAACTTACAAATCATCAAATCGATTAACCGTTCGATGAGAATCAATTACAATTACGTAAAAAGCCATTCTGAGCTTAGAAATCACTGAATCGGTCAACCGTTTGATGAGAATCAATTATAATCATGTAAAAAGCCATTCTCTGAGCTTACAAATTACCGAATCGATCAACCATTCATTGAGAATAAGCTACAATCATGTAACGAGCCGTTCTGAGCTAACAAATTATTGAATCAATCAACCTTTCAATCAAAATCAGCTACAATCACGTATAAAGCCATTTTGAGCTTACAAATCATCAAATGAGTCAACCATTCGATCAAAATCTGCTACAATCATGTAACAAACCATTTTAAGCTTACAAATCAATGAATTTGTCAACCGTTCATTGAGATTAAGCTACAATCATCTAACAAGCCATTATGAGCTAACAAATCAGTGAATACACCTTTCAATCAGAATTAGCTACAATCACGTCACAAGGCATTATGATCTTACAAATCACTGAATCAGGCAACCGTTTGATCAAAATTAGCTACAATCACATAACAAGCCATTCTAAGTTTACAAATCACCGAATCAGTTAACCATTCGATTAGAATCAGCTACAATCACGTAAGAAGCCATTCTGAGTTTACAAATCACCAAATCGGTCAACCGTTCGATGAGAATCAATTACAATCACGTAACAAGCCATTCTGAGCTTACAAATCACTGAGTCAATGAATAGTTTGATGAAAATCAACTATTATCACATAACAAGCCATTCTGAGCATACAAATCATCGAATCGGTCAACCGTTTGATGAAAATCAATGACAATCATGTAACAAGCCATTCTAAACTTACAAATCACCAAACAGGTCAACTATTCGATGAGAATCAATTACAATCATGTAGCAAGCCATTCTGTCTTTACAAATCAACGAATTGGTCAATCCTTCAATGAGAATGAATTTTAGTCCCGTAACAAGCCATTCTGAGCTTACAAATCACCAAATCGGTCAACCGTTCGATCAGAATCAACTACAATCATGTAACAAGCAATTTTGAGCTTAAAAATCATTGAATCGATCAACCTTTCGATGAGAATCAGCTACAATCACGTAACAAGCAATTTTGAGCTTACAAATCATCAAATCGGTCAATCATTCAATGAAAATTAGGTACATTCATGTAACAAGCCATTCTGAGCTTACAAATCATCGAATTTGTCAACCGTTTGATAAGAATCAGCTACAATCACGTAACAAGCCATTATGAGATTACAAATCATCAAATTGGTCAATTGTTCAATGAGCATCAATTACAATCACGTAACAAGCCATTCTGAGCTTACAAATCACCAAATCGGTCAACTGTTCGATGAGAATCATCTACAAACATGTAACAAGCTATTCTAAGCTTACCAATCACTGAATCAGTCAACCATTTGATGACAATCAGCTACAATCATGTAACAAGCTATTCTGAGCTTACAAATCATCGAATTGGTCAACTGTTTAATGAAAATAAATTACAATCACGTAACAAGCCATTCTGAGCTTACAAATCACCGAATCGATCAACCGTTCGATGAGAATCATCTACAAACATATAACAAGCTATTCTGATCTTACAAATCACTAAATCAATCAACCATTTGATGACAATCAGCTACAATCACATAACAAGCCATTCTGAGCTTACATATCACCAAATCGGTAAACTATTTGATGAGAATCAATTATAATCACGTAGCAAGCCATTTTGAGCTTACAAATCACCGAATCGGTCAATCATTCGATAAAAATCAATTATAGTCATGTAACAAGCTATTCTGAGCTTACAAATCATTGAATCAAACAACCGTTCGATGAGAATTAGCTACAATCATATGACAAGCCATTCTGAGCCATTATCTAGCTGAATCTCATCGAACGGTTGACCGATTCGATGATTTTTAAGCTCAGAATGGCTTGTTACATGATTGTAGCCGACTCTCATCAAACGGTTGACTGATTCAGTGGTTTATAAGCAAAGAATGGCTTGTTACGAGATTGTAGCTGATTTTCATCGAACAGTTAACCGACTAGGTGATTTGTAAGCTCAACATATAATTGATTCTCATCAAACAATTGACCAGTTCGGTGATTTGTCTGATGAGAATGGCTTGTTCCATGTTTCTTATTGATTCTCATCAAACGGTTGATCGATTCAGTGATTTGTATGCTCGAAATGGCTTGTTACATGATTGTAGCTGATTCTCATCGAATGTTCACCGTTTCGGTGATTTGTAAGCTCATAAGTTACATGATTGTAGATGACTCTCATCGAACGGTTGATCGATTCGGTGATTTGTAAGCTCAGAATGGCTTGTTACATGAATGTAGCTGATTCTCATTGAACAGTTGACCGATTCGGTGATTTCTAAGTTCAGAATGGCTTGTTACGTGATTGTAGCTGATTCTTATCGAACGGTTGACCGATTCGATGATTTGTAAGCTTAGAACGGCTTTTTACATGATTGTAGCTGATTGTCATCGAACGGTTGACCGATTCGGTGATTTGTAAGCTCAGAATGTCTTGTTACACGATTGTAGCTAAATGTCATCCAACGGTTGACTGATTTGGTGATTTGTAAGCTCATAATAGCTTGTTACGTGAATGTAGCTGATTCTCATCGATCGGTTAACCGATTTGGTGACTTTTAAGCTTAGAATGGCTTATTATGTGATTATAATTGATTTATTGAAGGTGATTCTCATCGAACGGTTAACCGATTCACTGATTTGTAAGCTAAGAATGGATTGTTACGTGATTGCAGTTCATTCTCATCAAACGGTTGACCGATTCTATGATTTGTACACTCAGAATGGCTTGTTACGTGATTGTAATTGATTCTCGTCAAATGGTTGACCGATTCGGTGATTTGTAATCTCAGAATAGCTTGTTACATGATTGTAGTTGATTTTCAATGAACTGTTGACTGATTTGATAATTTTGTAATCTCAAAATTTCTTAATTGTGATTGTAGCAGATTCTAATCAAGCAGTTGACCAATTTGGTGATTTGTAAGCTCAAAATGGCTTGTTAAGTATTTGTAGCTGATTCTCATTGAATGGTTCACCGTTTCATTGATTTGTAAGCTTAGAATGACTTGTTATATGATTGTAGCTTATTCTCATCAAATGGTTGATCGATTCGGTAATTTGTAAGCTCAGAATAGCTTGTTACATGATTGTACTTGATTCTCATCAAACGGTTGACCGATTCAATGATTTGTAAGTTCAAAATGGCTTATTACGTGATTGTAACTGATTCGCATCAAAGGGTTGATCGATTTGGTGATTTGTATGCTCAGAATGGCTTGTTACATAAATGTAATTGGTTCTCATCAAACAGTTGATCGATTCGGTGATTTGTAAGCTTAGAATGACTTGTTACATGATTGTAATTGATTCTCATTGAACGGTTGACCGATTCAATGATTTGGAAGCTCAGAATGACTTGTTACATGATTGTAGTAGATTCTCATCGAACAGTTGATCGATTTGGTGATTTGTTCTCTCAAAATGGCTTATTACATAAATCTAATTGATTCTCCTAAAACAGTTAACTGATTCCATGATTTGTAAGATTAGAATGGCTTGTTACGTGATTGTAATTGATTCTCATTGAACGGTTGACTAATTCGATGATTTATAGGCTCAAAATGGCTTGTTACATGATTGTAGCTAATTCTCATTGAATGGTTGACCGATTCAATGATTTGCAAAGTCAGAATGGCTTGTTAGGTGATTGTAGCTGATTCTTATCAAACAGTTGATCGATTCGATGATTTGTAAGCTCATAATGGCTTGTTACATGATTGTAGCTGATTCTCATCAAATGGTTAATGGATTCAATGATTTGTACGCTTAGAATGGCTTATTACATGATTATAGTTCTCATCGAACGGTTGCCCTATTTGGTGATTTGTAACCCCGAATGACTTGCTACGTGATTGTCGCTAATTCTCATCGAATGGTTGACTGATTCGGTGATTAGTGAGCTCAAAATGGCTTGTTACATGATTGTAAGTGATTCTCATCGAACACTTGACCGATTCAGTTATTTGTAAGTTCAGAATGGCTTGTTACGTGATTGTAATTGATTCTAATCGAACGGTTGACCGATTCAGTGATTTGTTAGCTCAAAATGGATTGTTACTTGATTCTAGCTAATTCTCATCGAATGGTTAACCAATTCAGTGATTTGTCAGGTTAGAATGGCTTGTTACATGATTATAGCTGATTTTCATCGAACGATTCACCAATTCGATGATTTGTAAGCTCAGAATGGCTTGTTACGTGATTGTAATTGATTCTTATCAAGCGGTTGACTGAGTCCATGATTTGTAAGCTCAGAATGGCTTGTTACATGATTGTAATTGATTGTCATTGAATGGTTGACCGATTAGATGATTTGTAAGCTCAGGATGGCTTGTTATGTGATTGTAGCTGATTCTCATTGAACAGTTGACCATTCTGAGCTTGCAAATTACTAAATCAATCAACCATTCAATTAGAATAACCTACAATCATGTAACAATCTATTTTGAGCTTACAAATGACCAAATTGGTCAACCGTTCGATTGGAATTAGCTACAATCACTTAACAAGCCATTCTGAGCTTACAAATCATCAAATCAGTCAACCGTTCGATGAGAATCAATTATAATCATGTAACAAGTGATTCTAAACTTACAAATCACTGACTCAGTCAGCCATTTGATGAGAATCAATTACAATCACGTAACAAGCCATTCTGATCATATAAATCACCGAATCGGTCAACCATTCGATGAGAATCAGCTACAATCACGTAACAAGCTATTGTGAGGTCACAAATCATAGAATCGGTCAACTCTTCGATGAGAATCAATTACAATCATGTAACAAGACATTTTGAGCTTACAAAACACCGAATAGGTCAATCGTTCAATGAGAAAAAATTACAATCATGTAAAAATCCATTATGAGCGTACAAATCACTGAATCGGTTAACCGTTCGATGAGAATCAGCTACAATCACATAATAAGTCATTCTAAGCTTACAAATCACTGAATCGGTCAACTATTCGATGAGAATCAGCTACAATTATGGAATAGGTCAACCGTTCGATGAGAATCAATTATAATCACGTAACAAGCCATTCTGATCTTATAAATCACTGAATCAGTCAATCATTCAATGAGAATCAATTACAATCATGTAACAAGCTATTTTGAGCTTAGAAAATTATTGAATCGGTCAACCATTTCATGAGTATCAATTACAATCACATAACAAGTCATTCTGAGCTTACAAATCACCGAATAGGTCAACCATTTGATGAGAATCAATTATAATCATGTAACAAGATATTCTGAGTGTACAAATCACTGAATCGATCAACTGTTCAATGAGAATTAGCTACAATCATGTAATAAGCCATTCTAAGCTTACAAAACTTTGAATCGGTCAACTATTTGATGAGAATCAGCTACAATCATGTAACAGGCAATTCTGAGAATACAAATCACCGAATCGGTCAGCTGTTCAATGAGAATTAGTTATAATCAGGTAACAAGCCATTCTGAGCTTACAAATCACTGAATAGGTCAACCGTTCGATGAGAATTAGCTATATTCACGTAAAAAGTCATTCTGAGCATACAAATCACTGAATCGGTTAACCGTTTGATGAGAATCAACTACAATCATGTAATCAGCCATTCTAAGCTTACAAATCATCGAATCGGTCAACCGTTTGATGAGAATCAGCTACAATCACTTAACAAGCCATTTTGAGCTTACAAATCACCGAATCAGTGAACCATTCGATGAGAATCAACTATAATCACGTAATAAACCATTCTGAGCTTACAAATTATTGAATCGATCAACCGTTCAATAAGAATCAGTTATAATCACTTAACAAGCCATTCTGAGCTTACAAATTATCGAATTGATCAACCGCTTGATTAGAATTAGCTACAATCACGTAACAACTCATTTTGATCTTACAAATCACCGAATCGAGCAACCATTTGATGAGAATCAATTGCAATAAGGTAACAAGCCATTCTGAGCTTATAAGTCATTGAATCGGTCAACTTTTTGATGAGAATCAACTACAATCACGTAACAAGCCATTCTGAGCTTACAAATCACCGAATCGGTCAACCGTTTGATGAGAATCAGTTACAATCATGTAACAAGCCATTCTGAGCTTACAAATCACTAAATCTATCAACTGTTCGATGAGAATCAATTACAATCACATAACAAGCCATTCTGATCTTACAAAATGGCTCGGTCATCCTTGCTTACCCAGTAGTTTCTTTTGATTTCCTATTGAGCTGACTTTCGCATTTATGTTGGGTCATGGATTTAATGTTGGATTCCATCATTGGGAAGCGTGTGGTCCCAGATCTAACTGTTACTTCTGTTGATTATGGATCTGAAGGTCGACTCTGTTCGGTAGACTCTTGTATAAATGTAGTTATTGGTTGTAGTTTAGGAGGCAGTTCAGATACAAGATAGGAGATAGAATATTAGAGATTTTTGACAGATCCTCACTTGTTGGAGGACTTCTATAATTCATTGTAATATCTGGCCCTAACTGGGAAGACCTTACAGCCTGACATGTATGATTCTATTTGATGAACATTTATGAAATATTCTACATTTTCTCTCTCATTGTTGTGTGTTGTTTCTTTCACGTGTTGTTGAGCAGGCTAGATCCTTAGGGTGTGCCATAGTTTGGCTCCTTTGGGTCTTGCCCTCGCATCAATAAATCACTGAATTGATCAATTGTTTGATGAGAATAAATTACAAACACGTAACAACCGATTTTGAGCTTACAAATCACCAAATCGGTCAACCGTTCGATAAGAATCAGCTACAATCATGTACAAGCCATTCTGAGCTTACAAATCACCAAATCGGTCAATTGTTTAATGAGAATTAACTACAATAACATAACAAGCCATTCTAAGCTTACAAATCATCGAATCGGTCAATCATTCGATGAGAATAAGCTACAATCATGTAACAAGCCATTATAAGCATACAAATCACAGAATTGGTCAACCGTTCGATGAGAATCAGCTACAATCATATAACAAGCCATTCTAAGCTTACAAATCACCGAAGCGGTAAACCATTCGATGAGAATCTGCTACGATCATGTAAAAGGCCATTCTGACAGTACAAATCACCAAATCAGTGAACCATTTGATGAAATTTAATTACCATCATGTAACAAGCCATTTTGAGCTTACAAATCACTGAATTGGTCAACGATTCAATGAGAATCAGCTACGATTACATAACAAGCCAATTTGAGCTTAGAAATCACCGAATCGGTCAACCATTTGATGAGAATCAATTACAATCATGTAAAAACCTATTCTAAATTTACAAATCAATAGTCGATCAACCGTTCGATAAGAATCAATGACAATCTCGTAACAAGCCATTCTGAGCTTACAAATCACCAAATCAGTCAATCATTTGATGAGAATCAGCTACAATCACGTAGCAAGCCATTCTAAACTTTCAAATCACTGAATTGGTCAACCGTTCGATGACAATCAGCTATAATCACGTAACAAGCCATTATAATCTTACAAATCACTGAATCGGTCAACCGTTTGATGAGAATAAATTACAATGACATAACAAGCCATTATGAGCTTACAAATCACCAAATTGGTCAACCGTTCAATGAGAATCAATTACAATCATGTAACAAGCCATTCTGATCTTACAAATCACCGAATTGGTCAACCGTTCGATGAGAATCAGCTACACGTAACAAGCCATTATGAGCTTATAAATCATCGAATTGGTCAACCGTTTGATGAGAATCAGTTACAATAAGGTAACAAACCATTCTTAGCTTACAAATCACTAAATCTATCAACCATTTAACGAGAATAAGCTACAATCATTTAACAATCTATTTTGAGCTTACAAATCACCAAATTGGTCAATCGTTCGATGAGAATTAGCTATAATTACTTAACAAGCCATTCTGAGCTTACAAATCATCAAATCGGCCAACTATTCAATGAGAATCAATTAGAATCACGTAACAAGCCATTCTAAGCTTAAAGATTAGTGAATCAGTCGACCGTTCGATGAGAATCAATTACAATCATGTAACAAGCCATTCTGATCATACAAATCACTGAATCAGTCAACCGTTCGATGAGAATCAGCTACAATCACGTAACAAGCTATTCTGAGCTTACAAATCACAAAATCAGTCAATTGTTTGATGATAATCAATTACAATAATGTAACAAGGCATTCTTAGCTTACAAATCATTGAATTGGTCAACCATTTGATGAAAATCAATTACAATCATGTAACAAGCCATTCTGAGCTTACAAATCATCGAATATGTCAACCGTTCAATGAGAAACAATGACAATCATGTAACAAGCCATTTTGAGCGTACAAATCACTAAATCAGACAACCGTTCGATGGGAATTAGCTACACTCATGTAATAAGTCATTCTAAGCTTACAAATCACAGAATCGGTCAACCGTTCGATGAGAATCAGCTACAATCATAGAATCGGACAACCGTTCGGTGAGAATCAATTATAATCATGTAACAATCTATTCTAAGCTTATGAATCACCAAATCGGTCAACCGTTCGATGAGAATATGTTACAATCATGTAAGAAGCCATTCTGAGCTTACAAATCACTGAATCAGTCAATTGTTTCATGAGAATCAATTACAATCACATAACAAGCCATTCTGAGCTTACAAATCACTGAATAGGTCAACCGTTAAATGAGAATCAATTATAATCATGTAACAAGACATTTTGAACGTAAAAATCATTGAATCGGTCAATCGTTCGATGAGAATCAGCTACAATCATGTAATAAGCCATTCTAAGCTTACAAATCTCTGAATCAGTCAACCGTTTGATCATAATCAGCTACAATCATGTAATAGGCCATTCTGAGCATACAAATCACTGAATCGGTCAACTGTTTGATGAGAATCAGCTATAATCACATAATAATCTATTCTGAGCTTACAAATCATCGAATAGGTCAACAGTTCGATGAGAATCAGCTATATTCACGTAACAAGCCATTCTAAGCATACAAATCATCGAATCGGTCAACCGTTCGATGAAAATCAACTACAATCACGGAATCAGCCATTCTAAGCTTACCGAATCAGTCAACCATTTGAGGAGAATCAGCTACAATCACCTAACAAGCCATTCTGAGCTTACAAATCAACCATTCGATGAGAATAAATTACAATCATGTAACAAGCCATTCTAAGCTTACAAATGACCAAATTGGTAAACCATTTGATGAGAATCAGCTACAATCACTTAACAAGTCATTTTGAGCTTACAAATCATCAAATCAGCTAACCGTTCGATGAGAATCAATTACAATCACGTAACAAGTCATTCTAAGCTTACAAATCACTGAATCGATCAATAGTTTGATGAGAGTCAATTACAATCACGTAAAAAGCCATTCTGATCTTACAGATCATCGAATCGATCAACCATTCGATGAGAATTAGCTATAATCATGTAACAAGCCATTTTAAGCTTACGAATCACTGAATTGGTCAACTGTTTGATGAGAATCAATTACAATCACATAACAAACCATTATGAGTAGACAAATCACCGAATCAGTCAACCGTTTGATGAGAATCAGCTACAATCACGTAACAAGTCATTCTAAGCTTACAAATCACTGAATCGGTCAGCCGTTTGATGAGAATCCACTACAATCATGTAACAAGCCATTCTAAGCTTACAACTCACTAAATTTGTCAACTGTTTAATGAGAATAAGCTATAATCATGTAATAAGTCATTTTGAGCTTACAAATCATCATATCGGTCAACCGTTCGATGAGAATCAATTACAATCACGTAACAAGCCATTATGAGCTTACAAATCACTAAATCGGTCAACCCTTTGATGAATATCAATTACAATCATGTAACAAGTCATTCTAAGCTTATAAATCACCGATTCAGTCAACCGTTCGATGAGAATCAGCTACAATCATGTAATAAGCCATTTCGACCTTACAAATCACAGAATTGGTCAACCATTCGATGAGAATCAGCTACAATCACGTAATAAGCCATTTTGAAGTTACAAATCACCGAATCGGCCAACTTTTTGATGAGAATCAACTACAATTATGTAACAAGCCATTTTAAGCTTACAAATCACTGAATTGGTCAACCGTTCGAGGAGAATAAACTACAATTATATAACAAGCTATTCTAAGCTTACAAATCACCGAATCGGTCAACCGTTCGACGAGAATCAATTATAATCACGTAACAAGGCACTCTGAGCTTATAAATCACCGAATTGGTCAACTGTTTGATGAAAATCAATTACAATCATGTAACAAGTCATTCTGAACTTACAAATCACCCAATCAGTCAACCATCCGATTAGAATCAATAAAAATCACATAATAAGCCATTCTAAGCTTACAAATTATTGCATCGATCAACCGTTCGATGAGAATCAGCTACAATCACATCACAAGCCATTTCAAACTTACAAATCACCAAATCGATCAACCGTTTGATCAGAATCAGCTACAATCACATAATATGTCATTCTAAGCTTCCAAATCATTGAATCGGTCAACCGTTCGATGAGAATCAATTACGAGCATGTAATAAGCCATTCTGAGCTTACAAATCACCGAATCGGTCAACCACTCGATGAGAATCAGCTACAATCATGTACCGAACCATTATGAACTTACAATCACCGAATCGGGCAACTGTTCAATGAGAATCAGCTACAATCACGTAACAAGCAATTCTGAGCTTACAAATCACCGAATTAGTCAATCGTTCGATGAGAATCCGCTACAATCATGTAACGAGCCATTCTGATCTTACAGATCACCGAGTCGGTCAACCATTCGATGAGAATCAATTAGAATGACATAACAAGCCCTTCTGACCTTACAAATCACCGAATCAATCAACCATTCAATAAAAATCAATTACAATCACGTAACAAACCATTCTGATCTTACAAATCACCGAATCAGCTACAATCACGTAAAAAGCCTTTCTGAACTTAAAAATAACCAAATCGAGTAACAAGCCATTCTGAGTTTACAAATCACTGACTCGGTCAATCATTCAATGAAAATTAGCTACTATCATGTAACAAGCCATTCTGAGCTTACAAATCACTGAATCGATCATGCGTTTGATGAGAATCAACTACAATCACGTAACAAGAAATTTTAAGCTTACAAATCACCGAATCGGTCAACTGTTTGATGAGAATCAGATACAATCATGTAACAAGCCACTCTGAGCTTACAAATCACTGAATCGGTCAACTGTTCGATGAGCATCAGCTCTGACACATAACAAGCTATTCTTGGCTTACAAATCACCAAATAGAATAGCTTGTTACGTGATTGTAGTTGATTGTCATCGAACGGTTAACCGATTCGGTGATTTGTAAGGTCAGAATAGCTTGTTACATAATTGTAGTTGATTCTCATCGAATGGTTGATCGATTCTATGATTTGTACGCTGAGAATGGCTTGTTATGTGATTGTAATTGATTCTAATTGAACGGTTGATTGATTCAGTGATTTGTAAGCTCATAAAGGCTTGTTACATGATTGAAGCTGATTCTCATCAAATGATTGATCGATTTAGTTATTTGCAAGTTCAGAATGGCTTTTTACATTATTGTAATTGATTCTCATCGAACCATTGATCAATTCGGCAATTTGTAAGCTCAGAATGGTTTGTTATGTGATTGTAAATGATTCTCATCAAACGGTTGACCGATTCAGTGATTTGTAAGTTCAGAATGGCTTGTAACGTGATTGTAGCTGATTATCATCGAACGGTTGACCAATTTGATGATTTGTCAGCTCAGAATTGCTTATTACATAATTTTTATTAATTCTCACCTTACGGTTGACTGATTTGGTTATTTATAAGCTCAGAATGGCTTGTTACGCGAGTGTAGATGATTCTCATCTAACGGTTGACCGATTCAATAATTAGGCTTGTTACGTGATCGATTCAATGATTTGTAAGCTCAGAATGGGCTTTAGAATCAGCTACACTCACGTAACAAGCCATTCTGAGATTACAAAACACCAAGTTGGTCATCTATTCGATGAGAATTAGCTACAATCACATAACAAGCCATTCTAAGTTTATAAATCACCGAATCGGTCAACCGTTCGATGAGAATCAATTACAATCACTTAACAAGCCATTCTAAGCTTACAAATCAATGAATCGGTCAACCTTTTGATGAGAATCAATTATAGTCACGTAAAAATCCATTCTAAGCATTCATATCACCAAATTGGTCAATCGTTCGATTAGAATAAGCTACAATCACATAACAAGCCATTCTGAGCTGACAAATCATCGAATCGGTCAATCGTTTGATTAGAATGAGCTACAATCACGTAACAAGCTATTCTAAGCTTACAAATCACCGAATCGGTCAACCATTCAATGAGAATTAATTACAATCACGTAAGAAGCTATTTTGAGCTTACAAATTATCGAATCAGTCAACCTTTCAATGAGAATCATTTACAATCATGTAACAAGCCATTCTGAGCTTACAAATCACTTAATCGGTCAACCATTCGATGAGAATCAATTACAATCATGTAACAAGCCATTCTGAGCTTATAAATGATGCAGGAGCATCTTGGGTCCTTGGCAATCTTGTGTCACCAAAAACATTTTGGAGTTTGTCTATGTTGCTCGGTTCCTTCTTTGACCAAATTCATTCATAGCTGATCGGTTTCCTTTGGTTACCAGGTGTGATCAGTTTTCTCCTGGGCAATCGGTTATAGAAGATTAGAGATTTTTGACAGATCCTTGCTTGTTGTCACGTAAAAGGCCATTCTAAGCATTCATATCACCGAATCGATCAACCGTTCGATGAGAAAGAGCTGTAATCATGTAACAAGCCATTCTGATATTACAAATCTTTGAATTGGTCAACCGTTCGATGATAATAAATTACAATGACATAACAAGCCATTCTGAGCTTACAAATCACCGAATCGATCAACCGTTCAATGAGAATCAATTATAATCACGTAACAAGCTATTCTGAGCTTACAAATCACTAAATTAGTCAACCATTAAATGAGAATAAGCTACAATCATGTAACAATCCATTTTGAGCTTACAAATCACCAAATCGGTCAATCGTTTGATCAGAATTAGCTACAATCACTTAACAAGCTATTATAAGCTTACAAATCATCAAATCGATCAACCGTTCGATGAGAATCAATTACAATCATGTAACAAGTGATTCTGAGCTTACAAATCACTGAATCAATCAGCCGTTCGATGAGAATCAATTACAATCACGTAACAAGCTATTTTGATCATACAAATCACCGAATCGGTCATCCATTCGATGAGAATCAGCTACAATCACAAAACAAGCTATTCTGAGCTTACAAATCACCCAATCAATCAACCGTAGGATTAGAATCAATAACAATCACATAACAAACCATTCTAAGCTTACAAATTACTGCATCGATCAACCATTCGATGACAATCAGCTACAATCACATAACAAGCTATTTCAAGCTTACAAATCACCAAATCGGTCAATCGTTTGATGAGAATCAGCTACAATCACATAATAAGCCATTCTAATCTTACAAATCATTGAATTGGTCAACCCTTTGGTTAGAATCAATTACAAGCACGTAGCAAGACATTTTGAGCTTACAAATCACCGAATCGGTCAACCATTCGATGAGAATCAGCTACAATCACCGAATCGGGCAACTGTTCAATGAGAATCAGCTACAATCATGTAACAAGCTATTCTGAGCTTACAAATCACTGAATCGGTCAATCGTTTGATGAGAATCGGCTACAATCATGTAACGAGCCATTCTAATCTTATGAATCACCAAGTCGATCAACCGTTCGATGAGAATCAATTACAATGACGTAACAAGCCCTTCTGACCTTACAAACCATAAAATCGGTCAACCATTCGATGAAAATCAATTACAATCACATAATAAGCCATTCTGATCATATAAATCATCAAATTGGTCAACCTTTCAAGAAGAATCAATTAAAATCATGTAACAACCCATTTTGAGCTTACAAATCATAGAATCGGTCAACTGTTCGATGAGAATGAATTACGATCACGTAACCAGCCATTTTGAGCTTACAAATCACTGAATAGGTCAACCTTTCGATGAAAAAAAATTACAATCACGTAATAAGTCATTCTAAGCTTACAAATCACTAAATCAGTCAACTGTTTGATGAGAATCAGCTACAATCATGAAATAGGTCAACTGTTTGATGAGGATCAATTATAATCATGTAACAAGCCATTTTGATCTTATAAATCACTGAATCAGTAAACTATTCAGTGATAATTAATTACAATCTTGTAACAAGTCATTCTAAGCTTACAAATCACCAAATCGGTCAACCGTTTCATGAGAATCAATTACAATCACATAACAAGCCATTCTAAGCTTACAAATCACCGAATAGGTCAACCATTTGATGAGAATCAATTATAATAATGTAACAAGACATTCTGAGCATACAAATCACCGAATCGATCAATCGTTCGATGAGAATCAGCTACAATCATGTAACAAGCCATTCTGAGCTTAAAAATCACCAAATCTGTAAATCATTCAATGAGAATCAGCTACAATCACTTAACAAGTGATTTTGAGCTTACAAATCGTCCAATCGGCCAACCGTTCAATGAGTATCAATTACAATCACGTAACAAGCCACTCTGAGCTTACAAATCATTCAATGGGTCAACCATTCGATGAAAATCAATTACAATCACGTAACAAGCCATTCTAAGCATACAAATTACTGAATCGGTCAACCGTTCGATGAGAATCAGCTATAATCATGTAATAAGTCATTCTAAGCTTACAAATCACCGAATCGGTCAACCATTTGATGAGAATCAACTACAATCACATAACAAACCATTCTGAGCTTAAAAATCACTGAATTGGTCAACCGTTCAATGAGAATCAGTTACAATCACGTAACAAGCTATTCTGAGCTTACAAATTACCGAATCGATCAACCGTTCGATTAGAAGTAGGTACAATCACGCAACCACCCATTCTGATCTTAGAAATCACCGAATCGGACAACCATTCGATGAGAATCAATTACAGTCACATAAAAAGCCATTCTGAGCTTATAAATCACCGAATCGGTCAACTGTTCGATGAGAATCAGCTACAATCACGTAACAAGCCATTATGAGCTTACATATCACTGAATCGATCAACTGTTTGATGAGAATCAGCTACAATCATGTAACAAGCTATTTTGAGCATACAAATCACTAAATCTGTCAACCGTTCTAATAAGGTACAATCATTTAACAAGCCATTTTGAGCTGACAAATCACCGAATCGGTCAACTGTTCGATGAGAATCAGCTACAATCACGTAACAAGCCATTCTGAGTTTACATATCACTGAATCGGTCAACTGTTTGATGAGAATCAGCTACAATCATGTAACAAGCTATTCTGAGCATACAAATCACTAAATCTATCAACCGTTCAAAGAAAATAAGGTACAATCATTTAACAAGCCATTTTGAGCTGACAAATCACCAAATCGATCAACCGTTGGATGAGACTCAGGTACAATCACTTAACAAGCCATTGTGAGCTTAGAAATCATCAAAATGGTCATCCGTTCGATGAGAATCAATTACAATCAAATAACAAGCCATTCTGAGCTTACAAATCATTGAATAGGTCAACCGTTCGATGAGAATCAGCTATAATGACATAACAAGCCATTCTAATCTTACAAATCACCGAATTGATCAACCGTTCGATGAGAATAAATTACAATGACATAACAAGCCATTCTGAGCTTACAAATCACTGAATCAGTCAACCGTTCAATGAGAATCAATTACAATCATGTAACAAGCCATTCTGATCTTACAAGTCACCGAATCGATCAACCGTTCGATGAAAATCAGCTACACGTAACAAGCCATTATGAGATTATAAATCACCGAATCGGTCAATCGTTTGATGAGAATCAACTACAATAAGGTAACAAACCATTCTGAGCTTACAAATCACTAAATCTTTCAACCGTTCAATGAGAATAAGCTACAGTCATGTAACAATCCATTTTGAGCTTACAAATCACCAAATCGATCAACCGTTCGATGAGAAATTAGCTCTAATTACTTAACAAATCGATCAACTGTTCGATGAGAATCAATTAATATCACGTAACAAGCCATTCTAAGCCTTAAAATCACTGAATCAGTCAACCAATCGATGAGAATCAATTACAATCACGTAACAAGCCATTATAATCATACAAATCACTGAATCAACTACAATCACGTAAAAAGCCTTTCTGAACTTAAAAATCAACAAATTGGTCAATCGTTTGATGAGAATCAGATAAATCAAGTAACAAGCCATTTTGAGTTTACAAATCACTGAATTGGTCAATCATTCAATGAAAATCAACTACTATCACGCAATAAGCCATTCTGAGCTTACAAATCACTGAATCGGTCATCCATTTGATGAGAATCAGCTACAATCACGTAACAAGAAATTCTGAGCTTACAAATCACCGAATCGGTCAATTGTTCGATGAGAATCAGATACAATCATGTAACAAGCCATTATGAGCTTACAAATCATTGCATCGGTCAACCGTTCGATGAGCATCAGCTCCGACACGTAACAAGCTATTCTTACAAATCGCCAAATAGAATAGCTTGTTACGTGATTGTAATTGATTCTAATTGAACGGTTGACTGATTCGATAATTTGTAAGCTCATAAAGGCTTGTTACATGATTGAAGCTGATTCTCATCAAACGGTTGACCGATTCAGTTATTTGTAAGCTCAGAATGACTTGTTACATGATTATAGCCGATTCTCATCGAACGGTTGACCAACTCGGTGATTTGTAAGTTTAGAATGGCTTATTACATGATTATAATTGATTCTCATCGAACAGTTGACTGATTCAGTGATTTGTAAGCTCAGAATGGCTTGTTACGTGATTGTAATTGATTCTCATCAAACGGTTGACTGATTTGGTGATTTGTAAGCTCAGAATGGTTTGTTACTGGTTGTAGTTGATTCTCATCGAATAGTTGACCGATTTGGTGATTTGTAAGCTCAGAATGGCTTGTTACGTGATGCTAGCTGATTCTCATCAAACAATTGACCGATTCGGTGATTTGTATGCTCAGAATAGCTTGTTACATGATTGTAATTGATTCTAATTGAACGGTTGACTGATTAGGTGATTTTAAAGTTTAGAATGGCTTGTTACATGATTCTAGTTGATTCTCATTAAACGGTTGACCAATTCGGTGAATTGTAAGCTTAGAATGGCTTGTTACATGATTGTAGCTGATTCTCATCAAATGGTTGACCGATTCAGTGATTTGTAACCTCAGAATGGCCTGTTACATGATTGTAGCTAATTCTCATGGAATGGTTGACCGATTCGGCGATTTGTAAGCTAAGAATGGCTTGTTATGTGATTAAAGCTGATTCTCATCGAACGGTTGATGGATTTGGTGATTTGTAAGTGCATAATGGCTTATTACGTGATTGTAGCTGATTCTCATTGAATGGTTGACCGATTCGGTGATTTGTAAGTTCAGAATGGCTTGTTACGTGATTGTAGCTGATTCTCATTGATCGGTTGACCGATTTAGTGATTTCTAAGCTTAAAATTTCTTGTTACCTGATTATACATGATTCTCATCAAACGGTTGACCGATTCGATGATTTGTAAGCTTAGAATTGCTTGTTATGTGATTGTAGTTGATTCTCATGAACGGTTGAATGATTCGATGATTTGTATGCTCAGAATGGCTTGTTACGTGATTGTAGCTGATTCTCATCGATCGGTTGACTGATTTGGTGATTTGTAAGCTCAAAATTTCTTGTTACCTGATTGTACATGATTCTCATCGAACGTTGACCGATTTAGTGATTTGTAAGCTCAAAATTGCTTGTTACGTGATTGAACGATTCGATGATTTGTAACCTCAGAATGGCTTGTTACGTGATTATAACTGATTCTCAACAAATGGATGACCGATTCGAGGATTTGTAAGCTCATAATGGCTTGTTACATGATTATAATTGATTCTCATTGAAGGGTTGACCGATTCAATGATTTTTAAGCTCAAAATGGCTTGTTACGTGATTGTAGCTGACTCTCATTGAACAGTTTACTATTTCAGAGATTTGTAATCTCAAAATGGCTTGTTACATGATTGTAGTTGAGTCTCATCGAATGGTTGACCTATTCGGTGATTAGTAAGCTCAGAATGACTTGTTATGTGATTGTAGCTGATTCTCATCAAACGGTTGACCGATTCGATGATTTGTTCACTGTGAATTGTAATTGATTCTCATCGTACGGTTAACCGTTTCGATGATCTATAAGCTTGGAATGGCTTGTTACCTGATTGTAATTTATTCTTATCAAACGGTTGACCAATTCAGTGATTTGTAAGCTCAAAATAGCTTGTTATATGATCATAGGTGATGCTCATGGTTGACCGATTTGGTCACTTGTAGGTTCATAATTGCTTCATACGTTATTGCAACTGATTCTCATTGAACGGTTGACCGATTCGATGATTTGTAAACTCAAAATGGCTTGTTACATGATGCTAGCTGATTCTCATCGAATGATTGATGGATTCAGTGATTTATAAGTTCAGAATGGCTTGTTATTTGATCGTAGTCGATTCTCATCGAACGGTTAATCGATTCGATGATTTGTAAGCTCATAATGGCTTTCTTATGTGATTGTAGCTGATTCTCATTGAACAGTTGACCAATTTGGTGATTTGTAAGCTCAGAATGGCTTGTTAAGAGACTGTAATTAATTCTCATCAAATAGTTGACCGATTTGATGATTTGTAAGCTCAGAATGGCTTGTTACATGATTGTATCTGATTCTCATCAAACGGTTGACTGATTCGGTAAAGTTTAAGCTCATAATAGCTTGTTATGTGATTGTAGCTGATTCGCATGAAACGCTTGTCCGATTCGATAATTTGAAAGCTCAAAATGACTTGTTATGTGGTTCTAGCTTATTCTCATCGAACGATTGACTGATTCGATGATTTATAATCTTAGAATAGCTTGTTACATGATTGTAACTGATTCTCATCGAACGGTTGACCGATTCGGTGATTTCTAAGCTCAGAGTAGCTTGTTACATGATTGTAATTGATTCTCATCAAATAGATGACCGATTCGATGATTTGTAAGCTCAAGATGGCTTGTTACATGATTGTAATTGATTCTCATCGAACCATTGACCGATTTGTCAATTTTGAAGGTCAGAATGGCTTGTTACGTGATTGTAGTTGATTCTCATCGAATGGTTGACCGATTCTGTTATTTGTAAGCTAAGAATGGCTTGTTATGTGATTGTAGCTAAGTCTCGACGAACGATTGACCAATTCGATAATTTGTATGCTCAAAATGGCTTGTTACGTGATTATAGCTTATTCTCATCGAACAGTTGACCGATTCAGTGATTTGTAAGCTCAGAATGGCTTGTTATGTGATTAAAGATTATTCTCATTGAATGGTTGACCAATTTGGTAATTTTTAAGCTCATAATGGCTTGTTACGCGATTGTATCTGATTCTAATCGAACAGTTGACAGATTCGGTGATTTGTAAGCTCAGAATGTCTTGTTACGTGATTGTAGCTGATTCTCGTCAAAAGGTTGACCGATTCGAGGATTTGTAAGCTCATTATGGCTTGTTACATGATTGTAATTGATTCTTATCAAACGGTTGACCGAGTCGGCAATTTGTAAGCTGAGAATGGCTTGTTACATGATTGTAGCTGATTCTCATAGAATGGTTTATCGATTTGGTGATTTGTAATCTCAGAATGGGCTTATTACATGATTGTAGTTGATTCTCATTGAATGGTTGACCGATTCAGTGATTTGTAAGCTCAGAATGGCGTGTTATGTGATTGTAGCTGATTCTCATGAAACGGTTTGCCGATTCAGTGATTTGTAAGCTCAGAATGGCTTGTTACCTGATTGTAGTTGATTGTCATTGAACGTTTAACCGATTCAATGATTTGTAAGGTCAGAATAGCTTGTTACGTAATTGTATCTAATTCTCATCAAACGGTTGACCGATTCGGTGATTTGTACGTTGAGAATGGCCTGTTATGTGATTGTAATTGATTCTCATTGTACAGTTAACTGATTCTCTGATTTGTGAAGATTGGAATAGCTTGTTACGTGATTGTAATTTATTCTCATCAACCAGTTGACTGATTCGGTGATTTGTAAGCTAAGAATAGCTTGTTACATGTCGTAGCTGATGCTCATTAAATAGTTGACTAATTCGGTGATTTGTAAACCCAGAATGACTTCATATGTGTGATTGTAGCTGATTCTCATCGAACAGTTGACCGATTCAATTATTTGTAAGCTCAGAATGGCTTGTTACATGATCATCGCTGATTCTCATTGAACAGTTGACCGATTCGGTGATTTGTAAGCTCATAATGGTTTGTTATGTGATGGTAGCTGATTCTCATCGAACGGTTGATGGATTCGATGATTTGTAAGCTTAGAATGGCTTGTTACGTGATCATCGCTGATTCTCATCAAACAGTTGACCGATTCGGTGATTTGTAAGCTCATAATGGCTTTCTTACGTGATTGTAGCTTATTCTCATTGAACAGTTGACCGATTTGGTGATTTGTAAGCTCAGAATGGCTTGTTAAGATATTGTAATTGATTGTCATCGAACAGTTGACAGATTCGGTGATTTGTAAGCTCAGAATTTCTTGTTATATGATTGTAGCTTATTCTCATCGAACGGTTGACCTATTCAATGATTTGTAAGCTCAGAATGGCTTGTTACATGATTGTAGCTGATTCTCATTGAATGATTGAACGATTCAGTAATTTGTAACCTCATAATGGCTTGTTACATGAGTGTAGTTGATTCTCATCGAATGGTTGATCGATTCAGTGATTTGTAAACTCAGAATAGCTTGTTACGTGATTGTAGCTTATTCTCATTAAATGGTTGATCGAGTCGGTGATTTGTAAGCTCAGAATAGCTTGTTACATGATTGTAATTTATTCTCATCAAATGGTTGACCGATTTGATGATTTGTAAGCATAGAATAGCTTGTTACATTATTGTAGCTGATTTTCATTGAACGATTGACCAATTCGGTGATTGGCAAGCTCACAATAGCTCAGAATAGCTTGTTACATTATTGTAATTGGTTCTCATCAAATGGTTGACTGATTTGATGATTTGTAAGCTCAGAATGGGGTTGTTACATGATTGTATCTGATTCTCATTGAATGGTTGACCAATTCGGTGATTTTTTTGTTCAAAATGGCTTATTACATGATTGTAGCTGATTCTCATCGAACGGTTGACCGATTCAGGGATTTTTAATCTCAGAATAGCTTGTTACATGATTCTAGCTGATTGTCATAAAACGGTTGACAGATTCGATGATTTGTAAGCTCAATGGCTTGTTACGTGATTGTAGTTTATTCTCATCGAACGGTTGACCGATTCGGTAATTTGTAAGCCCAAAATAGCCTGTTACATGATTGTAGCTGATTCTCATCGAACAACTCAGAATGGATTGTTACCTGATTATAGCTGATTCTCATCAAACGATTCATCGATTCGATGATTTGTAAGCTCATAATAGCTTGTTACATGATTGTAATTGATTCTCAATTTACGGTTGACTGATTCAGTGATTTGTAAGCTCAAAATGTCTTGTTAAGTGATTGTAATTGATTGTGATCGAATAGTTGATGGATTTGGTGATTTGTAAGCTCGGAATGGCTTGTTATGTAATTGTAGCTGACTCTCATCAAACTATTGAACGATTCAGTGATTTGTATGCTCAAAATGGCTTGTTACATGATTGGAATTGATTCTCATCGAACAGTTGATCGATTCGATGATTTGTAAGCTTACAATGGCTTGTTACCTGATTGTAGCTGATTTTCATCAAACGGTTGACCGATTCGGTAATGTGTAAGCTCAGAATGGCTTGTTACATGTTTGTAGCTGATTCTCATTGAACAGTTGACTCATTCCGTGATTTGTAATCTCAGAATGGCCTATTACATGATTATAGCTGATTCTCATCGAACGGTTGACAGATTCGGTGATTTGTAAGCTTAGAATGGCTTGTTACATGATTTTAGTTGATTATCATCGAACATTTAACTGATTTGGTGATTTCTACATTGGTAATGGCTTGTTATGATATTTTCATTGATTCTCATCGTACGGTTAACCAATTCCTTGATTTGTAAGCTCAGAATGGCTTGTTATGTGATTGTAATTTATTCTCATCAAATGGTTGATAGAGTCTATGATTTGTAAGCTCAGAATGGCTTGTTACGTAATCGTAGCTAATTCTCATTGAACAGTTGACCAATTAGGTGATTTATAAGCTCAAAATAGCTTGTTACATGATTGTATATGATTCTCATTAAACAATTGATTGATTCGATGTTTTGTAAGCTCAGAATGCCTTATTACATGATGATAGCTTATTCTCATCCAACGGTTGACTAATTCGATGATTTGTAAGCTAAGAATAGCTTGTTACATGATTGTAGCTGATTCTCATCCAATGGTTGACCGATTCAGTGATTTGTAAGCTCAGAATTGCTTGTTACATGATTGTAATTGATTCTCATCAAATGGTTGACTGATTCGATGATTTGTAGGCTCATAATAGATTTGTAAGCTCATAATAGCTTATTACGTGATTGTAGCAAAATCTCATTGAATGGTTGACCGATTCGGTGATTTATAAACTCAGAATGGTTTGTTACATGATTGTAATTGATTCTCATCGAAAGGTTGACCAATTCGAACATTTTTAAGCTCAGAATAGGTTGTTACGTAATTGTAAATTATTATCATTGAACGGTTGACTGATTCGGTGATTCATAAGCTCAGAATGGCTTCTTATGTGATTGTAGTTGATTCTCATCGAAAGGTGGACTGATTCGGTGATTTGTATTTTTAGAATGGCTTGTTACATGATTGTAGTTGATTCTCATCGAACAATTGACTGATTCAATGATTTGTAAGCTCAAAATGGCTTGTTACATGATTGTAGCTTATCTTCATCAAACCTTTGATCGATTCGATGATTTGTCAGCTCAGAATGGCTTATTATGTGACTGTAGCTGACTCTCATCAAACGGTTGACCAATTCGATGATTTGTAAGCTCAGAATGGCTTCTTACATGATTGTAATTAATTCTCATTAAACGGTTGACCGATTTGGTGATTTGTACACTTAGAATGGCTTGTTACATCATTGTAGCTGATTCTCATCAAACGGCTGACCGATTCGGTGATTTGTAAGATGAGAATCGCTTGTGACATGATTGTAATTGATTCTCATCAAACAGTTGACCAATTTGATGATTTGAAAGCTCAGAATGGCTTGTTAGATGATATTAATTGATTCTCATCAAACGGTTGATCGATTCGATGATTTGTAAGCTCAGAATGACTTGTTACGTGATTGTAGTTCATTTTCATCGAACGGTTGATGGATTTGGTGATTTATAAGCTCATAATGGCTTTTTACATGATTCGTATGCTTAGAACGGCATGTTACATGATTGTAATTGATTCTCATCAAATGGTTGACCGATTCGATTATTTATAAGCTCAAAATGGCTTGTTATGTGATTGTAGCTGGTTCTCAGAATGGCTTGTTACATGATTCTAGCTGATTGTCGTAAAATGGTTGACAGATTCGATGATTTGTAAGCTCAATGGCTTGTTACGTGATTGTAGTTTATTCTCATCGAACGGTTGACCGATTCGGTAATTTGTAAGCCCAAAATAGCCTGTTACATGATTGTAGCTGATTCTCATCGAACAACTCAGAATGGATTGTTACCTGATTATAGCTGATTCTCATCAAACGATTCACCGATTCGATGATTTGTAAGCTCATAATGGCTTGTTACGTGATTATAGTTGATTCTCATCAAACGGTTGATCGATTCGATCATTTGTAAGCTCATAATAGCTTGTTACATGATTGTAATTGATTCTCAATTTACGGTTGACCGATTTAGTGATTTGTAAGCTCAAAATGGCTTGTTAAGTGATTGTAATTGATTTTGAATGAATAGTTGATGGATTCGGTGATTTGTAAGCTCGAAATGGCTTGTTATGTAATTGTAGCTGACTCTCATCAAACTATTGAACGATTCAGTGATTTGTATGCTCAAAATGACTTGTTACATGATTGGAATTGATTCTCATCGAACAGTTGATCGATTCGATGATTTGTAAGCTTACAATGGCTTGTTACCTGATTGTAGCTGAGTCTCATCAAACGATTGACCGATTCGGTAATGTGTAAGCTCAGAATGGCTTGTTACGTGTTTGTAGCTGATTCTCATTGAACAGTTGACTCATTCGGTGATTTGTAATCTCAGAATGGCCTATTACATGATTATAGCTGATTCTCATCGAACGGTTGACAGATTCGGTGATTTGTAAGCAAAGAATGGCTTGTTACGTGATTTTAGTTGATTATCATCGAACATTTAACCGATTTGGTGATTTCTACATTGGTAATGGCTTGTTATGATATTTTCATTGATTCTCATCGTACGGTTAACCAATTCCTTGATTTGTAAGCTCAGAATGGCTTGTTATGTGATTGTAATTTATTCTCATCAAACAGTTGATAGATTCTATGATTTGTAAGCTCAGAATGGCTTGTTACGTAATCGTAGCTAATTCTCATTGAACAGTTGACCAATTAGGTGATTTATAAGCTCAAAATAGCTTGTTACATGATTGTATATGATTCTCATTAAACAATTGATTGATTCGATGTTTTGTAAGCTCAGAATGCCTTATTACATGATGATAGCTTATTCTCATCCAATGGTTGACTAATTCGATGATTTGTAAGCTAAGAATAGCTTGTTACATGATTGTAGCTGATTCTCATCCAATGGTTGACCGATTCAGTGATTTGTAAGCTCAGAATTACTTGTTACATGATTGTAATTGATTCTCATCAAATGGTTGACTGATTCGATGATTTGTAGGCTCATAATAGATTTGTAAGCTCATAATAGCTTATTACGTGATTGTAGCAAAATCTCATTGAATGGTTGACTGATTCGGTGATTTATAAACTTAGAATGGTTTGTTACATGATTGTAATTGATTCTCATCGAAAGGTTGACCAATTCGAACATTTCTAAGCTCAGAATAGGTTGTTACGTAATTGTAAATTATTATCATTGAACGGTTGACTGATTCGGTGATTCATAAGCTCAGAATGGCTTCTTATGTGATTGTACTTGATTCTTATCGAAAGGTGGACTGATTCGGTGATTTGTATTTTTAGAATGGCTTGTTACATGATTGTAGTTGATTCTCATCGAACAATTGACTGATTCAATGATTTGTAAGCTCAAAATGGCTTGTTACATGATTGTAGCTTATCTTCATCGAACCTTTGACCGATTCAATGATTTGTCAGCTCAGAATGGCTTATTATGTGACTGTAGCTGACTCTCATCAAACGGTTGACCAATTCGGTGATTTGTAAGCTCAGAATGGCTTCTTACATGATTGTAATTAATTCTCATTGAACGATTGACCGATTTGGTGATTTGTACACTTAGAATGGCTTGTTACATCATTGTAGCTGATTCTCATCAAACGGCTAACCGATTCGGTGATTTGTAAGATGAGAATCGCTTGTGACATGATTGTAATTGATTCTCATCAAACAGTTGACCAATTTGATGATTTTAAAGCTTAGAATGGCTTGTTAGATGATATTAATTGATTCTCATCAAACGGTTGACCGATTCGATGATTTGTAAGCTCAGAATGGCTTGTTACGTGATTGTAGTTCATTCTCATCGAACGGTTGATGGATTTGGTGATTTATAAGCTCATAATGGCTTTTTACATGATTCGTATGCTTAGAATGGCATGTTACATGATTGTAATTGATTCTCATCAAATGGTTGACCGATTCGGTTATTTATAAGCTCAAAATGGCTTGTTATGTGATTGTAGCTGGTTCTCATCAAACAGTTGATCGGTTCAGTGATTTTTAAGCTCATAATGGCTTGTTACGTGATTGTAGCTGATTCTTGTTGAACAGTTGACCGATTCACTGATAAGTAAGCTTAGAATGACTTGTTACATGATTTTAATTCATTCGTATCAAATGATTGACCGATTCAGAGATTTTTAATCTCATAATGTCTTGTTAAGTGATTGTAGCTGTTTCTAATCCAATGGTTGACCGATTCGGTGATTTGTAAGCTCAAAATGGCTTGTTACGTGTTTTAATTGATTCTTATCGAGTGGTTGACTTATTCAGTGATTTGTAAACTAAGACTAGCTTGTTACGTGTTTGTAATTGATTCTCATCGAATGGTTGACCGATTCAGTGATTTGTAAGCTTAGAATAGCTTGTTACATGATTGTAGCTGATTTTCATCAAACGGTTGACTGATTAGGTGATTTGTAATCTCAGAATGGCTTTTTACGTTATTGTAATTGATTCTCATCGAACGGTTGACCGATTTGGTGATTTGTAAGCTCAGAATGACGTGTTACGTGATTGTAATTTATTATTATCGAATGGTTGACCGAGCTAGTTATTTGTAAGCTCAAAATGGCTTGTTACCTGATTGTAGCTGATTCTCATCAAACAATTTATCAATTCAGTGATTTGTAAGCTCAGAATGGCTTGTTACGTGATTGTAGCTGAGTTTCATCAAACAGTTGATATTTTCGATGATTGTAAACTCATAATGACTTGTTACATGATTGTAGTTGATTCTCATTGAACGGTTAACCGATTCAGTGATTTGTAACCTCAGAATGGCTTGTTACATGATTGTAGCTGATTCTCATCGAACGGTTGACCGATTCAGTGATAAGTAGGCTCAGAATCGCTTGTTGGATGATTGTAATTCATTCTTATTGAATGATTGAACAATTTGGTAATTTGTAAGCTCATAATGGCTTGTTACATGATTATAGCTATTTCTCATCGAATGGTTGTCTGATTCACTGATTTGTAATCTCAGACTAGCTTGATACCTATTTTAATTGATTCTCATCGAACGGTTGACATATTCGGTGATTTGTAAGCTCAGAATGGCTTGTTATGTGTTTGTAATTGATTGTCATTGAACAGTTGATCGATTCGGTGATTCGTAAGCTCAAAATGACTTTTTACGTGATTGTAATTGATTCTCATCGAACGGTTGACCGATTCAATGATTAATAAGCTATAGCTTGTTACATGATTGTAGCTAATTCTCATCGAGCGGTTGATCGATTCGCTAATTTGTAAGCGCAAAATGGCTTATTACATGAGTGTAGCTGATTCTCATCGAACTATTGACCGATTCGATGATTTGTAAGCTCAGAAAGGCTTGTTACGTGATTGTAATCGATTCTAATAGAATGGTTGACTGATTTAGTGATTTGTAAGCTTACAATGGCTTGTTACATTATTGTAGTTGATTCTTATCGAACGGTTGATCTATTTGGTGATTTGTAAGCTCAGAATGGCTTGTTACATTATTGTAATTGATTCTTAATGAACGATTGATAGATTGGGTGATTTGTAAGCTCAAAATGGCTTGTTACAAGATTGTACCTGATTCACGTCGAACGATTTACCGATTCGATGATTTGTAAGCTCAGAATGGCATGTTACGTGATTGTAGCTGATTCTCATCAGACAGTTGACTGATTCGATGATTTTTAAGCTTAGAATGGCTTTTTACGTGTTTTTACCTGATTCTAATCGAACAGTTGACCGATTTAGTGATTTGTAAGCTCAGAATGGCTTGTCAGGTGATTATAGTTGATTCTCATCAAACGGTTGCCCGATTCGGTGATTTGTAAGCTCAGAATGGCTTGTTACATGATTGTAGCTGATTCTCATCAAAGAATTGACCGATTTGATGATTTGTAATCTCAGAATGGCTTGTTACATGATTGTACCTAATTCTCATCGAATGGTTGACCGATTCGGTGATTTGTAAGCTCATAATGGCTTGTTACATGATTGTAGCTGTAGTTGATTCTCATTGAACGGTTGATTGATTCAGTGATTTGTAAGCTCAGAATTGCTTGTTACATGATTGTAGTTGATTCTCATCTAACGGTTGATGGATTCGGTGTTTTATAATTTTAGAATGGGTTTTTACGTGATTGTAGTTTATTCTCATCGAAAGAATGACCGAGTCATTTATTTGTAAGCTTAGATTGGCTTGTTATGTAATTGTAGTTGATTTTCATCGAATGGTTGAACGATTTGGTGATTTGTATAAGCTTAGAATGGCTTGTTACGATGTAGTTGATTCTCATTAAATGGTTCATCGATTCAATGATTTGTAAGCTTAGAATGGCTTGTTACATGTTTGTAGCTGATTCTATTTGAGATTTGCCAGCAGGTCAGTACTGACTGTATGTTTGTCATGGATGACAACATATGGAAAGTAGTATGCATGGAAGTCTTATGCAGTAAGCCTTCAGTATATGTTGCATGGACATGATATCATGGGCGCAAATGTTGAATGTGAGTACAGACAGTTATATAGCAGCTTGTGTCAGCAGTGTTCTTGACAGAGTTACAGGCAGTGTTCTGTGTATGGTTGTCATTACAGTTGTCCTATGGGCATGGGCCCTAGGATATATGTTGAAGACATGTTAGTGATGTTTTAGTTATGAACACATAATCTAATGATGAATGCAAGTGAAGTTATGCAGTTGCTATTCACCAGTAGCAGTTTCCTGTGTTTGTTCAGAAGAGCTGACAGAGAGTTTATTGTTTCTTAAGTTGCGCCTATCTTGAGGATATGCGCCCTTCGAGTTAAGCTTGGAGAAGTGTTATTGATGTTCGGTTAAGAGCGCATAAGTTAATTCAGTTTACAGAGAAATTTTAAGTTGTTTTGGTAGAGCCGATAGTGTGTGGCATGCGTCCACAATTATTTTATTAGACAGGTCCCAGTTTGTGTTGCGTCCATAGTAGAGTTGAAAGAATGTTTGTTGGAGTTTATTATGGATTCACTAATATGATTTCAAGGTGGTTCTAATAGGCCGACTTGATTATATCATTTGGAGGAAAGATATTTATAGGCAGTCATTGTGATTGCTGAAGTGTGGTTCATGGTTGATTAAGCAAAGCATAGCAGAGTGTGCAAAGTGTTGAACCATCAGAAGAAGGTCAATGTGACCAAGTAGAATATGTGTGCTATTCATTGGAACTGATCCAGATAGCATGTCAAAGCCCAGTTCACCAAGATCTAGATATAGTGTGTATCTGTTATTCAGAAGGTTGTAGCCTTCGCCCCTTTGAGCAATGAGGTCTCGGATAGTGCCTCCTCTCCCCTAACAGGAAAAATTGTAAAAGACTCCTAATAGGGTCCAACCCTTAACGAGGTCTACTATACTTCATATATTGTAAAGCTACTCTTAACAGGGTAAAGGATCTTCTAACAAGGATCATTATACACTACTACAGAATATTAGTGGGTATCAGGTCCCACCGAAGTTTTTACGTATTGTAGTCAAAATATTGGTGTTGTGTTCATGTGTTCTTTCATTGTGTTTATGCTTTATGTCTAAGTATACTTAATTAGATAAACAATTAAAACTTATAGATAATTGATTCACCCACCCCTCTCAGTTATCTCCTGGGACTATTCCTAACAGATTCTCATCGAACGGTTCACCGATTCAGTGATTTGTAACCTCAGAATAGCTTGTTACGTGATTGTAGCTGATTCTCATTGAACAGTTCATCGATTAGGTTATTTGTAAGCTCAGAATCGCTTGTTACGTAATTGTAGCTGATTCTCATCGAACGGTTAACCGATTCGATGATTTGTAAGCTAACAATGGCTTGTTACGTGATTGTAGTTGATTCTAATTAAACCATTCACCAATTTGGTGATTTGTAAGCTCATAATAGCTTGTTACATGATTATAGGTGATTCTAATCGAATGGTTGACTGATTCAGTGATTTGTAAGCTAAGAATGATGTGTTATGTGATTGTAATTGATTCTCATCGAACAGTTGACCGCTTCACTGATTTGTAAGCTCAGAATGGCTTGTTACATGATTGTAGCTGATTTTCATTGAACTGCTGATCAATTCGGTGATTTGTAAGCTCAGAATAGCTTGTGATTGTCGCTAATTCTCATCGAACGGTTGACCGATTCGGTGATTTGTATGCTCATAATGGCTTGTTACGTGATTGTAGATGTAGCTGATTCTCATCAAACGGTTGACCAATTTGGTGATTTGTAAGCTCTGAATGGCTTATTACGTGATTGTAGTTGATTCTCAATGAACAATTCACAAATTGGGTGATTTTTAAGCTCATAATGACTTGTTACATGATTGTAGTTGATTCTCATCGAACGGTTCACCGATTCGATGATTTGTAAGCTCAAAATGGCTTGTTATGTGATTGTTGTTGATTCTCATTGAACGGTTGACCGATTCGGTGATTTGTAAGCTCAAAATGACTTGTTACCTGATTGTAATTGATTCTCATTAAACGATTGATTGATTCGGTGATTTGTAAGCTCAGAATGGCATGTTAAGTGATTGTAATTGATTCTCATTGAATGGTTGACCGATTTAGTTATTTGTAAGCTCAAAATGGCTTGTTACGAGATTGTAGCAGGTTCTCATCAAATAGGTGATCGATTCGATAATTTGTAAGCTTAGAATGGCTTCTTACATGATTTTAACTGATTCTTATCGAACAGTTGACCGATTTCATAGTTTGTTACATGATTGTAGCTGATTCTCTTCGAACGGTTGATCGATTCGGTGATTTGTAAGCTCAAAATGGCTTGTTACGTGATTGTAGCTGTTTGTCATTGAACGGTTTACTGATTTGGTGATTTGAAAGCTCAGAATGGCTTGTTACTTGTTTGTAATTGATTCTCATCAAACGGTTGATCGATTCAATGATTTGTAAATTCACAATGGCTTCTTACATGTTTGTAATTGATTCTCATCGAACATTTGACCGATTTGCTTATTCGTTACCTCAGAATGGCTTGTTATGTGATTGTAGTTGATTCTTATCGAACGGTTGACCAATTCGATAATTTGTAAGCTTAAAATGTCTTGTTACATGATTGTAATTGATTCTCATCGAACGGTTGACCGATTTAGTGATTTGTAAGCTCAGAATGGCTAGTTACATGATTGTAGCTGATTCTAATCAAACGGTTGATTGATGTGGTGAATTGTAAGCCCATAATAGCTTATTGATTGTAGCTGATGCTCATCGAATTGTTGACCGATTCGAGATTTGTAAGCTCACAATGGCTTGTTACATGATTGTAGTTGATTCTCATCGAACAGTTGACCGATTCAATTATTTGTAAGCTTAGAACGACTTGTTACATTATTGTAATTGATTCTCATCGAACAATTTATAGATTCAGTGATTTAAAAGCTCAAAATAGCTTGTTATGTGATTATAGCTAATTCTCATCGAACGGTTGATGGATTCAGTGATTTGTAAGCTCATAATGGCTTGTTACGTGATTGTAGCTGATTCACATCAAACAGTTGACCGATATGGTGATTTGTAAGCTCAGAATACCTTGTTACGTGATTGTAATGGATTCTCATCGAACGGTTCACCGATTCAGTGATTTGTAAGGTCAGATTGGCTTGTAACATGATTGTAACTAATTCTCATCGAACGGTTGACCCCTTCGGTGATTTGTAAGCTCAGAATGGCTTGTCCCATGATTGTAGCTGATTCTCATATTAATGGAATTATTCAATCTATCTACTGAAAAATAGTCCTAATCTCCCATCCAATTTTTTGGGTTTAAATGCGGAACCGATGACCTACACAAAAGTGAATTTATTCAAGAAAAAGTAAAGAGGAAATACAAAAAGAAAAAACAACAACTCAGTTGATAATAAAAAAACCCTTTTGGCAAAAGAGCCCTTTGTAGATTTCGGTCTTTGATAGATTGATCTTATTTTGACATAATATGAACGAAAAGGGTAGGCTTGGTAAAAAAAGTCGAGCGGGAAAGCCGAATGAATCGAAAGGTTCGTGTTCGGTTTGGGAAGAGATTATTTGTTCAACTTAAGAATAAATAATCTACTCTCATCAAAAGGTTGATCGATTCAGTGATTTCTAAGCTCAGAATGGCTTGTTATGGGATTGTAGATAATTCTCATCGAACGATTGACCGATTCGATGATTTGTAAGCTTAAAATGGCTTGTTACGTGATTGTAGCTGATTCTCAGCGAACGATTGACCGATTCAGTGATTTGTAAGCTCATAATGACTTGTTATGTGATTGTAGCTGATTCTCATCGAATAATTGACTAATTCAGTGATTTGTAAGCCCAGAATGGCTTGTTACATGATTGTAGCTAATGCTCATTGAATGGTTGACCAATTCATGATTTGTAAGCTCATAATGGCTTGTTACATGATTGTAGCTGATTCTCACTGAACGGTTGACTGATTCAGTGATTTTTAAGCTTAGAACAGCTTGTTACATCATTGTAATAATAGATTCTCATCGAACAGTTTATGTATTTTGTGATTTGTAAGCTCAGAATGGCTTGCTAAGTTATGGTAGCTAATTCTCATAGAACGGTTCACCGATTCGGTGATTTGTAAGCTCAAAATAGGTTGTTACGTGATTGTAGCCGATTGTCATCAAACAATTGACCGAGTTGGTGATTTGTATGCTGAAAATAGATTGTTACGTGATTGTAGTTGATTCTCATCAAACAGTTGACCGAGTTGGTGTTTTGTAATCTCAAAATGCCTTATTACATGATTGTAATTGATTCTCATTGAACGGTTCATCGATTCCATGATTTGTAAGGTCAGAATGACTTGCTAGATGATTGTAGCCTATTCTCATCAAACGGTTCACCCATTCAGTGATTTGTAAGCTTAGAATGGCTTGTTACCTGATTGTAGCTGATTCTAATCAAAAGGTTGATCGATTCGGTGATTTGTAAGCTTAGAATGGCTTGTTACGTGATTGTAATTGATTCTAATCGAATGGTTGACCGATTCGGTGATTTGTAAGCTCAAAATGGCTTGTTACGTGATTGTAATAGATTCTCACCTTACGGTTGATGGATTTGTTGATTTGTAAGCTCGGAATGGCTTGTTATGTGATTGTAATTGATTCTCATCAAACGGTTGACTGAGTGAATGATTTGAAAGCTCATAATGGCTCGTTACATGAAATTCTAGCTGACTCTCAATGAATGGTTAACCAATTCAGTGATTTGTAAGCTCAGAATGGCTTGTTATGTGATTGTAGCTGATTCTAATCGAACGGTTGACCGATTCGGTGATTTGTAAGCTCAGAATGCCTTGTTACTTTATTTTAATTGATTCTCATCCAACGATTCACTAATTCGATGATTTGTAAGGTCAAAATAGCTTGTTACATGATTTGTAAGCTCAAAATGGCTTGCTACATGATTGTAATTGATTCTCACCGGTTGATTGATTCGTTGATTTGTAAACTCAAAATGGCTTGTTACATGATTGTAATTGATTCTCATCAAACAGTTGACTGAGTCAATGATTTGTAAGCTCATAATGGCTTATGTGATTGTAGTCGATTCGAATCAAATGGTTAACCGATTTGGTGATTTGTAAGCTCAGAATGGCTTGTTACATGATTGTAGCTGATTCTCATCGAACGGTTGATCGATTCGATGATTTGTAAGCTCAGAATGGCTCCTTACATGATTGTAATTGATTCTCATCCAACGCTTGACCGATTAGATAATTTGTAAGCTCAGAATGGCTTGTTACGTTACTATAATTGATTCTCAAGGAATGGTTGACCAATTTGTTGATTTGTAAGCTCACAATGGCTTGTTACATGATTGTAGCTGATTTTCATTGAATGATTGACCAATTCGGTGATTTGTAAGCCCAGAATAGCTTATTAGATGATTGTAGCTGATTCTTATAAAATGGTTGACCGATTCGGTGATTTCTAAGTTCAGAATGGCTTGTTACATAATTGTAGCTGATTATCATCGAACGGTTGACTGATAAATTGATTTCTAAGTTCAGAATGGCTTGTTACGTGATTGTAGCTAATTCTTCTAAATTGATTGCCCGATTCGATGATTTCTAAGTTCAGAATGGCTTGTTATGTGATTGTACCTAATTTCATCGAACGGTTGACCGATTCGGTGATTTCTAGGCTCAGAATATGTTGTTATGTGATTGTAGCTGATTCTCATCAAACTATTGAATGGTTCAATGATTTCTAAGCTCAGAATGGCTTGTTACATGATTGTAGCTGATTCTCATCAAACGGTTGACCGATTTGGTGATTTGTAAGCTCAGAATGGCTTGTTACATCATTGTAGCTGATTCTCATCGAATGGTTGACCGATTTGGTGATTGTAAGCTCATAATGACTTGTTACATGATTGTAGCTAATTCTCATTGAACGGTTGACCGATTTGGTGATTTCTAAGCTCAAAATAGCTTGTTAAATGATTGTAGCTGATTGTCATAGAACGGTTGATCGATTCGATAATTTCTAAGCTCAGAATGGCTTGTTACATGATTGTAATTGATTCTCATCGAATAGTTGATCGATTCAGTGATTTTTAAGTTCAAAATAGCATGTTACGTGATTGTACCTAATTGCCATTGAACGGTTGATCGATTCGGTGATTTCTAAGCTCAAAATGGCTTGTTACGTGATTGTACCTAATTCTCATAGAATGGTTGACCGATTTTGTGATTTCTAAGCTCAAAATGACATGTTATGTGATTGTAGCTGATTCTCATCGAACGGTTGACCGATTTGGTCATTTCTAAGCTGAGAATGGCTTGTTACATGATTGTAGTTGATTCTCATCGAACAGTTGATCAATTCGGTGATTTGTAAGCTCAAAATGACTTGTTATGTGATTGTAATTGATTCTCATCAAACGGTTGACTGATTCGGTGATTTGTCAGCTCAGAATGACTTATTATATGATTGTAGCTGATTCTCATCGAATGGATGACTGATTTGGTGATTTGTAAGCTCAGAATAGCTTGTTAGGTGATTGTACCTAATTCTCATAAAATAGTTGACCGATTCAGTGATTTGAAAGGTCAAAATGGCTTGTTACGTGATTGTAGCTTATTCGCATCGAATGGTTGACTGATACGGTGATTTGTAAGCTCAAAATGGCTTGTTACATCATTGTAGCTGATTGTCATCATACAGTTGATCGATTCGGTGATTTGTAAGCTCAGAATGGTTTGTTATGTGATTGTAATTTATTCTTGTTGAATGGTTGACCAATTTGGTGATTTGTAAGCTCAAAATGGCTTTTTACGTGATTGTAATTGATTATCTTCAAACGGTTGACCGATTCGGTGATTTGTAAGCTCATAATGCCTTGTACGTGATTGTCGCTGATTCTGATTAAATGGTTAATTTATTCAATAATTTGTAAGCTCAAAATGGCTTGTTATGTGATTGTAGCTGATTCTCATCAAACAGTTGACCGATTCAGTGATTTGTCAGCTTAGAATGGCTTGTTACGTGATTGTAATTGATTCTCATTAAACGGTTTACCAATTTGGTGATTTATAAGCTCAAAATGACTTGTTACATGATTGTAATTATTTCTCAGTGAACGGTTGACCGATTCAGTGATTTGTAAGCTCAGAATAGCTTGTTACCTAATTGTAGCTGATTCTCATCAAACAGTTGACTGATTCAGTGATTTGTACAATCAGAATGACTTATTATGTGATTGTAGCTGATTCTCATCAAATGGTTGATCGATTCGGTGATTTGTGAGCTGAAAAGGGCTTGTTACATGATTGTAGTTTATTCTTATCAAATGGTTGATCGATTTGGTTATTTGTAAGCTCAGAATGGCTTGTTACGTGATTGTAATTCATTCTCATTGAACGGCTGATCGATTCAGTGATTTGTAAGCTTAGAATGACTTGTTACGTGATTATAATTGATTCTCATCAAATGGTTGACCAATTCGATGATTTGTAAGATCAAAATTACTTTTTACATGATTGTAATTGATTCTGATTGAACATCAATTCGATGATTTGTAAGCTCAGAATGGCTTGTTACGTGATTATAGCTGATTCTCATTGAACGTTTGACCGATTCAGTGATTTGTAAGCTTAGAATGGTTTGTTACGTGATTGTAATTGATTCAAGTCAAATAGTTGATCGATTCAATGATTTGTAAGCTCAAAATAGCTTGTTACGTGATTGTAATTGATTCTCACCGAATGGTTGATCGATTCAGTGATTTTTAAGCTCAGAATGGCTTATGTGATTGTAGCTGTTCTCATCAAACGATTGACCGATTAAGTGATTTGTAGGCTCAGAATGACTTGTTATGTGATTGTAGCTAATTCTCATTGAACGGTTGACCGATTCAGTGATTTGTAAGCTCATAATGGCTTGTTACATGATTGTAATTGATTCTCATCAAACGGTTGACCGATTCGATGATTTGTAAGCTCATAATGACTTGTTACATTATTAAAGCTGATTCTCATCGAACGATTGACTGATTCAGTGATTTTTAATCTCAGAATGGCTTGTTGGGTAAGTGCACAAAGATGGGGAACCAAAAAGGGGGTATAAGATGCCACTTTTTTCCTGAAATCAGCAAACTCTGAACTTTAACAAGAAATTGAAGATAGTTAGACTCAAAATTTTAAGATGCGAGAAAAACAAGAGTTGTAATACTCTAAATCTAGTTCTTAAACTACTAACTTATTTTTAAAATGGTGCAGAGTAAGGCCCTCAAAAAGGGGGAGCACAAAAAGTGGTCCTATTTTTTATCTGAAAACATAACATCGCGTCTGGTGTGCTCCCCCTAAAATGTTAACTTTTAAAAAAAATAAATTTAATCACTCCGGTGAGAAGTTATCTAACACCACGTATTTTATCTTGGATTTTTTTGGTAATTTTTTGATGAATTTACGAAGTGCACACATCCTGAAAACATCAAATTTCTGTGTGCTCCCCCTAGAAATCATTTAAAACTAATCAAAAATCAAATTTTCTTTTTTGTAAAGTGTGTAGAATGCAGTCTAGTTTCTAAAAATGTAACTTGTTGCAAAATTCAATGAACAAGCCAAAATCTATGCCCAAAATATTGAATGTTGGTTTTTTTACAAAAAAATGCACATACATACAAAAGAAATTAGAGTTGAAAAACTTGACATAATTAGAATTCAAAATAAATTATATGCTTAGATAGCTAACAAAGAGATCTACAATATCACGTCGTCTGATTTTTACATTCTTGAGCCATGAGTAAACTTGACGAGGAGCACACAAAAAATATGTCATTTTTTTGTATGTTTGCTGGAAAACACATCTCGGGCCTATTTCAATCGTGCAAGCCTTTGGGTTGGATCTCCAAGGCAAATCCAAGCCTTAGGATTGGTAAATTCAAATGCTTTACAAAGCATGCATGCCCTATAGGGCATGCACACTATTTAAATCTATGACTTTCATAGCACATGCGTGCTATGAAAGTCATAGATTTGCATAGTATGCACGCCCTATAGGGCATGCGTAATATGTAAGACAGATTTATATAGTGAGAGAGTGAGAGAGAGAGAGGGGGGGTAATTTATACAAAGAGCCGGGGGGTAATTTATACAAATATAACATTTAAGTATAAGAATTATACTTTAAGTTATATTTGTATAAATTATAATATAATGCTTTCAGGATGTTTGGGATAGGTTCCAGCTTCATAGGAGTTAACATGGAAATTCTAGATTTGAAAAATTCTAGACTTAGCCAAATTTCAAGATTCAGCAAACCTTCAGTAAGGTTACCTCCCGCAATCCATCATGGATTTCTAAGGTCAAACTGAAGTTGGCAAAAGGATTCCCAAAAGGTTTTAACACATTTTATCACAAATCACTTGGTTTTGACCCCATCTCTACGATAGACTTAGGTTAGCTCTCACCCAAATCTCTCTCTCTCTCTCTCTCTCTCTCTCTCTCTCTCTCTCTCTCTCTCTCTCTCTCTCTCTCTCTCTCTCTCCTCACATCACCCTCTCTCCCCCCTTATCCACTCTCTTTTTCATTACTCTCTATTTCTTCTCACATCACCCTCTCTCTCTCTCCCCCTTATCCTCTCTCTCTCTCTCTCTCACATCACCTTCTCTATCTCTTCTCACATCACCCTCTCTCTCTCTCTCTCTCTCTCTCTCTCTCTCTCTCTCTCTCTCTCTCTCTCTCTCTCTCTCTCTCTCTCTCATCACCCTCTCTATCTCTTCTCACATCACCCTCTCTCTCTCCTCCTTATCCACTCTTTCTTTCATTACCCTCTCTCTCTCTCTCTCTCCTCTCTCTCTCTCTCTCTCTCTCTCTCTCTCTCTCTCTCTCTCTCTCCCCTCACATCACCCTCTCTCCCCCTTAATCCACTCTCTTTTTCATTACTCTCTATTTCTTCTCACATCACCCTCTCTCTCTCCCCCTTATCCTCTCTCTCTCTCTCTCTCTCTCTCTCTCTCTCTCTCATCACCCTCTCTATCTCTTCTCACATCACCCCCTCTCTCTCCCCCTTATCCACTCTTTCTCTCATTACCCTCTCTCTCTCTCTCTCTCATCACCCTCTCTATCTCTTCTCACATCACCCTCTCTCTCCCCCCTTATCCACTCTTTCTTTCATTACCCCCCCTCTCTCTCTCTCTCTCTCTCTCCCTATCTTTGAGGAGAGAGAGACAAGGCAATGAAAGAGAGAGTGTGGATAAGGGGGAGAGAGAGGGTGATGTGAGAAGAGATAGAGAGGGTGATGTGAGGAGAGAGAGAGAGAGAGAGAGAGAGAGAGAGAGAGAGAGAGAGAGAGAGAGAGAAGGTGATATTACATGATTGTAGTTGATTTTCATCAAACGGTTGACCGATTGGGTGATTTGTAATCTCAGAATGGCTTGTTTCATGATTGTAATTGCTTCTCATCAAATGGCTAACCAACTCGGTGATTTGTAAGCTCAGAATGGCCTGTTAAGTGATTTGTAAGCTTAGAATGGCTTGTTACCTGATTGTGAACGGTTGACCGATTCGATGATTTGTAAGCTCAGAATGGCTTGTTACGTGATTATAATTGATTCTCATCCAACGGTTGACCGATTCAATAATTTGTAAGCTCAGAATGGCTTGTTACATGATTGTAATTGATTCTCATTGAACGGTTGATCGATCAGTGATTTGTAAGCTCAGAATGCTTCTTTCATGATTGTAGCTGATTCTCATTGAATAGTTGATCGATTCGGTGATTTTTAAGCTTATAATGGAAAATTACATGATTGTAATTGATTCTCGTCAAACGGTGACCGATTCGGTGATTTGTAAGCTAAGAATAGCTTCTAATGTGATTGTAACTGATTCTCACTAAACAGTTCACTGATTCAGTGATTTGTAAGCTCATAATTGTTAGTTACGTGATTGTAATTTTTCTCAGTGAACGTTGACTGATTCAGTGATTTGTAAGCTCAGAATGGCTTGTTACATGATTGTAATTGATTGTCATCGAATGGTTGATCATTTCAGTGATTTGTAAGCTCAGAATGGCTTGTTACATGATTGTAGCTGATTCTCATCGAATGGTTACCGATTCAGTGATTTGTAAGCCCAGAATGGATTCTTACATGATTGTAGCTGATTCTCATCTACCGGTTGGCCGATTTCATGATTTGTAAGCTTAGAATAGCTTACGTGATTGTAGCTGATTCTTATCGAACGGTTGACCGATTTGGTGACTTGTACACTTAGAATGGCTTGTTACGTGATTGTAATTGATTCTCATCATTGACCGATTCGGT
Source organism: Chamaecyparis obtusa (assembly GCA_027943335.1). Classification (NCBI taxonomy): domain Eukaryota; kingdom Viridiplantae; phylum Streptophyta; class Pinopsida; order Cupressales; family Cupressaceae; genus Chamaecyparis; species Chamaecyparis obtusa. The sequence continues at coordinate 742,927 of BSBK01001399.1, read as the reverse complement.
GATTTGTAAGCTAAGAATAGTTTGTTATGTTATTTTAGCTAATTCTCATCGAACGGTTGACCGATTTGGTGATTTGTACGCTTAGAATGGATTGTTACGTGATTGTAATTGATTCTCACCATTGACCGATTCAGTGATTTGTAAGCTCAGAATGGCTTGTTACATGACTGTAATTGATTCTCATCGAATCGTTGATCGATTAGGTGATTTATAAGCTCAGAATGGCTTGTTACATGATTGTAGTTTGATTTTCATCGAACGGTAGACCGATTTGGTGATTTGTAAGCTCAAAATCACTTGTTACATAATTGTAGCTGATTCTCAACAAACGATTGACTGATTCGGTGATTTGTAAGCTTAGAATGGCTTGTTATGTGATTGTAATTTATTCTCATCGAATAGTTGACCGATTCGGTCATTTGTAAGCTCAGAATGGCTTGTTACGTGATTGTTGCTGATTCTCATCGAATGATTATCTGATTCGGTGATTTGTAAGCTCAGAATGGTTTTGTTACAGAATGGTTTTGTTACATGATTGTAGCTAATTCTCATCAAACGGTTCACTGATTCAGTGATTTGTAAGCTTAGAATAGCTTGTTATGTGATTGTTGTTGATTCTCATCGAATGGTTGATCGATTCGGTGATTTGTAAGCACAAAATGGCTTGCTACATGATTGTAGCTGATTGTCATTGAATGGTTGACCGATTCGGTGACTTGTAAGCTGAGAATGGCTTATTACATTATGGTAGCTGATTTTCTTCAAACAGTTGACTGACTCGATGATTTGTAAGCTCAAAATTACTTGTTACATGATCGTAGCTGATTCTTATCAAACGATTGACTGATTCGGTGAGTTGTAAGCTCAGAATGGCTTCTTACAGGATTGTAGCTGATTCTCATCGAATGATTGACCAATGATTTGTAAGCTCAGAATGGCTTGTTACGTGATCGTAGCTAATTCTCATCGAACGGTTGATCAATTTGGTGATTTGTAAGCTCAGAATGGAATGTTACGTCATTGTAGCTGATTCTCATCAAATGGTTTTACCGATTCGGTGAATTGTAAGCTCAGAATGGCTTGTTACATGATTCTAGTTGATTCTCATCGAATAGTTGACCAATTTGGTATTTTGTAAGCTCAGAAAAACTTGCTACAAGATTGTAGCTGATTCTCATAGAACGGTCGATCGATTGGGTGATTTGTTAGCTTAGAATGGCTTGTTACGTGATTGTAGCTGATTCCCATCGAATGATTGACCAATTCGATGATTTGTAAGCTCACAATGACTTCTTACATGATTGTAATTGATTATCACCAAACGGTTGACCAATTCAGTAATTTGTAAGCTTAGAATGGCTTGTTACGTGATTGTAGCTAATTCTCATCAAATGTTTAACTGATTTGGCGATTTGTAAACTCAGAATAGCTTGTTATGTGATTGTAGCTGATTCTAATCAAACGATTGACCGATTCATTGATTTGTAAACTCAGAATGGCTTGTTACATGATTTTAGTTGATTCTCATCGAATGGTTGACCAATTTGGTGATTTGTAAGCTTAGAGCTAATTCTCATTAAACGATTGACCGATTTGGTGATTTGTAAGCTTAGAATGGCTTGTTACATGATTGTAGCTGATTCTCATTGAATTGTTGACCGATTCGATGATTTCTAAGCTCAGAATGGCTTGTTACGTGATTGTTGCTGATTCTCATCAAACGGTTGACCGATTCAGTGATTTGTAAGCTGAGAATGGTTTGTTACGTGATTGTAGCTGATTCTCATCGAACGATTGACAGATTCGGTGATTTGTATGCTCTTTATGGCTTGTTACCTGATTGGAACAGTTGACCGATTTGGTGATTTGTAAGTTTAGAATGGCTTGTTACATGATTGTTGCTAATTCTCATCGAACGGTTGACCAATTCGGTGATTTGTAAGCTCAAAATGGCTTGTTATGTGATTGTAGTTGATTCTCATCGAACGATTGAGCGATTTGGTGATTTGTAAGCTCAGAGTGGCTTATTACATTATTGTTGCTGATTCTCATCGAATGGTTGACCGATTCCATGACTTGTAAGCTCAGAACGGCTGATTACATGATTGTAGGTGATTCTGATCGAACGGTTCACCAAATCAATGATTTTTAAGTTAAGAATGACTTGTTACATGATTGTAATTTATTCTCATTGAATGGTTCACCAATTCGATGAGTTGTAAGCTCATAATGGCTAGTTACGTGATTGTAATTTATTCTCATCGAACGATTAAACAATTCATTGATTGGTAAGGTCAGAATGGCTTGTTACGTGATTGTAGCTGATTCTCATGGAACGGTTGACTGATTGAGTTATTTGTAAGCTCAGAATGGCTTGTTACATGATTGTAGCTGATTCTCATCGAATAATTGACTTATTCGGTGATTTCTAAGCTCAGAATGATTTGTTACGTGATTGTAGCTGATTCTCATCGAACGGTTGATCGATTCGATGTTTTGTATGCTCATAATGGCTTTTTACATGATTGTAATTGATTCTCATAAAATGGTTGATCGATTCATTGATTTGTAGGCTCAGAATGACTTTATACATGAGTGTAGTTGAATCTCATCAAATGGTTGATCCATTTGGTGATAGCTCAGAATGGCTTGTTACATGATTTTAATTGATTGTCATCGAACGATTGACCAATTCCATGATATGTATGCTCAGAATGGCTTGTTACATGATTGTAGCTGAGTCTTGTCGAACGGTTGACCGATTCGGTGATTTGTACTCTTAGAATGGCTTGTTACGTGATTGTAGCTGATTCTCATCAAACGGTTGATCATTCAGTTCTTTGTAAGCTTAGAATGGCTTGTTACCTGATTGTAGCTGATTCTCAATGAATGGTTGACCGATTCATTAATTTGTAAGCTCAGAATGGCTTGTTAGGTGATTGTAGTTGATCTCATCTTCGTTGATCGATTCAGTGATCTGTCAGCTCAGAATGGCTTGCTACATCATTATAGCTGAATCTCATCGAACGGTTGACCGATTCAACAATTTGTAAGCATAGAATTACTTGTTACATGATCGTAGCTAATTCTCATCGAATGATTGACTAATTCAGCTAGTTGTAAGCTTAAAATGGCTTGTTATGGGATTGTAGCTAATTGTCATCGAACGATTAACCGATTCAGTGATTTGTAAGCTCAGAATGACGTGTTACATGATTGTAATTAATTCTCAGCCAATGGTTGACCAATTCGGTGATTTGTAAGCTCAACATGGCATGTTACATGATTGTAGTTGATTCTCAACGAATAGTTTACCGATTCAGTGATTTGTAAGCTCCAAATGGCTTGTTACGTGATTGTAGCTGATTCTCATCGAACGGTTGACCGATTCAATAATTTGTAAGCTCAGAATGGCTTGTTATGTGATTGTAATTGATTCTGCTCATATGACTGACCGATTCGGTTTGTTTTAAGCTGGAAATGGCTTTTTACATGATTGTAACTGATTCTAATCGAATGGTTGACCGATTCAGTGATTTGTAAGCTCAGAATGGCTTGTTATGTGAAATTGTAGCTGATTCTCATTGAACGGTTCACTGATTTGATGATTTGTAAGCTCAGAATGGCTTGTCACATGATTTTAGTTGATTCTGATCGAACGGTTGACCGTTTTGATGTTTTGTAAGCTCAGATTAGATTGTTGCCTAATTGTAGCTTATTCTCATGCAACGGTTGACCGATTTGATGATTTGTAAGCTCAGCTTGTTACATAAATTTAGCTGATTGTCATCGAACCATTGATCAATTCAGTGATTGGTATGCTTAGAATGGCTTGTTACGTAATTGTAATTGATTCTCATCGAACGGTTGATCGATTCAGTGAATTGTAAGCTTAGAATGGCTTGTTACATGATTGTAGGTTATTGTCATTGAACTATTGATTTGGTGATTTGTAATCTTATAATGGCTTGTTACGTGATTGTAGCTGATTCTCATCGAACGGTTGATCGATTCAGTGATTTCTAAGATCGAAATGGCTTGTTATGTGATTATAGCTGATTCTCATCGAACGATTGACTGATTCCATAATTTGTAATCTCAGAATGGTTTATTACGTGATTGTAGCTGATTCTCATCGAATGGTTGACCGATTTGGTGATTTGTAAGCTCAGAATGGCTTGTTTCATTATTGTAGCTAATTCTCATCGAACGGTTGACCGATTCCATGATTTGTAAGCTTAGAATGGTTTGTTACATTATTGTAATTAATTCTCATCGAATGGTTGACTAATTCGGTGATTTGTAAGCTTAGAATGGCTTGTTACATGATTGTAATTGATTTTCAATAAACGGTTGACTGTTTCAGTGATTTATAAGCTCAGAATAGCTTGTTACATGATTCTAATTGATTCTCATCGAATGTTTGACCGATTCGGTGATTTGTAAGATCAGAATAGCTTGTTACATGATTGTAATTGATTCTTATCGAACAGTTGACCGATTCAGTGATTTGTAAGCTAAGAATGGCTTGTTACGTGATTGTAATTGATTCTCATCGAATGGCTTGATATGTGATTGTAACTGATTCTCATCAAATGGTTGATCGATTTGGTGATTTGTAAGTTCAGAATGGCTTGTTACGTGATTGTAATTGATTCTCACTGAACAGTTGACCTATTCAGTGATTTGTATGTTCAGAATGGCAAGTTACGTTATTATAAATGATTCTCATCAAACGGTTGACCAATTCGGTGATTTATAAGCTTAGAATAGCTTGTTACGTAATTGTAGCTAATTCTCATCAAACAGTTGACCAATTTGATTATTTGTAACCTTAGAATGACTGTTACATGATTGTAGCTGATTCTCATCAAACAGTTGACTGATTTGAGGATTTGTATCCTCAGAATGACTTGTTACGTGATTGTGATTGATTGTCATCGAACCGTTGACCAATTCGGTGATTTGTAAATTTTGAATGGCTTGTTACATGATTGTAATTGATTCTCATCGAATGATTGACTGATTCGGTGATTTATACACTCAAAATGGCTTGTTACGTGATTGTCATCAAACAGTTGACTGATTCGGTGATTTGTAAGCTCAAAATGGTGTGTTACAGGATTTTAATTAATTCTCATTGAATGGTTGACCTATTCAATGATTTGTAAGCTCAGAATGGCTTGTTACGTGATTATAAATGATTCTCATCAAATGGTTCACTGATTCAGTGATTTGTAAGCTCAGAATGACTTGTTACGTGATTGTAGCTGATTCTCATCGAACAGTTGAATGATTCGGTGATTTGTATGCTCAGAATGGGTTGTTACATGATTGTAGTTGATTCTCATTGAACGGTTGACTAATTTGGTGATCTGTAAATGCAACATGACTTGTTACATGATGGTAACTGATTCTCATCAAATGGTTGACCGATTCGGTGATTTGTAAGCTCAAAATGGCTTGTTACATGATTATACCTAATTCTCATCCAACAGTTGATTGAATCAGTGATTTGTAAGTTCAGAATGGCTTGTTACGTGCTTGTAATTGATTCTCATTGAACGGTTGAATAATTCGGTGATTTGTAAGTGCAGCATGACTTGTTACGTGATTGTAGTTGATTATTATCGAACGGTTGACCAATTTGGTGATTTGTAAGCTCAAAATGCTTGTTACGTGATTGTACATGATTCTCGTCGAATGGTTGATCGATTCGGTGATTTGTAATCTCAGAAACGCTTGTTACGTGATTGTAATTGATTCTCATCAAATGGTTCACTGATTCAGTGATTTGTAAGCTCAGAATGGCTTGTTACGTGATTGTAGCTGATTCTCAGCGAACAGTTGACTGATTCGGTGATTTGTAAGTTCAAAATGGCTTGTTACATGATTGTAGCTGATTCTCGTTCAACGATTGACTAATTTGGTGATTTGTAAGTGCATGACTTGTTACGTGATGGTAGCTGATTCTTATCGAACGGTTGACCGATTTGATGATTTGTAAGCTTATAATGGCTTGTTACATTATTGTCGCTGGTTCTCATCGAACGGTTGATCGATTCGATGATTTGTAGATTCAAAATGGATTGTTACATGATTGTTGCTGATTCTCATTGAACGGTTGACCGATTCGGTGATTTGTAAGCTCAGAATGGCTTGTTACATGATTGTAGTTGATTCTCATCGAATCGTTGACTGATTCAGTGATTTGTAAGCTTAGAATGCTTGTTATGTGATTGTAGTTAATTCTCATCGAACCGTTGATCGATTCAGAGATTTGTAAGCTCAATATGCTTGTTACATGATTGTAGCTAATTCTCATCAAACGGTCAACTGATTTGGTGATTTCTAATCTCAGAAAGGCTTGTTACATAATTTTAATTGATTCTCATCGAATTGTTGACCGCTTTGGTGATTTGTAAGCTCAGACTAGCTTGTTATGTGATTGTAGCTGATTCTCATCGAACGCTTGACTGATTCAGTGACCTGTAAGCTTAGAATGGCTTGTTACGTGATTGTAGTTGATTCACATCAAACGGTTGACTGATTTGATAATTTGTAAGATCAGAATGGGTGGTTATGTGATTGTAGTTGATTCTCATCAAACAGTTGACCGATTCAGTGATTTGTAAGTTCAGAATGGCTTGTTATGTGATTGTAGCTAATTCTCATTAAACAATTGACCAATTCAGTGATTTGTAAGGTCAGAAAGGCTTGTCACATGATTGTAATTGATTGTAATCGAACAGTTGATCGATTCGGTGATTTGCAAGCTCACAATGTCTTGTTACATGATTGTAGTTGATTCTCATCGAACAGTTGATAGATTTGGTGATTTGTATGCTCATAAAGGCTTGCTACGTGATTGTAACTAATTTTTATTTAACGGTTGACCGATTCGAAGATTTGTAAGCTCAGAATGGCTTGTTACATGATTGTAGCTGATTCTCATCGAACGGTTAATCGATTCAGTGATTTGTAAGCTTAAAATAGATTGTGACATGATTGTACCTGATTCTCATTGAATGGTTCACCGATTTGGTGATTTGTAAGCTCAGCATGGCTTGTTACATGATTGTAGCTGATTCTCATCGAATGGTTGACAAATTCGGTGATTTGTAAGCTCAGAATGGCTTGTTATGTCATTGTAGTTGATCCTCACCAAACGGTTGACCAATTTGGTGATTTGTAAGCTTGGAATTACTTTTTACGTGATTGTAATTTATTGTCATCAAACGGTTGACTGATTCAGTGATTTGTAAGCTCAGAATGGCTTGTTAGATGATTGTAATTGATTCTCATTGAACGGTTGATCGATTCAATGATTTTTAAGCTTGGAATGGCTTGTTACATGATTATAGTTGATTGTCATCGAATGGTTGACCAATTTGGTGATTTGTAAGTTCAGAATGGTTTGGTACGTGATTGTAATTGATTCTCATTGAATGGTTGACCAATTCAGTGAGTTGTAAGCTCAAAATGACTTGTTACATGATTGTAATTGATTCTCATTGAACGGTTGAATGATTCAGTGATTTGTAAGCTCAGAATGGCTTGTTATGCAATTACAGCTGATTTAAGGATGGATAACTGAAAAAACTAGTCTACTCCCATTATAGGCCATAGAATAGTAGGGGCACCGGCCAATCAATCAAGCAATAGCCCTAGAGGGCCATCCCCCACCCTCGGGTAGGAGTAGCTACTCCTTGGATGATAGGATGGGGGTGCTTGCCCCTCAAATTCTATGGCTTTCTTTCTACCCTAGGGGCTAACTTGAAATGCCCCATAGAATAGTAGGGGTTTGCATCCATCCGAATAATAGGAAAGAAGGGCCACCACTCCTAATGATATGGTCAAAGGCATAACTATTCCAGATCCTAGGGGAATATATCTCAACTGCTCAAACTGCCCCATAGAATAGTAGGGCCTCCCTAACTAGTTGAAGGAGTGCCTCATCGAACAATTAACCAATTTGGTGATTTGTAAGCTCAGAATGACGTGTTACATGATCGTAACTAATTCTCATCCAACGTTTGGCCAATTCAATGATTTGTAAGCTCGGAATGACATGTTACATGATTATAGTTGATTCTCATCGAATAGTTTACTGATTTAGTGATTTGTAAGCTCAGAATGGCTTTTAACATGATAGTAGCTGATTCTCATCGAACGGTTGACTAATTCAGTGATTTGTAAGCTCTAAATGACTTGTTACATGATTGTAATTGATTCTCATCGAACGGTTGACCAATTCGATGATTTGTAAGCTCAAAATGGGTTGTTACGTGATTGTAGCTGATTCTCATCAAACAGTTCACCGATTAGGTGATTTGTAATATAGAATGACTTTTTACGTATTTGTAGCTGATTCTCATCGAACGGTTCACCGATTCAGTGATTTGTAAGCTTAAAATAGCTTGTGACATGATTGTACTTGATTCTCATCGAATGGTTCACCGATTCGCTGATTTGTAAGCTCAGAATGGCTTGTTATGTGATTGTAGCTGATTCTCATCAAATGGTTGACCAATTCGATGATTTGTAAGCTCAAAATGACTTGTTATGTCATTGTAGTTGATTCTAACCAAACGGTTGACCGATTCGGTGATTTGTAAGCTTGGAATTGCTTTTTACATGATTATAATTGATTGTCATCGAACAGTTGACCGATTCAGTAATTTGTAAGCTCAGAATGGCTTGTTACATGATTATAATTGATTCTCATCGAACGGTTGATCAATTCAGTGATTTTTAAGCTCAGAATGGCTTGTTACATCATTGTAGCTGAATCTCATTGCACGGTTGACTGATTCGGTGATTTGTAACCTTAAAATGGCTTGTTACGTGTTTGTAGCTGATTCTCATTGAACGGTTGATTGATTCGCTGATTTATAAGCTCAGAATGGCTTGTTACATGATTACAGCTGATTCTCATCGAATGGTTGACCAATTCAATGACTTATAAGCTCAGAATGGCTTGTTACATGATTGTAGCTGATTCTCATCGAATGGTTGACCGATTCCATGATTTGTAAGCTTAGAATGGTTTGTTACGTGATTGTAGCTGATTCTCATCGAACTGTTGACCGATTCAATGATTTGTAAGCTCAAAATGGCTTGTTACATGATTGTAGCTGATTCTCATCAAACGGTTGACCGAGTCAGTCATTTTTAAGCTCAAAATGGCTTCTTACATGATTGTAGCTGATTCTCATCGAATGGTTGACCGATTTGGTGATTTGTAAGCTCAAAATGGCTTGGTATGTGATTGTAATTGATTCTCATTGAACCGTTGACCGATTCGGTGATTTTTATGCTCAGAATGGCTGGTTACCTTATTTTAATTGATTCTCATCAAACGGTTGACCAATTCGGTAATTTGTAAGCTCATAATAGCTTGTTACCTGATTGTAGCTAATTCTCATCGAATGGTTGACCTATTCGATGATTTGTAAGTGCAGAATGGCTTGTTACGTGATTGTAGCTAATTATCATCAAATGGTTGACCAATTCGGTGATTTTTAAGCTTAGAATGGCTTGTTACGTGATTGTAGCTGATTCTCATCGAAGGGTTGACCGATTTTATTATTTGCCAGCTCAGAATAGCTTCTTATGTAATTGTAATTGATTCTCATCGAACGGTTGATCGATTCGGTGATTTGTAAGCTCAAAATGGCTTGTTACGTGATTGTAATTAATTTTCATTGAACGGTTGACTGATTCGGTGATTTGTAACCTCACATTGGCTTGTTTCATGATTGTAGCTGATTCTCATGGAACAGTTGACCGATTTGGTAATTTGTAAGCTCAAAATAGCTTGTTACATGATTGTAGCTGATTTTCATCAAACGGTTGACCGATTTGGTATTTTGTAAGCTCAGAATGTCTTGTTACATGATTGTAGTTGATTTTTATCAAACGGTTGACTGATTTGGTATTTTGTAAGTTCATAATGTCTTGTTACATGATTGTAGTTGATTCTCATCAAACAGTGGACCGATTCAAAGTTACATGGTTGTAACTAATTCTCATTGAATGGTTGACCAAGTCGGTGATTTGTAAGTTCAGAATGGCTTGTTACGTGATTGTAATTGATTCTCATCGAATGGTTGATCAATTTGGTGATTTAAATTTTCAGAAAGGCTTCTTAAGTGATTGTAGCTGATTCTCATCGAACGGTTGACCGATTCAGTGATTTGTACGCTCAGAATGGCTTGTTACATAATTGTACCTGATTCTCATCGAACAGTTGACCAATTCGGTGATTTATACACTCAAAATGGGTTGTTATGTGATTGTAATTGATTATTATCATATAGTTGATCGATTTGGTGATTTGTAAGCTCAGAATGGCTTATTACGTGATTGTAGCAGATTCTCATCGAACAGTTGATCAATTCAATGATTTGTATTCTCAAAATGGCTTGTTACGTAAGTGTAGCTTATTCTCATCGAACAGTTGACCGATTCAGTTATTTGTAAGCACAGAATGACTTGTTACGTGATTGTAGCTTATTCTCATTGAACGGTTGACTAATTCGATGATTTGTAAGTGCAATATCACTTGTTACGTGATGGTAGTTGATTCTCATCAAATGGTTAACCGATTCGGCGATTTGTAAGCCTAGAATGGCTTGTTACATGATTGTAGCTGGTGCTCATCGAAAGGTTGACCGATTCGGTGATGTGTAAGTTCATAATGGATTGTTATGTGATTGTACTTGATTCTCATCAAACGGTTGATCAATTCAGTCATTTGAAAGCTCAGAATGACTTTTTATGTAATTGTATGCTATTCTCATCAAACCATTGACTGATTCGATGATTTATAAGTTCAGAATGCTTGTTACATGATTGTAGTTGGTGCTCATTGAAAGGTTGACCGATTTGGTGATTGTAAGTTCAGAATGGATTGTTACGTGATTGTAGCTGATTTAGAATGGCTTTCTACGTGATTATAGGTAGTGCTCATTGAAAGGTTGATCGATTCGGTGATGTGTAAGTTTAAAATAGATTTTTACGTGATTGTAGCTGATTATCATCGAATGGTTGACCGATTCGGTCATTTGTAAGCTCAAAATGGCTTGTTACGTCGTAGGCTATTCTCATTGAACCGTTGACCGATTTGATGATTTATAAGCTCAGAATGCTTGTTATATGGTTGTAGCTTATTCTCATCGAACGGTTGACCGATTCGATGATTTGTAAGCTCATAATGGCTTTCTACGTGATTGTAATTTATTCTCATCAAACGGTTGACCACTTCGGTGATTTATAAGCTCAGACTGACTTGTTATGTGATTTTTAGCTGATTCTCATCGAACGCTTGACCGATTCAATGATCTGTAAGATCAGAATGGTTTGTTATGTGATTGTAACTAATTCTCATTGAACAGTTGACCGTAGTGATTTGTAAGCTCAGAATGGCTTGTTATGTGATTGTAGCTGATTCCCATCGAACGGTTGACCAATTTGGTGATTTGTAAGCTCATAAAAGCTTCTTACATGATTGTAGGCTATTCTCATCGAATTGTTGACCGATTCGGTGATTTATAAGCTCAAAATGCTTGTTACATAATCGTAGCTAATTCTTATCAAATGGTTGACTAATTCAATGATTTGTAAGCTCAAAATGGCTTGTTATGTGATTGTAGCTAATTCTCATTGAACGGTTGACCGATTCGGTGATTTGTAAGGTCAAAAAAGCTTGTTACATGATTGTAATTGATTCTAATCGAACTGTTGATCGATTCAAAGATTTGTAAGCTCACAATGTCTTCTTACATGATTATAGTTGATTCTCATCGAACGGTTGATCGATTTGGTAATTTTTAAGCTCAGAATAGATTGTTACATGATTGTAGCTGATTCTCATCGAACGGTTGACCAATTTGGTGATTTGTAAGCTTAGAATGGCTTGTTATGTGATTGTACGTGATTATCATCGAACGGTTGATTGATTCAGTGATTTATAAGCTCAAAAAGGCTTGTTATGTGATTGTAGCTAATTCTCATCGAACGGTTGCCCGATTCAATGAATTGTAAGCTCAGAATGGCTGTTACATGATTCTAGTCGAATCTCATTGATGGTTCACTGATTCAGTGATTTCTAACCTTAGAATGGCTTGTTACGTGACTGTAGCTGATTTTCATCGAACGGTTCACCGGTTCAGTGATTTGTAAGCTTAAAATGGCTTGTGACGTGATTGTAGCTCATTGTTACGTGATTGTAGTTGATTCTTAGCGAACTGTTGACCGATTCAATGATTTGTAAGCTTAGAATGGCTTGCTACATGATTGTAATTCATTCTTATCGGATCATTGACCGATTCAATGATTTGTAAGCTCAGAATGGTGTGCTACGTTATTGTAATTGATTTTTATCAAACGGTTGACCACTTGGGTGATTTGTAAGCTCAAAATGGCTTGTTACGTGATTGTAGCTGATTCTCATTGAACTGTTGACCAATTCAGTGATTTGTAAGCTTAGAATGGCTTGTTAACTAATTTTACCTGATTCTCATTCAACGGTTGACCAATTCAGTGATATGTAAGCTCAAAATGGCTTGTTACATTATTGTAGTTGATTCTCATCGAACAGTTGACCAATTCAGAAATTTGTAAGCTCACAATGGTGTGTTACATGATTGTAATTGATTCTCATCGAATGGTTGACTGATTCGGTTATTTGTAAGCTCAAAATGGCTTGTTACGTGATTGTAGCTGGTTCTCATCAAACAGTTGATCGATTCGATGATTTGTAAGCGTAGAATGGCTTGTTACGTTATTGTAGCTGATTCTCATCGAACGCTTGACCGATTCGGTTATTTGTAAGCTCAGATTGGCTTTTTACATTATTGTAGGTGATTCTCATCAAACCATTGACCAATTCAGTGATTTGTAAGTTTAGAATGGATTGTTACATGATTGTAGCTGATTCTCATCGAACAGTTAACTGATTCAATGATTTGTATGCTCAGAATGGTGCGCTACATGATTTTAATTGATTCTCATCGAATGGTTGACAACCTCAGTGAGTTGTAAGCCCGGACTGGCTTGTTATGTGATTGTAGCTGATTCTCATCGAACAGTTGACCGATTCGATGATTTGTAAACTCAGAATGGCATGTTACGTGATTGTAATTGATTCTCATTGAATGGTTAACCGATTCAGTTATTTGTAAGCTCAAAATGGCTTGTTATGTGATTGTAGCTGGTTGTCATCAAACAGTTGATCAATTTGGTGATTTGTAAGCTTAGAATGGCTTGTTACGTGAATGTAGCTGATTCTCATCAAACGGTTGACCAATTTGATGATTTGTGAGCTCAGAATGGCTTGTTACATGATTGTAATTCATTCTTATTAGATGATTAACCGATTTGGTGATTTATAAGCTCGTAATTTCTTCTTACGTCATTGTAGCTATTTCTCATCGAACGATTGACCGATTCGGTGATTTGTAATCTGAGAATGGAAGGTTACATGTTCTAATTGATTCTCATTGAATGGTTGACATATTAGGTGATTTCTAAGCTCAGAATGGCTTCTTACATGATTCTAATTGATTCTCATCGAACGGTTGATCGAATCAATGATTTGGAAGCTCAGAATGGCGTTTTATGTGATTGTAATTGATTCTAATCAAATGGTTGACCGATTTGGTTATTTGTAAACTCAAAATGGCTTGTTACGTGATTGTAGCTGGTTCTCATCAAATAAGTGATCGATTCGGTGATCTGTAAGCTCAGAACGGCTTGTAGCGTGATTGTAGCTGATTCTCATTGAACGGTTGACCGTTTCGATGATTTTTAAGCTTAGAATGGCTTGTTACGTAATTGTAGTTGATTCTCATCAAACGGTTGATTGATTCAGTGATTTGTCAGCTTAGAATGGCTTGTTACGTGTTTGTAATTGATTCTCATCAAATAGTTGATCGATTCGATGATTTGTAAGCAGAAAATGACTTTTTATGTGATTGTAATTGATTCTCATCGAATGGTTGAGCGATTTGGTGATTAATAAGCTCAGAATGGCTTGTTACGTGATTATAGTTGATTGTCATTGAACGATTGACCGATTCGATGATTTGTAAGCTTAGAATGCCTTGTTACGTGATTATAGTTGATTGTCATTGAACGATTGATCGATTCGATGATTTGTAAGCTCAGAATGCCTTATTACGTGATTGTAGCTAATTATCATCGAACAGGTGATCGATTCGATGATTTGTAAGCTCAGAATGGCTTGTTACTTTATTGTAGTTGATTCTCATCGAACAATTGACCAATTTGATGATTTGTAAGCTCAAAATGGCTTGTTACCTGATTGTAGCTGATTCTCACCGAACGGTTGACCGATCCGATGATTTGTAAGCTCAGAATGGCATGCTATGTGATTGTAATTGATTCTCATCAAACGGTTGACCGCTTCGATGATTTCAAAGCTCATAATGGCTTGTTATGTGATTATAGCTGATTCTCATCGAACGGTTGACCGATTTGAAGATTTGTAAGCTCATAATAGCTTGTTAAGTGATTGTACCTAATTTTCATCGAACAGTTGACCGATTCAATGATTTGTAAGCTCAGAATGGCTTGTTACATGATTGTAGCTGATTCTCATCGAACGGTTGACCAATTCGATCATTTGTAAGCTTAAAATGGCTTGTTACGTGATTGTAGCTGATTCTCATTGAACGGTTGACCGATTCAATGATTTGTAAGGTCAGAATGGCTTGTTACTTGATTGTAGCTGATTATCATTAAACAATTAACTGATTCGATGATTTGTAAGCTCACAATTACTTGTTACGTGATTATAGCTGATTCTCACTAAATGGTTGACCAATTCAGTGATTTGTGAGCTTAGAATGACTTGTTACATCATTGTAATTGATTCTCATTGAACATTTTATGAATTCAATGATTTGTAAGGTCAGAATGGCTTGTTAAGTGATTGTAGCTTGTTCTCATCGAACGGTTGACCGATTCGGTGATTTGTAAGCTCAAAATGACCTTTTACGTGATTATAGCTGATTGTCATCGAACGGTTGATCGAGTCGGTGATTTCTAAACTCAGAATAGATTTTTACATGATTGTAGCTGATCCTTATCAAACGGTTGACCAATTATGTGATTTGTAAGCTCAGAATGCCTTGTTACGTGATTGTAATTGATTCTCATCGAACCGTTCACTGATTCGATGATTTGTAAGGTCAGAATGGCTTGTTACGTGATTGTAGCTGATTCTCATCGAAAGGTTGATTGATTCGCTGATTTGTAAGTTCAGAGTGGCTTGTTACATGATTGTAATTGATTCTAATCGAACGGTTGACTGATTCGATGATTTGTAAGCTCAGGCTTATTGCGTGATTGTAGTTGATTCTCATTGAACAGTTGATTGATTTGGTGATTTGTTAGCTCAGAATGGCATACGTGATAGTAGCTAATTCTTATTGAACGGTTGATCGATTCGGTGATTTGTAAGCATAGAATGACTTGTTATGCGATTGTACCTGATTCTCATCAAATGGTTAACCGATTCGGTGATTTGCAAGCTCCGAATGGCTTGTGACGTGATTGTAGCTGATTCTCATCAAACAATTGACAAATTTAATGATTTGTAAGCTCACAATGGCTTGTTACGTGATTGTAACTAATTCTCATCGAACGGCTGACCGATTCGGTGATTTGTTAGCCCAGAATGGCTTGTGACATCATTGTAACTAATTTTCATCAAACAATTGACCAAGTCAGTGTTTAGTAAGCTCATAATGGCTTGTTATATTATTGTAATTGATTCTCATTGAACGGTTGACCAATTTAGTAATTTGTAAGCTTAGAGTGGCTTGTTATGTGATTGTAGTTGATTCTAATCAAACGATTGACCGATTTGGTGATTTGTAAACTCATAATAGCTTGTTATGTGATTGTAATCAGTTCTCATTGAAAGGTTGACTGATTCAGTGATTTGTAATCTCATAATGGCTTGTTACGTGATTGTAAGTCTTTCTCATTGAATAGTTGACCAATTTGGTGATTTGTAAGCTCAGAATGGCTTGTTACATGATTGTAATTGATTCTCATCAAACGATTGATTGATTCAGTGATTTGTAAGCTCAGAATGTCGTGTTACATTATTGTAATTGATTCTCATCAAACAGTTCATATTGATTCGGTGATTTGTAAGGTCAGATAGGCTTGTTACATGATTGTAGCTAATTCTCATCGAACAGTTGACCAATTTGATGATTTGTAAGCTCAGAATGCCTTGTTACATGATTCTACCTGTTCTAATCAAAAGGTTGATTGATTCGGTGATTTGTAGGTTCAAAATGGCTTCTTACATAATTGTAGCTAATTCTTATCGAACAGTTGACTGATTTGGTGATTTGTAAGCCCAGAATGGCTTGTTACATGATTTTTATTGATTCTCATCGAAGGGTTGACTGATTCAGTGATTTGTAGTCGCAGAATGGCTTGTTAGGAGATTGTAGCTGATTCTCATGAAACGATTGACGTATTCGGTGATTTGTAAACTCATAATTGTTTGTTATGTGATTGTAACTGATTCTCAGGGAACGGTTAACCAATTCAGTATTTGTAAGCTCAGAATGACTTGTTACATGATTGTAGCTGATTCTGATCGATTCAGTGATTTGTAGGCTTCGAATGGCTTGTTATATGATTGTAATTCATTGTTATCAAATGATTGACCGATTCGATGATTTGTAAGCTCATAATGGCTTGTTACGTGATTGGAGTTGTTTCTCATCGGACAGTTGACCGATTCAGTGATTTGTAATCTCAGAATGGCTTGTTATGTGTTTTAATTGATTCTCATTGAATGGTTGACTGATTCGGTGATTTGTAAGTTCAGAATGGCTTGTTACATGTTTGTAATTGATTCTCATTGAACGGTTGCTCGATTCAGTGATTTGTAAGCTCAGAATAGCTTTTTACATGATTGTAATTGATTCTCATCGAACGATTGACCAATTTGGTGATTTGTAAGCTTATAATGACTTGTTACATTATTTTAGTTGATTTTCATTGAACAATTGATAGATTCGGTGATTTGTAAGTTCAGAATGGTTTGTTACATGTTTGTAATTGATTCTCATCAAACGGTTGATCAATTTGGTGATTTGTAAGCTCATAATGGCTTGTTACATAAGTGTAATTAATTCTCATCGAACAGCTGACTGATTTGCTTATTTGTCAGCTCAGAATGGCTTGTTACGTGATTGTAGCTGATGCTCATCGAATGGTTAACCGATTCATGATTTGTAAGCTCACAATGACTTGTTACGTTGTTGTAGTTGATTCTCACTTAACGGTTGATCAATCTAGTGATTTGTAAGTTTAGAATGACTTGTTACATCATTGTAATTGATTCTCATTGAACGGTTTATGGTTTCAGTTATTTGTAAGCTCAGAATAAATTGTTAAGTGATTGTAGCTGATTCCCATTGAACGGTTGACTAATTCAGTGATTTGTAAGCTCAAAATGGCTTGTTACGTGATTGTAGCTGATTCTCATTGAACGGTTGATTGATTCGGTGATTTGTAAGGTTAGAATGGATTATTACATGATTGTAGCTAATTCTCATCAATCGGTTGATCGATTTAGTGATTTGTCAGCTCACAATGTCTTGTTACATGATTCTCATCAAATGGTTCATCGATTTGGTGATTTGTAAGGTCAAAATGGCTTGTTATGTGATTGTATCTGAATCTCATCGAACGGTTCACCCATTATGTGATTTGTAAGCTCAGAATGGCTTATTACGTGATCGTAGCTGATTCTCATTGAACGGTTGATTGCTTCGGTGATTTGTAAGCTCAGAACGACTTGTTACGTGATTGCAATTAATTCTAATTGAACGGTTGACCGATTCAAAGATTTGTAAGCTCAGGCTTGTTACGTGATTCTAGTTGATTCTCATGGAACGGTTCACCGATTTGGTAATTTGTAAGCTCAGAATAGCTTGTTACTTGATTAATCTAATTCTCATCGAACGATTGACCGATTCGATGATTTGTAAGCTCACAATGGCTTGTTACGTGATTGTAATTGATTCTCATCAAACGGTTGACCGATTCAGTTATTTGTTAGCTCAGAATGGCTTGTTACGTGATTGTAATTGATTCTCAATGAACAGTTGACCAATTGAATGATTTCTAAGCTTAGAATGCCTTGTTACGTAATTGTAGCTGATTCTCATCAAACGATTGACCAATTCAATGATTTGTAAGCTCATAATGGCTTGTTACATGATTGTAATTGATTCTCATCGAAAGGTTGACTGATTCAGTGATTTCTAAGCTCAGAATGGCTTGTTATGTGATTGTAGCTAATTATAATTGAATGATTGACCGATTCGGTGATTTGTAAACTCATAATGGCTTGTTACATGATTGTAATTGATTCTCATGGAACGGTTGACCGATTCGGTGATTTGTAAGCTCAAAATGGTTTGTTATGTGATTGTAGCTGATTCTCATGGAATGATTGATAGATTTGGTGATTTGTAAGCTCAGAATGGCTTGTTACATGATTGTAATTGATTCTCATTAAACAGTTGACCGATTCAATGATTTCTAAATTTAGAATGGCTTGTTACGTGATTGCAGCTGATTCTCATTGAATGGTTGACTGATTCGATGATTTGTAAGCTCATAATGGCTTGTTACATATGATTGTAGCTAATTCTCATCGAATTGTTGATCGATTCGGTAATTTATATCTTCTGAATGGCTTATTACATGATTGTAGCTCAAAATGACTCGTTACGTGATTGTAGCTGATTCTCATCGAACGGTTGACCGATTTGGTGAATTGTAAGCTCAAAATTTCTTGTTACATGATTGTAGTTGATTCTCATCGAACGATTGACCAAATCAGAGATTTGTAAGCTTAGAATGGCTTGTTACGTGATTGTAGCTGATTCTCATCGAACAGTTGACCAATTCATTGATTTATAAGCTCATAATGACTTGTTACATGATTGTATTTGATTCTCATCGAATGGTTTACAATTCAGTGATTTGTAAGCTCAAAATGACTTGTTACATGATTTTGTCTAATTCTCATCGAACGGATAACGAATTTAGTGATTTGTAAGCTCATAATGGTTTGTTACGTAATTGTACCTGATGCTCATCAAATGGTTGACCGATTTAGTGATTTGTAAACTCAAAATGACTTGTTACATAATTGTACCTGATTCTCATCGAACGGTTGACAAATTTAGTGATTTTTAAGCTCATAATAGCTTGTTACGTGATTGTAGCTGATTCTCATCAAACTGTTGACCAATTAGTTGATTTGTAAGCTCAGAATAGCTTGTTACATGATTGTAGTTGATTCTCATGGAACGTTTGACCGATTCGATGATGTGTAAACTCAAAAAAAAAAATTACGTGATTGTAGTTGATTCTCATCAAACGGTTGACAGCTTCGGTGATTTGTAATCTCAGAATAGCTTGTTATGTGATTGTAGTTGATTCTCATCAAACAGTTGACCAATTATGTGATAAGTAAGCTTAGAATGGCTTGTTACGTGATTATAATTCATTCTTATCAAATGATTGACCGATTCAGTGATTTGTAAGCTCATAATGGATTGTTACATGATTGTAGCTATTTTTCATCGAACGGTTGACCGATTGGGTGACTTGTAATCTCAGAATGGCTTGTTATGTGTTTTAATTGATTTTCATCGAACAGTTGACTGATTCGTTGATTTGTAAGCTCAGAATGGCTTGTTACATGTTTCAATTGATTCTCATCAAACGGTTGACTGATTTGGTGATTTGTAAGCTCAGAATGGCTTGTTACATGATTGTAGGTTATTCTCATCAAACAGTTGATCGATTGGGTGTTTTTTAAGCTCAGAATGGCTTGTTACATGATTGTAGTTGAGTCTTATCGAACGTTTCACCGATTCATTTATTTGTAAGCTCATAATGGCTTGTTATGTGATTCTAGCTGATTCTCATCAAACTGTTAACCGATTCGGTGATTTGTAAGCTCAGAATGACTTTTTACATGATTGCAATTCGTTCTCATCAAACGATTGACCAATTCAATGATTTGTAAGTTCAGAATGACTTGTTACATTATTGCAGCTGATTGTCATTGAACAGTTGACTGATTCCATGATTTGTAAACTCAGAATGGTTTGTTACCTGTTTGTAATTGATTTTCATCAAACGGTTGACCGATTCAGTCATTTCTAAGCTCAGAATGGCTTGTTATGTGAGTGTAATTGATTCTCATTGAACAATTGACCGATTTGCTTATTCTAAAGCTTAGATTGGCTTGTTACGTGATTGTAGCTGGTTCTCATCGAACGCTTGATCGATTCGATGACTTGTGAGCTTAAAATGGCTTGTTACATGATTTTAGCTGATTTTCATCGAACAATTGATCGATTCATTGATTTATAAGCTCAAAATGGCTTGTTACGTGATTGTAGGTAATTATCATCGAACGGTTGACAGATTTGGTGATTTGTAAGACCAGAATGGCTTGTTACATGATTGTAGTTGATGCTCATCGAATGGTTGACCAATTCATGATTTGTAAGCTCACCATTGCTTGTCATGTGATTGTAATTGATTCTCATCAAGCGGTTGACCGATTTTGTGATTTGTAAGCTCAGAATGGCTTGTTACATGATTGTAGCTGATTCTCATTGAACAGTTGACCAATTTGATGATTTGTCAGCTCAGAATGCCTTGTTATGTGATTGTAATTGATTCTCATAAAATGGTTCACAGATTCGGTGATTTGTAAGGTCAGAATGACTTGTTACGTGATTGTAGGTAATTCTCATCAAATAGTTGACCCATTCGATGATTTGTAAGCTCAAAATGGCTAGTTATGTGATTGTAGCTAATTCTCATTGAAAGGTTGACTGAATTGGGGATTTGTAAGTTTAGAATGGCTTGATACATGATAGTAGCTGATTCTCATCGAACGGTTGACCGATTCGGTGATTTGTAAGTGCAAAATGGCTTGCTACATTATTTTAGCTGATTCTCATCGAACGATTGACCGATTAGGTGATTTGTAAGTTTGGAATGGCTTGTTACATGATTCTAGTTGATGCTCATCGAACAATTCATCGATTCGATGATTTGTAAGCTCAAAATTTGTTTGTTACATGATTGTAATTGATTCTCATAAAATGGTTGACCGATTCAGTGATTTGTAAGCTTAGAATGACTTGTTACATGATTGTAGCTGATTCTAATTAAATGGTTGACCAATTTGGTAATTTATAAGCTAAGAATGGCTTGTTACATGATTGTAATTGATTCTCATCGAACTGTTGTCTGATTTGATGATTTGTAAGCTCAGAATGGCTTGTGACATGATTGTAGCTGACTCTCATCGAACAATCAACAGATTCAATGATTTGTAAGCTCACAATGACTTGTTACATGATTGTAATTGATTCTCATCGAATGGTTGACCGATTCAGTGATTTCTAAGGTCAGAATGGCTTGTTATGTGATTGTAGTTGATTCTAATTGAACGATTAACCAATTCAGTGATTTGTAAACTCATAATGGCTTGTTACATGATTGTAATTGATTCTTATCGATCGATTGAGCGATTCGGTGATTTGTAAGCTCAGAATGGCTTGTTATGTGATTGTAGCTAATTCTCCTTGAAAGATTTATCGATTCGATGATTTGTAAGCTCAGAATGGCTTGTTACATGATTGTAATTGACTCTCATCGAACAGTTGACTGATTTAGTGATTTCTAAGCTCAAAATGGCTTGTAACGTGATTGTAGCTGATTCTCATCGAATGATTGACCTATTCGGTGATTTGTTAGCTCATGATGGCTTGTTATAGTATTATAGCTAATTCTCATCGAACCGTTGACCGATTCGATGATATGTATGCCTAGAATAGCTTGTTACGTGATTGTAATTGATTCTCATCAAACGGTTGATCGATTCGGTGATTTGTAAGCTCAGAATCGCTTGTTACAAGATTGTGATTGATTTTCATCAAACGGTTGACTGATTCAGTGATTTCTAAGCTCTGGCTGTGTAGATGATTATAGCTAATTTTCATTGAACGGTTGACTGATTCAGTGATTTGTAAGCTATTAATGGATTACGTCATTGTAGCTGAATCTCATTGAACAATTAACTGATTCAGTGATTTCTAAGCTCAAAATGTCTTGTTACGTGATTATAGCTGATTCTCATCGAACGGTTGACCGATTCGATGATCTCTAAGCTCAGAATGGCTTGTGATGTGATTGTAGTTGATTCTCATTGAATAGTTGATCGATTCAGTGATTTGTAAGCTCATAATAGCTTGTTACATGATTGTCACTGATTCTCATTGAACGGTTGACCGATTCGGTGATTTGTAAACTTGAAATGGCTTGTTACGTGATTGTAGCTGATTGTCATCAAACGATCGATCGATTTGGTGATTTGTAACCTTAGAATGGTTGTTACGTGATTGTAGTTGATTCTCATTAAACTATTGACCGATTTGGTGATTTATAACTTTAGAATGACTTGTTACGTGATTATAGCTGATTCTTATCGAATGGTTGACTGATTCGGTGATTTGTAAGCTCAAAATTTATTGTTACATGATTGTACCTGATTCTCATCCAATGGTTGACCAATTCGGTGATTTGTAAGGTTAGAATAGCTTGTTATGTGATTGTAGCTGATTCTCATTGAACAGTTTACCGATTCGTTGATTTATAAACTCATAATGGCTTGTTACATGATTGTAGCTGATTCTCATTGAATGGTTGACCGATTCAGTGATTTGTAAAATCAAAATTTCTTGTTACATGATTGTAGCTAATTCTCATCGAACGATTGACCAATTCGGTGATTTGTAAGCTCAGACTCGCTTGTTACGTGATTCTAGCTGATTCTCAACAAATGGCTAACTGATTTGGTGATTTGTAAGCTCAGAATGGCTTCTTATCTAATTGTATCTGATTTTCATTGAACGAATGATTGATTCAGTGATTTGTAAGCTCAAAATGGCTTGTTACATAATTGTAGCTGATTCTCATCGAACAGTTGACTACTTCGGTGATTTGTAAGTTCGAAATAGCTTGTTATGTGATTGTAGCTGATTCTGATTGAACAGTTGACTGATTCGGTGATAAGTAAGCTCAGATTGGCTTGTTACATGATTGTAATTCATTCTTATCGAATGATTGACCAATTTGATGATTTCTAAACTCAAAATGGCTTTTTACATGATTTTTGCTGATTCTCATCAAATGGTTGACCAATTCAGTGATTTGTAAGCTCAGACTTGCTTGTTACGTGATTGTAGCTAATTCTCATCGAACAGTGGAATGATTCTATGATTTGTAAGTTTAGAAGGGCTTGTTAGGTGATTGTAGCTAATTCTCATCGAATGGTTCACCGATTCGGTGATTTGTAAGCTCAGAATGGTTTGTTACCTGATTGTAGCTGATTCTCATCATACAATTGACCGATTCGGTGATTTGAAAGTTCAGAATGGCTTACATGATTGTACCTTATTTTTATCGAACGGATCATCGATTCATTTATTTGTAAGTTTAGAATGGCTTGTTATGTGATTGTAGCTGATTCTCATCGAACGGTTTACTGATTCATTGATTTGTAAGATCAGAATGGCTTGTTATGTGACTTTAGTTGATTATCATCAAACGGTTGACCAATTTGGTGATTTGTAAGCTCAGAGTGGCTTGTTACATGATTGTAGGTGATTCTCATCAAACGATTGACCAATTTAGTGATTTGTAAGCTCGAAATGGCTTCTTACATGATTGTAGTTGATTCTCATCGAAGCGTTGACCAATTTGGTGATTTATAAGCTCAGAATGACTTGTTACGTGTTTGTAGCTGATTCTCATCAAATGATTCACTGATTTGGTTATTTGTAAGCTCAGAATGGCGTGTTACGTGATTGTAGCTGATTCTCATCGAACAGTTGATCGATTCAGTTATAAGTAAGCTCAGAATGGCTTGTTACATGATTGTAATTCATTCTTTCTCATCAAATGGTTAACCAATTCGGTGATTTGTAATCTCAGAATGGCTTGTTAGGAGTTTTAATTGATTCTCATTGAACGGTTGACTGATTTAGTGATTTCTAACATCATAATTTGTTACGTGTTTGTAATTGATTCTCAGTGAATAGTTGACCGATTCAATGATTTGTAAGCTCAGAATGGCTTTTTACATGATTATAATTCATTCTCATCGAATGGTTGACCGATTCAATGATTTGTAAGCTCACAATGGCTTGTTACGTGTTTGTAGCTGCTCAGGGAACAGTTGACCGATTTAGTGATTTGTAAGTTTTGAACGGCTCATTACATCATTGTAATTCATTCTCATCGAATAGTTTACAGATTCAGTGATTTGTAAGCTCATAATGGCTTGTTAAGTGTTTGTAGCTGATTCTCATCAAACGGTTGACCGAATCAATGATTTTCTCAACTTAGAATGGCTTGTTACATGATTGTAGCTAATTCTCATCTAACGGTTGATCGATTTAGTGATTTTTAAGCCCAGAATGGGTTGTTACGTGATTGTAACTGATTCTTATCAAACGGGTGACTGATACGGTGATTTCTAAGCTCAGTATCACTTGTTACGTAACTGTAGCTGATTCTCATTGAACAGTTGACCGATTTGGTGATTTGTAAGCTTGAAATGGCTTGTTACATAATTGTAGTTGATTCCCATCGAACGGTTGACTGATTCGGTGATTTGTAAGTTTGGAACGGCTTGTTACATGATTGTAGCTGATTCTCATTGAACAGTTGACTTATTTGTTGAATTGTAAGCTTAGAATTGCTTGTTACATGATTGTAATTGATTCTCATCAAACGGTTGACCGATTTGGTGATTTGTAACCTCAGAATTTCTTGTTACATGATGGTAGCTGATTCTCATCGAATGGTAGACCAATTCGGTGATTTGTAAGCTTAGAATAGCTTGTTACATGATTTTAGCTGATTCTCATCAAACGATTGACTGAGTCATTGATTTATAGGCTCAGAATGACTTGTTACATGATTCTAGCTGATTTTCATCGAACGGTTCACCGATTTGGTAATTTTTAAACTCAAAATGGTTTGTTACGTGATTGTAGTTGATTATCATCAAATGGTTAACTGATTTAGTGATTTGGAATCTCATAATAGCTTGTTATGTGATTGTAGCTGATTCTCATCGAACGGTTGACTGATTCGGTGATTTGTAAGCTCAAAATGGCTTGTTACATGATTTTTGCTGATACTCATCGAACGGTTGACCGATTTGGTGATTTGTAAGCTCAGAATGGCTTGATACATCATTGTAGTTGATTCTCATCGAATGGTTGACTGATTCAATAATTTGTAAGGTTAGAATGGCTTATTACATAATTGTACTTGATTCTCATCCAATGGTTGACCGGTTCAGTGATTTGTAAGCCTTGTTACATAATTGTAGCTGATTCTCATCCAACGGTTGACCAATTCGATGATTTTTAAACTCATAATGACTTGTTACATGATTCTAGCTGATTCTCATCGAACGATTGATCGATTAGGTGATTTGTAAGCTCAGAATGGCTTGTTACATGATTGTAGCTGATTCTCATCGAATGGTTGACCTATTCGATAATTTCTAAGCTTAGTATGACTTGTTACATGATTGTAGTCTATTCTCATATAATAGTTGACCGATTCGGTGATTTGTAAGCTTAGAATAGCTTGTTATGTGATTGTAGCTGATTCTAATCAAATGGTTGACCGATTCGGTGATAAGTAAGCTCAGAAAGGCTTGTTATGTGATTGTAATTCATTCTTATCGAATGATTGACCGATTCAGTGATTTGTAAGCT
The DNA here is from genome assembly GCA_027943335.1 of Chamaecyparis obtusa. Classification (NCBI taxonomy): domain Eukaryota; kingdom Viridiplantae; phylum Streptophyta; class Pinopsida; order Cupressales; family Cupressaceae; genus Chamaecyparis; species Chamaecyparis obtusa. Next base: position 717,029 of record BSBK01001399.1, on the reverse strand, counting down.
CATTATGGCTTGTTACGTGATTGTAGCTATTTCTCATCAAACGGTTTACCGATTCGATGATTTGTAATCTCAAAAAGGCTTGTTACATATTTTAATTGATTATCATCGAAAGGTTGACTAATTCTTTGATTTGTAACCTCATATTTCTTGTTACATGATTGTAGCTGATACTCATTGAACGATTGACCAATTCGATGATTTGTAAGCTCAGAATAGCTTGTTACGAGATTGAAGCTGATTCTAATCAAATAATTGACTGACTCGATGATTTGAAAGCTCAGAATGGCTTGTTATTAGATTGTACCTTATTCTCATCAAACAGTTGACCGATTAGGTGATTTGTAAGCTCATAATGGCTTGTTACATGATTCAGTGTTTTGTAAACTCAGAATGGCTTGTTACTTGATTGTAGTTGATTTTCATCGAACGTTTCACCGATTCATTTTTTTGTAAGCTATTTGCCTTGTTATGTGATTGTTGCTGATTCTCATCGAACGATTGATCGATTTAGTGATTTGTAAGCTCTAAATGGCTTGTTACATGATTATAACTGATTCTCATCGAACAATTAATCGATTTGCTTATTCTTAGACTCATAATGGCTTGTTACGTGATTGTAGCTGATTCTCATCAAACGGTTGGCCGATCCGATGACTGGTGAGCTTAAAATGGCTTGTTACGTAATTGTAGCTAATTCTTATTGAACGGTTAACCGATTCAGTGATTTGTAAGCTTAGAATGGCTTGTTACATTATTGTAATTTATTCTGATCGAATGGTTGACCGATTCGGTGATTTGTAAGCCTAGAGTGGCTTGTTACTTGATTATAGCTGATGCTTATTGAATGGTTGGCTGATTCATGATTTGTAAGCTCACAATGGCTTGTTACGTGATTGTAGCTGATTCTCACCAAACGGTTGACTGATTTAGTGATTTTTTAAGCTTAGAACGACTTGTTACATCATTGTAATTGATTCTCATCGAAAGGTTTACAGAATCGGTGATTTGTAAGCTGAGAATGTCTTGTTAAGTGATTTTAGTTCATTCTCATCAAACGGTTGACCGATTCAGTGATTTGTAAGCTCAGAATGGCTTGTTAGGTGATTGTAGCTGATTTTCATCGAACGGTTGACCGATTCAGTGATTTGAAAGCACAGAATGGCTTGTTATGCGATTGTAGTTGATTCTCATCAAACAGTTGACCGATTCGGTGATTTGTAAGCCCAAAATGGCTGTTTATGTGATTATAGCTGATTCTTAATGAACGGGTTACTGATTTGGTGATTTTTAATCTCAGTATGGCTTGTTATGTGATTGTATCTAATTCTCATTGAAGAGTTGATTGATTTGGTGATTTGTAAGCTCATAATGGCTTGTTACATGATTGTAGCTGATTCTCATAGAATGGTTGACCAATTTAGTGATTTGTAAGTTTGGAATGGCTTGTTACATGAATATAGTTGATTCAGATTGAGCTGTTGACCGATTTGGTGATCTGTAAGCTTAGAATGGCTTGTTACGTGATAGTAGCTGATTCTCATCGAACGGTTGACCGATTCAATGATTTGTAAGCTAAAAATGGCTTGTTACATTTGTAAGCTCAGAATGGCTTGTTACGTGATTGTAATTGATTCTCATCGAACGGTTGAGCGATTTGCGATTTGTAAACTCAGAATGGTTTGTTAGTTGGTTGTAGCTGATTCTCATCAAATAGTTGACCGATTTGGTGAATTGAAAGCTCAGAATAGCTTGTTACATGATTGTAGCTAAATCTCATCAAATTGTTGACCAATATGGTGATTTGTAAGCTCAAAATTGCTTGTTACGTGATTGTAGTTGATTCTCATCGAACGGTTAACCGATTCAGTAATTTGTAAGCTTAAAATTTCTTGTTACATCATTAGACATAATTTTCATTGAACGGTTGACTAATTTGGTGATTTGTAAGCTCAGAATGGCTTGTTACGTGATTGTAGCTCATTCTTATCGAATGGTTGACCAATTTAGTGATTTGTAAGCTCAGAATGGCTTCTTACATGATTGTAGCTGATTGTCATCAAATCGTTGACTGATTTGATGATTTGTAAGCTCAGAATGGCTTGTAACATGATTGTAGCTGATTGTCATCAAACGATTGACCTACTCAGTGATTTGTAAGCTCAGAATGGGTTCTTATGTGACTGTAGCTGATTCTAATCAAACAGTTGACCGATTCAGCTATTTGTAATCTCAGAATGGCTTGTTACGTGATTGTAATTGATTCTCATCAAACAGTTGACCAATTCGGTGATTTGTAAGCTCAGAATGGCTTGTTACGTGATTGTAGCTCATTATCAGGGAATGGTTGACCGATTCAGTGATTTGTAAGCTCAAAATGGCTTGTTACATAATTGTAGCTGATTCTCATCTAACGGTTGACTGATTTAGTGATTTGTAAGCTCAGAATAGCTTGTTACATGATTGTACCTTATTCTCATCTAACGATTGATCGATTCAATGATTACAACGTAGAATGGCTTGTTACGTGATTGTAATTGATACTCATCGAATGGTTGACCGATTCGGTGATTTTTTTTATCTCAAAATGGCTTATTACGTGATTGTAATTGATTCTCATCAAACGGTTGAATGCTTTGGTGATTGGTAAGCTCAGAACAGCCTGTTACGTGATTGTAGCTGATTGTCATCGAATGGTTGACCGATTTGGTGATTTGTAAGCTCAAAATAGCTTATAACATGATTGTAATTGATTCTCATCAAACGGTTGTATGCTTTGGTGATTGGTCAGCTCAGAACGGCCTGTTACGTGATTGTAGCTAATTGTCATCGAATGGTTGACCGATTCAATAATTTGTAAGCTCAAAATAGCTTTTTACGTGATTTTAGCTGATTCTCATCCAATAGTTGACCGATTTGGTGATTTGTAAGCTCAGAATGGCCTGTTACATTATTGCAATTGATTCTAATTGAAGGGTTAATTGATTCGAGGATTTGTAAGCTCAAAATGGCTTATTACATGATTGTAATTGATTGTCATCAAACGGTTGACCAATTCAATGATTTGTAAGCTTAGAATGACTTGTTATGTGATTGTAGTTGAGTCTCATCAAATGATTTACTGATTCGGTGATTTGTACACTCAAAATGGCTTGTTACGTCATTATAATTTATACTCATCGAATGGTTGACCGATTCGGTGATTTGTAAGGTCAGAATGGCATGTTACGTCATTGTAGCTGAATCTTATCGAATGGTTGACTGATTCATTGATTTCTAAGCTCAGAATGGCTTGTTACGTGATTGTAGCTGATTCTCATCAAACGGTTGAATAATTCAGTGATTTGTAGGCTCAAAATGGCTTGTTATGTGATTGTAGTTCATTTTCCTCAAATGGTTTATCAATTCAGTGATTTGTACACTTAGAATGGCTTGTTATGTGATTGTAATTCATTCTCATTGAACGGTTGACTCATTCGGTGATTTGTAAGCTTAGAATAGCTTGTTACGTGATTGTAGTTGATTCTCATCGAACAATTGACTGATTTGGTGATTTGTAAGCTCAGAATGGCTTGTTACGCGATTGGAGTTGATTCTCATCGAACGGTTGATCGATTTGGTGATTTGTAAGCTCAAAATGGCTTGTTATGTGATTGTAGTTGATTCTCATCCAACGGTTGACCGATTCGGTGATTTCTAAGCTCAGAATGGGTTTTACATAATCTTAGCTGATTCTCATCGAACAGTCGACCAATTCAGTGATTTGTAAGCTCAGAATGGCTATTTACCTGATTGTAATTGATTCTCATCGAATAGTTGACGGATTCTATGATTTCTAAACTTAGAATGGCTTGTTACGTGATTGTAGCTGATTCTCATTGAATGGTTGACCGACTCGGTGATTTATAAGCTTAGAATGGCTTATTACGTGATTGTAGCTGATTTGTTAGGTAATTGTAGTTGATTCTCATCGAACGGTTGACCGATTCAGTGATTTGTAAGCTCAGAATAACTTTTTACGTCATTGTAGATGAATCTCATCAAACGATTGACTGATTCGGTTATTTCTAAGCTCAGAATGGCTTGTTACGTGATTGTAGCTGATTCTCATCAAATGGTTGAACGATTCAATCATTTGTAAGCTAAGAATGGCTTGTCACATGATTGTAGATGATTCTCATCGAAAGGTTGACCGATTCAATTGTTTGGATGCTCAGAATCGCTTGTTAGGTGATTTTAATTTAATCTCATCGAATGGTTGACCGATACGGTGATTTCTAACCTCAGACTTGCTTGTTACGTGATTGTAGCTGATTCTCATTGAATAGTTGACCGATGCAGTGAGTTGTAAACTTATAGTTTCTTTTTACATGATTGTTCCTAATTCTCATCAAATGGTTGACTGATTCAAAGATTTTTAAGCTCAGAATGCCTTCTTACATGAAATTGTAGCTGACTCTGAATGAACGGTTGGCCGATTCGGCGATTTGTAAACCCAGAATGGCTTGTTATGTGATTGTAGCAAATTCTCATCGAATGGTTGACCAATTCGATGATTTTTAATTTTAGATTGGCTTGTTACAGGATTGTACCTGATTCTCATGAAATGATTGACCAATTCGATGATTTGTAAACTCAAAATGGCTTGTAACATGATTGTAGCTGATTGTCATCAAACAGTTGACCTATTCGATGATTTGTAAGCTCAGAATGGCTTGTTACATGACTGTAGCTGATTCTCATCGAACGGTTCACCGATTCGGTGAACCATAATCTCAGAATGGCTTGTTACATGATTGTAATTAATTCTCATCAAACGGTTGAACGGTTCAGTGATTTGTAAGCTCAGAATGTCTTTTTACATGATCGTAGCTGATTCTCATCGAACGGTTGACCGATTCAGTGATTTGTAAGCTTAGAAGTTATGTGATTATAGCTTATTTTCATCAAACGGTTGACCAATTCGATGATTTGTAAGATCAGAATGCTTTTTTAGGTGAGTCTAGCTAATTTTCATCAAATGGTTGACCAATTCAGTGATTTGTAAGCTCAAAATGGCTTGTTACGTGATTGTAATTGATTCTTATTGAATGGTTGACTGATTTGTTAATTTGTAAGCTCATAATGGCTTGTTATGTGATTGTACCTGATTCTCATTGAATGGTTTACCGATTCGATAATTTGTAAGCTTAGAATGGCTTGTTACGTAATTATAGCTGATTCTCATCGAATAGTTAACCGATTCAGTGATTTCTAAGCTCAGAATGGCTTGTTACATGATTGTAGTTAATTCTCATCGAATGATTGATCGATTCTATGATTTGTAAGCTAAGAATAGCTTTTTATAGGATTGTAATTTATTCTCATCAAACAGTTGACAAATTCAATGATTTGTAAGCTCAAAATAGCATGTTACGTGAAAAATTGATTCTCATCGAACGGTTGAATGCTTTGTTGATTTGTAAGCTCAAAACAGCTTGTTACGTGATTGTAATTGATTCTAATCGAATGGTTAACCGATTTAGTGATTTGTAAGCTCAGAATGGCTTACTACATGATTGTAATTAATTCTCATCGAATGGTTGACCGATTCGATGATTTGTAAGCTTAGAATGGTTTGTTACGTGATTGTAGCTAATTTTCATCGAATAGTTGACTGATTGGGTGATTTGTACTATCAGAATGGCTGGTTACGTGATTGTAATTTATACTAATCGAACAGTTGACCGATTCGATGATTTGTAAACTCAGAATGGTTTGTTATGTGATTGTAATTGATTCTTATCGAATGCTTGACCGATCGGGTGATTTGTAAGCTCATAATGGCTTGTTACATGATTGTAGCTGATTCTCATCGAATAATTGACTGATTGATTTGTACTATCAGAATGGCTAGTTACGTGATTGTAATTTATACTAATCGAACGGTTGACCGATTCGATGATTTGTAAACTCAAAATGGTTTGTTATATGATTGTAATTGATTCTTATCGAATGCTTGACCGATCGGGTGATTTGTAAGCTCATAATGGCTTGTTACACGATTGTAGCTGATTCTCATCAAATGGTTGACCGATTCAGTGATTTGTAAACTCATAATGACTTGTTATGTGATTGTAGTTGATTCTCATCAAATGGTTGACTAATTTGGTGTTTTGTACATTTAGAATGGCTTGTTACGTGATTGTAATTTATACTCATCGAACGGTTGACCGATTTGGTGATTTGTGAGCTCAGAATGGCTTGTTACGTGACAGTAATTGATTCTTATCGAACGATTGACCGATTTGGTGATTTGTAAGCTCAGAATGGCTTGTTACGTGATTGTAGCTAATTCTCATTGAACGGTTGACTGATTCAGGCATTTGTAAGCTTAGAATGGGTTGTTACGTGATTGTAACTGATTTGTTAGGTGATTTTAGTTGATTCAGTGATTTGTAAGCTCAGAATGGCTTGTTATGTGATTGTAGTTGAATCTCATCGAACAGTTGACTGATTCAGTGAATTCTAAGCTCAGAATAACTTGTTACATGATTGTAGCTGATTCTTATCAAATGGTTGACCGATTCGGTGATTTGTAAGCTCAAAATGGCTTGTTATGTGATTGTAGCTGATTTTCATCAAATGGTTGACCAATTCTATGATTTGTAAGCTTAGAATGACTTGTTACGTGATTGTAGTTTATTGTCACTGAACGGTTGACCAATTTATTGATTTGTAAGCTCAGAATGGCTTGTTACGGGATTGTAGCTATTTCTCATCGAATGGTTGATCAATTCGATTATTTGTAAGCTTAGAAAGATGTGATTGTAGCTGATTCTCAATGAACGGTTGACTGATTCAATGATTTGTAAGCTCAGAATGGCTTGTTACATGATTATAATTGATTCTCATCAAACCGTTGACTAATTCGGTGATTTGTAAGCTCATGTTGGCTTGTTACATGATTGTAATTGATTCTTATCAAATGGTTGACCGATTCGGTGATTTGTAAGTTGAAAATGGCTTGTTACGTTATTGTAGCTGATTCTCATCGAACGGTTGACTGATTTGGTGATTTGTAAGCTCAGAATGGCTTGTTACATGATTGTAGCTAATTCTCATCGAATGGTTGACCGATTCGGTGATTTGTAAGCTCATAATTGCTTTTTACGTGATTGTAATTGATTCTCATCAAATGATTGACCGATTTGGTGATTTGCAAGCTCATAATGGCTTGTTACGTGATTGTAATTGATTCTCATCAAATGGTTGATCTCTTAAATGATTTGTAAGCTCAGAATGGATTGTTACATGATTGTAGCTGATTCTCATCGAACAGTTGATCGATTGAGTTATTTGTAAGCTTAGAATGGCTTCCTACATGATTGTAATTGATTCTCATCAAGCAGTTGACTGATTCGATAATTTGTAAGCTCAGAATGGATTGTTACATGATTGTAGCTGATTCTCATTGAACGGTTGATCGATTCAGTGATATGTAAGCTTTTTACGTGATTGTAATTGATTCTCATCAAACGGTTGAATGATTCAGTGATTTGTAAGCTCAGAATGGTTTGTTACGTTATTGCAATTGATTCTCATCCAACGGTTGACTGGTTCAGTGATTTGTAACCTCAGAATAGCTTTTTAGGTCATTGTAACTGATTCTCATCAAACGGTTGACCGATTCGGTGATTGGTAAGCTCAGAATGGCTTCTTACGTTATTGAAGGTGATTCTCATCGAACGGTTGACCAACTCAGTGATTTGTAAGCTCGGAATGGCTTATTACATTATTGTAGCTGATTCTCATCGAAGTGTTGACCAATTCAGTGACTTGTAAGCTCAGAATGGCTTGTTACATGATTGTAGATGTTTCTAATTTACTGATTCAAGGATTTGTAAGCTCGGAATGGCTTGTTATGTGATTGTAGCTGATTCTCATCGAATGATTTACCAATTCGATGATTTGTAACCTCAGAATAACTTGTTACATGATTGTAGCTATTTATAATCAAACGGTTGACATATTCAGTGATTTGTAAGCACAGAATGGCTTATTCTCAAGGAACGATTGACTGATTTGGTGATTTGTAAGCTCAAAAGGGCATGTTACATGATTGTAGCTGATTCTCATCGAATGGTTGATTGATTCGGTGATTTGTACACTCAGAATGACTTGTTACATGATTGTAATTGATTCTCATCAAACCGTTGACCGATTTGGTGATTTGTAAGTTTCGAATGGCTTGTTATGTGATTGTAGCTAATTGTCATTGAACAGTTGACCGATTTAGTGATTTCTAATCTCAGAATGGCTTGTTACATGATTGTAATTGATTCTCATCCAATGGTTGACCGATTTAGTGATTTGTAAGCTCAGAATGGCATGTTACGTTATTATAGCAGATTCTCATGAAACGGTTGATCGATTCAATGATTTGCAAGCTGAGAATGCCTTGTTATGTGATTGTGGCTGATTCTCATCAAATGGTTCACCGATTTGGTGATTTGTAAGCTCAGAATGGCTTGTTACGTGATTGTTGTTGATTCTCATTGAACGGTTGACCAATTCGGTGACTTGTAAGCTCATAATGGCTTGTTACATGATTGTAGCTTATTCTCATCGAACAGTTGACCGATTTGGTGATTTGTAAGCTCAGAAGGGCTTGTTACGTGATTGTAGCTAATTCTCATCGAACGGTTGATCGATTCGATGATTTTTACACTCAGAATAGCTTGTTACATGATTGTAATTGATTCTCATTAAACTGTTGACTGATTCGGTGATATGTAAGTTCAGAATGCCTTGTTACGTGATTGTAGCTGATTGTCATTGAAGGGTTGACCGATTTGGTGATTTCTAAGCTCATAATGGCTTGTTACATGATTGTAATTCATTCTCATCCAATGGTTGATCGCTTGAGTGAGTTGTAAGCTCAAAACGGCTTGTTAAGTGATTATAACTGATTCGCACTGAACGGTTGATTGATTCGGTGATTCGTAAGCTCAGAATGGCTTGTTACACGGTTGTATCTAATTCTCATCGAACGGTTGATCGATTTGGTGATTTGTAATCTCAGAATGGCTTGTTACATGATTATAGCATATTCTGATCGAACGGTTTACCGATTTGATGATTTGTAATCTCAGAATAGCTTGTTACATGATTGTAATTGATTCTCATCAAACAATTGACCAATTGGGTTATTTGTAAGCTCAAAATGGCTTGTTAGGTGATTGTAATTGATTCTCGTCCAACGGTTGACCACTTCAGTGATTTGTAACCTCATAATAGCTTTTTAAGTGATTGTATCTCATTCTCATCTAATGGTTGACTGATTCACTGATTTGTAAGCTAAGAATGGCTTGTTACGTGATTGTACATGATTCTTATCGAACGGTTGACTGATTCCATGATTTGTCAGCTTGAAATGGCTTGTTACATGATTGTAGCTGATTCTCATCAAAATGTTGACCAATTCGGTGATTTGTAAGCTCATAATGGCTTGTGACGTGATTGTAGCTATTTCTAATCAAACGGTTGAGCGATTCGATGATTTGTAAGCTCAAAATGGCTTGTTACATGATTGTAGCTGATTCTCATCTAACGGTTGACCGATTCATTGATTTGTAAGTTCGGAATGCATTGTTACATGATTGTAGTTGAATCTCATCAAACAGTTGATCGATTCGGTGATTTGTAAGCTTAGAATGGCGTGTTATGTGATTGTAGCTAATTCTCATCAAACAGTTGGCTGATTCGGTGATTTGTAATCTCAGAATGGCTTTTTACATGATTATAGCTGATTCTCATCAAATGGTTGACTGATTCGATTATTTTTAAGCTCAGAATGTCTTGTTACGTGATTGTAATTGATTCTCATTGAACAGTTGACCGATTCAGTGATTCGTAAGCTCAGAATGGATTTTTACATGATTGTAGCTGATTCTCATCGAACGGTTGACCAATTTGGTGATTTGTAAGCTAAGAATGGCTTGTTACCTAAATTTAATTGATTCTCATCAAACGGTTGATCAATTCAGTGATTTGTAAGCTCAAAATGGCATGTTACATGATTGTAATTGATTCTCATCGAAAGGTTGACCGAGTCGGTTATTTGTAAGGTAAGAATGGTTTGTTATGTGATTGTTGTTGATTCTCATCAAACAGTTGACTAATTCAGTGATTTGTAAGCTCAAAATGGCCTTTTACATGATTGTATTTGATTCTCACCAAATGGTTGACCGATTTGATGATTTGTAAACTCAGAATGGTTTGTTACGTGATTGTATTTGATTCTCATCAAAAGGTTGACTGATTCGGTGATTTCTAAGCTCTTAATGGATTGTTACATTATTGTAATTGATTCTCATCAAACGGTTGACCGATTCTGTGATTTCTAAGCTCAGAATGGCTTGTTACGTAATCGTAGCTGATTCGCATCGAACGGTTGACCGATTTGGTGATTTGTAAGCTCAGAATGGCTCTTTACGTGATTGTAGCTTATTGTCATCGAATAGTTGACTGATTCAATGATTAGTAAGCTCATAAACACTTGTTATGTGATTGTAGCTGAGTCTCATCGAACGGTTGACTGATTCGGTGATTTATAAGCTCAGAATAGCTTGTTATGTGATTGTAGCTGATTCTCATCCAACGGATAACCAATTCGGTGATTTGTAAGCTTAGAATGGTTTGTTACATGATTTTAGCTAATTATCATCGAACGGTTGACCGATTCAGTGATTTGTAACCTTAGAATGACTTGTTACATGATTGTAGCTGATTCTCATCGAACAATTGACTGATTCGATGATTTGTAAGCTCATAATGGCTTCTTACGTGATTGTAGCTAATTCTCATTGAATGGTTGACCGATTCGGTGATTTGTAAGCTCAGAATGGGTTGTTACTTGATTGTAGTTGATTCTCATCGAATGGTTCACTGATTTGGTCATTTGCAGTCTCAGACTGGCTTGTTACGTGATTCTAATTAATTCTCATCAAATTGTTGACTGATTTGGTGATTTGTAAACTTAGAATGGCTTGTTACGTGATTGTAGCTGATTCTCATCGAATAGTTGACCAATCCCATGATTTGTAAGCTTAGAATGACTTGTTACGTGATTGTAATTGATTCTAATCGAACAACTGATTCTCATTGAATGGTTGACTGATTTGATGATTTGTAAGCTAAGAATGGCTTGTTTCATGATTGTAGTTGATTCTAATCAAACGGTTGACCGATTCGATGATTTGTTAGCTTAGAATGGCTTATACCGTGATTGTAATGAATTCTCATCGAATGGTTGACCAATTCAGTGATTTCTAAACTCAGAGTCGCTTCTTACATGATATTAATTGATTCTCATCGAACGAGTGACTGATTCGATGAATTGTATGCTCAGAATGGCTCGTTATGTGATAGTAGTTGATTTTCATCAAATGGTTGACCGATTCAGTGATTTGCAAGCTCAGAATAGCTTGGTACATGATTGTAGCTGATTCTCATCAAATGGCTGATGGATTTGATGATTTATAACCTCATAATCACTTCTTATGTGATTATAGCTGATTCTCATGAAACAGTTGACCGATTCAGTGATTTGTAAGATGAGAATGGCTTGTTAAATGATTGTAATTGATTCTCATCGAATGATTGACCATTTCAGTGATTTGTAAGCTCAAAATGGCTTGTTACGTGATTGTAGCTTATTCTCATCAAATGGTTGACCGATTCGGTGATTTGTAAGCCCAAAATGGCTTATTATGTGATATTAGCTTATTCTCATCGAACGGTTGATGATTCGGTGATTTGTAAGCTAAGAATGTCTTGTTACATGATTGTAGCTGATTCTTATCAAACAATTCACCAATTCATTGATTTGTAAGCTCAGAATGGCTTGTGATTATAGTTGATTCTCATCCAATGGTTGACCGATTCGGTGATTTCTAAGCTCGAAATGGGTTTTAGCTGATCCTAGCTGATTCTCATCGAACAGTCAATCAATTCAGTGATTTTTAAGCTCAGAGTGGCTTGTTACGTGATTGTAATTGACTCTCATCAAACAGTTGACCGATTTTGTGATTTCTAAGCTCAGAATGGCTTGTTACGTAGTTGATTCTCAAAGAATGGTTGACCGACTTGGTGATTTATAAGCTTAAAATGGCTTATTACGTGATTGTAGTTGATTCTCATCAAATGGTTGACCGATTCAGTGATTTGTAAGCACGAAATAACTTTTAACATCATTGTAGCTGAATCTCATCGAACGGTTGACTGATTTGATGATTTCTAAGCTTAGAATGAGTTGTTATGTGATTGTAGCTAATTCTCATCAAACAGTTTAATGATTCATTCATTTGTAAGCTCAGAATGGCTTGTTAGGTGATTTTAATTTAATCTCATCGAACGGTTGACCAATACGGTGATTTCTAAGATCAAATTTGTTTGTTACATGATTGTAGCTGATTCTCATTGAACGATTGACCGATTCGATGATTTGTAAGCCTAGAATGGCTTGTTATGTGATTGTAGCTTATTCTCATCAAATGGTTGACCAATTCGATGATTTGTAAGCTCAGAATGTCTTGTTACGTGATTGTAGCTGATTTTCATTGAACGGTTCACCAATTCATTGATTTGTAAGCTCAGAATGGCTTGTTATGTGATTGTAATTGATTCTCATCGAACAGTTGACCAATTCAATGTGTTATAATCTCAGAATGGATTTTTACATGATTGTAATTGATTCTCATCGAACGGTTGACCGATTTGATGAGTTGTAAGCTTAGAATGGTTTGTTACATGATTTTAGCTGATTCTCATTGAACAGTTGACCGCTTTAGTTATTTGTATGCTCAAAATGACATTTACATGATTGTACCTAATTCTCATTGAACGGTTGATCGATTCGGTGATTTGTAAGTTCAAAATGGCTTATTACGTGATTGTAGCTGATTCTCATCGAATGGTTGACCGATTCAATGATTTGTAAGCTCAGAATGGCTTGTTACGTGATTGTAGCTGAGTCTCATCGAACGGTTGACCGATTTGATGATTTATAACCTCAGAATGACTTTTCATGTGATTGTAGCTGATTCTCATCAAACAGGTGATCGATTCGGTGATTTGTAAGTTGAGAGTGGCTTGTTACATGATTGTAATTGATTCTCATCGAATGGTTGACTGATTCGATCATTTGTAAGCTCACAATAGCTTTTTATGTGATTGTAGCTGATTCTCATCGAATGGTTGACTTATTCGGTGATTTGTAAGTACAGAATGGCTTGTTACATGATTGTAATTCATTTTCATCAAACAGTTGACCGATTCGGTGATTTGTATGCTCAGAATACCTTGTTACGTGATAGTAGTTAATTTTTATCGAACGCTTGACCGATTTGGTGATTTGTAAGCTCAAAATGGCTTGTTACATGATTGTAATTGATTCTCATTGAAAGGTCGACTGATTCAGTGATTTGTAAGCTCATAATAGATTTTTGCATGATTATAATTGATTCTCATCAAACAGTTGACAGATTCGGTGATTCGTAAGCTCAGAATGGTGTGTTACGTTATTGTAGCTGATTCTCATCAAACGGTTGACCAATTTGGTGATTTGTAAGCACATAATAGACTGTTACGTGATTGTAGCTGATTATCATCATACGGTTTGACCGATTTGGTGATTTGTAAGCTTAGAATGGCTTGTTGTAATGCCCCACCAGGGAACCCATAAAAATTTAACCTAAACAAGCATCTAAGTTTGCAGAATAATTTTTTTTATAAAAGTTATCAAACATGATAAACATCAATGCGGAAGCAATTACCATTAACTCACATAACATAAACAACCAACACAGGTTACAACTCTCAAGGGCTCCTTGATGATGATTACTTTAACATTAATTAATTAATTTATATTAGGTACAATTACGAAACTCATATAATCCAATGAAAGATAAAAGCATCATCACACATAAGTTAGCATAAATATAACTGGTACCATAAGGTATCCATATAGCTACATCCACTACACATGTTGCAGGGTATGTAGTACAATAATTGATAATAAGTACAACATGATATCACTGAACAACTGATACAAGATCACATGGAAGAAGAAGAAGAAGATAGGAACACAACTCCATCAAGGAAGATCAAGAAGGAACAACTGCTACAAGGATCATCCAGCACTGGTGTACGAACATCAAAATCTCAAATGGTAAAAGAACCACTACCACCCGACCTCGTGAACCTAAATGGTCCACTCCCACCGTGCTGAGGAGATAACAACATATCCCACTCGAATAACAAATATCAAACAAATCAAGGTAAGGAAAGGATCCTGAAAGCTCTCTAACTCAAGGTGAAAAAGTAATAATGTCATGAAAGACTCACTATTCCAGAGGCAACCGACACATGCAGGATAACTAGACTATGCATAGGAAGGTGTCATCATGTACGTCTAATGCTTGAGTCTCATCCTGGTAATCTTGCTGGATCCTAGCACCCAAGTGACCATACACAGTATCAATGACCTCT